>CM060946.1:451119858-452319858 GCA_030765085.1 Allium cepa | reverse complement strand
GGGGGCATCCGAGGAAGTGATGGCCCGATGCTTCCCTTTGTATTTGACGGACATAGCTGCGATGTGGTTTAGGCAGCTGGAAGAAGGATCTATCAGGACTTGGAGGGAATTAGTGGAAAGGTTTTTGGGGAAGTTTCGGGTTCATGTCAAGAGACCGAAGAACGTGATGACATTAACATCGGTGAAGCAAAGAATGGATGAATCGCTTAGAGCTTTTCTAACTCGATTCAGTGCGGCAGTCGCTTCGGTGGATCGGCTTGATCCATCGATGGTTTTAATGGCAGTAGTATCAGGAGTCAGTTAGGACTCTGATTTCAAGGTATCTCTGATACGAGATCCCCCACAAGATCTCGACGAATTCTTTCACGAGGCAGAAAGGTTCCTTCGGCAAGAAGATGCAAGTACGGATTTAAAGGTGAAAAAGGTTAGTGCAATCGAGGTTGGAGCAGTATCCAGCGGTGGTTCGGATAAAGACAAAGGAAAAAGGAAATTGGATAATGATTCTGAAAACGCTAGGAAGCGATGGAAGGATCCAAAGTTTTCCACATACACAGGATTGAACGAGACGCTGGAGCGGATATACATGGATACTCGGAATCGCCTTCCCTACCGAAGGCCAGCCAGGAGAGAGCCTTCTGAACGAGAGAGGGCATCAGGGAGGCATTGTCTCTTCCATGACTTAGACGGACATGACACCAATAGCTGCAGGCACTTGAAGGATATAATCGAGGAGCATGTAAGGAATGGGCAGTTACAGCAGTATGTCGGAGCTCTGAATGCAACGGTGGAGCAGAAGCAACCACCGACAACCTCTCGCCGCGATGATGGGAGACCCAGGGATGGTAATCGATTGATCCTCCACTAATTAGGATAATATGGAATAAGTAACAAACTATTAGCAAGCAACCAAGTCATTTACACATGTACGGGGACGGAGATAGCCCCTAGGCATGCTCTGAATGATGATAAACTGCAATGCTATGGTTTGCGAAATCTATCTTTTGCTTTTTTGATTGGACACTGCTTTTCTTTTCGGATTTTGGTTTTGGAGTTTGGATCGAGCTCCTGGTTTTGCTTTCTTTTTAGATTTTTCTTTGGATGATTGTTTTTGGTTTTGGATGCTGGTTTGATTTTCTGGTTTTCTGGTTTTGGATTTGGATTTCTGGGTTTGAATGTTGGATTGGATATTGATTGGATTTTCATCTAGTTTTGATAAATGGTCGTCGGGTATGGATTATGCCTGGCAAGGGGTGAGTCACTTCGCCCGAACGTGGTAAATTGACTCATTCAGGTCGCCGAGTATGGACTATGCTCGGTAAGGGTCCGAAGTGACCAGGATTCGGCCTAGGACTTAGGCCCTGTATTATCAATTGTTATTTTCAGGTCGTTGAGTATGGACTATGCTCAACAAGGGTCCGAAGGGACCAGGATTCGGTTTAGAACTTAAGCCACGGCATTGTACAACGTCCAGGGACACTGGACCAAGGTCATCAAGTGTGGATTACGCTTGGCAAGAACCCAGAGAGGTTAGCTCGACGTCCAGGGACACTGGACCAAGGACATTAAATATGGATTGCGCTCGGCAAGAACCCGGAGAGGTTATGGATTTGGATATCGACCCGGAGAGGTCCTGGATTCGGTTGTTGGCTATCAAATAAGGATGGATTGGGACTCGGTTGTCGAGTTCGAATGGATATGGAATTGGCTAAGGCTTTGGTTATGGGATTTGGAATTGGATATCGACTCGAAGCAGTCAAGGATGATATACTCTGGCAATATGGCTATGGACTTTGGATATTGGATTCGGAACTATTCAAAACACGCCTTGTTATCACGAGACATGTTTTGGGGGGCAAAGTGTTATCCCATTTTTTGGTCAAAACTGTAATATCAACAAATCGGCAAGGAATTATGAATATCAGGTTTGGAGATCGGTTGGAATCAAGGCTACGATCGATATCGTCAAAATTTTGTTGAACTCCGATCGAGACGAAATTGATTGGAGATGATGATAAGGGCTAGGAAAGGCTATGTTTCAAATTTCAAGATAATCGGAGTTCGTTTGGAGGAAATATGATGGATTCAAGGTGGGGAATGCATGTTGTTCGAATCCATCAAGAGGGACAAAGTGGTGCTCGGTTCGAATCGTTCAGATTCGAACCCACCAGGATGGATTCGAACCCAACAGGTTCGCATCGATCAAGAGGCGTTGCGCAAGGACAGTTCGAATCGATACACTTCATGTCAAATGGCATGGTTTCGGCTTGGTAAAGTTCACATCGATGGTTCTTCGAATCGATGGACTTCGACTTGATGGAGAGGCATAAAGGTGTATACTGGTTAGTTCGCACCGATGGGAACTTGATGGATTCGAAGATGGTGGATACGAAGCACTAGACATGGATTCGAAGATGGTGGATACGAAGCAGTAGACATGGATTCGAAGATGATGGATACGAAGCAGTAGACATGGATTCGAAGACGATGGATACGAAGCAAGGGACATGGATTCGAAGGACGTGGCTTCAGAAAGCATGGATTCGAAGAGCATGGATTCGAAGGAGTCGGCCTTATGGATTCGAAGGAGATGGTTTCGGAGAGGATGGTTTCGAAGCATGGGTTCGAACCAGGCAGAACGCACGGAGCTTTGATCTTAAATCGATCATATCTTCCAAACCGTTGATCCAAATGCAATGAAATTTTTACAGGAGCTTACATACATGTTGAAGAATGTTCTCACCAAATTTCAGCTCAATTGGATGATTTCTTGGTCGATTCGAACCTTACTTCGAATCGATCCCATGGTGGGCCCGGACCTCCAGATTTCGGGCGTGTGGGCCCCCTCACGTGCCTGAAGCGGTCTTCCCGGATTTTAGGAGAAATATCAGCCTCCTACGCTTATAAATAGAGCCCCTGGTCATTCAGAAAAGGGGTCGGAGATTCTAGAGAGAGAAAACACGCTTGGACGCTGCCAAAATCATTCCATATCATCATTGCTGCTATTTACTTCAAGTTTTGGACTTTGTAACTGCTGTAATCATCTGTAACCATCAAGGATAATCAATAAAAGGATAAAAACTTTGGAGAGTACGTAGGCCGGAGATAGCCGAACCACTATAAAACCTGTGTCTCTGTTCTTTATTTTTGGATTACTGTTTAATATTTGCTGAGACCTGAGATTTGTGTCTGAATATTGTTGAATCGTATTCATACACTGGTGCTTTCGCGGTATTCGGGGTTTGTGACCAATTTTGGCACAAACATCCGTTGACGGCAGAAAGCTGTCACAGCCATAGAACTCATCGAGGCCTTTGTTTTGACCAGTTATGGCTCTCATAACTCTAAACGAGCCAGAAGTTATGGCCGTCCGAATAATCGATATCTACAGGGTGCAACATCTACGGTGCAAGGTGCAACATCCGTCCGAAATGGCGAAACAGTGCCATACTACTTTTAGAAATGCGTGCATGGATTTGAAATGCAATAGTACCATGGTGCACCACTCTCCAGCGATGGAAAGTCGAAGACGGGCCACGGTAATCATGTTTTACTGTAAAAAACCACGTGTCGAAAAAACGAAGGGTAAAAAACTTAAGAGACCCGATTGAGATTCGGGTTGTCCTTTTTGGGCATTAATCTATCCGTTGTCGGCTGAAAGCTGTCAAAGCCGTAGAACTCATCGAGGCCTTCGTTTTGACAGGTTATGGCTCCCGTAACTCTAAACGAGCCAGAAGTCATGGCCGTTTGAATAATCGATATCTACAGGGTGCAACATCCACGGTGCAAGGTGCAACATCCGTCCGAAATTGCGAAACAGTGCCGTACGACTTTTAGAAATGCATGCATGGATTTGAAACGGAACAGTACCATGGTGTACCACTGTCCAGGATGGTAAATCGAAGGCCAGCCACCGTAATCCTGTTTTACCGTAAAAATCCACGTGTCGAAAAAACGAAGGGTAAAAAACTTAAGAGACCCGATTGAGATTCGAGTTGTCCTTTTTGGGCATTAATCTATCCGTTGACGGCTGAAAGCTGTCAAAGCCGTAGAACTCATCGAGGCCTTCGTTTTGACTGGTTATGGCTCCCGTAACTCTAAACGAGCCAGAAGTTATGGCCGTCCGAATAATCTATATCTACAGGGTGCAACATCCACGGTGCAAGGTGCAACATCCGTCCGAAATGGCGAAACAGTGCCGTACGACTTTAAGAAATGCGTGCATGGATTTGAAACGGAACAGTACCATGGTGCACCACTCTCCAGCGATGGGAAGTCGAAGGCCAGCCACGGTAATCCTGTTTTACCGTGCAAATCCACGTGTCGAAAAAACGAAGGGGGAAAAACTTACGAGACCCGATTGAGATTTGGGTTGTCCTTTTTGGGCATTAAGCTATCCGTTGATGGTTGAAAGCTGTCAAAGCCGTAGAACTCATCGATGCCTTCGTTTTGACAGGTTATGGCTCCCGTAATTCTAAACGAGCCAGAAGTTATGGCCGTCCGAATAATCGATATCTACAGGGTGCAATATCCACGGTGCAAGGTGCAACATCCGTCCGAAATGGCGAAACAGTGCCGTACGACTTTTAGAAATGCTTGCATGGATTTAAAACGGAATAGTACTATGGTGCACCACTCTCCAGTGATGATAAATCGAAGACCAACCACCATAATCCTGTTTTACTGTAGAAATCCACGTGTCGAAAAAACGAAGGGTAAAAAACTTACGAGACCCGATTGAGATTCGGGTTGTCCTTTTTGGGCATTAATATATCCGTTGATGGCTGAAAGCTGCCAAATCCGTAGAACTCATCGAGGCCTTCGTTTTGACATGTTATGGCTCCCGTAACTCTAAACGAGCCAGAAGTTATGGCCGTCCGAATAATCGATATCTACAGGGTGCAACATCCACGGTGCAAGGTGCAACATCCGTCCGAAATGGCGAAACAGTGCCGTACGACTTTTAGAAATGCGTGCATGGAGTTGAAACGGAACAGTACAATGGTGCACCACTCTCCAGCGATGGTAAGTCGAAGGCCAGCCACAGTAATCCTGTTTTACCGTAAAAATCCACGTGTCGAAAAAACGAAGGGTAAAAGACTTATGAGACCCGATTGAGATTCGAGTTGTCCTTTTTGGGCATTAATCTATCCGTTGACGGCTGAAAGCTGTCAAAGTCGTAGAACTCATCGAGGCCTTCGTTTTGACAGGTTGTGGCTCCCGTAAATCTAAACGAGGCAGAAGTTATGGTCGTCCGTATAATTGATATCTACAGGGTGCAACATCCACAGTGCAAGGTGCAACATCCGTCCGAAATGGAGAAACAGTGCCGTACGACTTTTGTAAATGCGTGCATGGATTTGAAACAGAACGGTACCATGGTGCACCACTCTCCAGCGATGGTAAATCGAAGAGCAGCCACCGTAATCCTGTTTTACCATAAAAATGCACGTGTCGAAAAAACGAAGGGTAAATAACTAACGAGACCCGATTGAGATTGGGGTTGTCCTTTTTGGGCATTAATCTATCCATTGACGGCAGAAAGCTGTCACAGCCGTAGAACTCATCGAGGCCTTCGTTTTGACAGGTTATGGCTCCCGTAACTCTAAACGAGCCAGAAGTTATGGCCGTCCGAATAATCGATACCTACAGGGTGCAACATCTATAGTGCAAGGTGCAACATCCGTCCGAAACGGCGAAACAGTGCCGTACGACTTTTAGAAATGCGTGCATGGATTTGAAACGCAACAGTACCATGGTGCACCACTCTCCAGCAATGGAAAGTCGAAGACGGGCCACGGTAATCCTGTTTTACCGTAAAAATCCACGTGTCGAAAAAACGAAGGGTAAAAAACTTAAGAGACCCGATTGAGATTCGGGTTGTCCTTTTTGGGCATTAATCTATCCGTTGACGGTTGAAAGCTGTCAAAGCCGTAGAACTCATCGAGGCCTTCATTTTGACAGGTTATGGCTCCCGTAACTCTAAACGAGCCAGAAGTTATGGCCGTCTGAATAATCGATATCTACAGGGTGCAACATCCACGGTGCAAGGTGCTACATCCGTCCGAAATGGTGAAACAATGTCGTACGACTTTTAGAAATGCGTGCATGGATTTGAAACGGAACAGTACCATGGTGCACCGCTCTCCAGCGATGGAAAGTCGAAGACGGGCCACGGTAATCCCGTTTTACCGTAAAAATCCACGTGTCGAAGAAAGGAAGGGTAAAAAACTTACGAGACCCGATTGGGATTCGGGTTCTCCTTTTTGGGAATTAATCTGTCCGTTGATGGCAGAAAGCTATCAAAGCCGTAGAACTCATTGAGGCCTTCGTTTTGACAGGTTGTGGCTCCTGTAACTCTAAACGAGCCAGAAGTTATGGCCGTTCGAATAATCGATATCTATAGGGTGCAACATCCACGGTGCAAGGTGCAACATCCGTCCGAAATGGCGAAACATTGCCGTACGACTTTTAGAAATGCGTGCATGGATTTGAAGCGGAACAGTACCATGGTGCACCACTGTCCAGCGATGGTACATCGGAGGCCAGCCACCGTAATCCTGTTTTACCGTAAAAATCCACGTGTCGAAAAAACGAAGGGTTAAAAACTTTCGAGACCCGATTGAGATTCGGGTTGTCCTTTTTGGGCATTAGTCTATCCGTTGACGGCTGAAAGCTGTCAAAGCCGTAGAACTCATCGAGGCCTTCGTTTTGACAGGTTATGGCTACCGTAACTCTAAACGAGCCAGAAGTTATGGCCGTCCGAATAATTGATATCTATAGGGTGCAACATCCACGGTGCAAGGTGCAACATCCGTCCGAAATGGCGAAACAGTGCCGTACGACTTCTAGAAATGCGTGCATGGATTTGAAACGGAACAGTACCATGGTGCACCACTCTCCAGCGATGGTAAATTGAAGGCCAGCCACGGTAATCCTATTTTACCGTAAAAATCCACGTGTCAAAAAAACGAAGGGTAAAAAACTTACGAGACCCGATTGAGATTCGGGTTGTCCTTTTTGGGCATTAATCTATTCGTTGATGGCTGAAAGCTGTCAAAGCCGTAGAACTCATCGAGGCCTTCGTTTTGACAGGTTATGGCTCCCGTAACTCTAAACGAGCCAGAAGTTATCGTCGTCCGTATAATCGATAGCTACAGGGTGCAACATCCAAGGTGCAAGGTGCAACATCCGTCCGAAATGGCGAAACAGTGCCGTATGACTTTTAGAAATGCGTGCATGGGTTTGAAACGGAATAGTACCGCGGTGCACCACTCTTCAGCGATGGTAAATCAAAGACCAGCCACCGTAATCCTGTTTCACCGTAAAAATCCACGTGTCGAAAAAACGAATGGTAAAAAACTTACGAGACCCGATTGAGATTCGGGTTGTACTTTTTGAGCATTAATCTATCCGTTAACGGCTGAAAGCTGTCAAAGCTGTAGAACTCATCGATGCCTTCATTTTGACAGGTTATGGCTCCCGTAATTCTAAACGAGCCAGAAGTTATGGTCGTCCGTATAATCGATATCTATAGGGTGCAACATCCACGGTGCAAGGTGCAACATCCGTCCGAAATGGCGAAACAGTGCCGTACGACTTTAAGAAATGCGTGCATGGATTTGAAACGGAACAGTACCATGGTGCACCACTCTCCAGCGACGATAAATCGAAGACCAGCCACCGTAATCCTGTTTTACCATAGAAATCCACGTGTCGAAAAAACGAAGGGTAAAAAACTTACATGACCCGATTGAGCTTCGGGTTGTCCTTTTTGGGCATTAATCTATCCGTTGACGGCTGAAAGCTGTCAAAGCCGTAGAACTCATCGAGGCCTTCATTTTGACATGTTATGGCTCCCGTAACTCTAAACGAGCCAGAAGTTATGGCCGTCCGAATAATCGATATCTACAGGGTGCAACATCCACGGTGCAAGGTGCAACATCCGCCCGAAATGGTGAAACAGTGTCGTACGACTTTTAGAAATGCGTGCATGGATTTGAAACGGAACAGTACCATGGTGCACCACTCTCCAGCGATGGTAAATTGAAGGCCAGCCACGGTAATCCTGTTTTACCGTAAAAATCCACGTGTCGAAAAAACGAAGGGTAAAAAACTTACGAGACCCGATTGAGATTTGGGTTGTCCTTTTTTGGCATTAATCTATCCTTTGACGGCTGAAAGCTGTCAAAGTCATAGAACTCATCGAGGCCTTCGTTTTGACAGGTTGTGCCTCTCGTAAATCTAAACGAGCCAGAAGTTATGGTCGTCCGTATAATCGATATCTACAGGGTGCAACATCCACGGTGTAAGGTGCAACATCCGTCCGAAATGGTGAAACAGTGCCGTACGACTTTTAGAAATGCGTGCATGGACTGGAAACGGAACAGTACCATGGTGCACCACTCTCTAGCGATGGTAAATCGAAGACCAGCCACCATAATCCTGTTTTACCGTAAAAATGCACGTGTCGAAAAAACGAAGGGTAAAAAACTTACGAGACCCGATTGAGATTCGGGTTGTCCTTTTTGGGCATTAATTTATCCGTTGATGGCAGAAAGCTATCACAGCCATAGAACTCATCGAGGCCTTCGTTTTGACAGGTTATGGCTCCCGTAATTCTAAACGAGCCAGAAGTTATAGCCGTCCGAATAATCGATATATACAGGGTGCAACATCTACGGTGCAAGGTGCAACATCCGTCCGAAATGGCGAAACAGTGCCATACTACTTTTAGAAATGCGTGCATGGATTTGAAATGCAACAGTACCATGGTGCACCACTCTCCAGCGATGGAAAGTCGAAGACGGGCCACGGTAATCATGTTTTACCGTAAAAATGCACGTGTCGAAAAAACGAAGGGTAAAAAACTTAAGAGACCCGATTGAGATTCGGGTTGTCCTTTTTGGGCATTAATCTATCCGTTGACGGCTGAAAGCTGTCAAAGCCGTAGAACTCATCGAGGCCTTCGTTTTGACAGGTTATGGCTCCCGTAACTCTAAACGAGCCAGAAGTTATGGTCGTCCGTATAATCGATATCTACTGGGTGCAACATCCACGGTGCAAGGTGCAACGTCCGTCCGAAATGGCGAAACAGTGTCGTACGAATTTTAGAAATGCGTGCATGGATTTGAAACGGAACAGTACCATGGTGCACCACTCTCCAGCGATGATAAATCGAAGGCCAGCCACGGTAATTCTGTTTTACCGTAAAAATCCACCTGTCGAAAAAACGAAGGGTAAAAAACTTACGAGACCCGATTGAGATTCGAGTTGTCTTTTTTTGGCATTAATCTATCCGTTGACGGCTGAAAGCTGTCAAAGTCGTAGAACTCATCGAGGCCTTCGTTTTGACAGGTTGTGGCTCCCGTAAATCTAAACGAGCCAGAAGTTATGGTCGTCCGTATAATCGATATCTACAGGGTGCAACATCCACGGTGCAAGGTGCAACATCCGTCCGAAATGGCGAAACAGTGCCGTTCGACTTTTAGAAATGCGTGCACGGATTTGAAATGGAACAGTACCATGGTGCACCACTCTCCAGCGATGGTAAATCGAAGACTAGCCACCGTAATCCTGTTTTACCGTAAAAATGCACGTGTCGAAAAACCGAAGGGTAAAAAACATACGAGACCCGATTGAGATTCGGGTTGTCCTTTTTGGGCATTAATTTATCCGTTGAAGGCAGAAAGCTGTCACAGCCATAGAACTCATCGAGGCCTCCGTTTTGACAGCTTATGGCTCTCGTAGCTCTAAACGACCCAGAAGTTATGGCCGTCCGAATAATCGATATCTCCAGGGTGCAACATCTACGGTGCAAGGTGCAACATCCGTCCGAAATGGCGAAACAGTGCCATACTACTTTTAGAAATGCGTGCATAGATTTGAAACGCAACAGTACCATGGTGCACCACTCTCCAGCGATGGAAAGTCGAAGACGGGCCACGGTAATCATGTTTTACTGTAAAAAACCACGTGTCGAAAAAACAAAGGGTAAAAAACTTAAGAGACCCGATTGAGATTCGGGTTGTCCTTTTTGGGCATTAATCTATCCGTTGACGGCTGAAAGCTGTCAAAGCCGTAGAACTCATCGAGGCCTTCGTTTTGGCAGGTTATGGCTCCCGTAACTCTAAACGAGCCAGAAGTTATGGCCGTTTGAATAATCGATATCTATAGGGTGCAACATCCACGGTGCAAGGTGCAACATCCGTCCGAAATTGCGAAACAGTGCCGTACGACTTTTAGAAATGCGTGCATGGATTTGAAACGGAACAGTACCATGGTGCACCACTGTCCAGAATGGTAAATCGAAGGCCAGCCACCGTAATCCTGTTTTACCGTAAAAATGCACGTGTCGAAAAAACGAAGGGTAAAAAACTTAAGAGACCCGATTGAGATTCGGGTTTTCCTTTTTGGGCATTAATCTATCCATTGTTGGTTGAAAGCTGTCAAAGCCGTAGAACTCATCGATGCCTTCGTTTTGACAGGTTATGGCTCCCGTAACTCTAAACGAGCCAGAAGTTATGGCCGTCCGAATAATCGATATCTACAGGGTGCAACATCCACGGTGCAAGGTGCAACATCCGTCCGAAATGGCGAAACAGTGCCGTACGACTTTTAGAAATGCGTGCAAGGATTTGAAACGGAACAGTACCATGGTGCACCACTCTCCAGCGATGGGAAGTCGAAGGCCAGCCACGGTAATCCTGTTTTACCGTACAAATCCACGTGTCGAAAAAACGAAGGGGAAAAAACTTACGAGACCCGATTGAGATTCGGGTTGTCCTTTTTGGGCATTAATCTCTCCGTTGTTGGTTGAAAGCTGTCAAAGCCGTAGAACTCATCGATGCCTTCGTTTTGACAGGTTATGGCTCCCGTAACTCTAAACGAGCCAGAAGTTATGGCCGTCCGAATAATCGATATCTACAGGGTGCAACATCCACGGTGCAAGGTGCAACATCCGTCCGAAATGGCGAAACAGTGCCGTACGACTTTTAGAAATACGTGCATGGATTTGAAACGGAACAGTACCATGGTGCACCACTCTCCAGTGATGATAAATCGAAGACCTGCCACCGTAATCCTGTTTTACCGTAGAAATCCACGTGTCGAAAAAACGAAGGGTAAAAAACTTACGAGACCCGATTGAGATTCGGGTTGTCCTTTTTGGGCATTAATCTATCCGTTGATGGCTGAAAGCTGTCAAATCCATAGAACTCATCGAGGCCTTCGTTTTGACAAGTTATGGCTCCCGTAACTCTAAACGAGCCAGAAGTTATGGCCGTCCGAATAATCGATATCTACAGGGTGCAACATCCACGGTGCAAGGTGCAACATCCGTCCCAAATGGCGAAACAGTGCCGTACGACTTTTAGAAATGCGTGCATGGAGTTGAAACGGAACAGTACCATGGTGCACCACTCTCCAGCGATGGTAAATCGAAGGCCAGCCACGGTAATCCTCTTTTACCGTAAAAATCCACGTGTCGAAAAAACGAAGGGTAAAAGACTTACGAGACCCGATTGAGATTCGAGTTGTCCTTTTTGGGCATTAATCTATTCGTTGACGGCTGAAAGCTATCAAAGGTGTAGAACTCATCGAGGCCTTCATTTTGACAGGTTGTGGCTCCCGTAAATCTAAACGTGCCAGAAGTTATGGTCGTCCGTATAATCGATATCTACAGGGTGCAACATCCACAGTGCAAGGTGCAACATCCGTCCGAAATGGCGAAACGGTGCCGTACGACTTTTGGAAATGCGTGCATGGATTTGAAACAGAACAGTACCAATGCGCACCACTCTCCATCGATGGTAAATCGAAGACCAGCCACTGTAATCCTGTTTTACCGTAAAAATGCACGTGTCGAAAAAACGAAGGGTAAATAACTAACGAGACCCGATTGAGATTCAGGTTGTCCTTTTTGGGCATTAATCTATCCGTTGACGGCAGAAAGCTGTCACAGCCGTAGAACTCATTGAGGCCTTCGTTTTGACAGGTTATGGCTCCCGTAACTCTAAACGAGCCAGAAGTTATGGCAGTCCGAATAATCGATATCTACAGGGTGCAACATCTACAGTGCAAGGTGCAACATCCGTCCGAAACGGCGAAACAGTGCCGTAAGACTTTTAGAAATGCGTGCATGGATTTGAAACGCAACAGTACCATGGTGCACCACTCTCCAGCGATGGGAAGTCGAAGACGGGCCATGGTAATCCCGTTTTACCTTAAAAATCCACGCGTCGAAGAAACGAAGGGTAAAAACTTACGAGACCCGATTGGGATTCGGGTTGTCCTTTTTGGGAATTAATCTATCCATTGATGGATGAAAGCTGTCAAAGCCGTAGAACTCATCGAGGCCTTCGTTTTGACAGGTTGTGGCTCCTGTAACTCTAAACGAGCCAGAAGTTATGGCCGTCTGAATAATCGATATCTATAGGGTGCAACATCCACGGTGCAAGGTGCAACATCCGTCCGAAATGGCGAAACATTGCCGTACGACATTTAGAAATGCGTGCATGGATTTGAAACGGAACAGTACCATGGTGCACCACTGTCCAGCGATGGTAAATCGAAGGCCAGCCACCATAATCCTGTTTTACCGTAAAAATCCACGTGTCGAAAAAACAAAGGGTAAAAAACATACGAGACCCGATTGAGATTCGGGTTGTCCTTTTTGGGCATTAGTCTATCCGTTGACGGCTGAAAGCTTTCAAAGCCGTGGAACTCATCGATGCCTTCGTTTTGACAGGTTATGGCTCCCGTAACTCTAAACGAGCCAGAAGTTATGGCCGTCCGAATAATCGATATCTATAGGGTGCAACATCCACGGTGCAAGGTGCAACATCCGTCCGAAATGGCGAAACAGTGCCGTACGACTTCTAGAAATGCGTGCATGGATTTGAAACGGAACTATACCATGGTGCACCACTCTCCAGCGATGGTAAATCGAGGGCCAGCCACAGTAATCCTGTTTTACCGTAAAAATCCACGTGTCGAAAAAACGAAGGGTAAAAAACTTACGAGACCCGATTGAGATTCGGGTTGTCCTTTTTGGGCATTAATCTATTCGTTGACGGCTGAAAGCAGTCAAAGCCGTAGAACTCATCGAGGCCTTCGTTTTGACAGGTTATGGCTCCCGTAACTCTAAACGAGCCAGAAGTTATCGTCGTCCGTATAATCGATATCTACAGGGTGCAACATCCACGGTGCAAGGTGCAACATCCGTCCGAAATGGCGAAACAGTGCCGTATGACTTTTAGAAATGCGTGCATGGGTTTGAAACGGAACAGTACCATGGTGCACCACTCTTCAGCGATGGTAAATCAAAGACCAGCCACCGTAATCCTGTTTTACCGTTAAAATCCACGTGTCGAAAAAACGAATGGTAAAAAACTTACGAGACCCGATTGAGATTCGGGTTGTACTTTTTGGGCATTAATCTAACCGTTAACAGCTGAAAGCAGTCAAAGCCGTAGAACTCATCGAGGCCTTCATTTTGACAGGTTATGGCTCCCGTAACTCTAAACGAGCCAGAAGTTATGGCCGTCCGAATAATTGATATCTACATCGTGCAAAATCCACGGTGCAAGGTGCAACATCCGTCCGAAATGGCGAAACAGTGCCGTACGACTTTTAGAAATGCGTGCATGGACGGAACAGTACCATGGTGCACCACTCTCCAGCGATGGTAAATCGAAGGCCAGCCACGGTAATCCTGTTTTACCGTAAAAATCCACGTGTCGAAAAAACGAAGGGTAAAAAACTTACAAGACCTTCTTGAGATTCGGGTTGTCCTTTTTGGGCATTAATCTATCCGTTGACGGCTGAAAGCTGTCAAAGCCATAGAACTCATCGAGGCCTTCGTTTTGACAGGTTATGGCTCCCGTAACTCTAAACGAGCCAGAAGTTATGGCCGTCCGAATAATCGATATCTACAAGGTGCAACATCCGTCCGAAATGGCGAAACAGTGCCGTACGGCTTTTAGAAATGCGTGCATGGATTTGAAACGGAACAATACCATGGTGCACCACTCTCCAGCGATGGGAAGTCGAAGACGGGCCACGGTAATCCTGTTTTACCGTAAAAATCCATGTGTCGAAAAAAACGAAGGGTAAAAAACTTACGAGACCCGATTGAGATTCGGGTTGTCCTTTTTGGGCATTAATCTATCCGTTGACGGCTGAAAGCTGGCAAAGCCGTAGAACTCATCGAGGCCTTCGTTTTGACAGGTTATGGCTCCCACAACTCAAATCGAGCCAGAAGTTATGGCCGTTTGAATAATCGATATCTACAGGGTGCAACATCCACGGTGCAAGGTGCAACATCCGTCCGAAATGGTGAAACAATGTCGTACGACTTTTAGAAATGCGTGCATGGATTTGAGATGGAACAGTACCATGGTGCACCACTCTCCAGCGATGGGAAGTCGAAGACGGGCCACGGTAATCCCGTTTTACCGTAAAAATCCACGTGTCGAAAAAACGAAGGGTAAAAAGCATACGAGACCCGATTGAGATTCGGGTTGTCCTTTTTGGGCATTAATCTATCCGTTGACGGCTGAAAGCTGTCAATGCCGTAGAACTCATCGAGGCCTTCGTTTTGACACGTTATGGCTCCCGTAACTCTAAACGAGCCAGAAGTTATGGTCGTCCGTATAATCGATATCTACAGGGTGCAACATCCATGCTGCAAGGTGCAACATCCGTCCGAAATGGCGAAACAGTGCCGTACGACTTTTAGAAATGCGTGCATGGATTTGAAACGGAACAGTACCATGGTGCACCACTCTCCAGCGATGGTAAATCGAAGACCAGCCACCGTAATCCTATTTTACCGTAAAAATCCACGTGTCGAAAAAAATGATGGGTAAAAAACTTACGAGACCCGATTGAGATTCGGATTGTTCTTTTTGGGCATTAATCTATCCGTTGACGGCTGAAAGCTGTCAAAGCAATAGAACTCATAGAGGCCTTCGTTTTGACAGGTTATGACTCCCATAACTCTAAACGAGCCAAAAATTATGGTCGTCCGTATAATCGATATCTACAGGGTGCAACATCCACGGTGCAAGGTGGAACATCCGTCCGAAATGGCGAAACAGTGCCGTACGACTTTTAGAAATGCGTGCATGGATTTGAAACGGAACAGTACCATGGTGCACCACTCTCTAGCGATGGTAAATCGAAGGCCAGCCACGGTAATCCTGTTTTACCATAAAAATCCACGTGTCGAAAAAACGAAGGGTAAAAAACTTACGAGACCCGATTGAGATTCGGGTTGTCCTTTTTGGGCATTAATCTATCCGTTGACGGCTGAAAGCTGTCAAAGCCGTAGAATTCATCGAGGCCTTCTTTTTGACAGGTTATGGCTCCCGTAACTCTAAACGAGCCAGAAGTTATGGCCGTCCGAATAATCGATATCTACAGGGTGCAACATCCACGGTGCAAGGTGCAACATCCGTCCGAAATGGCGAAACAGTGCCGTACGACTTTTAGAAATGCATGCATGGATTTGAAACTGAACAATACCATGGTGCACCACTCTCCAGCGATGGTAAATTGAAGGCCAGCCACGGTAATCCTGTTTTACCGTAAAAATCCACGTGTCGAAAAAACGAAGGGTAAAAAACTTACGAGACCCGATTGAGATTCGGGTTGTACTTTTTGGGCATTAATCTATCCGTTGACGGCTGAAAGCTGTCAAAGCCGTAGAACTCATCAAGGCCTTCATTTTGACAGGTTATGGCTCTCGTAACTCTAAACGAGCCAGAAGTTATGGTCGTTTGAATAATCGATATCTACAGGGTGCAACATCCACGGTGCAAGGTGCAACATCCGTCCGAAATGGCGAAACAGTGCCGTACGACTTTTAGAAATGCGTGCATGGATTTGAAACGGAAGAGTACCATGGTGCACCACTCTCCAGCGATGGTAAATCGAAGACCAGCCACCGTAATCCTGTTTTACCGTAAAAATCCACGTGTCGAAAAAACGAAGGGTAAAAAACTTACGAGACCCGATTGAGATTCGGGTTGTCCTTTTTGGGCATTAATCTATCCGTTGACGGCTGAAAGTTGTCAAAGCCGTAGAACTCATCGAGGCCTTCGTTTTTACAGGTTATGGCTCCCGTATCTCTAAACGAGCCAGAAGTTATGGCCGTCCGAATAATCGATATCTACAGGGTGCAACATCCACGGTGCAAGGTGCAACATCCGTCCGAAATGGCGAAACAGTGTCGTACGACTTTTAGAAATACGTGCATGGATTTGTAACGGAACAATACCATGGTGCACCACTCTCCAGCGATGCTAAATCGAAGGCCAGCCACGGTAATCCTGTTTTACCGTAAAAATCCACGTGTCGAAAAAACGAAGGGTAAAAAACTTACGAGACCCGATTGAGATTCGGGTTGTCCTTTTTGGGGATTAATCTATCCGTTGGCGGTTGAAAGCTGGCAAAGCCGTAGAACTCATCGAGTCCTTTGTTTTTACAGGTTATGGCTCCCGTAACTCTAAACGAGCTAGAAGTTATGGCCGTTTGAATAATCGATATCTACAGGGTGCAACATCCACGGTGCAAGGTGTAACATCCGTCCGAAATGGCAAAACAGTGCCGTACGACTTTTAGAAATGCGTGCATGGATTTGAAACGGAACACTACCATGGTGCACAACTCTCCAGCGATGGGAAGTCGAAGACGGGCCACGGTAATCCCATTTTACCGTAAAAATCCACGTGTCGAAAAAACAAAGGGTAAAAAACATACGAGACCCGATTGAGATTCAGGTTGTCCTTTTTGGGCATTAATCTATCCGTTGATGGCTGAAAGCTATCAAAGCCGTAGAACTCATCGACGCCTTCGTTTTGACAGGTTATCGCTCCCGTAACTCTAAACGAGCCAGTAGTTATGGCCGTCCGAATAATCGATATCTACAGGGTGCAACATCCACGGTGCAAGGTGCAACATCCGTCTGAAATGGCGAAACAGTGCCATACGACTTTTAGAAATGCGTGCATGGATTCGAAACGGAAATAACCATGGTGCACCACTCTCCAGCGATGGGAATTCGAAGACGGGCCACGGTAATCCCGTTTTACCCTAAAAATCCACGTGTCGAAAAAATGAAGGGCAAAAAACTTACGAGACCCGAATGAGATTCGAGTTATCCTTTTTGGGCATTAATCTATCCATTGACGGCTGAAAGCTGTCAATGCCGTAGAACTCATCGAGGCCTTCGTTTTGACAGGTTATGGCACCCGTAACTCTAAACGAGCCAGAAGTTATGGTCGTCCGTATAATCGATATCTACAGGGTGCAACATCCATGGTGCAAGGTGCAACATCCGTCCGAAATGGCGAAACAGTGTCGTACGACTTTTAGAAATGCGTGCATGGATTTGAAATGGAACAGTACCATGGTGCACCACTCTCAGCGATGGTAAATCGAAGACCAGCCACCGTAATCCTATTTTACCGTAAAAATCCACGTGTCGAAAAAACGAAGGATAAAAAACTTACGAGACCCGATTGAGATTCAGGTTGTCCTTTTTGGGCATTAATCTATCCGTTGACGGCTGAAAGCTATCAAAGCCGTAGAACTCATCGAGCCCTTCGTTTTGACAGGTTATGGCTCCTGTAACTCTAAACGAGCCAGAAGTTATAGCCGTCCGAATAATCGATATCTACAGGGTGCAACATCCACGGTGCAAGGTGCAACATCCGTCCGAAATGGCGAAACCGTGCCGTACGACGTTTAGAAATGCGTGCATGGATTTGAAACGGAGCACTACCATGGTGCACCACTCTCCAGCGATGGGAAGTCGAAGACCAGCCACCGTAATCCCGTTTTACCGTAAAAATCCACGTGTCGAAAAAACGAAGGGTAAGAAACTTACGAGACCCGATTGAGATTCGGGTTGTTCTTTTTGGGCGTTAATCTATCCGTTGACGGTTGAAAGCTGTCAAAGCCGTAGAACTCATCGACGCCTTCGTTTTGACAGGTTATGGCTCCCGTAACTCTAAACGAGCCAGAAGTTAAGGTCGTCTGTATAATCGATATCTACAAGGTGCAACATCCACGGTGCAAGGTGCGACATCCGTCCGAAATGGCGAAACAGTGCCATATGACTTTTAGAAATGCGTGCATGGATTTGAAACGGAACAGTACCATGGTGCACCACTCTCCAGCGATGGTAAATCGAAGACCAGCCACCGTAATCCTGTTTTACCGTAAAAATCCACGTGTCGAAAAAACGAAGTGTAAAAAACTTACGAGACCCGATTGAGATTCGGGTTGTCCTTTTTGGGCATTAATCTATCCATTGGCGGCTGAAAGCTGGCAAAGGCGTAGAACTCATCGAGGCCATTGTTTTGACAGGTTATGGCTCCCGTAACTCTAAACGAGCCAGAAGTTATGGCCGTTTGAATAATCGATATCTGCAGGGTGCAACATCCACGGTGCAAGGTGCAACATCCGTCCGAAATGGCAAAACAGTGCCGTACGACTTTTAGAAATACGTGTATGGATTTGAAACAGAACACTACCATGGTGCACCACTCTCCAGCGATGGGAAGTCGAAGACGGGCCACAGTAATCCCATTTTACAGTAAAAATCCACGTGTCGAAAAAACGAAGAGTAAAAAACTTACGAGATCCGATTGAGATTCGGGTTGTCCTTTTTGGGCATTAATCTATCCGTTGACGGTTGAAAGCTGTCAAAGCCGTAGAACTCATCGAGGCCTTCGTTTTGACAGGTTATGGCTCCCGTAACTCTAAACAAGTCAGAAGTTATGGCCGTCCGAATAATCGATATCTACAAGGTGCAACATCCACGGTGCAAGGTGCAACATCCGTCCGAAATGGCGAAACAGTGCCGTACGACTTTTAGACATGCGTGCATGGATTTGAAACGGAACAGTACCATGGTGCACCACTCTCCAGCGATGCTAAATCGAAGGCCAGCCACGGTAATCCTGTTTTACCGTAAAAATCCACGTGTCGAAAAAACGAAGGGTAAAAAGCTTACGAGATCCGATTGAGATTCGGGTTGTACTTTTTCGGTATTAATCTATCCGTTGGCGGCTGAAAGCCGTAGAACTCATCGAGACCTTTGTTTTGACAGGTTATGGCTCCCGTAACTCTAAACGAGCCAGAAGTTATGGCCGTTTGAATAATCGATATCTACAGGGTGCAACATCCACGGTGCAAGGTGCAACATCCGTCCGAAATGGCAAAACAGTGTCGTACGACTTTTAGAAATGCGTGTATGGATTTGAAACAGAACACTACCATGGTGCACCACTCTCCAGCAATGGGAAGTCGAAGACGGGCCACGGTAATCCCATTTTAACGTAAAAATCCACGTGTCGAAAAAACGAAGAGTAAAAAACTTACGAGATCCGATTGAGATTCGGGTTGTCCTTTTTGGGCATTAATCTATCCATTGACGGCTGAAAGCTTTCAAAGCCGTAGAACTCATCGATGCCTTTGTTTTGATAGGTTATGGCTCCCGTAACTCTAAACGAGCCAGAAGTTATGGTCGTCCGAATAATCGATATCTACAAGGTGCAACATCCACGGTGCAAGGTGCAACATCCGTCCGAAATGGCGAAACAGTGTCGTACGACTTTTAGAAATGCGTGCATGGATTTGAAACGGAACAGTACCATGGTGCACCACTCTCCAGCGAGGGGAATTTGAAGACGGGCCACGGTAATCCCGTTTTACCGTAAAAATCCACGTGTCGAAAAAACGAAGGGTAAAAAACTTACGAGACCCGATTGAGATTCGGGTTGTCCTTTTTGGGCATTATTCTATCCGTTGACGACTAAAAGCTGTCAAAGCCATAGAACTCATCGAGGCCTTCGTTTTGACAGGTTATGGCTCCCGTAACTCTAAACGAGCCAGAAGTTATGGTCGTCCGTATAATCGATATCTACAAGGTGCAACATCCACGGTGCAAGGTGCAACATCCGTCCGAAATGGCGAAACAGTGTCGTACGACTTTTAGAAATGCGTGCATGGATTTGAAACGGAACAGTACCATGGTGCACCACTTTCCAGCGATGGTAAATCGAAGACCAGCCACCGTAATCCTGTTTTACCGTAAAAATCCACATGTCGAAAAAACGAAGGGTAAAAAACTTACGAGACCCGATTGAGATTCGGGTTGTCCTTTTTGGGCATTAATCTATCCGTTGACGGCTGAAAGCTGTCAAAGCCGTAGAACTCATCGAGGCCTTCGTTTTGACAGGTTATGGCTCCCGTAACTCTAAACGAGCCAGAAGTTATGGTCGTCCGTATAATCGACATCTACAGGGTGCAACATCCACGGTGCAAGGTGCAACATCCGTCCGAAATGGCGAAACAGTGCCGTACGACTTTTAGAAATGCGTGCATGGATTTGAAACGGAACAGTACCATGGTGCACCACTCTCCAGCGATGGTAAATCGAAGGCCAGCCACGGTAATCCTATTTTACCGTAAAAATCCACGTGTCGAAAAGCGAAGGGTAAAAAACTTACGAGACCCGATTGAGATTCGGGTTGTCCATTTTGGGTATTAATCTATTCGTTGACGGCTGAAAGCTGTCAAAGCCGTAGAACTCATCGAGGCCATCGTTTTGACAGGTTATGGCTTTCGTAACTCTAAACGAGCTAGAAGTTTTGGTCGTCAGTATAATCGATATCTACAGGGTGCAACATCCACGGTGCAAGGTGCAACATCCGTCCGAAATGGCGAAACAGTGCCGTACGACTTTCAGAAATGCGTGCATGGATTTGAAACGGAACAGTACCATGGTGCAACACAGTCCAGCGATGGTAAATCGAAGACCAGCCACCGTAATCCTGTTTTACCGTAAAAATCCACGTGTCGAAAAAACGAAGGGTAAAAAACTTACGAGACCCGATTGAGATTCGGGTTGTCCTTTTTGGGCATTAATCTATCCGTTGACGGCTGAAAGCTGTCAAAGCCGTAGAATTCATCGAGGCCTTCTTTTTGACAGGTTATGGCTCCCGTAACTCTAAACGAGCCAGAAGTTATGGCCGTCCGAATAATCGATATCTACAGGGTGCAACATCCACGGTGCAAGGTGCAACATCCGTCCGAAATGGCGAAACAGTGCCGTACGACTTTTAGAAATGCATGCATGGATTTGAAACTGAACAATACCATGGTGCACCACTCTCCAGCGATGGTAAATTGAAGGCCAGCCACGGTAATCCTGTTTTACCGTAAAAATCCACGTGTCGAAAAAACGAAGGGTAAAAAACTTACGAGACCCGATTGAGATTCGGGTTGTACTTTTTGGGCATTAATCTATCCGTTGACGGCTGAAAGCCGTCAAAGCCGTAGAACTCATCAAGGCCTTCATTTTGACAGGTTATGGCTCTCGTAACTCTAAACGAGCCAGAAGTTATGGTCGTTTGAATAATCGATATCTACAGGGTGCAACATCCACGGTGCAAGGTGCAACATCCGTCCGAAATGGCGAAACAGTGCCGTACGACTTTTAGAAATGCGTGCATGGATTTGAAACGGAAGAGTACCATGGTGCACCACTCTCCAGCGATGGTAAATCGAAGACCAGCCACCGTAATCCTGTTTTACCGTAAAAATCCACGTGTCGAAAAAACGAAGGGTAAAAAACTTACGAGACCCGATTGAGATTCGGGTTGTCCTTTTTGGGCATTAATCTATCCGTTGACGGCTGAAAGTTGTCAAAGCCGTAGAACTCATCGAGGCCTTCGTTTTTACAGGTTATGGCTCCCGTATCTCTAAACGAGCCAGAAGTTATGGCCGTCCGAATAATCGATATCTACAGGGTGCAACATCCACGGTGCAAGGTGCAACATCCGTCCGAAATAGCGAAACAGTGTCGTACGACTTTTAGAAATACGTGCATGGATTTGTAACGGAACAATACCATGGTGCACCACTCTCCAGCGATGCTAAATCGAAGGCCAGCCACGGTAATCCTGTTTTACCGTAAAAATCCACGTGTCGAAAAAACGAAGGGTAAAAAACTTACGAGACCCGATTGAGATTCGGGTTGTCCTTTTTGGGGATTAATCTATCCGTTGGCGGTTGAAAGCTGGCAAAGCCGTAGAACTCATCGAGTCCTTTGTTTTTACAGGTTATGGCTCCCGTAACTCTAAACGAGCTAGAAGTTATGGCCGTTTGAATAATCGATATCTACAGGGTGCAACATCCACGGTGCAAGGTGTAACATCCGTCCGAAATGGCAAAACAGTGCCGTACGACTTTTAGAAATGCGTGCATGGATTTGAAACGGAACACTACCATGGTGCACAACTCTCCAGCGATGGGAAGTCGAAGACGGGCCACGGTAATCCCATTTTACCGTAAAAATCCACGTGTCGAAAAAACAAAGGGTAAAAAACATACGAGACCCGATTGAGATTCAGGTTGTCCTTTTTGGGCATTAATCTATCCGTTGATGGCTGAAAGCTATCAAAGCCGTAGAACTCATCGACGCCTTCGTTTTGACAGGTTATCGCTCCCGTAACTCTAAACGAGCCAGTAGTTATGGCCGTCCGAATAATCGATATCTACAGGGTGCAACATCCACGGTGCAAGGTGCAACATCCGTCTGAAATGGCGAAACAGTGCCATACGACTTTTAGAAATGCGTGCATGGATTCGAAACGGAAATAACCATGGTGCACCACTCTCCAGCGATGGGAATTCGAAGACGGGCCACGGTAATCCCGTTTTACCCTAAAAATCCACGTGTCGAAAAAATGAAGGGCAAAAAACTTACGAGACCCGAATGAGATTCGAGTTATCCTTTTTGGGCATTAATCTATCCATTGACGGCTGAAAGCTGTCAATGCCGTAGAACTCATCGAGGCCTTCGTTTTGACAGGTTATGGCACCCGTAACTCTAAACGAGCCAGAAGTTATGGTCGTCCGTATAATCGATATCTACAGGGTGCAACATCCATGGTGCAAGGTGCAACATCCGTCCGAAATGGCGAAACAGTGCCGTACGACTTTTAGAAATGCGTGCATGGATTTGAAATGGAACAGTACCATGGTGCACCACTCTCAGCGATGGTAAATCGAAGACCAGCCACCGTAATCCTATTTTACCGTAAAAATCCACGTGTCGAAAAAACGAAGGATAAAAAACTTACGAGACCCGATTGAGATTCAGGTTGTCCTTTTTGGGCATTAATCTATCCGTTGACGGCTGAAAGCTATCAAAGCCGTAGAACTCATCGAGCCCTTCGTTTTGACAGGTTATGGCTCCTGTAACTCTAAACGAGCCAGAAGTTATAGCCGTCCGAATAATCGATATCTACAGGGTGCAACATCCACGGTGCAAGGTGCAACATCCGTCCGAAATGGCGAAACCGTGCCGTACGACGTTTAGAAATGCGTGCATGGATTTGAAACGGAGCACTACCATGGTGCACCACTCTCCAGCGATGGGAAGTCGAAGACCAGCCACCGTAATCCCGTTTTACCGTAAAAATCCACGTGTCGAAAAAACGAAGGGTAAGAAACTTACGAGACCCGATTGAGATTCGGGTTGTTCTTTTTGGGCGTTAATCTATCCGTTGACGGTTGAAAGCTGTCAAAGCCGTAGAACTCATCGACGCCTTCGTTTTGACAGGTTATGGCTCCCGTAACTCTAAACGAGCCAGAAGTTAAGGTCGTCTGTATAATCGATATCTACAAGGTGCAACATCCACGGTGCAAGGTGCGACATCCGTCCGAAATGGCGAAACAGTGCCATATGACTTTTAGAAATGCGTGCATGGATTTGAAACGGAACAGTACCATGGTGCACCACTCTCCAGCGATGGTAAATCGAAGACCAGCCACCGTAATCCTGTTTTACCGTAAAAATCCACGTGTCGAAAAAACGAAGTGTAAAAAACTTACGAGACCCGATTGAGATTCGGGTTGTCCTTTTTGGGCATTAATCTATCCATTGGCGGCTGAAAGCTGGCAAAGGCGTAGAACTCATCGAGGCCATTGTTTTGACAGGTTATGGCTCCCGTAACTCTAAACGAGCCAGAAGTTATGGCCGTTTGAATAATCGATATCTGCAGGGTGCAACATCCACGGTGCAAGGTGCAACATCCGTCCGAAATGGCAAAACAGTGCCGTACGACTTTTAGAAATACGTGTATGGATTTGAAACAGAACACTACCATGGTGCACCACTCTCCAGCGATGGGAAGTCGAAGACGGGCCACAGTAATCCCATTTTACAGTAAAAATCCACGTGTCGAAAAAACGAAGAGTAAAAAACTTACGAGATCCGATTGAGATTCGGGTTGTCCTTTTTGGGCATTAATCTATCCGTTGACGGTTGAAAGCTGTCAAAGCCGTAGAACTCATCGAGGCCTTCGTTTTGACAGGTTATGGCTCCCGTAACTCTAAACAAGTCAGAAGTTATGGCCGTCCGAATAATCGATATCTACAAGGTGCAACATCCACGGTGCAAGGTGCAACATCCGTCCGAAATGGCGAAACAGTGCCGTACGACTTTTAGACATGCGTGCATGGATTTGAAACGGAACAGTACCATGGTGCACCACTCTCCAGCGATGCTAAATCGAAGGCCAGCCACGGTAATCCTGTTTTACCGTAAAAATCCACGTGTCGAAAAAACGAAGGGTAAAAAGCTTACGAGATCCGATTGAGATTCGGGTTGTACTTTTTCGGTATTAATCTATCCGTTGGCGGCTGAAAGCCGTAGAACTCATCGAGACCTTTGTTTTGACAGGTTATGGCTCCCGTAACTCTAAACGAGCCAGAAGTTATGGCCGTTTGAATAATCGATATCTACAGGGTGCAACATCCACGGTGCAAGGTGCAACATCCGTCCGAAATGGCAAAACAGTGTCGTACGACTTTTAGAAATGCGTGTATGGATTTGAAACAGAACACTACCATGGTGCACCACTCTCCAGCAATGGGAAGTCGAAGACGGGCCACGGTAATCCCATTTTAACGTAAAAATCCACGTGTCGAAAAAACGAAGAGTAAAAAACTTACGAGATCCGATTGAGATTCGGGTTGTCCTTTTTGGGCATTAATCTATCCATTGACGGCTGAAAGCTTTCAAAGCCGTAGAACTCATCGATGCCTTTGTTTTGATAGGTTATGGCTCCCGTAACTCTAAACGAGCCAGAAGTTATGGTCGTCCGAATAATCGATATCTACAAGGTGCAACATCCACGGTGCAAGGTGCAACATCCGTCCGAAATGGCGAAACAGTGCCGTACGACTTTTAGAAATGCGTGCATGGATTTGAAACGGAACAGTACCATGGTGCACCACTCTCCAGCGAGGGGAATTTGAAGACGGGCCACGGTAATCCCGTTTTACCGTAAAAATCCACGTGTCGAAAAAACGAAGGGTAAAAAACTTACGAGACCCGATTGAGATTCGGGTTGTCCTTTTTGGGCATTATTCTATCCGTTGACGACTAAAAGCTGTCAAAGCCATAGAACTCATCGAGGCCTTCGTTTTGACAGGTTATGGCTCCCGTAACTCTAAACGAGCCAGAAGTTATGGTCGTCCGTATAATCGATATCTACAAGGTGCAACATCCACGGTGCAAGGTGCAACATCCGTCCGAAATGGCGAAACAGTGTCGTACGACTTTTAGAAATGCGTGCATGGATTTGAAACGGAACAGTACCATGGTGCACCACTTTCCAGCGATGGTAAATCGAAGACCAGCCACCGTAATCCTGTTTTACCGTAAAAATCCACATGTCGAAAAAACGAAGGGTAAAAAACTTACGAGACCCGATTGAGATTCGGGTTGTCCTTTTTGGGCATTAATCTATCCGTTGACGGCTGAAAGCTGTCAAAGCCGTAGAACTCATCGAGGCCTTCGTTTTGACAGGTTATGGCTCCCGTAACTCTAAACGAGCCAGAAGTTATGGTCGTCCGTATAATCGACATCTACAGGGTGCAACATCCACGGTGCAAGGTGCAACATCCGTCCGAAATGGCGAAACAGTGCCGTACGACTTTTAGAAATGCGTGCATGGATTTGAAACGGAACAGTACCATGGTGCACCACTCTCCAGCGATGGTAAATCGAAGGCCAGCCACGGTAATCCTATTTTACCGTAAAAATCCACGTGTCGAAAAGCGAAGGGTAAAAAACTTACGAGACCCGATTGAGATTCGGGTTGTCCATTTTGGGTATTAATCTATTCGTTGACGGCTGAAAGCTGTCAAAGCCGTAGAACTCATCGAGGCCATCGTTTTGACAGGTTATGGCTTTCGTAACTCTAAACGAGCCAGAAGTTTTGGTCGTCAGTATAATCGATATCTACAGGGTGCAACATCCACGGTGCAAGGTGCAACATCCGTCCGAAATGGCGAAACAGTGCCGTACGATTTTCAGAAATGCGTGCATGGATTTGAAACGGAACAGTACCATGGTGCACCACAGTCCAGCGATGGTAAATCGAAGACCAGCCACCGTAATCCTGTTTTACCGTAAAAATCCACGTGTCGAAAAAACGAAGGGTAAAAAACTTACGAGACCCGATTGAGATTCGGGTTGTCCTTTTTGGGCATTAATCTATCCATTGACGGCTGAAAGCTATCAAAGCCGTAGAACTCATCGAGGCCTTCATTTTGACAGGTTATGGCTCCCGTAACTCTAAACGAGCCAGAGTTATGGCCGTCCGAATAATCGATATCTACAAGGTGCAACATCCACAGTGCAAGGTGCAACATCCGTCCGAAATGGCGAAACAGCGCCGTACGACTTTTAGAAATGCGTGGATGGATTTGAAACGGAACAATACCATGGTGCACCACTCTCCAGCGATGGTAAATCGAAGGCCAGCCATGGTAATCCTATTTTACCGTAAAAATCCACGTGTCGAAAAAACGAAGGGTAAAAAACTTACGAGACCCGATTGAGATTCGGGTTGTCCTTTTTGGGCGTTAATCTATCCGTTGATGGCTGAAAGCGATCAACGCCGTAGAACTCATCGAGGCCTTCGTTTTGGCAGCTTATGGCTCCCGTAACTCTAAACGAGCCAGAAGTTATGGCCGTCCGAATAATCGATATCTACAGGGTGCAATATCCACGGTGCAAGGTGCAACATCCGTCCGAAATGGCGAAACAGTGCCGTACGACTTTTAGAAATGCGTGCATGGATTTGAAATGGAAGAGAACCATGGTGCACCACTCTCCAGCGATGGTAAATCAAAGTCCAGCCACGGTAATCCTGTTTTACCGTAAAAATCCACGCGTCGAAAAAACGAAGGGTAAAAAACTTACGAGACCCGATTGAGATTCGGGTTGTCCTTTTTTGGGCATTAATCTATCTGTTAACAGCTGAAAGCCGTCAAAGCCGTAGAACTCATCGAGGCCTTCGTTTTGATAGGTTATTTCTCTCGTAACTCTAAACGAGCCAGAAGTTATGGCCGTTTGAATAATCGATATCTACAGGGTGCAACATCCACGGTGCAAGGTGCAACATCCGTCCGTAATGGCGAAACAGTGCCGTACGACTTTTTGAAATGCGTGCATGGATTTGAAACGGAACATTACCATGGTGCACCACTGTCTAGCGATGGGAAGTCGAAGACGGGCCACGGTAACCCCGTTTTACCGTAAAAATCCACGTGTCGAAAAAACGAAGGGTAAAAAACTTACGAGACCCGATTTAGATTCAGGTTGTCCTTTTTGGACATTAGTCTATCCGTTGACGGCTGAAAGCAGTCAAAGCCGTAGAACTAATCGAGTCCTTCGTTTTGACAGGTTATGGCTCCTGTAACTCTAAACGAGCTAGAAGTTATGGCCGTCCGAATAATCGATATCTGCAGGGTGCAACATCCACGGTGCAAGGTGCAACATCCATCCGAAATGGCGAAAAAATGCCACACGACTTTTAGAAATGCGTGCATGGATTTGAAACGGAACAGTACCATGGTGCACCACTCTCCAGCGATGGGAAGTCGAAGACGGGCCACGGTAATCCCGTTTTACCGTAAAAATCCACGTGTCGAAAAAACGAAGGGTAAAAAACTTACGAGACCCGATTGAGATTCGGGTTGTCCTTTTTGGGCATTAATCTATCCGTTGACGGCTGAAAGCTGTCAACACCGTAGAACTCATCGAGGCATTCGTTTTGACAGGTTATGGCTCATGTAACTCTAAACGAGCCAGAAGTTATGGTCGTCCGTATAATCGATATCTACAGGGTGCAACATCCACGGTGCAAGGTGCAACATCCGTCCGAAATGGCGAAACAGTGCCGTACGACTTTTAGAAATGCGTGCATAGATTTGAAATGGAACAGTACCATGGTGCACCACTCTCCAGCGATGGGAAGTCGAAGACGGGCTACGGTAATCCCGTTATATCGTAAAAATCCACGTGTCGAAAAAACGAAGGGTAAAAAACTTACGAGACCAGATTGAGATTCGGGTTGTCCTTTTTGGGCATTAATCTATCCGTTGACGGCTGAAAGCTGTCAAAGCCGTAGAACTCATCGAGGCCTTCGTTTTGACAGGTTATGGCTCCCGTAACTCTAAACGAGCCAGAAGTTATGGTCGTCCGTATAATCGATATCTACAGGGTGCAACATCCACGGTGCAAGGTGCAACATACGTCCGAAATGGCGAAACGGTGTCGTACGACTTTTATAAATGCGTGCATGGATTTGAAACGGAACAGTACCATGGTGCACCACTCTCCAGCGATGGTAAATCGAAGACCAGCCACCGTAATCCTGTTTTACCGTAAAAATCCACGTGTCGAAAAAACAAAGGGTTAAAAAGTTACGAGACCAGATTGAGATTCGGGTTGTCCTTTTTGGGCATTAATCTATCCGTTGACGGCTGAAAGCAATCAAAGCCGTAGAACTAATTGAGGCCTTCGTTTTGACAGATTATGGCTCCCATAACTCTAAACGAGCCAGAAGTTATGGCCGTACGAATAATCGATATCTACAGGGTGCAACATCCACGGTGCAAGGTGCAACATCCATCCGAAATGGCAAAACGGTGACGTACGACTTTTAGAAATGCGTGCATGGATTTGAAACGGAACAGTGACATGGTGCACCAATCTCCAGCGATGGTAAATCGAAGGCCAGCCACGGTAATCACGTTTTACCGTAAAAATCCACGTGTCGAAAAAACGAAGGGTAAAAAACTTACGAGACCCGATTGAGATTCGGGTTGTCCTTTTTGGACATTAATCTATCCGTTGACGGATGAAAGCTGTCAAAGCCGTAGAACTCATCGAGGCCTTCGTTTTGACAGCTTATGGCTCCCGTAACTCTAAACGAGCCAGAAGTTATGGTCGTCCGAATAATCGATATCTACAGGGTGCAAAATACACGGTGCAAGGTGCAACATCCGTCCGAAATGGCGAAATAGTGCCGTACGACTTTTAGAAATGTGTGCATGGTTTTGAAACGGAACAGTACCATGGTGCACCACTCTCCAGCAATGGTAAATCGAAGTGCAGCCACGGTAATCCTGTTTTACCGTAAAAATCCACGTGTCGAAAAAACGAAGGGTAAAAAACTTACGAGACCCGATTGAGATTCGGGTTGTCCTTTTTGGGCATTAATCTATCCGTTAACAGCTGAAAGCTGTCAAAGCCGTAGAACTCATTGAGGCCTTCGTTTTGATAGGTTATGGCTCTCGCAACTCTAAACGAGCCAGATGTTATGGCCGTTTGAATAATCGATATCTACAGGGTGCAACATCCACGGTGCAAGGTGCAACATCCGTCCGAAATGGCGAAACAGTGCCGTACGACTTTTTGAAATGTGTGCATGGATTTCAAATGGAACACTACCATGGTGCACCACTCTCCATCGATGGGAAGTCGAAGACGGGCCACGGTAATTCCGTTTTACCGTAAAAATCCACGTGTCGAAAAAATGAAGGGTAAAAAACTTACGAGACCCGATTGAGATTCAGGTTGTCCTTTTTGGGCATTAATCTATCCGTTGATGGCTGAAAGCTGTCAAAGCCGTAGAACTCATCGAGGCCTTCGTTTTGACAGGTTATGGCTCCTGTAATTCTAAACGACCCAGAAGTTATGGTCGTCCGAATAATCGATATCTACAGGGTGCTACATCCACGGTGCAAGGTGCAACATCCGTCCGAAATGGAGAAACAGTGCCGTACGACTTTTAGAAATGCGTGCATCGATTTGAAACGGAACAGTATCATGGTGTACCACTATCCAGCGATGGGAAGTCGAAAGCGGGCCACGGTAATCCCGTTTTGCCGTAAAAATCCACGTGTCGAAAAAACGAAGGGTAAAAAACTTACGAGACCCGATTGAGATTCGGGTTGTCCTTTTTGGGCATTAATCTATCCGTTGACGGCTGAAAGCTGTCAAAGCCGTAGAACTCATCGAGCCTTCATTTTGACAGCTTATGGCTCCCGTAACTCTAAACGAGCCAGAAGTTCTGGCCGTCCGAATAATCGATATCTACAGGGTGCAACATCCACGGTGCAAGGTGCAACATCCGTCTGAAATGGCGAAACAGTGTCGTACGACTTTTAGAAATGCGTGCATGGATTTGAAACGGAACAGTACCATGGTGCACCACTCTCCAGCGATGGAAAGTCGAAGACGGGCCACGGTAATCCCGTTTTACCGTAAAAATCCACGTGTCGAAAAAACGAAGGGTAAAAATCTTACGAGACCCGATTGAGATTCGGGTTGTCCTTTTTGGGCATTAATCAATCCGTTGACGGCTGAAAGCTGTCAAAGCCGTAGAACTCATCGAGGCCTTTGTTTTGACAGGTTATGGCTCCTGTAACTCTAAATGAGCCAGAAGTGATGGTCGTCCGAATAATCGATATCTACAGGGTGCAACATCCACGGTGCAAGGTGAAACATCCGTCCAAAATGGCGAAACAGTGTCGTACGACTTTTAGAAATGCGTGCATGGATTTGAAATGGAACAGTACCGTAATGCACCACTCTCCAGCGATGGGAAGTCGAAGACGGGCCACGGTAATCCCGTTTTACCCTAAAAATCCACGTGTCGAAAAAACGAAGGGTAAAAAATTTACGAGACCCGATTGAGATTCGGGTTGTCCTTTTTGGGCATTAATCTATCCGTTGACGGCTGAAAGCTGTCAAAGCCGTAGTACTCATCGAGGCCTTCGTTTTGACAGGTTATGGCTCCCATAACTCTAAACGAGCCAGAAGTTATGGCCGTACGAATAATCGATATCTACAGGGTGCAACATCCACGGTGCAAGGTGCAACATCCGTCCGAAATGGCGAAACAGTGCCGTACGACTTTTAGAAATGCGTGCATGGATTTGAAACGGAACAGTACCATGGTGCACCACTCTCCAGCGATGGGAAGTCGAAGACGGGCCACGGTAATCCCGTTTTACCGTAAAAATCCACGTGTCGAAAAAACGAAGGGTAAAAAAGTTATGAGACCCGATTGAGATTCAGGTTGTCCTTTTTGGACATTAATCTATCCGTTGACGGCTGAAAGTGGTCAAAGCCGTAGAACTCATCGAGGCCTTCGTTTTGACAGGTTATGGATCCTGTAACTCTAAACGAGCCAGAAGTTATGGCCGTCCGAGTAATCGATATCTACAGGGTGCAACATCCATGGTGCAAGGTGCAACATCCGTCCGAAATGGCGAAACGGTGCCGTACGACTTTTAGAAATGCTTGCATGGATTTGAAACGGAACAGTACCTTGGTGCACCAATCTCCAGCGATGGTAAATCGAAGGCCAGCCACGGTAATCACGTTTTACCGTAAAAATCCACGTGTCGAAAAAACGAAGGGTAAAAAACTTACGCGACCCGATAGAGATTCGGGTTGTCCTTTTTGGGCATTATTTTATCCGTTGGCGGCTGAAAGCTGTCAAAGCCGTAGAACTCATCGAGGCCTTCATTTTGACAGCTTATGGCTCCCGTAACCCTAAACGAGCCAGAAGTTATGGCCGTCCGAATAATCGATATCTACAGGGTGCAACATACACGGTGCAAGGTGCAACATCCGTCCGAAATGGAGAAACAGTGCCGTACGACTTTTAGAAATGTGTGCATGGTTTTGAAACGGAATAGTACCATGGTGCACCACTCTCCAGCGATGGTAAATCGAAGTGCAGCCACGGTAATCCTGTTTTACCGTAAAAATCCACGTGTCGAAAAAACGAAGGGTAAAAAACTTACGAGACCCGATTGAGATTCGGGTTGTCCTTTTTGGGCATTAATCTATCCGTTAACAGCTGAAAGCCGTCAAAGACGTAGAACTCATCGAGGCCTTCGTTCCTGTTTTACCGTAAAAATCCACGTGTCGAAAAAACGAAGGGTAAAAAACTTACGAGACCCGATTGAGATTCGGGTTGTCCTTTTTGGGCATTAATCTATCCGTTAACAGCTGAAAGCCGTCAAAGACGTAGAACTCATCGAGGCCTTCGTTTTGATAGGTTATGGCTCTCGTTACTCTAAACGAGCCAGATGTTATGGCCGTTTGAATAATCGGTATCTACAGGGTGCAACATCCACGGTGCAAGGTGCAACATCCGTCCGAAATGGCGAAACAGTGCCGTACGACTTTTTTAAATGTGTGCATGGATTTGAAATGGAACACTACCATGGTGTACCACTCTCCAGCGATGGGAAGTCGAAAACGGGCCACGGTAATCCCGTTTTACCGTAAAAATCCACGTGTCGAAAAAATGAAGGGTAAAAAACTTACGAGACCCGATTGAGATTCGGGTTGTCCTTTTTGGAAATTAATCTATCCGTTGATGGCTGAAAGCGGTCAAAGCCGTAGAACTCATCGAAGCTTTCGTTTTGACAGGTTATGGCTCCTGTAATTCTAAACGACCCAGAAGTTATGGTCGTCCGAATAATCGATATCTACAGGGTGCAACATCCACGGTGCAAGGTGCAACATCCGTCCGAAATGGCGAAACGGTGCCGTACGACTTTTAGAAATGCGTGCATCGATTTGAAACGGAACAGTATCATGGTGTACCACTCTCCAGCGATGGGAAGTCGAAAGCGGGCCACGGTAATCTCGTTTTACCGTAAAAATCCACGTGTCGAAAAAACGAAGGGTAAAAAACTTACGAGACCCGATTGAGATTCGGGTTGTCCTTTTTGGGCATTAATCTATCCGTTGATGGCTGAAAGCAGTCAAAGCCGTAGAACTCATCGAGGCCTTCGTTTTGACAGCTTATGGCTCCCGTAATTCTAAACGAGCCAGAAGTTATGGCCGTCCGAATAATCGATATCTCCAGGGTGCAACATCCACGGTGCAAGGTGCAACATCCGTCTGAAATGGCGAAACAATGCCGTACAACTTTTAGAAATGCGTGCATGGATTTGAAATAGAACAGTACCATGGTGCACCACTCTCCAGCGATGGGAAGTCGAAGACGGGCCACAGCAATCCCGTTTTACCGTAAAAATCCACGTGTCGAAAAAACGAAGGGTAAAAATCTTACGAGACCCGATTGAGATTCGGGTTGTCCTTTTTGGGCATTAGTCTATCCGTTGACGGCTGAAAGCTGTCAAAGCCGTAGAACTCAACGAGCCCTTCGTTTTGACAGGTTATGGCTCCTGTAACTCTAAACGAGCCAGAAGTTATGGCCGTCCGAATAATCGATATCTACAGGGTGCAACATCCACGGTGCAAGGTGCAACATCCGTCTGAAATGGCGAAACAGTGCCGTACGACTTTTAGAAATGCGTGCATGGATTTGAAATGGAACAGTACCATGGTGCACCACTCTCCGGCGATGGGAAGTCGAAGACGGGCCTCGGTAATCCCGTTTTACCCTAAAAATCCACGTGTCGAAAAAACGAAGGGTAAAAAATTTACGAGACCCGATTGAGATTCGGGTTGTCCTTTTTGGGCATTAATCTATCCGTTGACGGCTGAAAGCTGTCAAAGCCATAGTACTCATCGAGGGCTTCGTTTTGACAGGTTATGGCTCCCATAACTCTAAAGGAGCCAGAAGTTATGTCCGTACGAATAATCGATATCTACAGGGTGCAACATCCACGGTGCAAGGTGCAACATCCGTCCGAAATGGAGAAACAGTGTCGTACGACTTTTAGAAATGTGTGCATGGTTTGGAAACGGAACAGTACCATGGTGCACCACTATCCAGCGATGGTAAATCGAAGTGCAGCCACGGTAATCCTGTTTTACCGTAAAAATCCACGTGTCGAAAAAACGAAGGGTAAAAAACTTACGAGACCCGATTGAGATTCGGGTTGTCCTTTTTGGGCATTAATCTATCCGTTAACAGCTGAAAGCTGTCAAAGCCGTAGAACTCATCGAGGCCTTCGTTTTGATAGGTTATGGCTCTCGTAACTATAAACGAGCCAGATGTTATGGCCGTTTGAATAATCGATATCTACAGGGTGCAACATCCACGGTGCAAGGTGCAACATCCGTCCGAAATGGCGAAACAGTGCCGTACGACTTTTTGAAATGTGTGCATGAATTTGAAATGGAACACTACCATGGTGCACCAATCTCCATCGATGGGAAGTCGAAGACGGGCCACGGTAATCTCGTTTTACCGTAAAAATCCACGTGTCGAAAAAATGAAGGGTATAAAACTTACGAGACCCGATTGAGATTCAGGTTGTCCTTTTTGGACATTAATCTATCCGTTGACGGCTTAAAGCGGTCAAAGCCGTAGAACTCATTGAGGCCTTCGTTTTGACAGGTTATGGCTCCTGTAATTCTAAACGACCCAGAAGTTATGGTCGTCCGAATAATCGACATCTACAGGGTGCAACATCCACGGTGCAAGGTGCAACATCCGTCCGAAATGGCGAAACAGTGCCGTACGACTTTTAGAAATGCGTGCATCGATTTGAAACGGAACAGTATCATGGTGTACCACTCTCCAGCGATGGGAAGTCGAAAGCGGGCCACGGTAATCTCGTTTTACCGTAAAAATCCACGTGTCGAAAAAACGAAGGGTAAAAAACTTACGAGACCCGATTGAGATTCGGGTTGTCCTTTTTGGGCATTAATCTATCCGTTGACGGCTGAAAGCTGTCAAAGCCAAAAAACTCATCGAGGTCTTCGTTTTGACAGCTTATGGCTCCCGTAACTCTAAACGAGCCAGAAGTTATGGCCGTTCGAATAATCGATATCTGCAGGGTGCAATATCCACGGTGCAAGGTGCAACATCCGTCCGAAATGGCGAAACAGTGCCCTACGACTTTTAGAAATGCGTGCATGGATTTGAAACGGAAGAGAACCATGGTGCACCACTCTCCAGCGATGGTAATTCGAAGTCCAGCCACGGTAATCCTGTTTTACCGTAAAAATCCACGCGTCGAAAAAACGAAGGGTAAAAATCTTACGAGACCCGATTGAGATTCGGGTTGTCCTTTTTGGGCATTAATCTATCCGTTGACGGCTTAAAGCTGTCAAAGCCGTAGAACTCATCGAGGCCTTCGTTTTGACAGGTTATGGCTCCTATAACTCTAAACGAGCCAGAAGTTATGGCCGTCCGAATAATCGATATCTACAGGGTGCAACATCCACGGTGCAAGGTGCAATATCCGTCCGAAATGGCGAAACAGTGCCGTACGACTTTTAGAAATTCGTGCATGGATTTGAAATGGAACAGTACCATGGTGCACCACTCTCCAGCGATGGGAAGTCGAAGACGGGCCACGGTAATCCCGTTTTACCCTAAAAATTCACGTGTCGAAAAAACGAAGGGTAAAAAATTTACGAGACCCCATTGAGATTCGGGTTGTCCTTTTTGGGCATTAATCTACCCGTTGATGGCTGAAAGCTGTCAAAGCCGTAGTACTCATCGAGGCCTTCGTTCTGACAGTTTATCGCTCCCATAACTCTAAACGAGCCAGAAGTTATGACCGTACGAATAATTGATATCTACAGGGTGCAACATCCACGGTGCAAGGTGCAACATCCGTCCGAAATGGCGAAACAGTGTCGTACGACTTTTAGAAATGCGTGCATGGATTTGAAACGGAATAGTACCATGGTGCACCACTCTCCAGCGATGGGAAGTCGAATACGGGCCACGGTAATCCCGTTTTACCGTAAAAATCCACGTGTCGAAAAAACGAAGGGTAAAAAAGTTACGAGACCCGATTGAGATTCAGGTTTTCCTTTTTCGACATTAATCTATCCGTTGACGGCTGAAAGCGGTCAAAGCCGTAGAACTCATCGAGGCCTTCGTTTTGACAGGTTTTGGCTCTTGTAACTCTAAACGAGCCAGAATTTATGGCCGTCCGAGTAATCGATATCTACAGGGTGCAACATCCACGGTGCAAGGTGCAACATCCGTCCGAAATGGCGAAATGGTGCCGTACGACTTTTAGAAATGCGTGCATGGATTTGAAACGGAACAGTACCTTGGTGCACCAATCTCTAGCGATGGTAAATCGAAGGCCAGCCACGGTAATCACGTTTTACCGTAAAAATCCACGTGTCGAAAAAACGAAGGGTAAAAAACTTACGAGACCCGATTGAGATTCGGGTTGTCCTTTTTGGGCATTAATCTATCCGTTGACGGCTGAAAGCCGTCAAAGCCGTAGAACTCATCGAGGCCTTCGTTTTGACAGCTTATGGCTCCCGAAACTCTAAACGAGCCAGAAGTTATGGTCGTCCGAATAATCGATATCTACAGGGTGCAACATACACGTTGCAAGGTGCAACATCCATCCGAAATGGCGAAACAGTGCCGTACGACTTTTAGAAATGCGTGCATGGATTTGAAACGGAACAGTACCATGGTGCACCACTCTCCAGCGATGGGAAGTCGAAGACGGGCCACGGTAATCCCGTTTAACCGTAAAAATCCACGTGTCGAAAAAACGAAGGGTAAAAATCTTACGAGACCCGATTGAGATTCGGGTTGTCCTTTTTGGATATTAATCTATCCATTGACGGCTTAAAGCTGTCAAAGCCCTAGAACTCATCGAGGCCTTCGTTTTGACAGGTTATGGCTCCTGTAACTCTAAACGAGCCAGAAGTTATGGCCGTCCGAATAATCGATATCTACAGGGTGCAACATCCACGGTGCAAGTTGCAACATCCGTCCGAAATGGCGAAACAGTGCCGTACGACTTTTAGAAATGCGTGCATGGATTTGAAATGGAACAGTACAATGGTGCACCACTCTCCAGCGATGGGAAGTCGAAGACGAGCCACGGTAATCCCGTTTTACCCTAAAAATCCTCGTGTCGAAAAAACGAAGGGTAAAAAATTTACGAGACGCGATTGAGATTCGGGTTGTCCTTTTTGGGCATTAATCTATCCGTTGACGGCTGAAAGCTATCAAAGCCGTAGTACTCATCGAGGCCTTCGTTTTGAGAGGTTATGGCTCCCATAACTCTAAAGGAGCCAGAAGTTATAGCCGTACGAATAATCGATATCTACAGGGTGCAACATCCGCGGTGCAAGGTGCAACATCCGTCCGAAATGGCGAAACAGTGCCGTACGACTTTTAGAAATGTGTGCATGGTTTTGAAACGGAACAGTACCATGGTGCACCACTCTCCAGCGATGGAAATCGAAGTGCAGCAACGGTAATCCTGTTTTACCGTAAAAATCCACGTGTCGAAAAAACGAAGGGTAAAAAACTTACGAGACCCGATTGAGATTCGGGTTGTCCTTTTTGGGTATTAATCTATCCGCTAACAGCTGAAAGCTGTCAAAGCCGTAGAACTCATCGAGGCCTTCGTTTTGATAGGTTATGGCTCTCGTAACTCTAAACGAGCCAGATGTTATGGCCGTTTGAATAGTCGATATCTACAGGGTGCAACATCCACGGTGCAAGGTGCAACATCCGTCCGAAATGGCGAAACAGTGCCATACGACTTTTTGAAATGTGTGCATGGATTTGAAATGGAACACTACCATGGTGCACCAATCTCCATCGATGAGAAGTTGAAGACGGGCCACGGTAATCCCGTTTTACCGTAAAAATCCACTTGTCGAAAAAATGAAGGGTAAAAAACTTACGCGACCCGATTGAGATTCAGGTTGTCCTTTTTGGACATTAATCTATCCGTTGACGTCTGAAAGCGGTCAAAGCCGTAGAACTCATCGAGGCCTTCGTTTTGACAGGTTATGGCTCCTGTAATTCTAAACGACCCAGAAGTTGTGGTCGTCCGAATAATCGATATCTACAGGGTGCAACATCCACGGTGCAAGGTGCAACATCCGTCCGAAATGGCGAAACAGTGCCGTACGACTTTTAGAAATGCGTGCATCGATTTGAAACGGAACAGTATCATGGTGTACCACTATCCAGCGATGGGAAGTCGAAAGCGGGCCACGGTAATCCCGTTTTGCCGTAAAAATCCACGCGTCGAAAAAACGAAGGGTAAAAAAGTTACGAGACCCGATTGAGATTCGGGTTGTCCTTTTTGGACATTAATCTATCGGTTAACGGCTGAAAGCGGTCAAAGCCGTAGAACTCATCGAGGCCTTCGTTTTGACAGGTTTTGGCTCCTGTAACTCTAAACGAGCCAGAAGTTATGGCCGTCCGAGTAATCGATATCTACAGGGTGCAACATCCACGGTGCAAGGTGCAACATCCGTCCGAAATGGCGAAATGGTGCCGTACGACTTTTAGAAATGCGTGCATGGATTTGAAACAGAACAGTACCTTGGTGCACCAATCTCTAGCGATGGTAAATTGAAGGCCAGTCACGGTAATCACGTTTTACCGTAAAAATCCACGTGTCGAAAAATCGAAGGGTAAAAAACTCACGAGACCCGATTGAGATTCGGGTTGTCCTTTTTGGCCATTAATCTATCCGTTGACGGCTAAAAGCCGTCAAAGTCGTAGAACTCATCGAGGCCTTCGTTTTGACAGCTTATGGCTCCCGTAACTCTAAACGAGCCAGAAGTTATGGCCGTCCGAATAATCAATATCTACAGGGTGCAACATACACGGTGCAAGGTGCAACATCCGTCCGAAATGGCGAAACAGTGCCGTACGACTTTTAGAAATGTGTGCATGGTTTTGAAACGGAACAGTACCATGATGCACCTCTCTCCAGCGATGGTAAATCGAAGTGCAGCCACGGTAATCCTGTTTTACCGTAAAAATCCACGTGTCGAAAAAACGAAGGGTAAAAAACTTACGAGACCCGATTGAGATTCGGGTTGTCCTTTTTGGGCATTAACCTATCCGTTAACAGCTGAAAGCTGTCAAAGCCGTAGAACTCATCGAGGCCTTCGTTTTGATAGGTTATGGCTCTCGTAACTCTAAACGAGCCAGATGTTATGGCCGTTTGAATAATCGATATCTACAGGGTGCAACATCTACGGTGCAAGGTGCAACATCCGTCCGAAATGGCGAAACAGTGCCGTACGACTTTTTGAAATGTGTGCATGGATTTGAAATGGAACACTACCATGGTGCACCACTCTCCAGCGATGGGAAGTCGAAAACGGGCCACGGTAATCCCGTTTTACCGTAAAAATCCACGTGTCGAAAAAATGAAGGGTAAAAAACTTACGAGACCCGATTGAGATTCAGGTTGTCCTTTTTGGACATTAATCTATCCGTTGACGGCTGAAAGTGGTCAAAGCCGTAGAACTCATCGAGGCCTTCGTTTTGACAGGTTATGGCTCCAGTAATTCGGAACGACCCAGAAGTTATGGTCGTCCGAATAATCGTTATCTACAGGGTGCAACATCCACGGTGCAAGGTGCAACATCCGTCCGAAATGGAGAAACAGTGCCGTACGACTTTTAGAAATGCGTGCATCGATATGAAACGGAACAGTATCATGGTGTACCACTCTCCAGCGATGGGAAGTCGAAAGCGGGCCACGGTAATCTCGTTTTACCGTAAAAATCCACGTGTCGAAAAAAAGAAGGGTAAAAAACTTACGAGACCCGATTGAGATTCGGGTTGTCCTTTTTGGGCATTAATCTATCCGTTGACGGCTGAAAGCTGTCAAAGCCGTAGAACTCATCGAGGTCTTCGTTTTGACAGCATATGGCTCCCGTAACTCTAAACGAGCCAGAAGTTATGGCCGTCCGAATAATCGATATCTACAAGGTGCAACATCCACGGTGCAAGGTGCAACATCCGTCCGAAATGGCGAAACAGTGCCGTACGACTTTTAAAAATGTGTGCATGGTTTTGAAACGGAACAGTACCATGATGCACCACTCTCCAGCGATGGTAAATCGAAGTGCAGCCACGGTAATCCTGTTTTACCGTAAAAATCCACGTGTCGAAAAAACGAAGGGTAAAAAACTTACGAGACCCGATTGAGATTCGGGTTGTCCTTTTTGGGCATTAATCTATCCGTTAACAGATGAAAGCTGTCAAAGCCGTGGAACTCATCGAGGCCTTCGTTTTGATAGGTTATGGCTCTCGTAACTCTAAACGAGCCAGATGTTATGGCCGTTTGAATAATCGATATCTACAGGGTGCAACATCCACGGTGCAAGGTGCAACATCCGTCCGAAATGGCGAAACAGTGCCGTACGACTTTTTGAAATGTGTGCATGGATTTGAAATGGAACACTACCATGGTGCACCACTCTCAAGCGATGGGAAGTCGAAAACGGGCCACGGTAATCCCGTTTTACCGTAAAAATCCACGTGTCGAAAAAATGAAGGGTAAAAACCTTACGAGACCCGATTGAGATTCAGGTTGTCCTTTTTGGACATTAATCTATCCGTTGACGGCTGAAAGCGGTCAAAGCCGTAGAACTCATCGAGGCCTTCGTTTTGACAGGTTATGGCTCCAGTAATTCTAAACGACCCAGAAGGTATGGTCGTCCGAATAATCGTTATCTACAGGGTGCAACATCCACGGTGCAAGGTGCAACATCCGTCCGAAATGGAGAAACAGTGCCGTACGACTTTTAGAAATGCGTGCATCGATATGAAACGGAACAGTATCATGGTGTACCACTCTCCAGCGATGGGAAGTCGAAAGCGGGCCACGGTAATCTTTTTTTACCGTAAAAATCCACGTGTCGAAAAAAAGAAGGGTAAAAAACTTACGAGATCCGATTGAGATTCGGGTTGTCCTTTTTGGGCATTAATCTATCCGTTGACGGCTGAAAGCTGTCAAAGCCGTAGAACTCATCGAGGTCTTCGTTTTGACAGCTTATAGCTCCCGTAACTCTAAACGAGCCAGAAGTTATGGCCGTCCGAATAATCGATATCTACAGGGTGCAACATCCACGGTGCAAGGTGCAACATCCGTCTGAAATGGCGAAACAGTGCCGTACATCTTTTAGAAATGCGTGCATGGATTTGAAACAGAACAGTACCATGGTGCACCACTCTCCAGCGATGGGAAGTCGAAGACGGGCCACGGTAATCCCGTTTTACCGTAAAAATCCACGTGTCGAAAAAACGAAGGGTAAAAATCTTACGAGACCGATTGAGATTCGGGTTGTCCTTTTTGGGCATTAATCTATCCGTTGACGGCTGAAATCTATCAAAGCCGTAGAACTCATCGAGGCCTTCGTTTTGACAGGTTATGGTTCCTGTAACTCTAAACGAGCCAGAAGTTATGGCCGTCCGAATAATCGATATCTACAGGGTGCAACATCCACGGTGCAAGGTGCAACATCCGTCCGAAATGGCGAAACAGTGCAGTACGACTTTTAGAAATGCGTGCATGGATTTGAAATGGAACAGTACCATGGTGCACCACTCTCCAGCGATGGGAAGTCGAAGACGGGCCACGGTAATCCCTTTTTACCCTAAAAATCCACGTGTCGAAAAAACGAAGGGTAAAAAATTTACGATACCCGATTGAGATTCGGGTTGTCCTTTTTGGGCAGTAATCTATCCGTTGACGGTTGAAAGCTATCAAAGCCGTAGTACTCATCGAGGCCTTCGTTTTGACAGGTTATGGCTCCCATAACTCTAAACGAGCCAGAAGTTATGGCCGTACGAATAATCGATATCTACAGGGTGCAACATCCACGGTGCAAGGTGCAACATCCGTCCGAAATGGCGAAACAGTGCCGTACGACTTTTAGAAATGCGTGCATGGATTTGAAACGGAACAATACCGTGGTGCACTACTCTCCAGCGTTGGGAAGTCGAAGACGGGCCACGGTAATCCCGTTTTACCGTAAAAATCCACGTGTCAAAAAAACGAAGGGTAAAAAAGTTACGAGACCCGATTGAGATTCAGGTTGTCCTTTTGGGACATTAATCTATCCGTTGACGGCTGAAAGCGGTCAAAGCCGTAGAACTCATCGAGGCCTTCGTTTTGACAGGTTATGGCTCCTGTAACTCTAAACGAGCCAGAAGTTATGGCCGTCCGAGTAATCGATATCTACAGGGTGCAACATCCACGGTGCAAGGTGCAACATCCGTATGAAATGGCGAAACAGTGCCGTACGACTTTTAGAAATGCGTGCATGGATTTGAAACGGAACAGTACCATGGTGCACCACTCTCCAGCGATGGGAAGTCGAAGACGGGCCACGGTAATCCCGTTTTACCGTAAAAATCCACGTGTCGAAAAAACGAAGGGTAAAAAACTTACGAGACCCGATTGAGATTCGGGTTGTCCTTTTTGGGCATTAATCTATCCGTTGACGGCTGAAAGCTGTCAAAGCCGTAGAACTCATCGAGGCCATCGTTTTGACAGGTTATGGCTCCCATAACTCTAAGCGAGCCAGAAGCTATGGCCGTACGAATAATCGATATCTGCAGGGTGCAACATCCACGGTGCAAGGTGCAATGTTGGGCGAATTCTCACCCAGAAGATCTCGAGACCGAGAAGTCACAGTTTCACCTAGGCTTACAACCTCCACTTCGTTCGACAAACGCCAGGCTCAACTCAAGCATAGAAGTCTATCCTGCCCAGAGCCCATTCGGCATTTCCATATATGAAGCCTCGTTCGGCAATACAAGAACATGGCCGTTCGGTGAGACACATCCGGTCCTCCTTCCACCAAACCAACTATCCACCGAACCAACTCCCCTACCGATCCAGTCACTATCGGTCCACCAACCTTCACACCCCTATGCCTGACCAAAAGACCTACCGGACCATCTCCACAACCGGTCCAAACAAGCACCGAACCACCTCACTGCCGGTCCACATCCACACTCACTGCCACCGGTCCACACATACCACCGGTCCATACCTACCACCGGTCCAAACTCAATGCCGAATGAAGCTCCGCCGAACCAGATGATTGCCAGTCCAGATTGCTTCAGCCCGGGCCCACCAGCAGCTATATACTTCCAAGACCCCTGCCCCCTACCTCATTCTATAAATAGAGGGGCAGGGGTACAACAATGGCAGAGAAGTTTGAGAGCTCAAGCACGGAAGGAACTTTCAAACTACTTTCATATACTTGTACACAAAGCATTGTACTTGTAATATGAAAGAAAGAAGATAATAACATATAAAGTGGACGTAGGCACTTTCTGGCCGAACCACTATAAATCTGTGTGTCTTTTACATTTCAGCCCCTATTTTTTTCCATATTTACATAACTCATTTAAATCATTAAGAATCACATAAAATCAACTAAATCACACGACTTGGAGGTGTTTGCCCATTTTTTGCGCAAACATTTTTGGTGCTTTCATTGAGAGCTTCGAACTCGAAGCTTCAGCTTCCCTCATTCAACCTTCTTTCCCAATAGCACCCTTCATTGCCTAGGAAACATGACTTCCAGGCCAAGAAAAGACGCCAACAAGGGAAAGAACGTTGCAACTAGCAGCGCTCCAAATCCAGTGGATCCAGATCAAGAGAACCATCCCACTACAGCAGCGGTGCCACATGTAGATCAGGCAATTCCAACAGCCCCTGCCGCGGAACAACCGGCAGTAATCACTAGAGCAGACCTAGACAGAGTTGTGGTGGAAGTGACTAACCGCTTCGCATCCCAACAAGAAGCTTTGGTGAACCAACTCATGTCACGCTTAAGGGATGTCGAAGAATCCGACCGCAACACTGAATCATGGGATGAATCTCAATCTGGAGGATCTCGGAGACAGCAAAGGTCTTCCCTCTTCGAGGAAGCCATCAACAGGAGCAACAATGATAGGGGCCACGCCCGGACTCAGCCCGAACTTCGACTCGAGGAAGCGCTTGGAACCGAACCCAGTGGGGGAGGCGCCAGGCGAGGGTCGGATGTAGCTGAGCCAGTCATGCCACCTAATCATAGAAACCCCGCTGAACGGAGCCGAGCTAGAACCCAGCCCGAAGTTGACCCCATGGAAATGCTCGAAACAGAACCCCACAGTGGAAGATCAAGGCATGGGGCAACTGTAGCTGGTCCTAGCATGCATCCGAGCAGCCAGAGGCAACCACTGGATAACGTCAGAAGTGATAGACTATACCATCCCTACAGGTCATCTGGACGAGATCGATCCCGCAGGGAAGAACCAAGTTCATTTCTATCCGCTCCAAATTCCGACGAAAGAATGGCACGATTATTTAGAGAATGCGTCCAACGGGAGCAAAGGGACCAAGGAATAGGCGCTAGGGTCACCAGCCCCTTCACCCGCAATATCGAAACTGCCATCACCCCCCGGGAATGGAAAATGCCAACCATGGAACCTTACAAGGGAACTTCCGACCCCATCGTACACTTACAAAGATACACCCAGCATATGCTCATGAGCGGAGTAACAGAAGGGGTGCTGTGTAAATGCTTTCCGCTATTCCTAGCAGATCTAGCTACCTCCTGGTTCTGCCATCTACCCCAAGGATCTATCAGCTCATGGGAGATGTTGAAAGAAAGGTTCATTAGCCAGTTCCGCATCCATGTAGAACAACCCAAGGATGCTTATTCTCTATCAAATGTCAAACAGAAATCCGGAGAGACACTGCAACAATATCTAACCCGGTTCAACGCCGCAGCGGCCGCAGTCCAAGATGCAGATGAGAAGCTCACCCTAATGGCCCTCTGTAGTGGTGTACACCCAGATACCAAGTTCGCTAGAAGACTAACTAAGGAAAAACCAGCTACTTTACCTGATTTCTTCCATGAAGCTGGAAAGTATATGAGACTTGAAGACGCTGCCACTGAGAGGCAGTCAGGGCAACAAGGTAAGACAACTTCGGACAAGGTTCCCGCTGCAGCTAAGGACACTCGAAGGAATGAATCTAGAGACAATGCTGGGGGCAGGAAGGTTGAAAAACGCCAATATCGACTAGGACCAAGATTTGACTCCTACACTCCTTTGAATGAAACAATCGAAAACATCTTTCTAGCCACTCAGGGCGAACTCGGATACAAGCACCCCCCGCACAAGAAAGAATCTGATAACGCCCTCAAGTCTGGAAAGTTCTGCCGCTTCCACGAATCCCACGGACATGACACCAATGAATGCCACCATCTCCGGGACTTGATCGAAGAACACATCAGAAGAAGAAGGCAGCAACGCTATGTCAAAGGTCAGAACAGGACTCCAACTCCTGCCAATGAGAACTCAAAGCGACCCGTACCAGAAGTAGGCGGAGGGAATCGCAACACCAGTGGCTCTAGTCAAGAGAAGATAGTGGTCCATACCATCTCGGGAGGACCACACATCGCCGATAGAAGCTGGGCAGAGATAGAAAGATACGGCAAGTCACTTAGAAATGCTGAAGGCTATGTTAACTCCATTATGGAAGAACACCACCCGAAACGGAAAGAGAGTGACGACATCGTATTCAGTAGGCGTGATTTAGAAGGAAGACAATATCCGCATATGGATCCCATGGTCATCTCTGCCTGGTTCGGTCCAGCTAAAGTTTTCCGAATTCTAATAGACACAGGAAGCTCCGTAAATATCCTATTCAAGCATGCTTTCGACAAAATGAAGCTATCAATGAAGGATGTGTCTCCCTGCAACAAACCCCTGCACGGTTTCACTGGAGATGCGAAAATGCCACTCGGGCAACTTGACCTCTTCGTCGAAATAGGAAGTCATCCCCGCTCCGTTGTGCGAAAACAAACGTTCGTACTAATAGAAAACCACTCGGCCTACAACGCCTTCTTGGGAAGACCAGCCTTGTCTGACTTCCAAATTGTCCTAGCCCCGTGGTGCCTAAAGATGAAATTCCCAACAGATAACGGAATAGGAGAAGTTGAAGGAGATCAAGACGCCGCTCGAGATTGCTATGTAACTGAACTTCGCAATAACCGTAGAAAGAATAAAGGGAAAGATGCAGAGACTACTCTCTGCATGAAAAGCTTGGAAGCATAGCAACTAAAGAAAGCCCCTCCTCGTCGATACACCAGCGATCCTTTCAATGAACTAGACCCCAGGGATAAGGAGGAGGAGGCTACCGCTGAGCCTACGGAGGCCATGGAATTCGTATCTGTAGACAAACATGATTCAAGTAGACTATTAAAAATAGGATCTCAGCTAAAAACAGAATTGAAGGATCAACTCATTGACTTTCTCCGCCACAACTTAGATGTATTTGCGTGGACACACGCCGATATGACAGGAATCTCCCCAGACATAGCATGCCACATGCTGAACGTCGATCCCACCAAGGTACCGATAAAGCAGAAAAAGAGAAGCATGGGAGAAGAACGATCAGCAGCCCTCGATGAGGAAGTAAAGAACCTACTTGATAATGACTTCATACGAGAAGCCATCTACCCAGAATGGATCGCTAACCCAGTACTAGTAAAGAAAGCTAATGGGAAGTGGCGAACATGCATTGATTTCTCCAACTTAAATGACGCTTGCCCGAAAGACTACTTCCCGTTCCCCCGAATCGATCATCTTATGGACAGCACTGCCGGGCACGAACTTTTATCTTTTATGGATGCATACTCCGGATACAACCAGATTCCCATGCACGCTCTCGATCAAGACCACACTAGCTTCATCACTGACCGGGGATTATATTGTTACAAAGTCATGCCTTTTGGACTCAAAAATGCCGGAGCTACCTATCAGCGCCTCGTCAACAAGATGTTCGTGGAATTAATAGGACGAACTATGGAAGTATATGTGGATGACATGTTGGTAAAGTCCAGGAGAGCCGACGATCATGTAAGCCACCTGAGCGAGATGTTTCAGGTACTTCGCCGATATGGAATGAAGCTGAATCCTCTAAAGTGCTCCTTCGGAGTGTCGTCGGGAAAATTCTTAGGATTCATCGTCCATGCCAGAGGAATTGAAGCAAACCCTGAACAAATCCGGGCTCTAAAAGAAATAAGGATACCTTCCACTCGAAAAGAAATGCAGAGCCTAAATGGAAAGGTGGCCGCCCTAAGCAGATTCATTTCCAAAGCAACTGACAAGTGCGTCCCTTTCTTCGAAGCTCTCAAGAAAGACAAAGGAAAGTTCGAGTGGACCGATGAATGCTTAAAAGCCTTCCTTAACCTGATCGAACACCTTCAGAAGCCACCAGTACTCTCAACTCCAAATGAAGGCGAAGAGCTATACCTATACCTCGCTGTATCATCTCATGCTCTAAGCGCTGCCTTGGTAAGAGAAGAAGACCACACACAACGCCCAGTATACTTTATAAGTAAGAGATTTACAGGGGCAGAAGCCAGATATCCTAAACTTGAGAAATTGGCATATTGTTTATTGATCGCGTCACGAAAACTGCAACACTACTTCCAATCTCACTCCATCAGAGTTCTAACCGATCAGCCACTAAGACAGGTGCTCCATCGTCCCGACACTTCTGGATGACTCCTCAAATGGTGCATTGAACTAAGTCAGTATGACGTCACCTACCATCCTCGCACCGCTATCAAGGGGCAAGCCATGGCCGATTTCATTGCCGAATTCACAACCAACGAAGGCAAGGATCAGTTTGAAATAGCAAAAAACATCAAGTGGAACCTCTTTGTAGATGGAGCATCGAACGAACAAGGCTCGGGGGCAGGTATTGTGATAATCACCCCCAGGGGAAGAAAGCTGTACTATGCATTAAGGTTGGAATTCGCGGCCACTAACAACGATGCGGAGTATGAGGCAGTAATAGCGGGATTGGAGCTTGCCTTAGAAATTGGAGTCAATTCTTTATGTCTTCATAGTGATTCTCAACTTATCGTAAACCAAGTACTAGGAGAATTCCAGACACGTGGAGAACGACACACAGCATATCCAAAGAAAACCAAACTGCTGCTCGATCAATTGGACCATTATCTAATCAAACACATTCCTCGAGAAGATAACCAAGAGGCCGATGAACTAGCAAAGCAAGCTAGTATGAAGAATAGCACCATTTCCGGAGCACTAGCCATCTCAAGGCAGCTAGCCCCAAGTTTCGAACAAGTGAATCTGATAACTGCAATCGAAGAAGGAACTTGGATGACTCCTATTCGGAAATATTTGCAGGACGGCACACTACCAGACAAACGTGATGAAGTAAGGAGAATTTTGAGGAAAGCTCCCCACTACACAATACAAGAAGGCATCCTCTATCGGCGTGGCTTCTCTAGCCCCTTATTCAGATGCGTCGCTGGAAGGGAAACCAAGGAAATCTTATTCAACATCCATCAAGGAAGTTACGGAGATCACACTGGAGGGCAGACTCTGGCGAAAAAGATACTCCGATATGGATATTACTGGCCCACACTAAACAAAGACGCCTTAGACTTCGTCAAGAGATGCGACAGATGTCAGAAATTTGCCAAGATTCATCGACTACCCACAAATGAGATTACTCAAATGACCAGCCCTTGGCCCTTTGCTGTATGGGGAATTGATTTAATTGGCGAACTGCCAACGGGCCGAGGCGGAGCCAAATATGCTATAGTGGCAGTCGATTATTTCACCAAATGGGTGGAAGCGGAACCCCTAAATAAAATATCTTCAGCAAAAGTTATCAACTTCTTGATCAAAAATATTCTGTGCAGGTACGGAGTACCACTCAAGATCATATCAGACAACGGACTCCAATTTAACAGCGAAGAATTCGCCGACTGGTGCCAAGAGCATGGAATTCATAAAAGCTTCTCATCAGTAGCTTATCCTCAGGAAAACGGACAAGTCGAAGCTGTCAACAAAATTCTCAAAACCCTAATCAAGAAGAAACTTGAAAAGTCAAAAGGCGCTTGGGTGGACGAACTTCCTACGGCACTTTGTGCCTACCGCACATCTTTCAGAACATCAACGGGACATACTCCTTTCTCTTTGGCATACGGATCGGAGGCAATGCTCCCTGTTGAGACTATTGTTCCTTCCCACCGTAGGATCCACTACAATCCAGAAGAAAACGAAGAACTCCTCCTCATGTTTTTGGATCTGATTGAGGAAACGAGAAATGATGCAGCACTTAAAGCAGCGGCTCACAAACAAAAAGTGGCAGCACTATACAACTCCAAAGTCAAGCATCGCATCTTACAAGAAGGAGATCTTGTCCTCAGGCGAATCTTTCCGCGCCCCGGGGCACTGGACCCCATCTGGGACGGACCATATGTAATTCATAAAGATCTCCACAACGGAGCTTATATTTTGTCAACAGTGGACGGAGAGGTGTTCCAGAGGGCATGGAACATCCGACACCTCCGTCGATACTTTTCTTAACTTGTACTGCCCATATGAAGTGAATTAGCAAAGAGAATCAGTGGACGTAGGCATTTTCATGCCGAACCACTTTAAAAAAATTTGTCTCCTTTTAACTTGTTCCTTTATATCTTGGCTGCTTGTTAAGCTTTATCCTTTTCTGTTGAACAAAATCTTATGGCATCTCCACTCAAGATGCACCACGGCCTCATCTGGACAAGGCCTAATAGGTACGCTACGATTCTATGCACTCGCCAATGAGACTCTTTTGCTCCAGCATCCCTCGGTTGCGGGTTAACTCATTGATCGCGCCTGCCCTCAAAGCCAACTGTAATGAGCCGATTATAAGTCATCATAAAGGCCGACTATAGCCGATGGCAGCTCATTACGGCGTTCGGCTCGCCGGCAACTGTGAACCTACTTTAAGCCCCAACATAAGGTGTGGCCAGCCAAGGGTAGTTCACGGCCAACGGCACCCACGCTAGCCGGCCATGGTAAATCGAATAATACCCACGATTACGGACCATAATGGTTCGGGTAGTTACCGTGTGCGATCTCGGCTCCGATGTGTCTTAAGTGCGGCTGTGGTAAAAAAGAAAACTCCCCGCGGAGGCGTAAGATGGGTGACAAATGTCTCCAAGACCCACAGCTAGGGAAAGTGACTACAAAACCCGTTTGCCACGAACTTAAGCACATCGACGGCCTTCCGTGACTGGAAGTTTTACTTTTTCTATATTTCTATTTCATTTAAATACTTTTCTCCTATCCTGTATAACAAACTCTAAAGTACAGGAAACCAAATAGGGAGCATTCACTCATGAGAATCTAAGCCTGCGTACTAGGTGGCAAGGTACTCAGATATATCCATGATCAGTTACATAAGACGCTCAAAGCTACCGCCTGCAAATAAAACATGAAGGGCGGTACTCTCTTCTCTTGTACATAAATACATAACTATAGCTTATTCATACGTCACACTAACATTGCAAAACATGAAATTATATTTCAAGCAAAGGCTTAACATCAAACACAACTAAAATCACAGGCATATACATAGTTATACTTCTCACGCAGCACATCAAAATGACAACAACATTTACACACAACAAAATCATCTTATATTATAAAATCACACAAAGTTATTCTCTGCAAATAATATTATTACAGTCACATCAATGTTTTGGACTAACGTAAACAACGATAAAAAGAAATAAAAAAGCGGCCGAATCCGGACAAGTAACCAGCTGCGTCCACACTCCATCACCAACTTCCCAAGCCTACTTGGCCGTAGGGCCGGAGCCCCCAGCATGTTGATCGGAAGTTCCACCTGTCCAATTCAGAAGAGGAATCCATTAAACAAACGATAAACGATCAAGTTATGGAAACCCAGAAAGAAAAGGAAAAGAGAAGAATAACTCACCAGCGTCCGCCGCTTGATCCTCATCCTCCAGTTGCACACCCGCTTCCTCCGCAGCAAGCAACCGCATCCCCTCCTTCACCGTCGCTTGCTCCTCTTTCGAGAACTGAGCAGTGACCACATCCAGACTAAAAGCCACTCCACCTTCCTTACCCGCATTGACCCTGGCCTCCTCTAAAGCCCGAAGATATATATTGGCCATGACCCGGGGATAGTCATCCATCCAAGACAAGCTGCCCTCCTTCCAAGTGCGGAAGTACATGTCCTGCAGCATCTCGTCCATCATCCCCTCATTCTCCTCAAACTCCTTCACCCGGGCCTCGGAAGCCTGCAACTTGGCGACAGCGACATCCCTCTCTGATCGGTATCTCAAGCAGTCAGCCTGGAGAGACCTCCTCATCTCCTCCTTTAACTTGACTTGAGCATTCTCAGCGGCCTCAAGCCTTCCGGACAACTCCTCTACCTGCTCGAGATCCGCATTCCGAACCTCATCCACTGTCGCAATGGCCATGTCGATCCGCTCCTTACAAGCGGCCTCCATCTTCCGTAATTCTGCCCTACTAGCCTTTTCCATGGTCTCTTTCAGCCGCCTGGAGGCTTCCTCGTGCTGAGAAATCTGAACGGCTTGACAGACAAGCTGTTCGGCCTGATCGGCAACCTTCAGCCGCAACCGAATATTAGCACTCCCAATCTCCTCCCCGGCCCTGACTAATTGAGCATGATACTTCATTAACTTCTTGGTCTCTTCAGCCACCCGATCGATATTAGCTTTGGCTTCGTCTCCCATGGTAACTACCCGAGTGGTAAGCAGATCAAGATCTAGGGACTTAGCCTCGTCTAACACTCGTACCATGGGGTTGCGGGGAAGGAGGTGCTCACCCGTGGCCTCATCAAATGAAATATCCCGAGAGCTTGGATCTAAATCAGGATGACCGGCAAAGGGGTCACGAGGCACGTCAGGACGCCTTATACGGATAACAGTGGGATTCTTGGAAGGAGGTGGAGGGGGGATAAACTCCGTGCTCTCCTCCGTGGTATCACGAGGAGGCTGAACAGGAAGCTGCGGACCAGGGGAAGGCTCAAATAAGGAACGACTCCTCTTCTTTTTCTGAATGCTCTCTTCAATGACCCCAAGAAGAGGACGGTATTTGACCACGTCCCCAGGACGTCCATTAAGAGGCTTCGGCTTATCAGAAGCTCTCATCAACTTGAATTGTTCAAGGCGGTGTCGAACGTCTGACGTTTTATCCACCTGGCCTGCCCCTGGAATAAAAGATAAGTGTTACGAACATACAATGGTCCACAATTCAAGAAACATGTTAAGTTAAAAAGAAAGAAAAGTGAGAAGGCACGTCTATTATACAAACCCTGCGGAGGAGTGGGGTACTGCAATAAGTCCTGAATCTCATTCCAGGGTGGAAGTGAACCATAAAATATTCCTAAGTCCTTATCGAAAATGGAATCGGCGGAAGTCAAAAGTTCACCTTGCACCGCCGAAGTTACCCTAGCTGAGGAGCCTTTAGGGGATGGATCGGCACCAGCCACAGCCTTGCCCACCTCCTTTGCCTTTTCTTCCTCCGATTCCCCGAAGGCCTGACGGAGAGCCTCATCCAGTTCAGGGTCTTGCCCAGAGGTTAAGGCACCAGCATCACCATCACCATCTCCATCACCATCTCCTCCGCCTTCTGACTCTCCTGCCATATCGCCTCCTTCGCCCTCTTCCACACCTTCCTCCTCCGGGATGATCGGGCGAGTACTAGGAGAGGGGCCATCAGACTCCTTAAGCTTCTTACCCCCCACGACTGGGTGTTGTGCAAAGGGCTTCCTCTTGCCACTCTTCACCGTGGCCCCCTCCTTAGCTTTAACGGCCTTCTCCTCAGCCGTGTCCCTCTGCTTAACCACGGACTGGTGCGGCTGGATCAAGTTGTACTCCAGGAGGGTAGCGTTCCTGATCAGGAATGAAGCCGACCTGTCCCGTGCGGGAATGGCCTTTATTTCAGCAGCCATCCGCGTCAAAGAATCATCTTCCACGACTACAATGCCACCTGTCGCTAGCAAGAAATAGAAGCGTGTCAGAAGAAGCACTACAGTCAGAACATGGAAAATATAAATGAAATTTATCTTACAGCCGGAAGTGAAAAGGCGGAAAGAAACAGAATCGTCCTTGATATAAAACCATTCTTTCTTGAACATGGTAAACTTTGAATATAAGTCCAAGACCGGTTTGAAGGGCACGGCCGCTTCTAGACTAATATACGGAGACCACTTCTTGTAGCCTCTCAGGTTATACAAATATCGAATTTCCCGGTTAGAAGGAGGGCGCCCGTACCTCCTCTGGAAGATAACGAAAAGGCTCACCAGAATGGCATAAGAGTTCGGCTGAAGCTGGAATGGAGACACCTTCAAGTATGTGGTAAAGCTAACTATCCAGGCATTGATAGGAGGGATAGCACCACACAAGCAATGATATCTGCTGTAAGCAAAGTAGCCTTCGGGGGGATTATACGGCAACACTCCATCTCCCGGCAACAGCATGCGAGGCCTGTCTATCCCGAAGGAACGGGATATAACATCAAGTTGCTCCTCCTTGAGGGAGCTAGGAAAGCAATCGGAAGGGGAGACCAGAAGTTCCTGTGGACCATATCCGTCCACTAACGACTTCGGAACAGGTCGATGCTGCCCGGATCCTGGTTGGGCTGGGGGCACGGAAGAAGACTCTCCTCCATCCTTGGATTTCCGTCTGCCTGATCGTGTTTCCGCCTTGCGAGACATTTATCTGCATACACAAAAGTGAAAAGATAGGTTGTTAGAACAAAGAATACAAAGATGTAAGCAAAAAAGAATGCATAAGTCTGGAAGTCCAATAAAATATCAAGATCATTCGGCAGTAAAAGTTAATCTCGTTCGGTAGTGGAATGATAAGTTCATTCGGCACCAAAGTACCAAGGTCGTTCGACGCTAGTTCATTCGGCAATCCAATACACTTCGTGTACATTCGGCAAACAGGTTCATCCGGTGATAAGAGATCATTCGGCAAAAAATATACATATACCTGATTCGGTATAAACTGGTTCGGCAGAAGGATGGTTCGGTCAAGAATTGGTTCGGCTCTCTGGTTCGGTAAAAAAAAAAACTAAGGGGGTGTAGCTCTATATATAGGCGCGCTCAGATCTGCCGAACCATCTGGTCCGGCTACCGGACCAACATATACCGGACCAATGAAGTGCCGAATGAAACTATCCATACCGGACCAGCCTCCAACCAAATGAAAACCTATACCTACTCGAAACCGAATGAAGCTGCCTCTACCAGCAGAAACCAGAAACAGGGGGCACGCAAGGCGCCTCGCTCAGATAAGTACTGAACTCTAGGACCTACTAATAAAGTAGAGAATATGATAACAATGAATGAGTCGTAAATCTCTCACCAACGTGGGTTAATCATTTACACGTGTACGCGACCACGAACGGTCCATAGGCACGCTCTGAATGGCTATTAACCCTATCGTCGTGAGAATTTGCACTTTGACATCCTTTTTTAAGCTCATCGGTTAAATGGGAATTTGATTCTGATAATTATGAAATGGCTAAGCTACTTACACATGTACGGGGTCGCGAACGATCCCTAGGCATGCTCTGAGCTGGCGATAAACCACCTTGACGAACGATCCAGGGATCCACTCTAACGTGAACCTGGCATCGATAATGCTAAACCCCCTCGGGGCACACTCTCTCGCCTCGAACGGCACGATTCACTTCATCTCGAATATTTCGATCCCGAACGGTTGTTATTTGAAATCACACTAAAGCTACAAATTCCTTCGCAGGACATCAACAAGATATGAACATCCAGCCCATGGCATTACAAAACAAGCCTTTCCACCACAGGGAAACAAAGCGCGACACATGCAAGCACGTGCCCCACTTTGGGGGGCAAATGTTGGGCGAATTCTCACCCAGAAGATCTCGAGACCGAGAAGTCACAGTTTCAACCGGGCTTACAACCTCCACTTCGTTCGACAAACGCCAGGCTCAACACAAGCATAGAAGTCTATCCAGCCCAGAGCCCATTCGGCATTTCCATATATGAAGCCTCGTTCGGCAATACAAGAACATGGTCGTTCGGTGAGACACATCCGGTCCTCCTTCCACCAAACCAACTATCCACCGAACCAACTCCCCTAGCGATCCAATCACTACCGGTCCACCAACCTTCACACCCCTATGCCGGACCAAAAGGCCTACCGGACCATCTCCACAACCGGTCCAAACAAGCACCGAACCACCTCACTACCGGTCCACATCCACACTCACTGCCACCGGTCCACACATACCACCGGTCCATACCTACCATAGGTCCAAACTCAATGCCGAATGAAGCTCCGCCGAACCAGATGATTGCCAGTCCAGATTGCTTCAGCCCGGGCCCACCAGCAGCTATATACTTCCAAGACCCCTGCCCCCTCCTCATTCTATAAATAGAGGGGCAGGGGTACAACAATGGCAGACAAGTTTGAGAGCTCAAGCACGGAAGGAACTTTCAAACTACTTTCATATACTTGTACACAAAGCATTGTACTTGTAATCTGAAAGAAAGAAGATAATAACATATAAAGTGGACGTAGGCACGTTCTGGCCGAACCTCTATAAATCTGTGTGTCTTTTACATTTCAGTCCCTGTTTTTTTCATATTTACATAACTCATCTAAATCATTATGAATCACATAAAATCAACTAAATCACACGACTTGGAGGTGTTTGCCCATTTTTTGCGCAAACATGCAACATCCGTCCGAAATGGCGAAACAGTGCCGTACGACTTATAGAAATGCGTGCATGGATTTGAAACGGAATAGTACCATGGTGCACCACTCTCCAGCGATGGTAAATCGAAGGCCAGCCACGGTAATCCCGTTTTACCGTAAAAATCCACATGTCGAAAAAACGAAGGGTAAAAAACTTGTGAGACCCGATTGAGATTCGGGTTGTCCTTTTTGGGCATTAATCTATCCGTTGACGGCTGAAAGCTGTCAAAGCCGTAGAACTCATCGAGGCCTTCGTTTTGACAGCTTATGGCTTCTGTAACTCTAAACGAGCCAGAAGTTATGGCCGTCCGAATAATCGATATCTACAGGTTGCAACATCCACGGTGCAAGGTGCAACATCCGTCCGAAATGGCGAAACAATGCCGTACGACTTTTAGAAATGCGTGCATGGATTTGAAACGGAACAGTACCATGGTGCACCACTCTCTAGCGATGGGAAGTCGAAGACGGGCCACGGTAATCCCGTTTTACCGTAAAAATCCATGTGTCGAAAAAACGAAGGGTAAAAAACTTACGAGACCCGATTGAGATTCGGGTTGTCCTTTTTGGGCATTTATCTATCCGTTGACGGCTGAAAGCTATCAAAGCCATAAAACTCACTGAGGCCTTCATTTTGACGGGTTATGGCTCCCGTAACTCTAAACGAACCAGAAGTTATGGTCGTCCGTATAATCGATATCCACAGGGTGCAACATCCACGGTGCAAGGTGCAAAATCCGTCCGAATTGGCGAAACAGTGCCGTACGACTTTTAGAAATGCGTTCATGGATTTGAAACGGAACAGTACCATGGTGCACCACTCTCCAGCGATGGTAAATCGAAGACCAGCCACCGTAATCCTGTTTTACCGTAAAAATCCACGTGTCGAAAAACAAAGGGTAAAAAACTTACGAGACCCGATTGAGATTTTGGTTGTCCTTTTTGGGCATTAATCTATCCGTTGACGGATGAAAGCTGTCAAAGCCGTAGAACTCATCGAGGCCTTCATTTTGACAGGTGTTTGTGCCAAAATTGGTCACAAACCCCAAATACCGTGAAAGCACCAGTGTATGAATACAAACCAACAATATTCAAACACAAATAACAGATCTCAGCAAATATTGAACAATAATCCCAAAGTAAAGAACAGAGACACAAGTTTTATAGTGGTTCGGCTATCTCCGGCCTACGTCCACTCCAATGTTTTTATCCTTCTATTGATTATCCTTGATGATTACAGATGATTACAGTAGTTACAATGTCCAAAACTTGAAACGAGTAGCAACAATGTTGATATGGAATGATTCTGGCAGCATCCAAGCGTCCTTTCACTCTCTAGAATCTCCGACCCCTTTTCTGAATGACCAGGGGCTCTATTTATAAGCGTAGGAGGCTGATATTTCTCCTAAAATCCGGGAAGACCACTTCAGGCACGTGAGGGGGCCCACATGCCCGAAATCTGGAGGTCCGGGCCCACCTTGGGATCGATTCGAAGTAAGGTTCGAATCGATCAAGAAATCATCCAATTGAACTGAAATTTGGTGAGAACATTCTTCAACATGTATGTAAGCTCCTGTAAAAATTTCATTGCATTTGGATCAACGGTTTGGAAGATATGATCGATTCAAGATCAAAGCTCCGTGCGTTCTGCTAGGTTCGAACCCATGCTTCGAAACCGTCCATTTCGAAACCATCCCCTTCGTATCCGTAAGGCCGGCTCCTTCGAATCCATACTCTTCGAATCCATGCTCTTTGAAGCTGCCTCCTTCGAGTCCATGACCTTCGAGTCCACATCCTCCGAGTCCATCCTCTTCGAATCCATCATCTTCGAATCCATGTCCATTGCTTCGTATCCATCATCTTCGAGTCCATGTCTATTGTTCGAATCCATCGTCTTCGAATCCAAACCCTTCGACTACATAACCTTCGAATCCATCTCCAATCCTTCGACTCCATGACCTTCGAATCCATCTCCAATCCTTTGACTTCATGACCTTCGAATCCATCTCCAATCCTTCGAATCCATGTTCTTTGTATCCATCGAGTCCCCATCGATTCGAAGTACCATCGATGCGAGCTTGGTGGGTTCGAATCCATTCTGATGGGTTCGAATCTGATGAATTCGAACCGAGCACTCCATCTTGAACGATTCGAACAGCATACCTCTCCCACCTTGAATCCATCATATCTCCTTCATACGAACTCCGATTAACCTGAAATTTTAAACATAGCCTTTTCTAGTCCTTATCATTGTCTCCAATCAATTTCGTCCCAATCGGAGTTTAACAAAATTTTGAAGATATCAATCGCAGCCTTGATTCCAACCCTGATATTCATCATTCCTTGCCAATTTGTCGATATTCCAGTTTTGACCAAAAAATGGGATAACACTTTGCCCCCCAAAACATGCCTTGTGATAACAAGGCGTGTTTTGAATAGTTCCGAATCCAATATCCAAAGTCCATAGCCATATTGCCAGAGTATATCATCCTTGACTGCTCCGAGTCGATATCCAATTCCAAACCCAATAACCAAAGCTTGAGTCAATTCCATGCCCATCCGAGCTCGACAACCGAGTCCCGAACCATCCTTATCCAATAGCCAATAACCGAATCCGGGACCTCTCCGGGTCTATATCCAAATCCATAACCTCTCCGGGTTCTTGCCAAGTGTAATCCACATTTGATGTCCTTGGTCCAGTGTCCCTGGACGTTGAGCTAACCTCTCCGGGTTCTTGCCAAGCGTAATCCACATTTGACGACCTTGGCCCAGTGTCCCTGGGTGCTAAACAATGCCATGGCTTAAGTCCTAAGCCGAATCCTGATCTCTCCGGACCCTTGTTGAGCATAGTCCATACTCAACGACCTGAAAGTAACAATTGATAATAGAGGGCCTAAGTCCTAGGCCGAATCCTGGTCACTCCGGACCCTTGCCGAGCATAGTCCATACTCGACGACCTGAATGAGTCAATTTACCACGTTCGGGCAAAGTGACTCACCCCTTGCCAGGCATAATCCGTACCTGACGACCATTTATCAAAAACCAGATGAAAATCCAATCAAAATCCAATCCAACATCCAAACCCAAAAAATCCAAATCATAAACCAGAAAACCAGAAAACCAAACCAACATTCAAAACCGGAAACAATCATCCGAAAAAAAACCCGAATTAAAAGGAAGCAAAACCAGGAGCTTGATTCAAACTCCAAAACCAAGATCTGAAAAGAAAAGTAATGTCCAATCAAAAAGCAAAAGATAGATTTCACAAACCATAGCGTTGCAGTTTTATCATCATTCAGAGCATGCCTAGGGGCTATCTCCGTTCCCGTACATGTGTAAATGACTTGGTTGCTTGCTAATAGTTCGTTACTTATTCCGTATTATCCCGATTAGTGGATGATCAATCGACCACCATCCCTGGGTCTCTCATTATCACGGCGAGAGGTTGTCGGTGGTTGCTCCAGCTCCACCGTTGCATCCCGAGCTCCGACATACTGCTGTAACTGTCCATTCCTTACATGCTCCTCGATTATATCCTTCAAGTGCCTGCAGCTGTTGGTGTCATGTCCATCTAACTCATGGAAGAGACAATGCCTCCCTGATGCCTTCTCTCGTTCAGAAGGTTCTCTCCTGGCTGGCCTCCGGTAGGGAAGGCGATTCCGAGTATCCATGTATATCCGCTCCAGCGTCTCGTTCAATCCTGTGTATGTGGAAAACTTTGGATCCTTCCATCGCTTCCTAGCGTTTCCAGAATCATTATCCAATTTCCTTTTTCCTTTGTCTTTATCCGAACCATTGTTGGATACCGCTCCAACCTCGATTGCACTAACCTTTTTCACCTTTAAATCCGTACTTGCATCTTCTTGCCGAAGGAACCTTTCTGCCTCGTGAAAGAATTCGTCGAGATCTTGTGGGGGATCTCGTATCAGAGAAACCTTGAAATCAGAGTCCTCCCTGACTCCTGATACTACTGCCATTAAAACCATCGATGGATCGGGCCGATCCACCGAAGCGACTGCCGCACTGAATCGAGTTAGAAAAGCTCTAAGCGATTCATCCGTTCTTTGCTTCACCGATGTTAGTGTCATCACATTCTTCGGCCTCTTGACGTGAACCCGAAACTGCCCCAAAAACCTTTCCACTAACTCCCTCCAAGTCCTGATAGATCCTTCTTCCAGCTGCCTAAACCACATCGCAGCTATGTCCGTCAAATACAAAGGGAAGCATCGGGCCATCACTTCCTCCGATGCTCCCAACACCTCCATGTGTCTGGTGTACCTCATCAAGTGATCTGTTGGATCTGTCTTGCCATCATATATCTCCACGCTAGGCAACTTAAACATAGGTGGGTTCTGAGCCATCCTTATTTCCCGAGCAAACGGACTCCTGTTCACTCCTTCCAAGTCTCCTTTGGCCAAACCACCTCGCACTGTTTTCCTAATCATCTCTACCAATCCAGCGTTGTCTGTCGGGGGTTGCCCCCGAGGGAACTCCGGCACATACTCTTCATGTGGCTCGTTAGTAGCAACGTTGGTTCTAGCCTGTTGAACTCCTTCCAGAGGTCCTCCTGTGTTGGATCTTGTGGGTCTGCCCCCAAGCCCTTGTTGATTGCTTTGTGGCTCCATATCTCGACCTCCATTGGGTTCCACAACCCTAGTCCCCTGTCCTGCATCCACAGCGGTTGTTGCTGTCCCTAGGTTCTTCATCCCTGCAGCTCTCATTTTCTCAAAGAAAGTCTGCATCATTTCTTGTTGGTTCTTTAACAATCTCTCCTGCAACGAGTTTGCCATAGCCTCCATCTCATCCCGGGTTATGTAGATTGAGGCCTGTCCTTCCCCGGCTCCGGAGGATGCTTGTTGACTTCCTTCCTGTTGGCTTCGCTCAACCCTTTGCCTTCTACTATTTTGCCTAGTCATTGTCCTTGATTCCAAACTCTTTAAAATCTCCAAATCCAAACTTAAAATCCGATGTAGCGGGTGCTAGTTGTTTCTCAGTGAAAGCACCAAAGTGTTTGTGCCAAAATTGGTCACAAACCCCAAATACCGTGAAAGCACCAGTGTATGAATACAAACCAACAATATTCAAACACAAATAACAGATCTCAGCAAATATTGAACAATAATCCCAAAGTAAAGAACAGAGACACAAGTTTTATAGTGGTTCGGCTATCTCCGGCCTACGTCCACTCCAAAGTTTTTATCCTTCTATTGATTATCCTTGATGATTACAGATGATTACAGTAGTTACAATGTCCAAAACTTGAAACAAGTAGCAACAATGTTGATATGGAATGATTCTGGCAGCATCCAAGCGTCCTTTCACTCTCTAGAATCTCCGACCCCTTTTCTGAATGACCAGGGGCTCTATTTATAAGCGTAGGAGGCTGATATTTCTCCTAAAATCCGGGAAGACCACTTCAGGCACGTGAGGGGGCCCACATGCCCGAAATCTGGAGGTCCGGGCCCACCTTGGGATCGATTCGAAGTAAGGTTCGAATCGATCAAGAAATCATCCAATTGAACTGAAATTTGGTGAGAACATTCTTCAACATGTATGTAAGCTCCTGTAAAAATTTCATTGCATTTGGATCAACGGTTTGGAAGATATGATCGATTCAAGATCAAAGCTCCGTGCGTTCTGCTAGGTTCGAACCCATGCTTCGAAACCGTCCATTTCGAAACCATCCCCTTCGTATCCATAAGGCCGACTCCTTCGAATCCATACTCTTCGAATACATGCTCTTTGAAGCCGCCTCCTTCGAGTCCATGACCTTCGAGTCCACATCCTCCGAGTCCATCCTCTTCGAATCCATCATCTTCGAATCCATGTCCATTGCTTCGTATCCATCATCTTCGAGTCCATGTCTATTGTTCGAATCCATCGTCTTCGAATCCAAACCCTTCGACTACATAACCTTCGAATCCATCTCCAATCCTTCGACTCCATGACCTTCGAATCCATCTCCAATCCTTCGACTTCATGACCTTCGAATCCATCTCCAATCCTTCGAATCCATGTTCTTTGTATCCATCGAGTCCCCATCGATTCGAAGTACCATCGATGCGAGCTTGGTGGGTTCGAATCCATCCTGATGGGTTCGAATCTGATGAATTCGAACCGAGCACTCCATCTTGAACGATTCGAACAGCATACCTCTCCCACCTTGAATCCATCATATCTCCTTCATACGAACTCCGATTAACCTGAAATTTGAAACATAGCCTTTTCTAGTCCTTATCATTGTCTCCAATCAATTTCGTCCCAATCGGAGTTTAACAAAATTTTGACGATATTAATCGCAGCCTCGATTCCAACCCTGATATTCATCATTCCTTGCCAATTTGTCGATATTCCAGTTTTGACCAAAAAATGGGATAACACTTTGCCCCCCAAAACATGCCTTGTGATAACAAGGCGTGTTTTGAATAGTTCCGAATCCAATATCCAAAGTCCATAGCCATATTGCCAGAGTATATCATCCTTGACTGCTCCGAGTCGATATCCAATTCCAAACCCAATAACCAAAGCTTGAGTCAATTCCCTGCCCATCCGAGCTCGACAACCGAGTCCCGAACCATCCTTATCCAATAGCCAATAACCGAATCCGGGACCTCTCCGGGTCTATATCCAAATCCATAACCTCTCCGGGTTCTTGCCAAGCGTAATCCACATTTGATGTCCTTGGTCCAGTGTCCCTGGACGTTGAGCTAACCTCTCCGGGTTCTTGCCAAGCGTAATCCACATTTGACGACCTTGGCCCAGTGTCCCTGGGTGCTAAACAATGCCATGGCTTAAGTCCTAAGCCGAATCCTGATCTCTCCGGACCCTTGTTGAGCATAGTCCATACTCAACGACCTGAAAGTAACAATTGATAATAGAGGGCCTAAGTCCTAGGCCGAATCCTGGTCACTCCGGACCCTTGCCGAGCATAGTCCATACTCGACGACCTGAATGAGTCAATTTACCACGTTCGGGCAAAGTGACTCACCCCTTTCCAGGCATAATCCATACCTGACGACCATTTATCAAAAACCAGATGAAAATCCAATCAAAATCCAATCCAACATCCAAACCCAAAAAATCCAAATCATAAACCAGAAAACCAGAAAACCAAACCAACATTCAAAACCGGAAACAATCATCCGAAAAAAAACCCCAATTAAAAGGAAGCAAAACCAGGAGCTTGATTCAAACTCCAAAACCAAGATCCGAATAGAAAAGTAATGTCCAATCCAAAAGCAAAAGATAGATTTCACAAACCATAGCGTTGCAGTTTTATCATCATTCAGAGCATGCCTAGGGGCTATCTCCATTCCCGTACATGTGTAAATGACTTGGTTGCTTGCTAATAGTTCGTTACTTATTTCGTATTATCCCGATTAGTGGATGATCAATCGACCACCATCCCTGGGTCTCTCATTATCACGGCGAGAGGTTGTCGGTGGTTGCTCCAGCTCCACCGTTGCATCCCGAGCTCCGACATACTGCTGTAACTGTCCATTCCTTACATGCTCCTCGATTATATCCTTCAAGTGCCTGCAGCTGTTGGTGTCATGTCCGTCTAACTCATGAAAGAGACAATGCCTCCCTGATGCCTTCTCTCGTTCAGAAGGTTCTCTCCTGGCTGGCCTCCGGTAGGGAAGGCGATTCCGAGTATCCATGTATATCCGCTCCAGCGTCTCGTTCAATCCTGTGTATGTGGAAAACTTTGGATCCTTCCATCGCTTCCTAGCGTTTCCAGAATCATTATCCGATTTCCTTTTTCCTTTGTCTTTATCCGAACCATTGTTGGATACCGCTCCAACCTCGATTGCACAAACCTTTTTCACCTTTAAATCCGTACTTGCATCTTCTTGCCGAAGGAACCTTTCTGCCTCGTGAAAGAATTCGTCGAGATCTTGTGGGGGATCTCGTATCAGAGATACCTTGAAATCAGAGTCCTCCCTGACTCCTGATACTGCTGCCATTAAAACCATCGATGGATCGGGCCGATCCACGGAAGCGACTGCCGCACTGAATCGAGTTAGAAAAGCTCTAAGCGATTCATCCGTTCTTTGCTTCACCGATGTTAGTGTCATCACATTCTTCGGCCTCTTGACGTGAACCCGAAACTGCCCCAAAAACCTTTCCACTAACTCCCTCCAAGTCCTGATAGATCCTTCTTCCAGCTGCCTAAACCACATCGCAGCTATGTCCGTCAAATACAAAGGGAAGCATCGGGCCATCACTTCCTCCGATGCCCCCAACACCTCCATGTGTCTGGTGTACCTCATCAAGTGATCTGTTGGATCTGTCTTGCCATCATATATCTCCATGCTAGGCAACTTAAACTTAGGTGGGTTCTGAGCCATCCTTATTTCCCGAGCAAACGGACTCCTGTTCACTCCTTCCAAGTCTCCTTTGGCCAAACCACCTCGCACTGTTTTCCTAATCATCTCTACCAATCCAGCGTTGTCTGTCGGGGGTTGCCCCCGAGGGAACTCCGGCACATACTCTTCATGTGGCTCGTTAGTAGCAACGTTGGTTCTAGCCTGTTGAACTCCTTCCAGAGGTCCTCCTGTGTTGGATCCTGTGGGTCTGCCCCCAAGCCCTTGTTGATTGCTTTGTGGCTCCATATCTCGACCTCCATTGGATTCCACAACCCTAGTCCCCTGTCCTGCATCCACAGCGGTTGTTGCTGTCCCTAGGTTCTGCATCCCTGCAGCTCTCATTTCCTCAAAGAAAGTCTGCATCATTTCTTGTTGGTTCTTTAACAATCTCTCCTGCAACGAGTTTGCCATAGCCTCCATCTCATCCCGGGTTATGTAGATTGAGGCCTGTCCTTCCCCGGCTCCGGAGGATGCTTGTTGACTTCCTTCCTGTTGGCTTCGCTCAACCCTCTGCCTTCTACTATTTTGCCTAGTCATTGTCCTTGAATCCAAACTCTTTAAAATCTCCAAATCCAAACTTAAAATCCGATGTAGCGGGTGCTAGTTGTTTCTCAGTGAAAGCACCAAAGTGTTTGTGCCAAAATTGGTCGCAAACCCCAAATACCGTGAAAGCACCAGTGTATGAATACAAACCAACAATATTCAAACACAAATAACAGATCTCAGCAAATATTGAACAATAATCCCAAAGTAAAGAACAGAGACACAAGTTTTATAGTGGTTCGGCTATCTCCGGCCTACGTCCACTCCAAAGTTTTTATCCTTCTATTGATTATCCTTGATGATTACAGATGATTACAGTAGTTACAATGTCCAAAACTTGAAACAAGTAGCAACAATGTTGATATGGAATGATTCTGGCAGCATCCAAGCGTCCTTTCACTCTCTAGAATCTCCGACTCCTTTTCTGAATGACCATGGGCTCTATTTATAAGCGTAGGAAGCTGATATTTCTCCTAAAATCCGGGAAGACCACTTCAGGCACGTGAGGGGGCCCACATGCCCGAAATCTGGACGTCCGGGCCCACCTTGGGATCGATTCGAAGTAAGGTTCGAATCGATCAAGAAATCATCCAATTGAACTGAAATTTGGTGAGAACATTCTTCAACATGTATGTAAGCTCCTGTAAAAATTTCATTGCATTTGGATCAACGGTTTGGAAGATATGATCGATTCAAGATCAAAGCTCCGTGCGTTCTGCTAGGTTCGAACCCATGCTTCGAAACCGTCCATTTCGAAACCATCCCCTTCGTATCCATAAGGCCGACTCCTTCGAATCCATACTCGTCGAATCCATGCTCTTTGAAGCCGCCTCCTTCGAGTCCATGACCTTCGAGTCCACATCCTCCGAGTCCATCCTCTTCGAATCCATCATCTTCGAATCCATGTCCATTGCTTCGTATCCATCATCTTCGAGTCCATGTCTATTGTTCGAATCCATCGTCTTCGAATCCAAACCCTTCGACTACATAACCTTCGAATCCATCTCCAATCCTTCGACTCCATGACCTTCGAATCCATCTCCAATCCTTCGACTTCATGACCTTCGAATCCATCTCCAATCCTTCGAATCCATGTTCTTTGTATCCATCGAGTCCCCATCGATTCGAAGTACCATCGATGCGAGCTTGGTGGGTTCGAATCCATCCTGATGGGTTCGAATCTGATGAATTCGAACCGAGCACTCCATCTTGAACGATTCGAACAGCATACCTCTCCCACCTTGAATCCATCATATCTCCTTCATACGAACTCCGATTAACCTGAAATTTGAAACATAGCCTTTTCTAGTCCTTATCATTGTCTCCAATCAATTTCGTCCCAATCGGAGTTTAACAAAATTTTGACGATATCAATCGCAGCCTTGATTCCAACCCTGATATTCATCATTCCTTGCCAATTTGTCGATATTCCAGTTTTGACCAAAAAATGGGATAACACTTTGCCCCCCAAAACATGCCTTGTGATAACAAGGCGTGTTTTGAATAGTTCCGAATCCAATATCCAAAGTCCATAGCCATATTGCCAGAGTATATCATCCTTGACTGCTCCGAGTCGATATCCAATTCCAAACCCAATAACCAAAGCTTGAGTCAATTCCCTGCCCATCCGAGCTCGACAACCGAGTCCCGAACCATCCTTATCCAATAGCCAATAACCGAATCCGGGACCTCTCCGGGTCTATATCCAAATCCATAACCTCTCCGGGTTCTTGCCAAGCGTAATCCACATTTGATGTCCTTGGTCCAGTGTCCCTGGACGTTGAGCTAACCTCTCCGGGTTCTTGCCAAGCGTAATCCACATTTGACGACCTTGGCCCAGTGTCCCTGGGTGCTAAACAATGCCATGGCTTAAGTCCTAAGCCGAATCCTGATCTCTCCGGACCCTTGTTGAGCATAGTCCATACTCAACGACCTGAAAGTAACAATTGATAATAGAGGGCCTAAGTCCTAGGCCGAATCCTGGTCACTCCGGACCCTTGCCGAGCATAGTCCATACTCGACGACCTGAATGAGTCAATTTACCACGTTCGGGCAAAGTGACTCACCCCTTTCCAGGCATAATCCATACCTGACGACCATTTATCAAAAACCAGATGAAAATCCAATCAAAATCCAATCCAACATCCAAACCCAAAAAATCCAAATCATAAACCAGAAAACCAGAAAACCAAACCAACATTCAAAACCGGAAACAATCATCCGAAAAAAAACCCCAATTAAAAGGAAGCAAAACCAGGAGCTTGATTCAAACTCCAAAACCAAGATCCGAATAGAAAAGTAATGTCCAATCCAAAAGCAAAAGATAGATTTCACAAACCATAGCGTTGCAGTTTTATCATCATTCAGAGCATGCCTAGGGGCTATCTCCATTCCCGTACATGTGTAAATGACTTGGTTGCTTGCTAATAGTTCGTTACTTATTCCGTATTATCCCGATTAGTGGATGATCAATCGACCACCATCCCTGGGTCTCTCATTATCACGGCGAGAGGTTGTCGGTGGTTGCTCCAGCTCCACCGTTGCATCCCGAGCTCCGACATACTGCTGTAACTGTCCATTCCTTACATGCTCCTCGATTATATCCTTCAAGTGCCTGCAGCTGTTGGTGTCATGTCCGTCTAACTCATGAAAGAGACAATGCCTCCCTGATGCCTTCTCTCGTTCAGAAGGTTCTCTCCTGGCTGGCCTCCGGTAGGGAAGGCGATTCCGAGTATCCATGTATATCCGCTCCAGCGTCTCGTTCAATCCTGTGTATGTGGAAAACTTTGGATCCTTCCATCGCTTCCTAGCGTTTCCAGAATCATTATCCGATTTCCTTTTTCCTTTGTCTTTATCCGAACCATTGTTGGATACCGCTCCAACCTCGATTGCACAAACCTTTTTCACCTTTAAATCCGTACTTGCATCTTCTTGCCGAAGGAACCTTTCTGCCTCGTGAAAGAATTCGTCGAGATCTTGTGGGGGATCTCGTATCAGAGATACCTTGAAATCAGAGTCCTCCCTGACTCCTGATACTGCTGCCATTAAAACCATCGATGGATCGGGCCGATCCACGGAAGCGACTGCCGCACTGAATCGAGTTAGAAAAGCTCTAAGCGATTCATCCGTTCTTTGCTTCACCGATGTTAGTGTCATCACATTCTTCGGCCTCTTGACGTGAACCCGAAACTGCCCCAAAAACCTTTCCACTAACTCCCTCCAAGTCCTGATAGATCCTTCTTCCAGCTGCCTAAACCACATCGCAGCTATGTCCGTCAAATACAAAGGGAAGCATCGGGCCATCACTTCCTCCGATGCCCCCAACACCTCCATGTGTCTGGTGTACCTCATCAAGTGATCTGTTGGATCTGTCTTGCCATCATATATCTCCATGCTAGGCAACTTAAACTTAGGTGGGTTCTGAGCCATCCTTATTTCCCGAGCAAACGGACTCCTGTTCACTCCTTCCAAGTCTCCTTTGGCCAAACCACCTCGCACTGTTTTCCTAATCATCTCTACCAATCCAGCGTTGTCTGTCGGGGGTTGCCCCTGAGGGAACTCCGGCACATACTCTTCATGTGGCTCGTTAGTAGCAACGTTGGTTCTAGCCTGTTGAACTCCTTCCAGAGGTCCTCCTGTGTTGGATCCTGTGGGTCTGCCCCCAAGCCCTTGTTGATTGCTTTGTGGCTCCATATCTCGACCTCCATTGGGTTCCACAACCCTAGTCCCCTGTCCTGCATCCACAGCGGTTGTTGCTGTCCCTAGGTTCTGCATCCCTGCAGCTCTCATTTGCTCAAAGAAAGTCTGCATCATTTCTTGTTGGTTCTTTAACAATCTCTCCTGCAACGAGTTTGCCATAGCCTCCATCTCATCCCGGGTTATGTAGATTGAGGCCTGTCCTTCCCCGGCTCCGGAGGATGCTTGTTGACTTCCTTCCTGTTGGCTTCGCTCAACCCTCTGCCTTCTACTATTTTGCCTAGTCATTGTCCTTGAATCCAAACTCTTTAAAATCTCCAAATCCAAACTTAAAATCCGATGTAGCGGGTGCTAGTTGTTTCTCAGTGAAAGCACCAAAGTGTTTGTGCCAAAATTGGTCACAAACCCCAAATACCGTGAAAGCACCAGTGTATGAATACAAACCAACAATATTCAAACTCAAATAACAGATCTCAGCAAATATTGAACAATAATCCCAAAGTAAAGAACAGAGACACAAGTTTTATAGTGGTTCGGCTATCTCCGGCCTACGTCCACTCCAAAGTTTTTATCCTTCTATTGATTATCCTTGATGATTACAGATGATTACAGTAGTTACAATGTCCAAAACTTGAAACAAGTAGCAACAATGTTGATATGGAATGATTCTGGCAGCATCCAAGCGTCCTTTCACTCTCTAGAATCTCCGACCCCTTTTCTGAATGACCAGGGGCTCTATTTATAAGCGTAGGAGGCTGATATTTCTCCTAAAATCCGGGAAGACCACTTCAGGCACGTGAGGGGGCCCACATGCCCGAAATCTGGAGGTCCGGGCCCACCTTGGGATCGATTTGAAGTAAGGTTCGAATCGATCAAGAAATCATCCAATTGAACTGAAATTTGGTGAGAACATTCTTCAACATGTATGTAAGCTCCTGTAAAAATTTCATTGCATTTGGATCAACGGTTTGGAAGATATGATCGATTCAAGATCAAAGCTCCGTGCGTTCTGCTAGGTTCGAACCCATGCTTCGAAACCGTCCATTTCGAAACCATCCCCTTCGTATCCATAAGGCCGACTCCTTCGAATCCATACTCTTCGAATCCATGCTCTTTGAAGCCGCCTCCTTCGAGTCCATGACCTTCGAGTCCACATCCTCCGAGTCCATCCTCTTCGAATCCATCATCTTCGAATCCATGTCCATTGCTTCGTATCCATCATCTTCGAGTCCATGTCTATTGTTCGAATCCATCGTCTTCGAATCCAAACCCTTCGACTACATAACCTTCGAATCCATCTCCAATCCTTCGACTCCATGACCTTCGAATCCATCTCCAATCCTTCGACTTCATGACCTTCGAATCCATCTCCAATCCTTCGAATCCATGTTCTTTGTATCCATCGAGTCCCCATCGATTCGAAGTACCATCGATGCGAGCTTGGTGGGTTCGAATCCATCCTGATGGGTTCGAATCTGATGAATTCGAACCGAGCACTCCATCTTGAACGATTCGAACAGCATACCTCTCCCACCTTGAATCCATCATATCTCCTTCATACCGATTAACCTGAAATTTGAAACATAGCCTTTTCTAGTCCTTATCATTGTCTCCAATCAATTTCGTCCCAATCGGAGTTTAACAAAATTTTGACGATATCAATCGCAGCCTTGATTCCAACCCTGATATTCATCATTCCTTGCCAATTTGTCGATATTCCAGTTTTGACCAAAAAATGGGATAACACTTTGCCCCCCAAAACATGCCTTGTGATAACAAGGCGTGTTTTGAATAGTTCCGAATCCAATATCCAAAGTCCATAGCCATATTGCCAGAGTATATCATCCTTGACTGCTCCGAGTCGATATCCAATTCCAAACCCAATAACCAAAGCTTGAGTCAATTCCCTGCCCATCCGAGCTCGACAACTGAGTCCCGAACCATCCTTATCCAATAGCCAATAACCGAATCCGGGACCTCTCCGGGTCTATATCCAAATCCATAACCTCTCCGGGTTCTTGCCAAGCGTAATCCACATTTGATGTCCTTGGTCCAGTGTCCCTGGACGTTGAGCTAACCTCTCCGGGTTCTTGCCAAGCGTAATCCACATTTGACGACCTTGGCCCAGTGTCCCTGGGTGCTAAACAATGCCATGGCTTAAGTCCTAAGCCGAATCCTGATCTCTCCGGACCCTTGTTGAGCATAGTCCATACTCAACGACCTGAAAGTAACAATTGATAATAGAGGGCCTAAGTCCTAGGCCGAATCCTGGTCACTCCGGACCCTTGCCGAGCATAGTCCATACTCGACGACCTGAATGAGTCAATTTACCACGTTCGGGCAAAGTGACTCACCCCTTTCCAGGCATAATCCATACCTGACGACCATTTATCAAAAACCAGATGAAAATCCAATCAAAATCCAATCCAACATCCAAACCCAAAAAATCCAAATCATAAACCAGAAAACCAGAAAACCAAACCAACATTCAAAACCGGAAACAATCATCCGAAAAAAAACCCCAATTAAAAGGAAGCAAAACCAGAAGCTTGATTCAAACTCCAAAACCAAGATCCGAATAGAAAAGTAATGTCCAATCAAAAAGCAAAAGATAGATTTCACAAACCATAGCGTTGCAGTTTTATCATCATTCAGAGCATGCCTAGGGGCTATCTCCATTCCCGTACATGTGTAAATGACTTGGTTGCTTGCTAATAGTTCGTTACTTATTCCTTATTATCCCGATTAGTGGATGATCAATCGACCACCATCCCTGGGTCTCTCATTATCACGGCGAGAGGTTGTCGGTGGTTGCTCCAGCTCCACCGTTGCATCCCGAGCTCCGACATACTGCTGTAACTGTCCATTCCTTACATGCTCCTCGATTATATCCTTCAAGTGCCTGCAGCTGTTGGTGTCATGTCCGTCTAACTCATGAAAGAGACAATGCCTCCCTGATGCCTTCTCTCGTTCAGAAGGTTCTCTCCTGGCTGGCCTCCGGTAGGGAAGGCGATTCCGAGTATCCATGTATATCCGCTCCAGCGTCTCGTTCAATCCTGTGTATGTGGAAAACTTTGGATCCTTCCATCGCTTCCTAGCGTTTCCAGAATCATTATCCGATTTCCTTTTTCCTTTGTCTTTATCCGAACCATTGTTGGATACCGCTCCAACCTCGATTGCACAAACCTTTTTCACCTTTAAATCCGTACTTGCATCTTCTTGCCGAAGGAACCTTTCTGCCTCGTGAAAGAATTCGTCGAGATCTTGTGGGGGATCTCGTATCAGAGATACCTTGAAATCAGAGTCCTCCCTGACTCCTGATACTGCTGCCATTAAAACCATCGATGGATCGGGCCGATCCACGGAAGCGACTGCCGCACTGAATCGAGTTAGAAAAGCTCTAAGCGATTCATCCGTTCTTTGCTTCACCGATGTTAGTGTCATCACATTCTTCGGCCTCTTGACGTGAACCCGAAACTGCCCCAAAAACCTTTCCACTAACTCCCTCCAAGTCCTGATAGATCCTTCTTCCAGCTGCCTAAACCACATCGCAGCTATGTCCGTCAAATACAAAGGGAAGCATCGGGCCATCACTTCCTCCGATGCCCCCAACACCTCCATGTGTCTGGTGTACCTCATCAAGTGATCTGTTGGATCTGTCTTGCCATCATATATCTCCATGCTAGGCAACTTAAACTTAGGTGGGTTCTGAGCCATCCTTATTTCCCGAGCAAACGGACTCCTGTTCACTCCTTCCAAGTCTCCTTTGGCCAAACCACCTCGCACTGTTTTCCTAATCATCTCTACCAATCCAGCGTTGTCTGTCGGGGGTTGCCCCCGAGGGAACTCCGGCACATACTCTTCATGTGGCTCGTTAGTAGCAACGTTGGTTCTAGCCTGTTGAACTCCTTCCAGAGGTCCTCCTGTGTTGGATCCTGTGGGTCTGCCCCCAAGCCCTTGTTGATTGCTTTGTGGCTCCATATCTCGACCTCCATTGGGTTCCACAACCCTAGTCCCCTGTCCTGCATCCACAGCGGTTGTTGCTGTCCCTAGGTTCTGCATCCCTGCAGCTCTCATTTGCTCAAAGAAAGTCTGCATCATTTCTTGTTGGTTCTTTAACAATCTCTCCTGCAACGAGTTTGCAATAGCCTCCATCTCATCCCGGGTTATGTAGATTGAGGCCTGTCCTTCCCCGGCTCCGGAGGATGCTTGTTGACTTCCTTCCTGTTGGCTTCGCTCAAACCTCTGCCTTCTACTATTTTGCCTAGTCATTGTCCTTGAATCCAAACTCTTTAAAATCTCCAAATCCAAACTTAAAATCCGATGTAGCGGGTGCTAGTTGTTTCTCAGTGAAAGCACCAAAGTGTTTGTGCCAAAATTGGTCACAAACCCCAAATACCGTGAAAGCACCAGTGTATGAATACAAACCAACAATATTCAAACACAAATAACAGATCTCAGCAAATATTGAACAATAATCCCAAAGTAAAGAACAGAGACACAAGTTTTATAGTGGTTCGGCTATCTCCGGCCTACGTCCACTCCAAAGTTTTTATCCTTCTATTGATTATCCTTGATGATTACAGATGATTACAGTAGTTACAATGTTCAAAACTTGAAACAAGTAGCAACAATGTTGATATGGAATGATTCTGGCAGCATCCAAGCGTCCTTTCACTCTCTAGAATCTCCGACCCCTTTTCTGAATGACCAGGGGCTCTATTTATAAGCGTAGGAGGCTGATTTTTCTCCTAAAATCCGGGAAGACCACTTCAGGCACGTGAGGGGGCCCACATGCCCGAAATCTGGAGGTCCGGGCCCACCTTGGGATCGATTCGAAGTAAGGTTCGAATCGATCAAGAAATCATCCAATTGAACTGAAATTTGGTGAGAACATTCTTCAACATGTATGTAAGCTCCTGTAAAAATTTCATTGCATTTGGATCAACGGTTTGGAAGATATGATCGATTCAAGATCAAAGCTCCGTGCGTTCTGCTAGGTTCGAACCCATGCTTCGAAACCATCCATTTCGAAACCATCCCCTTCGTATCCATAAGGCCGACTCCTTCGAATCCATACTCTTCGAATCCATGCTCTTTGAAGCCGCCTCCTTCGAGTCCATGACCTTCGAGTCCACATCCTCCGAGTCCATCCTCTTCGAATCCATCATCTTCGAATCCATGTCCATTGCTTCGTATCCATCATCTTCGAGTCCATGTCTATTGTTCGAATCCATCGTCTTCGAATCCAAACCCTTCGACTCCATAACCTTCGAATCCATCTCCAATCCTTCGACTCCATGACCTTCGAATCCATCTCCAATCCTTCGACTTCATGACCTTCGAATCCATCTCCAATCCTTCGAATCCATGTTCTTTGTATCCATCGAGTCCCCATCGGTTCGAAGTACCATCGATGCGAGCTTGGTGGGTTCGAATCCATCCTGATGGGTTCGAATCTGATGAATTCGAACCGAGCACTCCATCTTGAACGATTCGAACAGCATACCTCTCCCACCTTGAATCCATCATATCTCCTTCATACGAACTCCGATTAACCTGAAATTTGAAACATAGCCTTTTCTAGTCCTTATCATTGTCTCCAATCAATTTCGTCCCAATCGGAGTTTAACAAAATTTTGACGATATCAATCGCAGCCTTGATTCCAACCCTGATATTCATCATTCCTTGCCAATTTGTCGATATTCCAGTTTTGACCAAAAAATGGGATAACAACAGGTTATGGCTCCCGTAACTCTAAACGAGCCAGAAGTCTTGGCCGTTTGAATAATCGATATCTACGGGGTGCAACATCCACGGTGCAAGGTTCAACATCCGTCCGAAATGGCGAAATAGTGCCGTACGACTTTTAGAAATGCGTGCATGGATTTGAAACGAAACAGTACCATGGTGCACCACTCTCCAGCGATGGTAAATCGAAGGCCAGCCTCGGTAATCCTGTTTTACCGTAAAAATCCACGTGTCGAAAAAACGAAGGGTAAAAAACTTACGAGACCCGATTGAGATTCGGGTTGTCCTTTTTGGGCATTAATCTATCCGTTGACGGCTGAAAGATGTCAAAGCCGTAGAACTCATCGAGGCCTTCGTTTTGACAGGTTGTGGCTCCCGTGACTCTAAACGAGCCAGAAGTTATGGCCGTCCGAATAATCGATATCAACAGGGTGCAACATCCACGGTGCAAGGTGCAACATCCGTCCGAAATGGCGAAACAGTGCCGTACGGCTTTTAGAAATGCGTGCATGGATTTGAAACGGAACAGTACCATGGTGCACCACTCTCCAGCGTTGGGAAGTCGAAGACGGGCCACGGTAATCCCGTTTTACCGTAAAAATCCATGTGTCGAAAAAACGAAGGGTAAAAATCTTACGAGACCCGATTGAAATTCGGGTTGTCCGTTGACGGCTGAAAGCCGTCAAACCCGTATAACTCATCGAGGCCTTCGTTTTGACAGGTTATGGCTCCTGTAACTCTAAACGAGCCAGAAGTTATGGTCGTCCGAATAATCGATATCTACAGGGTGCAACATCCACGGTGCAAGGTGCAACATCCGTCCGAAATGGCGAAACAGTGTCGTACGACTTTTAGAAATGCGTGCATGGATTTGAAACGGAACAGTTCCATGGTGCACCACTCTCCAGCGATGGTAAATCGAAGGCCAGCCACGGTAATCCCGTTTTACCGTAAAAATCCACGTGTCGAAAAAAGAAAGGGTAAAAAACTTACGAGACCCGATTGAGATTCGGGTTGTCCTATTTGGGCATTAATCTATCCGTTGAAGGCTGAAATCTGTCAAAGCCATAGAACTCATCGAGGCCTTCGTTTTGACAGGTTATGGCTCCCGTAACTCTAAACGAGCCAGAAGTTATGGCCGTCCGAATAATCGATATCTACATGGTGCAACATCCACGGTGCAAGGTGCAACATCCGTCCGAAATGGCGAAACAGTGCCGTTCGACTTTTAAAAATGCGTGCATGGATTTGAAACGGAAAAGTACCATGGTGCACCACTCTCCAGCGATGGAAAGTGGAAGACGGGCCACGGTAATCCCGTTTTACCGTAAAAATCCACGTGTCGAAAAAACGAAGGGTAAAAAACTTACGAGACCCGATTGAGATTCGGGTTGTCCTTTTTGGGCATTAATTTATCCGTTGACGGCTGAAAGCTATCAAAGCCGTAGAACTCATCAAGGCCTTCGTTTTGACAGGTTATGGCTCCCGTAACTCTAAACGAGCCAGAAGTTATGGTCGCCCGTATAATCGATATCTACAGGGTGCAACATCCACGGTGCAAGGTGCAACATCCGTCCGAAATGGCGAAACAGTGACGTACGACTTTTAGAAATGCATGCATGGATTTGAAACGGAGCAGTACCATGGTGCACCACTCTACAGCGATGGTAAATCGAAGACCAGCCACCGTAATCCTGTTTTACCGTAAAAATCCACGTGTCGAAAAAACAAAGCGTAAAAAACTTATGAGACCCGATTGAGATTCTGGTTGTCCTTTTTGGGCATTAATCTATCCGTTGATAGCTGAAAGCTGTCATAGCCGTAGAACTCATCGAGGCCTTCGTTTTGACAGGTTATGGCTCCCGTAACTCTAAACGAGCCAGAAGTTATGGCCGTTCGATATCTACAGGGTGCAACATCCACGGTGCAAGGTGCAACATCCGTCCGAAATGGCGAAATAGTGTCGTACGACATTTAGAAATGCATGCATAGATTGGAAACGGAACAGTACCATGGTGCACCACTCTCCAGTGATGGTAAATCGAAGGCCAGCCACGGTAATCCTGTTTTACCGTAAAAATCCACGTGTCGGAAAAACGAAGGGTAAAAAACTTACGAGACCCGATTGAGATTCGGGTTGTCCTTTTTGGGCATTAATCTATCCGTTGACGGCTGAAAGCTGTCAAAGCCGTAGAACCCATCGAGGCTTTCGTTTTGACAGCTTATGGCTCCCGTAACTCTAAATGACCTAGTAGTTATGGCCGTCCGAATAATCGATATCTACAGGCTGCAACATCCACTGTGCAAGGTGCAACATCCGTCCGAAATGGCGAAACAGTGTCGTACGACTTTTAGAAATGCGTGCATGGATTTGAAACAGAACAGTACCATGGTGCACCACTCTCCAGCGTTGGGAAGTCGAAGACGGGCCACGGTAATCCCATTTTACCGTAAAATCCACGTGTCGAAAAAACGAAGGGTAAAAATCTTACGAGACCCGATTGAGATTCGGGTTGTCCTTTTTGGGCATTAATCTATCCGTTGACGGCTGAAAGCCGTCAAACCCGTAGAACTCATCGAGGCCTTCGTTTTGACAGGTTATGGCTCCTGTAACTCTGAACGAGCCAGAAGTTATGGCCGTCCGAATAATCGATATCTACAGGGTGCAACATCCACGGTGCAAGGTGCAACATCCGTCCGAAATGGCGAAACAGTGTCGTACGACGTTTAGAAATGCGTGCATGGATTTGAAACGGAACAGTACCATGGTGCACCACTCTCCAACGATGGGAAGTCGAAGACGGGCCACGGTAATCCCGTTTTACCGTAAAAATCCACGTGTCGAAAAAACGATGGGTAAAAAATTTACGAGACCCGATTGAGATTCGGGTTGTCCTTTTTGGGCATTAATCTATCCGTTGACGGCTAAAAGCTGTCATAGCCGTAGAACTCATCGAGGCCTTCGTTTTGACAGGTTATGGCTCCCATAACTCTAAACGAGCCAGAAGTTATGGCCGTACGAATAATCGATATCTACAGGGTGCAACATCCACGGTGCAAGGTGCAACATCCGTCCGAAATGGCGAAACAGTGCCGTACGACTTTTTGAAATGCGTGCATGGATTTGAAACGGAACAGTACTATAGTGCACCACTCTCCAGCGATGGGAAGTCGAAGACGGGCCACGGTAATCCCGTTTTACCGTAAAAATCCACGTGTCGGAAAACGAAGGGTAAAAAAGTTACGAGACCCGATTGAGATTCAGGTTGTCCTTTTTGGACATTAATCTATCCGTTGACGGCTGAAAGCAGTCAAAGCCGTAGAACTCATCGAATCCTTCGTTTTGACAGGTTATGTCTCCTGTAACTCTAAACGAGCCAGAAGTTATGGCCGTATGAATAATCGATATCTACAGGGTGCAACATCAGCGGTGCAAGGTGCAACATCCGCCCGAAATGGCGAAACAGTGCCGTACGACTTTTAGAAATGCGTGCATGGATTTGAAACGGAACAGTACCATGATGCACCACTCTCCAGCGATGGTAAATCGAAGGCCATTCACGGTAATCCCGTTTTACCGTAAAAATCCACGTGTCGAAAAAACGAAGGGTAAAAAAATTACGAGACCCGATTGAGATTCGGGTTGTCCTTTTTGGGCATTAATCTATCCGTTGACGGCTGAAAGCTATCAAAGCCGTAGTACTCATCGAGGCCTTCGTTTTGACAGGTTATGCCTCCCGTAACTCTAAACGAGCCAGAAGTTATGGTCGTCCGTATAATCGATATCTACAGGGTGCAACATCCACGGTGCAAGGTGCAACATCCGTCCGAAATGGCAAAACAGTGTCGTACGACTTTTAGAAATGCGTGCATGGATTTGAAACGGAACAGTACCATGGTGCACCACTCTCCAGCGATGGTAAATCGAAGACCAGCCACCGTAATCCTGTTTTACCGTAAAAATCCACGTGTCGAAAAAACAAAGGGTAAAAAACTTACGAGACCCGACTGAGATTCGGGTTGTCCGTTTTGGGCATTAATCTATCCGTTGACGACTGAAAGCTGTCAAAGCCGTAGAACTCATCGAGGCCTTCGTTTTGACAGGTTATGGCTCCCGTAACTCTAAACGAGCCAGAAGTTATGGCCGTCCGAATAATCGATATCTACAAGGTGCAACATCCACGGTGCAAGGTGCAACATCCGTCCGAAATGGCGAAACAGTGCCGTATGACTTTTAGAAATGCGTGCATGGATTTGAAACGAAACAGTACCATGGTGCACCACTCTCCAGCGATGGGAAGTCGAAGACCAGCCACGGTAATCCCGTTTTACCGTAAAAATCCACGTGTCGAAAAAACGAAGAGTAAAAAACTTACGAGACCCGATTGAGATTCCGGTTGTCCTTTTTGGGCATTAATCTATCCATTGACGGCTAAAAGCTGTCAAAGCCGTAGAACTCATCGAGGCCTTCGTTTTGATAGGTTATGGCTCCCATAACTCTAAACGAGCCAGAAGTTATGGCCGTACGAATAATCGATATCTACAGGGTGCAACATCCACGGTGCAAGGTGCAACATCCGTACGAAATGGCGAAACAGTGCCGTACGACTTTTAGAAATGCGTGCATGGATTTGAAATGGAATAGTACCATGGTGCACCACTCTCCAGCGATGGGAAGTCGAAGACGGGCCTCGGTAATCCCGTTTTACCGTAAAAATCCACGTGTCGAAAAACGAAGGGTAAAAAAGTTACGAGACCCGATTGAGATTCGGGTTGTCCTTTTTGGGCATTAACCTATCCGTTGACGGCTGAAAGCTGTCAAAACCGTAGAACTCATCAAGGCCTTCGTTTTGACAGGTTATGGATCCCGCAGCTCTAAACGAGCCAGAAGTTATGGCCGTCCGAATAATCGATATCTACAGGGTGCAACATCCATGGTGCAAGGTGCAACATCCGTCCGAAATGGCGAAACAGTGCGTACGACTTTTAGAAATGCGTGCATGGATTTGAAACGGAACAGTACCTTGGTGCACCACTCTCCAACGATGGGAAGTCGAAGACGGGCCACGGTAATCCCGTTTTACTATCCGTTGACAGCTGAAAGTTGTCAAAGCCGTAGAACTCATCGAGGCCTTCGTTTTGACAGGTTATGGCTCCCGTAACTCTAAATGAGCCAGAAGTTATGGCCGTCCGAATAACCGATATCTATAGGGTACAACATCCACGGTGCAAGGTGCAACATCCGTCCGAAATGGAGAAACAGTGCCGTACGACTTTTAGAAATGCGTGCATGGATTTGAAACGAAACAGTACAATGGTGCACCACTCTCCAGCGGTGGGAAGTTGAAGACGGGCCACGGTAATCCTGTTTTACCGTAAAAATCCACATGTCGAAAAAACGAAGGGTAAAAAACTTACGAGACCCGATTGAGATTCGGGTTGTCCTTTTTGGGCATTAATCTATCCGTTGACGGCTGAAAGCTGTCAAAGCCGTAGAACTCATCGAGGCCTTCGTTTTGACAGGTTATGGCTCCCGTAACTCTAAACGAACCAGAAGTTATGGCCGTTTGAATAATCGATACCTACAGCGTGCAACATCCACGGTGTAAGTTGCAACATCCGTCCGAAATGGCAAAATAGTGTCGTACGACTTTTAGAAATGCGTGCGTGGATTTGAAACGGAACAGTACCATGGTGCACCACTCTCCAGCGATGGGAAGTCGAAGACGGGCCACGGTAATCCTGTTTTACCGTAAAAATCCACGTGTCGAAAAAACGAAGGGTAAAAAACTTACGAGACCCGATTGAGATTCGGGTTGTCCTTTTTGGGCATTAATCTATCCGTTGACGGCTGAAAGCTGTCAAAGCCATAGAACTCATCAAGGCCTTCGTTGTGACAGGTTATGGCTCCCGTAACTCTAAACGAGCCAGAAGTTATGGCCGTCCGAATAATCGATATCTATAGGGTGCAACAACCACGGTGCAAGGTGCAACATCTGTCCGAAATGGCGAAACAGTGCCGTACGACTTTTAGAAATGCATGCATGGATTTGAAATAAAACAGCACCATGGTACACAACTGTCCAGCGATGGTAAATCGAAGGCCAGCAACCATAATCCTGTTTTACCGTAAAAATCCACGTGTCGAAAAAACGAAGGATAAAAAACTTACGAGACCCGATTGAGATTCGGGTTGTCCTTTTTGGGCATTAATCTATCCGTTGACAGCTGAAAGCTATCAAAGCCGTAGAACTCATCGAGGCCTTCGTTTTGACAGGTTATGGCTCCCGTAACTCTAAACGAGCCAGAAGTTATGGCCGTTTGAATAATCGATATCTACAGGGTGCAACATCCAAGGTGCAAGGTGCAACATCCGTCCGAAATGGTGAAACAGTGTCGTACGACTTTTAGAAATGCGTGCATGGATTTGAAACGGAACAGTACCCTGGTGCACCGCTCTCCAGTGATGGGAAGTCGAAGACCAGCCACCGTAATCCCGTTTTACCGTAAAAATCCACGTGTCGAAAAAACGAAGAGTAAAAAACTTACGAGACCCGATTGATATTCGGGTTGTCCTTTTTGGGCATTAATCTATCCGTTGACGGCTGAAAGCTGTCAAAGCCGTAGAACCCATCGAGGCCTTCGTTTTGATAGGTTATGGCTCCCATAACTCTAAACGAGCCAGAAGTTATGGCCGTACGAATAATCGACATCTACAGGGTGCAACATCCACGGTGCAAGGTGCAACATCCGTCCGAAATGGCGAAACAGTGCCGTACGACTTTTAGAAATGCGTGCATGGATTTGAAACGGAATAGTACCATGGTGCACCACTCTCCAGCGATGGGAAGTCGAAGACGGGCCTCGGTAATCCCGTTTTACCGTAAAAATCCACGTGTCGAAAAACGAAGGGTAAAAAAGTTACGAGACCCGATCGAGATTCGGGTTGTCCTTTTTGGGCATTAATCTATCCGTTGACGGCTGAAAGCTGTCAAAACCGTAGAACTCATCAAGGCCTTCGTTTTGCAGGTTATGGATCCCGTAGCTCTAAACGAGCCAGAAGTTATGGCCGTCCGAATAATCGATATCTACAGGGTGCAACATCCATGGTGCAAGGTGCAACATCCGTCCGAAATGGCGAAACAGTGCGTACGACTTTTAGAAATGCGTGCATGGATTTGAAACGGAACAGTACAATGGTGCACCACTCTCCAGCGATGGGAAGTCGAAGACGGGCCACGGTAATCCCATTTTACTATCCGTTGACAGCTGAAAGTTGTCAAAGCCGTAGAACTCATCGAGGCCTTTGTTTTGACAGGTTATGGCTCCCGTAACTCTAAATGAGCCAGAAGTTATGGCCGTCCGAATAATCGATATCTACAGGGTGCAACATCCACGGTGCAAGGTGCAACATCCGTCCGAAATGGAGAAACAGTGCCGCACGACTTTTAGAAATGCGTGCATTATTTTAAACGAAACAGTACCATGGTGCACCACTCTCCAGCGGTGGGAAGTCGAAGACGGGCCACGGTAATCCTGTTTTACCGTAAAAATCCGCATGTCGAAAAAACGAAGGGTAAAAAACTTACGAGACCCGATTGAGATTCGGGTTGTCCTTTTTGGGCATTAATCTATCCGTTGACGGCTGAAAGCTGTCAAAACCGTAGAACTCATCGAGGCCTTCGTTTTGACAGGTTATGGCTCCCGTAACTCTAAACGAGCCAGAAGTTATGGCCGTTTGAATAATCGATACCTACAGCGTGCAACATCCACGGTGTAAGTTGCAACATCCGTCCGAAATGGCGAAACAGTGTCATACGACTTTCAGAAATGCGTGCATGGATTTGAAACGGAACAGTACCATGGTGCACCGCTCTCCAGCGATGGGAAGTCGAAGACGGGCCACGGTAATCCCGTTTTACCGTAAAAATCCACGTGTTGAAAAAACGAAGGGTAAAAAACTTACGAGACCCGATTGAGATTCGGGTTGTCCTTTTTGGGCATTAATCTATCCGTTGACGGCTGAAAGCTATGAAAGCCGTAGAACTCATCGAGGCCTACGTTTTGACAGGTTGTGGCTCCCGTAACTCTAAACGAGACAGAAGTTATGGCCGTCCGAATAATCGATATCTATAAGGTGCAACATCCACGGTGCAAGGTGCAACATCTGTCCGAAATGGCGAAACAGTGCCGTACGACTTTTAGAAATGCATGCATGGATTTGAAACAAAACAGTACCATGGTGCACCACTGTCCAGCGATGGTAAATCGAAGGCCAGCAACCATAATCCTGTTTTACCGTAAAAATCCACGTGTCGAAAAAACGAAGGATAAAAAACTTACGAGACCCGATTGAGATTCGGGTTGTCCTTTTTGGGCATTAATCTATCCGTTGACAGCTGAAAGCTATCAAAGCCGTAGAACTCATCGAGGCCTTCGTTTTGACAGGTTATGGCTCCCGTAACTCTAAACGAGCCAGAAGTTATGGCCGTTTGAATAATCGATATCTACAGGGTGCAACATCCGAGGTGCAAGGTGCAACATCCGTCCGAAATGGTGAAACATGAAAGTGCGGTGTGTATACAATTATATGTGCTAATATAGTATACACGGATCGTGTAATATGGATTACAATACAAATGCGGAAATAGATGATAATAGCATTGTAAATAGAAAAATCACACCAGAGATTTTTATACTGGTTCGGAGCACCGTCCTACGTCCAGTCCCAGACTTCTATCTGGATTTTCACTATTAACTACCTCGTTTCACCCAGAGGAACAGGTTTACAACACCGAACAGCCGAACGGGATTTCACGCCTCTAATACACTGAGGACTTCAACACTTGCCTCTTACAACACGAGGACTTCAACAAAAACAAATACAATTGTTGTTGACAACTTGTGTTCTTGAAAACACGGATTTGTCACTAGTAGTACACCCTTCCTATAATCTTATCCTCAAAGAATATGAATGATGTTTTGTAAAGATTAAAGAAGGTATTTACTTATTGAATCAAAAGATATGAAATAATTTCAATGATTCAATAAGCTAAATTAATTTTTAGAATGCAGGAGTGTTAGAGATTAGATTAGAGAGCATATATGATCGTGTAAAAACTTGTGTTTGAATCAATGATTTAGATGAGTATATATAGAGAAAAATAGTTGTAACTCTTTGTGAACAGTTGCCATTAAGAGTTATGATCATTGATGAAAGATAGGAGATGCAACCTTTGGAGAAGAGAAGTGTCTTTTGGAAAAGTTGCTTTCTGTTTAAAAACGGTCGACAGGTCAAAAATGGACCGGTAGACAGGAATTCAAATATATATACGTTATGTGCATGTGTGCATGTTATCTGTGCATTCTGGGCAAAAACGGTCGACCACCTTATTTTCAACCGGTCGACCGGTTTAGTCCAATTTGCACAGTTAATGTGCATATGTATATATATTGAAAGATTGAAGTTATATGATTATTTGAGGATAGATTTTAACATAAATTACTAACATACCAAATAATCAACCTCTAATATATGGAGCTCTTTGTGTTTCTTAAATGAATAACTTTTTTTTGTCGATCACGGCTTATTCCTTTGTCAGAAATCAAAACTCTATAAAAATCTTGACTCAACATTCTCCCCCTTTTTGATTGATGACAACATATATCTGAAGTTCTGAATCTCCCCCTGAATATGTGATCTCCCCCTGAGATTTTGTCTTATATATATATATTCCTGCAAATAATTGTTAGCACTTTCTCCCCCTTTGTCATCGACAAAAAGGAATAATAGGTAATGGAATAATATAGGAGTATATCAGCCAGAATATCCATTTTCCTCTTTTCTTAAGTAGGACCTGCAAAGAATAGAATTAAGTCCATGGTACCCACTTTTTATAGGGTCCTAAGAGTTAGGTCTTAGGAGTCCAAACCCATATGGGTCCGGTATCCCCTTTATATATATAATTATTATTAAGATGCACAGTATTCATGAATTGCTGAATGTATTTGTTCCTAATCAAATTGTTATTTGTTTTAGGAACCCATATTTTGATAGTCTTGACATCTTTCTTTTGAAATTTCACAACTGGTTTTGGTTTGAAATATAATAAACTAAGATTTTTCTTAGCTTCAGTTTTTTGTACTTTCTTCTTCCTTTTATTTCTAAGATGTTTCTTAGTTTCATGTTTGTTATATCCCAAACCTTGTTTATCTGAAATAGATTGTGAACTTTCCATGATTTTAGTCAAATTTTCTCGACCTTTGTTAAAGTTAGAAACATTTTGAGTAATGTCATCAAACTTTGTTTGTAAACTAGCTTTTTCTAGGTCTAGAATTTTGACTTTTGCTTTAAGTTCATGATTTTCAGTAGTGAGAGCATTATTTTTCTCTTTTTGAGCTTCTATTTCTTGACTCAAAAGAGATATTTGAGAGTCAACATTAGATGATGATTCTTGAATATTTTCAAGTTCTTCTTCTAATATTTTCTTCTCATCTTTTAACATATCTCGTTCAAACTCTGCTCTACTTAAATCTGCTTTGACTACTTTTAATTGACGTTTTATGTCTTTATATTTGACTATCAATTCAGCATTCATATCAAGTAATTCATCAAATGTAGGAATTTGTACCTCATCTTCTGTTGCTATAAAACAAACATTAGCTTGTTCATTCTCCGAATCACTTTCACTTTCTGATGAAGATGACTCTGAATCATCCCATGTTACTAAGAAGGCTCGTTTCTTTGATTTGTCCTTCTTATATTTGAATTTGTCATTTTCTGACTTTTTCTTTTGTTCTGGACAATCCTTCTGCATGTGTCCCTTTTTATGGCAGTTGAAACATTCTATAGCAGATGAAGATGGTTTATTTGATCCAGGTTTCCTTTTATTGTAGCGACTGGCTTTTCGATATTTTAGGAATTTTTTGAAACCTTTAGCAATGAACGCCAAATCTTCATCTTCAGAATCTGATTCATTTTCATCTTTCTCAACATGAAATGCTACATTTTTCTTTTCTTCTTTCTGTTCTTTTCTAGCCTGCAAATTTGCTTCATAGGACATTAAATTTCCTATCAATTCATCTGGCTTCATGACGGAAAGGTCATTAGCTTCTTCAATTGCTAATACTTTTCCTTCCCATTCATTAGTCAGAGAATGTAGGACTGTTGAAACAACATCAAAATCAGAATACTTTTGTCCTAACCCAATAAGTGCATGGTGAATAGTTTGAAACCGTGAATACATGTCATTGATTGTTTCATTTGGTTTCATTTTGAAATTTTGAAATTGACTTTTCAGCATGGCTATTTTGGCTTGTTTAACCTTGTTAGTACCTTCATGAGTGATTTTTAGCGTTTGCCAAATTTGATATGCAGTAGTGCAGATACTAACACGGTTCTATTCATTTTGGTCTAATGCACAGAACAACATATTTATTGCTCTTGCATTTACGGCTGCTGCCGTTTTCTCAGCCACAGTCCATTCTGAATAATCAGTTGTTGGATTCACTATTTCTCTTTGAGTAGCATTCCAAGCATCATAGCTACTTGATTGCATAAAGAATGACATACGTGTTGCCCAATAACTATAGTTAAGACCATTGAAAAATGGAGGTCTTTGTGTCGATTGCCCTTCTGTGTAAGTGGTGTTTTGAGTGCTAGTACTTGCGTTATTTGCCATATTACAAGAATATATCAAATAACTGTGTTACGGTTATATGATGACCGTGCTCTGATACCAAATGAAAGTGCGGTGTGTATACAATTATATGTGCTAATATAGTATACACGGATCGTGTAATATGGATTATAATACAAATGCGGAAATAGATGATAATAGCATTGTAAATAGAAAAATAGAAAAATCACACCAGAGATTTTTATACTGGTTCGGAGCACCGTCCTACGTCCAGTCCCAGACTTCTATCTGGATTTTCACTATTAACTACCTCGCTTCACCCGGAGGAACAGGTTTACAACACCCGAACAGCCGAACGGGATTTCACGCCTCTAATACACTGAGGACTTCAACACTTGCCTCTTACAACACGAGGACTTCAACAAAAACAAATACAATTGTTGTTGACAACTTGTGTTCTTGAAAACACGGATTTGTCACTAGTAGTACACCCTTCCTATAATCTTATCCTCAAAGAATATGAATGATGTTTTGTAAAGATTAAAGAAGGTATTTACTTATTGAATCAAAAGATATGAAATAATTTCAATGATTCAATAAGCTAAATTAATTTTTAGAATGCAGGAGTGTTAGAGATTAGATTAGAGAGCATATATGATCGTGTAAAAACTTGTGTTTGAATCAATGATTTAGATGAGTATATATAGAGAAAAATAGTTGTAACTCTTTGTGAACAGTTGCCATTAAGAGTTATGATCATTGATGAAAGATAGGAGATGCAACCTTTGGAGAAGAGAAGTGTCTTTTGGAAAAGTTGCTTTCTGTTTAAAAACGGTCGACAGGTCAAAAATGGACCGGTAGACAGGAATTCAAATATATATACGTTATGTGCATGTGTGCATGTTATCTGTGCATTCTGGGCAAAAACGGTCGACCACCTTATTTTCAACCGGTCGACCGGTTTAGTCCAATTTGCACAGTTAATGTGCATATGTATATATATTGAAAGATTGAAGTTATATGATTATTTGAGGATAGATTTTAACATAAATTACTAACATACCAAATAATCAACCTCTAATATATGGAGCTCTTTGTGTTTCTTAAATGAATAACTTTTTTTTGTCGATCACGGCTTATTCCTTTGTCAGAAATCAAAACTCTATAAAAATCTTGACTCAACAAAACAGTGTCGTACGACTTTTAGAAATGCGTGCATGGATTTGAAACGGAACAGTACCCTGGTGCACCGCTCTCCAGTGATGGGAAGTCGAAGACCAGCCACCGTAATCCCGTTTTACCGTAAAAATCCACGTGTCGAAAAAACGAAGAGTAAAAAACTTACGAGACCCGATTGAGATTCGGGCTGTCCTTTTTGGGCATTAATCTATCCGTTGACGGCTGAAAGCTGTCAAAGCCGTAGAACTCATCGAGGCCTTCGTTTTGATAGGTTATGGCTCCCATAACTCTAAACGAGCCAGAAGTTATGGCCGTACGAATAATCGATATCTACAGGGTGCAACATCCACGGTGCAAGGTGCAGCATCCGTACGAAATGGCGAAACAGTGCCGTACGACTTTTAGAAATGCGTGCATGGATTTGAAACGGAATAGTACCATGGTGCACCACTCTCCAGCGATGGGAAGTCGAAGATTGGCCTCGGTAATCCCGTTTTACCGTAAAAATCCACGTGTCGAAAAACGAAGGGTAAAAAAGTTATGAGACCCGATTGAGATTCGGGTTGTCCTTTTTGGGCATTAATCTATCCGTTGACGGCTGAAAGCTGTCAAAACCGTAGAACTCATCAAGGCCTTCGTTTTGACAGGTTATGGATCCCGTAGCTCTTAACGAGCCAGAAGTTATGGCCGTCCGAATAATCGATATCTACAGGGTGCAACATCCATGGTGCAAGGTGCAACATCCGTCCGAAATGGCGATACGACTTTTAGAAATGCGTGCATGGATTTGAAACGGAACAGTACCATGGTGCACCACTCTCCAGCGATGGGAAGTCGAAGACGGGCCACGGTAATCCCGTTTTACTATCCGTTGACAGCTGAAAGTTGTCAAAGCCGTAGAACTCATCGAGGCCTTCGTTTTGACAGGTTATGGCTCCCGTAACTCTAAATGAGCCAGAAGTTATGGCCGTCCGAATAATCGATATCTACAGGGTGCAACATCCACGGTGCAAGGTGCAACATCCGTCCGAAATGGAGAAACAGTGCCGCACGACTTTTAAAAATGTGTGCATGGATTTGAAACGAAACAGTACCATGGTGCACCACTCTCCAGCGGTGGGAAGTCGAAGACGGGCCACGGTAATCCTGTTTTACCGTAAAAATCCACATGTCGAAAAAACGAAGGGTAAAAAACTTACGAGACCCGATTGAGATTCGGGTTGTCCTTTTTGGGCATTAATCTATCCGTTGACGGCTGAAAGCTTTCAAAGCCGTAGAACTCATCGAGGCCTTCGTTTTGACAGGTTATGGCTCCCGTAACTCTAAACGAGCCAGAAGTAATGGCCGTTTGAATAATCGATACCTATAGCGTGCAACATCCACGGTGTAAGTTGCAACATCCGTCCGAAATGGCGAAACAGTGTCATACGACTTTCAGAAATGCGTGCATGGATTTGAAACGGAACAGTACCATGGTGCACCGCTCTCCAGCGATGGGAAGTCGAAGACGGGCCACGGTAATCCCGTTTTACCGTAAAATTCCACGTGTCGAAAAAACGAAGGGTAAAAAACTTACGAGACCCGATTGAGATTCGGGTTGTCCTTTCTGGGCATTAATCTATCCGTTGACGGCTGAAAGCTGTCAAAGCCGTAGAACTCATCGAGGCCTTCATTTTGACAGGTTATGGCTCCCGTGACTCTAAACCAGCCAGAAGTTATGGCCGTTTGAATAATCGATATCTACAGGGTGCAACATCCACGGTGCAAGGTGCAACATCTGTCCGAAATGGCGAAACAGTGCCGTACGACTTTTAGAAATGCGTGCATGGATTTGAAACGGAACAGTACCATGGTGCACCACTCTCCAGCGATGGTAAATAGAAGGCCAGCCTCGGTAATCCTGTTTTACCGTAAAAATCCACGTGTCGAAAAAACGAAGGGTAAAAAACTCACGAGACCCGATTGAGATTCGGGTTGTCCTTTTTGGGCATTAATCTATCCGTTGACGGCTGAAAGCAATCAAAGCCGTAGAACTCATCGAGGCCTTCGTTTTGACAGGTTGTGGCTCCCGTAACTCTAAACGAGCCAGAAGTTATGGCCGTTCGAATAATCGATATCTACAGGGTGCAACATCCACGGTGCAAGGTGCAACATCCGTCCGAAATGGCGAAACAGTGTTGTACGACTTTTAGAAATGCGTGCATGGATTTGAAACCGAACAGCACCATGGTGCACCGTTCTCCAGTGATGGTAAATCGAAGGTCAGCCTCGGTAATTCTGTTTTACCGTAAAAATCCACGTGTCGAAAAAACGAAGGGTAAAAAACTTACGAGACCCGATTGAGATTCGGGTTGTCCTTTTTGGGCATTAATCTATCCGTTGACGGCTGAAAGCTATGAAAGCCGTAGAACTCATCGAGGCCTTCGTTTTGACATGTTGTGGCTCCCGTAACTCTAAACGAGACAGAAGTTATGGCCGTCCGAATAATCGATATCTACAGGGTGCAACATCCACGGTGCAAGGTGCAACATCCGTCCGAAATGGCGAAACAGTGCCGTACGACTTTTAGAAATGCATGCATGGATTTGAAACAAAACTGTACCATGGTGCACCACTGTCCAGCGATGGTAAATCGAAGGACAGCAACCGTAATCCTGTTTTACCGTAAAAATCCACGTGTCGAAAAAACGAAGGATAAGAAACTTACGAGACCCGATTGAGATTCGGGTTGTCCTTTTTGGGCATTAATCTATCCGTTGACGGCTGAAAGCTATCAAAGCCGTAGAACTCATCGAGGCCTTCGTTTTGACAGGTTATGGCTCCCGTAACTCTAAACGAGCCAGAAGTTATGGCCGTTTGAATAATCGATATCTACAGGGTGCAACATCCGAGGTGCAAGGTGCAACATCCGTCCGAAATGGTGAAATAGTGTCGTACGACTTTTAGAAATGCGTGCATGGATTTGAAACGGAACAGTACCCTGGTGCACCGCTCTCCAGCGATGGGAAGTCGAAGACCAGCCACCGTAATCCCGTTTTACCGTAAAAATCCACGCGTCGAAAAAACGAAGAGTAAAAAACTTACGAGACCCGATTGAGATTCGGGTTGTCCTTTTTGGGCATTAATATATCCGTTGATGGCTGAAAGCTGACAAAGCCGTAGAACTCATCGAGGCCTTCGTTTTGATAGGTTATGGCTCCCATAACTCTAAACGAGCCAGAAGTTATGGCCGTACGAAATGGCGAAACAGTGCCGTACGACTTTTAGAAATGCGTGCATGGATTTGAAACGGAATAGTACCATGGTGCACCACTCTTTAGCGATGGGAAGTCGAAGACGGGCCTCGGTAATCCCGTTTTACCGTAAAAATCCATGTGTCGAAAAACGAAGGGTAAAAAAGTTACGGGACCCGATTGAGATTCGGGTTGTCCTTTTTGGGCATTAATCTATCCGTTGACGGCTGAAAGCTGTCAAAACCGTAGAACTCGTCAAGGCCTTCGTTTTGACAGGTTATGGATCTCGTAGCTCTAAACGAGCCAGAAGTTATGGCTGTCCGAATAATCGATATCTACAGGGTGCAACATCCATGGTGCAAGGTGCAACATCCGTCCGAAATGGCGAAACAGTGCGTACGACTTTTAGAAATGCGTGCATGGACTTGAAACGGAACTGTACCATGGTGCACCACTCTCCAGCGATGGGAAGTCGAAGACGGGCCACGGTAATCCCGTTTTACTATCCGTTGACAGCTGAAAGTTGTCAAAGCCGTAGAACTCATCGAGGCCTTCGTTTTGACAGGTTATGGCTCCCGTAACTCTAAACGAGCCAGAATTTATGGCCGTCCGAATAATCGATATCTACAGGGTGCAACATCCACGGTGCAAGGTGCAACATCCGTCCGAAATGGCGAAACAGTGCCGTACGACTTTTAGAAATGCGTGCATGGATTTGAAACGAAACAGTACCATGGTGCACCACTCTCCAGCGGTGGGAAGTCGAAGACGGGCCATGGTAATCCTGTTTTACTGTAAAAATCCACATGTCGAAAAAACGAAGGGTAAAAAACTTACGAGGCCCGATTGAGATTCGGGTTGTCCTTTTTGGGCATTAATCTATCCGTTGACGGCTGAAAGCTGTCAAAGCCGTAGAACTCATCGAGGCCTTCGTTTTGACAGGTTATGGCTCCCGTAACTCTAAACGAGCCAGAAGTTATGGCCGTTTGAATAATCGATATCTACAGGGTGCAACATCCGCGGTGCAAGGTGCAACATCCGTCCGAAATGGTGAAACAGTGTCGTACGACTTTCAGAAATGCGTGCATGGATTTGAAACGGAACAGTACCATGGTGCACCGCTCTCCAGCGATGGGAAGTCGAAGACGGGACACGGTAATCCCGTTTTACCGTAAAAATCCACGTGTCGAAAAAACGAAGGGTAAAAAACTTACGAGACCCGATTGAGATTCGGGTTGTCCTTTTTGGGCATTAATCTATCCGTTGACGGCTGAAAGCAGTCAAAGCCGTAGAACTCATCGATCCTTCGTTTTGATAGGTTATGACTCCCGTAACTCTGAACGAGCCAGAAGTTATAGCCGTCCGAAAAATCGATATCTACAGGGTGCAACATCCACGGTGCAAGGTGCAACATCCGTCCGAAATGGAGAAACAGTGTCGTACGACTTTTAGAAATGCGTGCATGGATTTGAAATGGAACAGTACCATGGTGCACCGCTCTCCAGCGATGGGAAGTCGAAGACGGGCCACGGTAATCCTGTTTTACCGTAAAAATCCACGTGTCGAAAAAACGAAGGGTAAAAAACTTACGAGACCCGATTGAGATTCGGGTTTGTCCTTTTTGGGCATTAATCTATCCGTTGACGGCTGAAAGCTGTCAAAGCCGTAGAACTCATCGAGGCCTTCGTTTTGACAGGTTATGGCTCTCGTAACTCTAAACGAGCCAGAAGTTATGGCCGTCCGAATAATCGATATCTACAGGGTGCAACATCCACGGTGCAAGGTGCAACATCCGTCCGAAATGGCGAAACAGTGCCGTACGACTTTTAGAAATGCGTGCATGGATTTGAAACGGAACAGTACCATGGTGCGCCACTCTCCAGCGATGGGAAGTCGAAGACGGGCCACTGTAATCCTGTTTTACCATAAAAATCCACGTGTCAAAAAAACGAAGGGTAAAAAACTTACGAGACCCGATTGAGATTCGGGTTGTCCTTTTTGGGCATTAATCTATCCGTAGACGGCTGAAAGCTGTCAAAGCCGTAGAACTCATCGGGGCCTTCGTTTTGACAGGTTATGGCTCCCGTAACTCAAAACGAGCCAGAAGTTATAGCCGTCCGAATAATCGATATCTACAGGGTGCACCATCCACGGTGTAAGGTGCAACATCCGTCCGAAATGGCGAAACAGTGTCGTACGACTTTTAGAAATACGTGCATGGATTTGAAACGGAATAGTACCATGGTGCACCACTCTCCAGCGATGGGAAGTCGAAGACGGGCCACGGTAATCCTGTTTTACCGTAAAAATCCACGTGTCGAAAAAACGAAGGGTAAAAAACTTACGAGACCCCTTTTTGGGCATTAATCTATCCGTTGACGGCTGAAAGCAGTCAAAGCCGTAGAACTCATCGAGGCCTTCATTTTGACAGGTTATGGCTCCCGTAACTCTAAACGAGCCAGAACTTATGGCCGTTTGAATAATCGATATCTACAGGGTGCAACATCCATGGTGCAAGGTGCAACATCCGTCCGAAATGGCGAAACAGTGCCGTACGACTTTTAGAAATGCGTGCATGGATTTGAAACGGAACAGTACCATGGAGCACCACTCTCCAGCGATGGTAAATCGAAGGCCAGCCTCGGTAATCCTATTTTACCGTAAAAATCCACGTGTCGAAAAAACGTAGGGAAAAAAACTTACGAGACCCGATTGAGATTCGGGTTGTCCTTTTTGGGCATTAATCTATCCGTTGACGGTTGAAAGCTATCAAAGCCGTAGAACTCATCAAGGCCTTCGTTTTGACAGGTTGTGGCTCCCGTAACTCTAAACGAGCCAGAAGTTATGGCCGTCCGAATAATCGATATCTACAGGGTGCAACATCCACGGTGCAAGGTGCAACATCCGTCCGAAATGGCGAAACAGTGCCGTACGACTTTTAGAAATGCATGCATGGATTTGAAACGGAGCAGTACCATGGTGCACCACTCTCCAGCGATGGGAAGTCGAAGACGGGCCACGGTAATCCTATTTTACCGTAAAAATCCACGTGTCGAAAAAACGAAGGGTAAAAAACTTACGAGACCCGATTGAGATTCGGGTTGTCCTTTTTGGGCATTAATCTATCCGTTGACGGCTGAAAGCTGTCAAAGCCGTAGAACTCATCGAAGCCTTCATTTTGACAGGTTATGGCTCCCGTAACTCTAAACCAGCCAGAAGTTATGGCCGTTTGAATAATCGATATCTACAGGGTGCAACATCCACGGTGCAAGGTGCAACATCCGTCCGAAATGGCGAAACAGTGCCGTACGACTTTTAGAAATGCGTGTGCATGGATTTGAAACGGAACAGTACCATGGAGCACCACCCTCCCGCGATGGTAAATCGAAGGCCAGCCTCGGTAATCTTGTTTTACCGTAAAAATCCACGTGTCGAAAAAACGTAGGGTAAAAAACTTACGAGACCCGATTGAGATTCGGGTTGTCCTTTTTGGGCATTAATCTATCCGTTGACGGTTGAAATCTATCAAAGCCGTAGAACTCATCGAGGCCTTCGTTTTGACAGGTTGTGGCTCCCGTAACTCTAAACGAGCCAGAAGTTGTGGTCGTCCGAATAATCGATATCTACAGGGTGCGACATCCACGGTGCAAGGTGCGACATCCGTCCGAAATGGCGAAACAGTGCCGTACGACTTTTAGAAATGCATGCATGGATTTGAAACGGAACAGTACCATGGTGCACCACTGTCCAGCGATGGTAAATCGAAGGCCAGCAACTGTAATCCTGTTTTACCGTAAAAATCCACGTGTCGAAAAAACGAAGGATAAAAAACTTACGAGACCCGATTGAGATTCGGGTTGTCCTTTATGGGCATTAATCTATCCATTGACGGCTGAAGGCTGTCAAAGCCGTAGAACTCATCGAGCCTTCGTTTTGATAGGTTATGGCTCCCGTAACTCTAAACGAGCCAGAAGTTATGGCCGTCCGAATAATCGATATCTACAGGGTGCAACATCCACGGTGCAAGGTGCAACATCCGTCCGAAATGGAGAAACAGTGTCGTACGACTTTTAGAAATGCATGCATGGATTTGAAAAGGAACAGTACCATGGTGCACCGCTCTCCAGCGGTGGGAAGTCGAAGACGGGCCACGGTAATCCTGTTTTACCGTAAAAATCCACGTGTCGAAAAAACGAAGGGTAAAAAACTTACGAGACCCGATTGACATTCGGGTTTGTCCTTTTTGGGCATTAATCTATCCGTTGACGGCTGAAAGCTGTCAAAGCCGTAGAACTCATCGAGGCCTTGGTTTTGACAGGTTATGGCTCCCGTAACTCTAAACGAGCCAGAAGTTATGGTCGTCCGAATAATCGATATCTACAGGGTGCAACATCCACGGTGCAAGGTGCAACATCCGTCCGAAATGGCGAACTAGTGCCGTACGACTTTTATAAATGCGTGCATGGATTTGAAACGGAACAGTACCATGGTGCACCGCTCTCCAGCGATGGGAAGTCGAAGACGGACCACGGTAATCCCGTTTTACCGTAAAAATCCACGTGTCGAAAAAACAAAGGGTAAAAAACTTACGAGACCCGATTGAGATTCGGGTTGTCCTTTTTGTGCATTAATCTATCCGTAGACGGCTGAAAGCTGTCAAATCCGTAGAACTCATCGAGGCCTTCGTTTTGACAGTTTATTGCTCCTGTAATTCAAGACGAGCCAGAAGTTATGGCCGTCCGAATAATCGATATCTACAGGGTGCAACATCCACGGTGTAAGGTGCAACATCCGTCCGAAATGGCGAAACAGTGTCGTACGACTTTTAGAAATGCGTGCATGGATTTGAAACGGAACAGTACCATGTTGCACCGCTCTCCAGCGATGGGAAGTCGAAGACGGGCCACGGTAATCCTGTTTTACCGTAAAAATCCACGTGTCGAAAAAACAAAGGGTAAAAAACTTACGAGACCCGATTGAGATTCGGGTTGTCCTTTTTGGGCATTAATCTATCCGTTGACGGTTGAAAGCTGTCAAAGCTGTAGAACTCATCGAGGCCTTCATATTGACAGGTTATGGCCCCCGTAACTCTAAACGAGCCAGAACTTATGGCCGTTTGAATAATCGATATCTACATTGTGCAACATCCACGGTGCAAGGTGCAACATCCGTCCGAAATGGCGAAACAGTGCCGTACGACTTTTAGAAATGCGTACATGGATTTGAAACGGAACAGTACCATGGTGCACCACTCTTCGGCGATGGTAAATCGAAGGCCAGCTTCGGTAATCCTGTTTTACCGTAAAAATCCACGTGTCGGAAAAACGAAGGGTAAAAAACTTACGAGACCCGATTGAGATTCGGGTTGTCCTTTTTGGGCATTAATCTATCCGTTGACGGTTGAAAGCTATCAAAGCCGTAGAACTCATCGAGGCCTTCGTTTTGACAGGTTGTGGCTCCCGTAACTCTAAACGAGCCAGAAGTTATGGCCGTCCGAATAATCGATATCTACAGGGTGCAACATCCACGGTGCAAGGTGCAACATCCGTCCGAAATGGCGAAACAGTGCCGTACGACTTTTAGAAATGCATGCATGGATTTGAAACGGAACAGTACCATGGTGCACCACTGTCCAGCGATGGTAAATCGAAGGCCAGCAACCGTAATCCTGTTTTACCGTAAAAATCCACGTGTCGAAAAAACGAAGGATAAAAAACTTACGAGACCCGATTGAGATTCGGGTTGTCCTTTTTGGGCATTAATCTATCCGTTGACGGCTGAAAGCTGTCAAAGCCGTAGAACTAATCGAGGCCTTCGTTATGACAGGTTATTGCTCTCGTAACTCTAAACGAGCCAGAAGTTATGGCCGTTTGAATAATCGATATCTACAGGGTGCAACATCCGCGGTGCAAGGTTCAACATCCGCGGTGCAAGGTGCAACATCCGTCCGAAATGGTGAAACAGTGTCGTACGACTTTTAGAAATGCGTGCATGGATTTGAAACGGAACAGTACCATGGTGCACCGCTCTCCAGCGATGGGAACTCGAAGACGGGCCACGGTAATCCCGTTTTACCGTAAAAATCCATGTGTCAAAAAAACGAAGGGTAAAAAACTTACGAGACCCGATTGAGATTCGGGTTGTCCTTTTTGGGCATTAATCTATCCGTTGACGACCAAAAGCGGTCAAAGCCGTAGAACTCATCGAGGCCTTCGTTTTGATAGGTTATGGCTCCTGTAACTCTAAACGAGCCAGAAGTTATGACCGTCCGAATAATCGATATCTACAGGGTGCAACATCCACGGTGCAAGAAGCAACATCCGTCCAAAATGGAGAAACAGTGCCGTACGACTTTTAAAAATGCGTGCATGGATTTGAAACGGAATAGTACCATGGTGCACCACTCTCCAGCGATGGAAAGTCGAAGACCGGCCACGGTAATCCCGTTTTACCGTAAAAATCCACGTGTCGAAAAAACGAAGGGTAAAAAACCTACGAGACCCAATTGAGATTCGGGTTGTCCTTTTTGGGCATTAATATATCCGTTGACGGCTGAAAGCTGTAAAAGCCATTGAACTCATCGAGGCCTTCGTTTTGACAGGTTTTGGCTCCCGTAACTCTAAACGAGCCAGAATATATGGCCGTCCGAATAATCGATATCTACAGGGTGCAACATCCACGGTGCAAGGTGCAACATCCGTTCGAAATGGCGAAACAGTGCCGTACGACTTTTAGAAATGCGTGCATTGATTTGAAACGAAACAGTACCATGGTGCACCACTCTCCAGCGGTGGGAAGTCGAAGACGGGCCACGGTAATCCTATTTTACCGCAAAAATCCACGTGTCGAAAAAACGAAGGGTAAAAAACTTACGAGACCCGATTGAGATTCGGGTTGTCCTTTTTGGGCATTAATCTATCCGTTGATGGCTAAAAGCTGTCAAAGTCGTAGAACTCATCGAGGCCTTCATTTTGATAGGTTATGGCTCCCGTAACTCTAAACGAGCCAGAAGTTATGGCCGTTTGAATAATCGATATCTAGAGGGTGCAACATCCACGGTGCAAGGTGCAACATCCGTCCGAAATGGCGAAACAGTCCCGTACGACTTTTAGAAATGCGTGCATGGATTTGAAACAGAACAGTACCATGGTGCACCACTCCCCAGCGATGGAAAATCGAAGACCAGCCATTGTAATCCTATTTTACCGTAAAAATCCACGTGTCGAAAACACGAAGGGTAAAAAACTTACGAGACCCGATTGAGATTCGGGTTGTCCTTTTTGGGCATTAATCTATCCGTTGACGGCTGAAAGCTGTCAAAGCCGTAGAACTCATCGCGGCCTTCGTTTTGACATGTTATTGCTCCCGTAAATCTAAACGAGCCAAAAGTTATGGCCGTCCGAATAATCGATATCTACAGGGTGCAACATCAACGGTGCAAGGTGCAACATCCGTCCGAAATGGCGAAACAGTGTCGTACGACTTTTAGAAATGCATGCATGGATTTGAAACGGAACAGTACCATGGTGCACCACTTTCCAGTGATGGTAAATCGATGACGGGCCACAGTAATTCTGTTTTACCATAAAAATCCACGTGTCGAAAAAACGAAGGGTAAAAAACTTACGAGACCCGATTGAGATTCGGATTGTCCTTTTTGGGCATTAATCTTTCCGTTGACGGCTGAAATCTGTCAAAGCCGTAGAACTCATCGAGGCCTTCATTTTGACAGGTTATGGCTCCCGTAACTCTAAACGAGCCAGAAGTGATGGCCGTTTGAATAATCGATATCTACAAGGTGCAACATCCACGGTGCAAGGTGCAAACATCCCGAAATGGCGAAACAGTGCCGTACGACTTTTAGAAATGCATGCATGGATTTGAAATGGAACAGTACCATGGTGCACCACTCTCCAGCGATGGTAAATCGAAGGCCAGCCTCGGTAATCCTGTTTTACCGTAAAAATCCACGTGTCGAAAAAACGAAGGGTAAGAAACTTACGAGACCCGATTGAGATTCGGGTTGTCCTTTTTGGGCATTAATCTATCCGTTGATGGATGAAAGCTGTCAAACCCGTAGAACTCATCGAGGCCTTCGTTTTGACAGGTTGTGGCTCCCGTAACTCTAAACGAGCCAGAAGTAATGGCCGTCCGAATAATCGATATCTACAGGGTGCAACATCCACAATGCAAGGTGCAACATCCGTCCGAAATGGCGAAACAGTGTCGTGCGACTTTTAGAAATGCATGCATGGATTTGAAACGGAACAGTACCATGGTGCACCACTGTTCAGCAAATGTAAATCGAAGGCCAGCAACCGTAATCCTGTTTTACCGTAAAAATCCACGTGTCAAAAAAAGGAAGGGTAAAAAACTTACGAGACCCGATTGTGATTCGGGTTGTCCTTTTTGGGCATTAATCTATCCGTTGACGGCTGAAAGCCGTCAAAGCCGTAGAACTCATCGAGGCCTTCGTTTTGACAAGTTATGGCTCCCGTAACTCTAAACAAGACAGAAGTTATGGCCGTCCAAATAATCGATATCTACAGGTGCAACATCCACGGTGCAAGGTGCAACATCCGTCCGAAATGGAGAAACAGTGCCGTACGACTTTTAGAAATGGGTGCATGGATTTGAAACGGAACAGTACCATGGTGCACCACTCTCCAGCGATGGTAAATCCAAGGCCAACCACGGTAATCCTGTTTTAACGTAAAAATCCACGTGTCGAAAAAACGAAGGGTAAAAAACTTACGTGACCCGATTGAGATTCGGGTTGTCCTTTTTGGGCATTAATCTATCCGTTGACAGCTAAAAGCTGTCAAAGCCGTAGAACTCATCGAGACCTTCATTTTGACAGGTTATGGCTCCCGTAACTCTAAACGAGCCAGAAGCCTTGGCCGTTTGAATAATCGATATCTACAGGGTGCAACATCCACGGCGCAAAGTGCAACATCCGTCCGAAATGGCGAAACAGTGCCGTACGACTTTAAGAAATGCGTGCATGTATTTGAAACGGAACAGTACCATGGTGCACCACTCTCCAGCGATGGGAAGTCGAAGACGGGCCATGGTATCCAGTTTAACCATAAAAATCCTCGTGTCAAAAAAACGAAGGGTAAAAAACTTACGAGACCCGATTGAGATTCGGGTTGTCCTTTTTGGGCATTAATCTATCCGTTGACGGCTGAAAGCTATCAAAGCCATAGAACTCATCGAGGCCTTCGTTTTGACAGGTTATGGCTCCCGTAAATCTAAACGAGCCAGAAGTTATGGCCGTCCGAATAATGGATATCAACAGGGTGCAACATCCACGGTGCAAGGTGCAACATCCGTCCGAAATTGCGAAACAGTGCCGTACGACTTTTAGAAATGCGTGCATGGATTTGAAACGGATCAGTACCATAGTGCACCACTCTCCAGCGATGGGAAGTCGAAGACGGGCCACGGTAATCCTGTTTTACCGTAAAAATCCACGTGTCGAAAAAACGAAGGGTAAAAAACTTACGAGACACGATTGAGATTCGGGTTGTCCTTTTTGGGCATTAATCTATCCGTTGACAGCTGAAAGCTGTCAAAGCCGTAGAACTCATCGAGGCCTTCATTTTGACAGGTTATGTCTCCCGTAACTCTAAACGAGCCAGAAGTCTTGGCCGTTTGAATAATCGATATCTATAGGGTGCAACATCCACGGTGCAAGGTGCAACATCCGTTCGAAATGGCGAAACTGTGCCGTACGACTTTTAGAAATGCGTGCATGGATTTGAAACGGAACAGTACCATGGTGCACCACTCTCCAGCGATGGTAAATCGAAGGCCAGCCTCGGTAATCCTGTTTTACCGTAAAAATTCACGTGTCGAAAAAACGAAGGGTAAAAAACTTAGGAGACCCGATTGAGATTCGGGTTGTCCTTTTTGGGCAGTATCTATCCGTTGACGGCTGAAAAATGTCAAAGCCGTAGAACTCATCGAGGCCTTCGTTTTGACAGATTGTGGCTCCCGTAACTCTAAACGAGCCATAAGTTATGGCCGTCCGAATAATCGATATCAACAGGGTGCAACATCCACGGTGCAAGGTGCAACATCCGTCCGAAATGGCGAAACAGTGCCGTACAATTTTTAGAAATGCATGCATGGATTTGAAACGGAACAGCACCATGGTGCACCACTGTCCAGCGATGGTAAATCGAAGGCCAGCAACCGTAATCCTGTTTTACTGTAAAAATCAACGTGTCGAAAAAACGAAGGATAAAAAACTTACGAGACCCGATTGAGATTCGGGTTGTCCTTTTTGGGCATTAATCTATCCGTTGACGGCTAAAAGCTGTCAAAGCCGTAGAACTCATCGAGGCCTTCGTTTTGACAGGTTATGGCTCCCGTAACTCTAAACGAGCCAGAAGTTATGGCCGTTTGAATAATCGATATCTACAGGGTGCAACATCTATGGTGCAAGGTGCAACATCCGTCCGAAATGGTGAAACAGTGTTGTACGACTTTTAGAAATGCGTGCATGGATTTGAAATGGAACAGTACCATGGTGCACCGCTCTCACATAATGGGAAGTCGAAGACGGGCCACGGTAATCCCGTTTACCGTAAAAATCCACGTGTCGAAAAAACAAGGGGCAAAAAACTTACGAGACCCGATTGAGATTCGGGTTGTCCTTTTTGGGAATTAATCTATCCGTTGACGGCTGAAAGCTGTCAAAGCCGTAGAACTCATTGAGGCCTTCGTTTTGACAGGTTATGGCTCCCGTAAGTCTAAACGAGCCAGAAGTTATGGCCGTCCGAATAATCGATATCTACAGGGTGCAACATCCACGGCGCAGGGTGCAACATCCGTCCGAAATGGCGAAACAGTGTCGTACGACTTTTAGAACAGCACCATGGTGCACCACTGTCCAGCGATGGTAAATCGAAGGCTAGCCACCGTAATCCTGTTTTACCGAAAAAATCCACGTGTCGAAAAAACGAAGGGTAAAAAACTTACGAGACCCGATTGAGATTCGGGTTGTCCTTTTTGGGCATTAATATATCCGTTGACGGATGAAAGCTGTCAAAGCCATAGTACTCATCGAGGCCTTTGTTTTGACAGGTTATGGCTCCCGTAACTCTAAACGAGCCAGAAGTTATGGCCGTCCGAATAATCGATATCTACAGGGTGCAACATCCACGGTGCAAGGTGCAACATCCGTCCGAAGTGGCGAAACAGTGCCGTACGACTTTTAGAAATGCGTGCATGGATTTGAAACGGAACAGTACCATGGTGCACCACTCTCCAGCGATGGTAAATCGAAGACGGGCCACGGTAATCCTGTTTTACCGTAAAAATCCACGTGTCGAAAAACGAAGGGTAAAAAACTTACGAGACCCGATTGAGATTCGGGTTGTCCTTTTTGGGCATTAATCTATCCGTTGACGGCTGAAAGCTTTCAAAGCCGTAGAACTCATCAAGGCCTTCGTTTTGACAGGTTATGGCTCCCGTAACTCTAAACGAGCCAGAAGTTATGGCCGTCCGAATAATCGATATCTACAGGGTGCAACATCCACGGCGCAAGGTGCAACATCCGTCCGAAATGGCGAAACATTGTCGTACGACTTTTAGAAATGCGTGCATGTATTTGAAACGGAACAGTACCATGGTGCACCACTGTCCAGCGATGGTGAATCGAAGGGCAGCAACCGTAATCCTGTTTTACCGTAAAAATCCACGTGTCGAAAAAACGAAGGGTAAAAAACTTACGAGACCCGATTGATATTCGGGTTGTCCTTTTTGGGCATTAATCTATCCGTTGACGGCTGAAAGCTGTCAAAGCCGTAGAACTCATCGAGGCCTTCGTTTTGACAGGTTATGGCTCCCGTAACTCTAAACGAGCCAGAAGTTATGGCCGTCCGAATAATCGATATCTACAGGGTGCAACATCCACGGTGCAAGGTGCAACATCCGTCCGAAATGGCGAAACAGTGCCGTACGACTTTTAGAAATGCGTGCATGGATTTGAAACGGAACAGTACCATGGTGCACCACTCTCCAGCAATGGTAAATCGAAGACGTGCCACGGTAATCCTGTTTTACCATAAAAATCCACGTGTCGAAAAAACGAAGGGTAAAAAACTTACGAGACCCGATTGAGATTCGGGTTGTCCTTTTTGGGCAGTAATCTATCCGTTGACGGCTGAAAGCTGTCAAAGCCGTAGAACTCATCGAGGCCTTCATTTTGACAGGTTATGGCTCCCGTAACTCTAAACGAGCCAGAAGTCTTGGCCGTCTGAATAATCGATATCTACAGGGTGCAACATCCACGGTGCAAGGTGCAACATCCGTCCGAAATGGCGAAACAGTGCCTTACGACTTTTAGAAATGCGTGCATGGATTTGAAACGGAACAGTACCATGGTGCACCACTCTCCAGCGATGGTAAATCGAAGGCCAGCCACGGTAATCCTATTTTACCGTAAAAATTCACGGGTCGAAAAAACGAAGGGTAAAAAACTTACGAGGCCCGATTGAGATTCGGGTTGTCCTTTTTGGCCATTAATCTATCCGTTGATGGCTGAAAGCTGTCAAAGCCATAGAACTCATCGAGGCCTTCGTTTTGACAGGTCATGGCTCCCGTAACTCTAAACGAGCCAGAAGTTATGGCCGTCCGAATAATCGATATCTATGGGGTGCAACATCCACGGTGAAAGGTGCAACATCCGTCCGAAATGGTGAAACAGTGCCGTACGACTTTTAGAAATGTGTGCATGGATTTGAAACGGAACACTATCATGGTCTACCACTCTCCAGCGATGGAAAGTCGAAGAAGGGCCACGGTAATCCCGTTTTACCGTAAAAATCCACGTGTCGAAAAAACGAAGGGTAAAAAACTTACGAGACCCGATTGAGATTCGGGTTGTCCTTTTTGGACATTAATCTATCCATTGACGGCAGAAAGCTGTCAAAGCCGTAGAACTCATCAAGGCCTTCGTTTTGACAGGTTATGGCTCCCGTAACTCTAAACGAGCCAGAAGTTATGGCCGTCTGAATAATCGATATCTACAGGGTGCAACATCCACGGCGCAAGGTGCAACATCCGTCTGAAATGGCGAAACATTGCCGTACGACTTTTAGAAATGCGTGCATGTATTTGAAACGGAACAGTACCATGGTGCACCACTGTCCAGCGATGGTAAATCGAAGGGCAGCAACCGTAATCCTGTTTTTCCGTAAAAATCCACGTGTCGAAAAAACGAAGGGTAAAAAACTTACGAGACCCGATTGAGATTCGGGTTGTCCTTTTTGGGCATTAATCTATCCGTTGACGGCTGAAAGCTGTCAAAGCCGTAGAACTCATCGAGGCCTTCGTTTTGACAGGTTATGGCTCCCGTAACTCTAAACGAGCCAGAAGTTATGGCCGTCCGAATAATCGATATCTACAGGGTGCAACATCCACGGTGCAAGGTGCAACATCCGTCCGAAATGGCGAAACAGTGCCGTACGACTTTTAGAAATGCGTGCATGGATTTGAAACTGAACAGTACCATGGTTCACCACTCTCCCGCGATGCTAAATCGAAGACGTGCCACGGTAATCCTGTTTTACCATAAAAGTCCACGTGTCGAAAAAACGAAGGGTAAAAAACTTACGAGACCCGATTGAGATTCGGGTTGTCCTTTTTGGGCAGTAATCTATCCGTTGACGGCTGAAAGCTGTCAAAGCCGTAGAACTCATCGAGGCCTTCGTTTTGACAGGTTATGGCTCCCGTAACTCTAAACGAGCCAGAAGTTATGGCCGTCCAAATAATCGATATCTACAGGGAGCAACATCCACGGTGCAAGGTGCAACATCCGTCCGAAATGGCGAAACAGAGCCATACGACTTTTAGAAATGCGTGCATGGATTTGAAACGGAACAGCACCATGGTGCACCACTGTCCAGCGATGGTAAATCGAAGGCCAGCCACCGTAATCCTGTTTTGCCGTAAAAATCCACATGTCAAAAAAACGAAGGGTAAAAAACTTACGAGACCCGATTGAGATTCGGGTTGTCCTTTTGGGCACTAATCTATCCGTTGACGGCTAAAAGCCGTCAAAGCCGTAGAACTCATCGAGGCCTTCGTTTTGACAGGTTATGGCTCCCGTAACTCTAAACGAGCCAGAAGTTATGGCCGTCCGAATAATCGATATCTACAGGGTGCAACATCCACGGTGCAAGGTGTTACATCCGTCCGAAATGGTGAAACAGTGTCGTACGACTTTTAGAAATGCGTGCATGGATTTGAAACGGAACAGTACCATGGTGCACCACTCTCCAGCGATGGGAAGTCGAAGACGGGCCACGATATCCCGTTTTACCATAAAAATCCACATGTCGAAAAAACGAAGGGTAAAAAACTTACGAGACCCGATTGAGATTCGGGTTGTCCTTTTTGGGCATTAATCTATCCGTTGACGGCTGAAAGCTGTCAAAGCCATAGAACTCATCGAGGCTTTCGTTTTGACAGGTTATGGCTCCCGTAACTCTTAACGAGCCAGAAGTCTTGGCCGTTTGAATAATCGATATCTACAGGGTGCAACATCCACGGTGCAAGGTGCAACATCCGTCCGAAATGGCGAAACAGTGCCGTACGACTTTTAGAAATGCGTGCATGGATTTGAAACGGAACAGTACCATGGTGCACCACTCTCCAGTGATGGTAAATCGAAGGCCAGCCTCGGTGATCCTGTTTTACCGTTAAAATCCACGTGTCGAAAAAACGAAGGGTAAAAAACTTACGAGACCCGATTGAGATTCGGGTTGTCCTTTTTGGGCATTAATCTATCCGTTGACGGCTGAAAGATGTCAAAGCCGTAGAACTCATCGAGGCCTTCGTTTTGACAGGTTGTGGCTCCCGTACTCTAAACGAGCCAGAAGTTATGGCCGTCCGAATAATCGATATCAACAGGGTGCAACATCCACGGTGCAAGGTGCAACATCTGTCCGAAATGGCGAAACAGTGTCGTAAGACTTTTAGAAATGCGTGCATGGATTTGGAACGGAACAGTACCATGGTGCACCACTCTCCAGCGATGGTAAATCGAAGGCCAGCCTCGGTAATCCTGTTTTACCGTAAAAATCCACGTGTCGAAAAAACGAAGGGTAAAAAACTTACGAGACCCGATTGAGATTCGGGTTGTCCTTTTTGGGCATTAATCTATGCGTTGACGGATGAAAGCTGTCAAAGCCGTAGAACTCATCGAGGCCTTCATTTTGACAGGTTATGGCTCCCGTAACTCTAAACGAGCCAGATGTCTTGGCCGTTTGAATAATCGATATCTACGGGGTGCAACATCCACGGTGCAAGGTGCAACATTCGTCCAAAATGGCGAAACAGTGCCGTACGACTTTTAGAAATGCGTGCATGGATTTGAAACGGAACAGTACCATGGTGCACCACTCTCCAGCGATGGTAAATCGAAGGCCAGCCTCGGTAATCCTGTTTTACCGTAAAAATCCACGTGTCGAAAAAACGAAGGGTAAAAAACTTACGAGACCCGATTGAGATTCGGGTTGTCCTTTTTGGGCATTAATCTATCCGTTGATGGCTGAAAGATGTCAAAGCCGTAGAACTCATCGAGGCCTTCGTTTTGACAGGTTGTGGCTCCCGTGACTCTAAACGAGCCAGAAGTTATGGCCGTCCGAATAATCGATATCCACAGGGTGCAACATCCACGGTGCAATATGCAACATCCGTCCGAAATGGCGAAACAGTGCCGTACAATTTTTAGAAATGCATGCATGGATTTGAAACGGAACAGTACCATAGTGCACCACTGTCCAGCGATGGTAAATCGAAGGCCAGCAACCGTAATCCTGTTTTACCGCAAAAATCCACGTGTCGAAAAAACGAAGGATAAAATACTTACGAGACCCGATTGAGATTCGGGTTGTCCTTTTTGGGCATTAATCTATCCGTTGACGGTTGAAAGCTGTCAAAGCCGTAGAACTCATCGATGCCTTCGTTTTGACAGGTTATGGCTCCCGTAACTCTAAACGAGCCAGAAGTTACGGCCGTTTGAATAATCGATATCTACAGGGTGCAACATCCACGGTGCAAGGTGCAACATCCGTCCGAAATGGTGAAACAGTGTTGTACGACTTTTAGAAATGTGTGCATGGATTTGAAACGGAACACTATCATGGTTCACCACTCTCCAGCGATGGAAAGTCGAAGACGGGCCACGATAATCCCGTTTTACCGTAAAAATCCACGTGTCGAAAAAACGAAGGGTAAAAAACTTACGAGACCCGATTGAGATTCGGGTTGTCCTTTTTGGGCATTAATCTATCCATTGACGGCTGAAAGCGGTCAAAGCCGTAGAACTCATCGAGGCCTTCGTTTTGACAGGTTATGGCTCCCGTAACTCTAAACAAGCCAGAAGTTATGGCCGTCCGAATAATCGATATGTACAGGGTGCAACATCCACGGTGCAAGGTGCCACATCAGTCCGAAATGGCAAAACGGTGTCGTACGACTTTTAGAAATGCATGCATGTATTTGAAACGGAACAGTACCATGGTGCACCACTGTCCAGCGATGGTAAATCGAAGACCAGCCACCGTAATCCTGTTTTACCGTAATAATCCACGTGTCGAAAAAACGAAGGGTAAAAAACTTACGAGACCCGATTGAGATTCGGGTTGTCCTTTTTGGGCATTAATCTATCTGTTGACGGCTGAAAGCTGTCAAAATCGTAGAACTTATCGAGGCCTTCGTTTTGACAGGTTATGGCTCCCGTAACTCTAAACGAGCCAGAAGTTATGGCCGTCCGAATAATCGATATCTACAAGGTGCAACATCCACGGTGCAAGGTGCAACATCCGTCCGAAATGGCGCAACAGTGCCGTACGACTTTTAGAATGCATGCATGGATTTGAAACGGAATCGTACCATGGTGCACCATTCTCCAGCGATGGTAAATCGAAGACGGGCCACGGTAATCCTGTTTTACCGTAAAAATCCACGTGTCGAAAAAACGAAGGGTAAAAAACTTACGAGACCCGATTGAGATTCGGGTTGTCCTTTTTGGGCAGTAATCTATCCGTTGACGGCTGAAAGCTTTCAAAGCCGTAGAACTCATCGAGGCCTTCGTTTTGACAGGTTATGGCTCCCATACTCTAAACGAGGCAGAAGTTATGGCCGTCCGAATAATCGATATCTACAGGGTGCAACATCCACCGTGCAAGGTGCAACATCCGTCCGAAATGGCGAAACAGAGCCGTACGACTTTTAGAAATGTGTGCATGGATTTGTAACGGAACAGTACCATGGTGCACCACTCTCCAGCGATGGTAAATCGAAGGCCAGCCACGGTAATCCTATTTTACCGTAAAAATTCACGGGTCGAAAAAACGAAGGGTAAAAAACTTACGAGGCCCGATTGAGGTTCGGGTTGTCCTTTTTGGGCATTAATCTATCCGTTGACGGCTGAAAGCTGTCAAAGCCGTAGAACTCATCGAGGTCTTCATTTTGACAGGTTGTGGCTCCCGTAACTCTAAACGAGCCAGAAGTTATGGCCGTCCGAATAATCGATATCTACAGAGTGCAACATCCACGGTGCAAGGTGCAACATCCGTCCGAAATGGCGAAACAGTGTCGTACGACTTTTAGAAATGCATGCATGGATTTGAAACGGAACAGTACCATGGTGCACCACTGTCCAGCGACGGTAAATCGAAGGCCAGCAACCATAATTCTGTTTTACCGTAAAAATCCACGTGTCGAAAAAACGAAGGATAAAAAACTTACGAGACCCGATTGAGATTCGGGTTGTCCTTTTTGGGCATTAATCTATCCGTTGACGGCTGAAAGCTGTCATAGCCGTAGAACTCATCGAGGCCTTCGTTTTGACAAGTTATGGCTCTCGTAACTCTAAACGAGCCAGAAGTTATGGCCGTTTGAATAATCGATATCTATAGGGTGCAACATCCACGGTGCAAGGTGCAACATCCACGGTGCAAGGTGCAACATCCGTCCGAAATGGTGAAACAGTGTTGTACGACTTTTAGAAATGCGTACATGGATTTGAAACGGAACAGTACCATGGAGCACCGCTCTCCAGCGATGGGAAGTCGAAGACAGGCCACGGTAATCCCGTTTTACCGTAAAAATCCACGTGTCGAAAAAACGAAGGGTAAAAAACTTACGAGACCCAATTGAGATTCGGGTTGTCCTTTTTGGGCATTAATCTGTCCTTTGACGGCTGAAAGCTGTCAAAGCCGTAGAACTCATCAAGGCCTTCGTTTTGACAGGTTATGGCTCCTGTAACTCTAAACGAGCCAGAAGTTGTGGCCGTCCGAATAATCGATATCTACAGGGTGCAACATCCACGGTGCAAGGTGCAACATCCGTCCGAAATGGCGAAACAGTGCCGTACGACTTTTAGAAATGCGTGCATGGATTTGAAACGGAACAGTACCATGGTGCACCACTGTCCAGCGATGGTAAATCGAAGGCCAGCCACCGTAATCCTGTTTTAACGTAAAAATCCACGTGTCGAGAAAACGAAGGATAAAAAACTTACGAGACCTGATTGAGATTCGGGTTGTCCTTTTTGGGCATTAATCTATCCGTTGACAGCTGAAAGCTGTCAAAGCAGTAGAACTCATCGAGGCCTTCGCTTTGACAGGTTATGGCTCCCGTAACTCTAAACGAGCCAGAAGTTATGGCGGTCCGAATAATCGATATCTACAGGGTGCAACATCCACGGTGCAAGGTGTAACATCCGTCCGAAATGGCCAAACAGTGCCGTACGACTTTTAGAAATGCGTGCATGGATTTGAAACGGAACAGTACCATGGTGCACCACTCTCCAGCGATGGGAAGTCGAAGACGGGCCACGGTATCCCGTTTTACCATAAAAATCCACGTGTCGAAAAAACGAAGGGTAAAAAACTTACGAGACCCGATTGAGATTCGGGTTGTCCTTTTTGGGCATTAATCTATCCGTTGACAGCTAAAAGCTGTAAAGCCATAGAACTCATCGAGGCCTTCGTTTTGACAGGTTATGGCTCCCGTAACTCTAAACGAGCCAGAAGTTATGGCCGTTCAAATAATCGATATCTACAAGGTGCAAAATCCACGGTGCAAGGTGCAACATCCATCCGAAATGGCGAAACAGTGCCGTACGACTTTTAGAAATGCGTGCATGGATTTGAAACAGATCAGTACCATGGTGCACCACTATCCAGCGATGGGAAGTCGAAGACGGGCCAAGGTAATCCTGTTTTACCGTAAAAATCCACGTGTCGAAAAAACGAAGGGTAAAAAACTTACAAGACACGATTGAGATTCGGGTTGTCCTTTTTGGGCATTAATCTATCCGTTGACGGCTGAAAGCTGTCAAAGCCGTAGAACTCATCGAGGCCTTCATTTTGACAGGTTATAGCACTCGTAACTCTAAACGAGCCAGAAGTCTTGGCCGTTTGAATAATCGATATCTACAGGGTGCAACATCCACGGTGCGAGGTGCAACATCCGTCCGAAATGGCGAAACAGTGTCGTACGACTTTTAGAAATGCGTGCATGGATTTGAAACGGAACAGTACCATGGTGCACCACTCTCCAGTGATGGTAAATCGAAGGCCAGCCTCGGTAATCCTGTTTTAGCGTAAAAATCCACGTGTCGAAAAAACGAAGGGTAAAAAACTTACGAGACCCGATTGAGATTCGGGTTGCCCTTTTTGGGCATTAATATATCTGTTGACGGCTGAAAGCTGTCACAGCCGTAGAACTCATCGAGGCCTTCGTTTTGACAGGTTGTGGCTCCCGTAACTCTAAACGAGCCAGAGGTTATGGCCGTCCGAATAATCGATATGAACAGGGTGCAACATCCACGGTGCAAGGTGCAACATCCGTCCGAAATGGCGAAATAGTGCCGTACAATTTTTAGAAATGCATACATGGATTTGAAACGGAACAGTTCCATGTGCACCACTGTCCAGCGATGGTAAATCGAAGGCCAGCAACCGTAATCCTGTTTTACCGTAAAAATCCACGTGTCGAAAAAACGAAGGATAAAAAACTTACGAGACCCGATTGAGATTCGGGTTGTCCTTTTTAGGCATTAATCTATCCGTTGACGGCTGAAAGCTATCAAAGCCGTAGAACTCATCGATGCCTTCGTTTTGACAGGTTATGACTCCCGTAACTCCAAACGAGCCAGAAGTTATTGCCGTTTGAATAATCGATATCTACAGGGTGCAACATCCACGGTGCAAGGTGCAACATCCGTCCGAAATAGTGAAACAGTGTTGTACGACTTTTAGAAATGCGTGCATGGATTTGAAACGGAACTGTACCATGGTGCACCGCTCTCCAGCAATGGGAAGTCGAAGATGAGCCACGATAATCCCATTTTACCGTAAAAATCCACGTGTCGAAAAAACGAAGGGTAAAAAACTTACGAGACCCGATTGAGATTCGGGTTGTCCTTTTTGGGCATTAATCTATCCGTTGACGGGTGAAAGCTGTCAAAGCCGTAGAACTCATTGTGGCCTTCGTTTTGACAGGTTATGGCTCCCGTAACTCTAAACGAGCCAGAAGTTATGGCCGTCCGAATAATCAATATCTACAGGGTGCAACATCCACGGCGCAAGGTGCAACATCCGTCCGAAATGGCGAAACAGTGCCGTACGACTTTTAGAAATGCGTGCATGTATTTGAAACGGAACAGTACCATGGTGCACCACTGTCCAGCGATGGTAAATCGAAGGCCAGCCACTGTAATCCTGTTTTACCGTAAAAATCCACATGTCGAGAAAACGAAGGGTAAAAAACTTACGAGACCCGATTGAGATTCGGGTTGTCCTTTTTGGGCATTAATCTATACGTTGACGGCTGAAAGCTGTCAAAGCCGTAGAACTCATCGAGGCCTTCGTTTTGACAGGTTATGGCTCTCGTAACTCTAAACGAGCCAGAAGTTATGGCCGTCCGAATAATCGATATCTAAAGGGTGCAACATCCACGGTGCAAGGTGCAACATCCATCCGAAATGGCGAAACAGTGCCGTACGGCTTTTAGAAATGCGTGCATGGATTTGAAACGGAATAGTACCATGGTGCACCACTCTCCAGCGATGGTAAATCGAAGACGGGCCACGGTAATCCTGTTTTACCATAAAAATCCACGTGTCGAAAAAACGAAGGGTAAAAAACTTACGAGACCCGATTGAGATTCGGGTTGTCCTTTTTGGGCAATAATCTATCCGTTGACGGCTGAAAGCTTTCAAAGCCGTAGAACTCATCGAGGCCTTCGTTTTGACAGGTTATGGCTCCCGTAACTCTAAACGAGGCAGAAGTTATGGCCGTCCGAATAATCGATATCTACAGGGTGCAACATCCACCATGCAAGATGCAACATCCGTCCGAAATGGCGAAACAGAGCCGTACGACTTTTAGAAATGCGTGCATGGATTTGAAACGGAACAGTAGCATGGTGCACCACTCTCCAGCGATGGAAAATCGAAGGCCAGCCACGGTAATACTATTTTAGAGTAAAAATTCACGGGTCGAAAAAACTAAGGGTAAAAAACTTACGAGGCCCGATTGAGATTCGGGTTGTCCATTTTGGGCATTAATCAATCCGTTGACGGCTGAAAGCTGTCAAAGCCGTAGAACTCATCGAGGCCTTCATTTTGAAAGGTTGTGGCTCCCGTAACTCTAAACGAGCCAGAAGTTATGGCCGTCCGAATAATCGATATCTACAGGGTGCAACATCCACGGTGCAAGGCGCAACATCCGTCCGAAATGGCGAAACAGTGTCGTACGACTTTTAGAAATGCATGCATGGATTTGAAACGGAACAGTACCATGGTGCACCACTGTCCAGCGACGGTAAATCAAAGGCCAGCAACCGTAATCCTGTTTTACCGTAAAAATCCAAGTGTCGAAAAAACGAAGGGTAAAAAACTTACGAGACCCGATTGAGATTCGGGTTGTCCTTTTTGGGCATTAATCTATCCGTTGACGGCTGAAAGCTGTCAAAGCCGTCGAACTCATTGAGGCCTTCGTTTTGACAGGTTATGGCTCCCGTAACTCTAAACGATCTAGAAGTCTTGGCCGTTTGAATAATCGATATCTATAGGGTGCAACATCCACGGTGCAAGGTGCAACATCCGTCCGAAATGGCGAAACAGTGCCGTAAGACTTTTTGAAATGCGTACATGGATTTGGAACGGAATAGTACAATGGTACACCACTCTCCAGCGATGGTAAATCGAAGGCCGGCCACGGTAATCCCGTTTTACCGTAAAAATCCACTTGTCGAAAAAACGAAGGGTAAAAAACTTACGAGACCCGATTGAGATTCGGGTTGTCCTTTTTGGGCATTAATCTATCCGTTGACGGCTGAAAGCTGTCAAAGCCGTAGAACTCATCTAGGCCTTCGTTTTGACAGGTTATGGCTCGCGTAACTCTAAACGAGCCAGAAGTTATGGCCGTCCGAATAATCGATATCTACAGGGTGCAACATCCACGGTGCAAAGTGTAACATCCGACCGAAATGGCGAAACAGTGCCGTACGACTTTTAGAAATGCGTGCATGGATTTGAAACGGAACAGTACCATGGTGCACCACTCTCCAACGATGCGAAGTCGAAGACGGGCCACGGTATCCCGTTTTACCATAAAAATCCACGTGTCGAAAAAACGAAGGGTAAAAAAATTACGAGACCCGATTGAGATTCGGGTTGTCCTTTTTGGGCATTAATCTATCCGTTGATGGCTAAAAGCTGTAAAAGCCATAGAACTCATCGAGGCCTTCGTTTTGACAGGTTATGGCTCCCGTAACTCTAAACGAGCCAGAAGTTATGGCCGTCCGAATAATCGATATCTATAGGGTGCAAAATCCACGGTGCAAGGTGCAACATCCGTCCGAAATGGCGAAACAGTGCCGTACGACTTTTAGAAATGCGTGCATGGATTTGAAATGGATCAGTACCATGGTGCACCACTCTTCAGCGATGGGAAGTCGAAGACGGGCCACGGTAATCCTGTTTTAAAGTAAAAATCCACGTGTCGAAAAAACGAAGTGTAAAAAACTTACGAGACACGATTGAGATTCGGGTTGTCCTTTTTGGTCATTAATCTATCCGTTGACGGCTGAAAGCTGTCAAAGCCGTAGAACTCATCGAGGCCTTCGTTTTGACAGGTTATGGCTCCCGTAACTTTAAACGAGCCAGAAGTTATGGCCGTTTGAATAATCGATATCTATAGGGTGCAACATCCACGGTGCAAGGTGCAACATCCGTCCGAAATGGTGAAACAGTGTTGTACGACTTTTAGAAATGCGTGCATTGATTTGAAACGGAACAGTACCATGGAGCACCGCTCTCCTGCGATGGGAAGTCGAAGATGGGCCACGGTAATCCCGTTTTACCGTAAAAATCCACGTGTCGAAAAAACGAAGGGTAAAAAACTTACGAGACCCAATTGAGATTCGGGTTGTCCTTTTTGGGCATTAATCTGTCCGTTGACGGCTGAAACAGTCAAAGCCGTAGAACTCATCGAAGCCTTCGTTTTGACAGGTTATGGCTCCCGTAACTCTAAATGAGCCAGAAGTTGTGGCCGTCCGAATAATCGATATCTATAGGGTGCAACATCCACGGTGCAAGGTGCAACATCCGTCCGAAATGGCGAAACAGTGCCGTACGACTTTTAGAAATGCGTGCATGGATTTGAAACGGAACAGTACCATGGTGCACCACTGTCCAGCGATGGTAAATCGAAGGCCAGCCACCGTAATCCTGTTTTACCGTAAAAATCCACGTGTCGAAAAAACGAAGGGTAAAAAACTTACGAGACCCGATTGAGATTCGGGTTGTCCTTTTTGGGCATTAATCTATCCGTTGATGGCTGAAAGCTGTCAAAGCCGTAGAACTCATTGAGGCCTTCGTTTTGACAGGTTATGGCTCCCGTAACTCTAAACGAGCCAGAAGTTATGGCCGTCCGAATAATCGATATCTACAGGGTGCAACATCCACGGTGCAAGGTGTAACATCCGACCGAAATTGCGAAACAGTGCCGTACGACTTTTAGAAATGCGTGCATGGATTTGAAACGGAACAATACCATGGTGCACCACTCTCCAGCGATGGGAAGTCGAAGACGGGCCACGGTATCCTGTTTTACCATAAAAATCCACGTGTCGAAAAAACGAAGGGTAAAAAACTTACGAGACCCGATTGAGATTCGGGTTGTCCTTTTTGGGCATTAATCTATCCGTTGATGGCTAAAAGCTGTAAAAGCCATAGAACTCATCGAGGCCTTCGTTTCGACAGGTTATGGCTCCCGTAACTCTAAACGAGCCAGAAGTTATGGCCGTCCGAATAATCGATATCTACAGGGTGCAAAATCCACGGTGCAAGGTGCAACATCCGTCCGAAATGGCAAAACAGTGCCGTACGACTTTTAGAAATGCGTGCATGGATTTGAAACGGATCAGTACCATGGTGCACCACTCTTCAGCGATGGGAAGTCGAAGACGGGCCACGGTAATCCTGTTTTACCGTAAAAATCCACGTGTCGAAAAAACGAAGTGTAAAAAACTTACGAGACACGATTGAGATTCGGGTTGTCCTTTTTGGGCATTAATCTATCCGTTGACGGCTGAAAGCTGTCAAAGCCGTAGAACTCATCGAGGCCTTCGTTTTGACAGGTTATGGCTCCCGTTACTCTAAACGAGCCAGAAGTTATGGCTGTTTGAATAATCGATATCTATAGGGTGCAACATCCACGGTGCAAGGTGCAACATCCGTCCGAAATGGTGAAACAGTGTTGTACGACTTTTAGAAATGCGTGCATTGATTTGAAACGGAACAGTACCATGGAGCACCGCTCTCCAGCGATGGGAAGTCGAAGATGGGCCACGGTAATCCCGTTTTACCGTAAAAATCCACGTGTCGAAAAAACGAAGGGTAAAAAACTTACGAGACCCAATTGAGATTCGGGTTGTCCTTTTTGGGCATTAATGTGTCCGTTGACGGCTGAAACAGTCAAAGTCGTAGAAATCATCGAGGCTTTCGTTTTGACAGGTTATGGCTCCCGTAATTCTAAATGAGCCAGAAGTTGTGGCCGTCCGAATAATCGATATCTACAGGGTGCAACATCCACGGTGCAAGGTGCAACATCCGTCCGAAATGGCGAAACAGTGCCGTACGACTTTTAGAAATGCGTGCATGGATTTGAAACGGAACAGTACCATGGTGCACCACTGTCCAGCGATGGTAAATCGAAGGCCAGCCACCGTAATCCTGTTTTACCGTAAAAATCCACGTGTCGAAAAAACGAAGGGTAAAAAACTTACGAGCCCCGATTGAGATTCGGGTTGTCCTTTTTGGGTATTAATCTATCCGTTGACGGCTGAAAGCTGTCAAAGCCGTAGAACTCATTGAGGCCTTCGTTTTGACAGGTTATGGCTCCCGTAACTCTAAAAGAGCCAGAAGTCTTCGCCGTTTGAATAATCGATATCTACAGGGTGCAACATCCACGGTGCAAGGTGCAACATCCGTCCGAAATGGCGAAACAGTGCCGTACGACTTTTAGAAATGCGTGCATGGATTTGAAACGGAACAGTACCATGGTGCACCACTCTCCAGCGATGGTAAATCGAAGGCCCGCCTCGGTAATCCTGTTTTACCGTAAAAATCCATGTGTCGAAAAAACGAAGGGTAAAAAACTTACGAGACCCGATTGAGATTCGGGTTGTCCTTTTTGGGCATTAATCTATCCGTTGACGGCTAAAAGCTGTAAAGCCATAGAACTCATCGAGGCCTTCGTTTTGACAGGTTATGGCTCCCGTAACTCTAAACGAGCCAGAAGTTATGGCCGTTCGAATAATCGATATCTACAGGGTGCAAAATCCACGGTGCAAGGTGCAACATCCGTCCGAAATGGCGAAACAGTGCCGTACGACTTTTAGAAATGCGTGCATGGATTTGAAACGGATTAGTACCATGGTGCACCACTCTCCAGCGATGGGAAGTCGAAGACGGGCCACGGTAATCATGTTTTACCGTAAAAATCTACGTGTCGAAAAAACGAAGGGTAAAAAACTTACGAGACACGATTGAGATTCGGGTTGTCCTTTTAGGGCATTAATCTATCCGTTGATGGGTGAAAGATGTCAAAGCCGTAGAACTCATCGAGGCCTTCGTTTTGACAGGTTATGGATCCCGTAACTCTAAACGAGCCAGAAGTCTTGGCCGTTTGAATAATCGATATCTACAGGGTGCAACATCCACGGTGCAAGGTGCAACATCCGTCCGAAATGGCGAAACAGTGCCGTACGACTTTTAGAAATGCGTGCATGGATTTGAAACGGAAAAGTACCATGGTGCACCACTCTCCAGCGATGGTAAATCGAAGGCCAGCCTCGGTAATCCTGTTTTACCGTAAAAATCCACCTGTCGAAAAAACGAAGGGTAAAAAACTTACGAGACCCGATTGAGATTCGGGTTGTCCTTTTTGGGCATTAATCTATCCGTTGACGGCTGAAAGCAATCAAAGCCGTAGAACTCATCGAGGCCTTCGTTTTGACAGGTTATGGCTCCCGTAACTCTAAACGAGCCAGAAGTTATGGCCGTCCGAATAATCGATATCTGCAGGGTGCAAAATCCACGGTGCAAGGTGCAACATCTGTCCGAAATGGCGAAACAGTGCCGTACGACTTTTAGAAATACGTGCATGGATTTGAAACGGATCAGTACCATGGTGCACCACTCTTCAGCGATGGGAAGTCGAAGACGGGCCGCGGTAATCCTGTTTTAGCGTAAAAATCCACGTGTCGAAAAAACGAAGTGTAAAAAACTTACGAGGCACGATTGAGATTCGGGTTGTTAGAAATGCGTGCATTGATTTGAAACGGAACAGTACCGTGGAGCACCACTCTCCAGCGATGGGAAGTCGAAGATAGGCCACGGTAATCCTGTTTTACCGTAAAAATCCACGTGTCGAAAAAACGAAGGGTAAAAAACTTACGAGACCCAATTGAGATTCGGGTTGTCCTTTTTGGGCATTAATCTGTCCATTAACGGCTGAAAGCTGTCAAAGCCGTAGAACTCATCGAGGCCTTCGTTTTGACAGGTTATGGCTCCCGTAACTCTAAATGAGGCAGAAGTTGTGGCCGTCCGAATAATAGATATCTACAGGGTGCAACATCCACGGTGCACGGTGCAACATCCGTCCGAAATGGCGAAACAGTGCCGTACAACTTTTAGAAATGCGTGCATGGATTTGAAACGGAACAGTACCATGGTGCACCACTATCCAGCGATGGTAAATCGAAGGCCAGCCACCGTAATCCTGTTTTACCGTAAAAATCCACGTGTCGGAAAAACGAAGGGTAAAAAACTTACGAGACCCGATTGAGATTCGGGTCATCCTTTTTGGGCATTAATCTATCCGTTGACGGCTAAAAGCTGTCAAAGCCGTAGAACTCATTGAGGCCTTCGTTTTGACAGGTTATGGCTCCCGTAACTCTAAACGAGCCAGAAGTTATGGCCGTCCGAATAATCAATATCTACAGGGTGCAACATCCACGGTGCAAGGTGTAACATCCGTCCGAAATGGCGAAACGGTGCCGTACGACTTTTAGAAATGCGTGCATGGATTTGAAACGGAACAGTACCATGGTGCACCACTCTCCAGCGATGGGAAGTCGAAGACGGGCCACGGTATCCCGTTTTACCATAAAAATCCACGTGTCGAAAAAATGAAGGGTAAAAAACTAACGAGACCCGATTGAGATTCGGGTTGTCCTTTTTGGGCATTAATCTATCCGTTGACGGCTAAAAGCTGTAAAGCCATAGAACCCATCGAGGCCTTCGTTTTGACAGGTTATGGCTCCCGTAACTCTAAACGAGCCAGAAGTTATGGCCGTTCGAATAATCGATATCAACAGGGTGCAAAATCCACGGTGCAAGGTGCAACATACGTCCGAAATGGCGAAACAGTGCCGTACGACTTTTAGAAATGCGTGCATGGATTTGAAACGGATCAGTAGCATGGTGCACCACTCTCCAGCGATGGGAAGTCGAAGACGGGCCACGGTAATCCTTTTTTACCGTAAAAATCCACGTGTCGAAAAAACGAAGGGTAAAAAACTTACGAGACACGATTGAGATTCGGGTTGTCCTTTTAGGGCATTAATCTATCGTTGATGGCTGAAAGATGTCAAAACCGTAGAACTCATCGAGGCCTTCATTTTGACAGGTTATGGCTCCTGTAACTCTAAACGAGCCAGAAGTCTTGGCCGTTTGAATAATCGATATCTACAGGGTGCAACATCCACGGTGCAAGGTGCAACATCCGTCCGAAATGGCGAAACAGTGTCGTACGACTTTTAGAAATGCGTGCATGGATTTGAAAAGGAATAGTACCATGGTGCACCACTCCCCAGCGATGGTAAATCGAAGGCCAGCCTCGGTAATCCTGTTTTACCGTAAAAATCCACGTGTCGAAAAAACGAAGGGTAAAAAACTTACGAGACCCGATTGAGATTCGGGTTGTCCTTTTTGGGCATTAATCTATCCGTTGACGGCTGAAAGCTGTCAAAGCCGTAGAACTCATCGAGGCCTTCGTTTTGACAGGTTATGGCTCCCGTAACTCTAAACGAGCCAGAAGTTATGGCCGTCCGAATAATCGATATCTACAGGGTGCAAAATCCACGGTGCAAGGTGCAACATCCGTCCGAAATGGCGAAACAGTGTCGTACGACTTTTAGAAATGCGTGCATGGATTTGAAACGGATCAGTACCATGGTGCACCACTCTTCAGCGATGGGAAGTCGAAGACGGGCCACGGTAATCCTGTTTTACCGTAAAAATCCACGTGTCGAAAAAACGAAGTGTAAAAAACTTACGAGACACGATTGAGATTCGGGTTGTCCTTTTTGGGAATTAATCTATCCGTTGACGGCTGAAAGCTGTCAAAGCCGTATAACTCATCGAGGCCTTCGTTTTGACAGGTTATGGCTCCCGTAACTCTAAACGAGCCAGAAGTTATGGCCGTTTGAATAATCGATATCTATAGGGTGCAACATCCACGGTGCAAGGTGCAACATCCGTCCGAAATGGTGAAACAGTGTTGTACGACTTTAAGAAATGCGTGCATGGATTTAAAACGGAACAGTACCATGGTGCATCGCTCTCCAGCAATGGGAAGTCGAAGACGGGCCACGGTAATCCCGTTTTACCTTAAAAATCCACGTGTCGAAAAAAACGAACGATAAAAAACTTACGAGACCCGATTGAGATTCGGGTTGTCCTTTTTGGGCATTAATCTATCCGTTGACGGCTGAAAGCTATCAAAGCCATAGAACTCATCGATGCCTTCGTTTTGACAGGTTATGGCTCCCGTAACTCTAAACGACCCAGAAGTTATGGCCGTTTGAATAATCGATATCTACAGGGTGCAACATCCACGGTGCAAGGTGCAACATCCGTCCGAAATGGTGAAACAGTGTTGTAAGACTTTAAGAAATGCGTGCATGGATTTGAAACGAAACAGTACCATGGTGCACCGCTCTCCAACAATGGAAAGTCGAAGACGGGCCACGGTAATCCCGTTTTACCGTAAAAATCCACGTGTCGAAAAAACGAAGGGTAAAAAACTTACGAGACCCGATTGAGATTCGGGTTGTCCTTTTGGGGTACTAATCTATCCGTTGACGGCTGAAAGCTGTCAAAGCCGTAGAAATCATTGAGGCCTTCGTTTTGACAGGTTATGGCTCCCGTAACTCTAAACGAGCCAGAAGTTATGGCCGTCCGAATAATCAATATCTACAGGGTGCAACATCCACGGCGCAAGGTGCAACATCCGTCCGAAATGGCGAAACAGTGTCGTACGACTTTTAGAAATGGGTGCATGTATTTGAAACGGAACAGTACCATGGTGCACCACTGTCCAGCGATGGTAAATCGAAGGCCAGCCACCGTAATCCTGTTTTACCGTAAAAATCCACGTGTTGAAAAAACGAAGGGTAAAAAACTTACGAGACCCGAATTAGATTCGGGTTGTCCTTTTTGGGCATTAATCTACCCGTTGACAGCTGAAAGCTGTCAAAGCCGTAGAACTCATCGAGGCCTTCGTTTTGACAGGTTATGCCTCCCGTAACTCTAAACGAGCCAAAAGTTATGACCGTCCGAATAATCGATATCTACAGGGTGCAACATCCAAGGTGCAAGGTGCAACATCCGTCCGAAATGGTGAAACAGTGCCCTATGACTTTTAGAAATGTGTGCATGGATTTGAAACGGAATAGTACCATGGTGCACCACTCTCCAGCGATGGTAAATCGAAGACGGGCCACGGTAATCCTGTTTTACCATAAAAATCCACGTGTCGAAAAAACGAAGGGTAAAAAACTTACGAGACCCGATTGAGATTCGGGTTGTCCTTTTTGGGCAATAATCTATCCATTGACGGCTGAAAGCTTTCAAAACCGTAGAACTCATCGAGGCCTTCGTTTTGACAGGTTATGGCTCCCGTAACTCTAAACGAGGCAGAAGTTATGGCCGTCCTAATAATCGATATCTACAGGGTGCAACATCCACCGTGCAAGATGCAACATCCGTCCAAAATGGCAAAACAGAGCCGTACGACTTTTAGAAATGTGTGCATGGATTTGAAATGGAACAGTACCATGGTGCACCACTCTCCAGCGATGGTAGATCGAAGGCCAGCCATGGTAATCCTATTTTACCGTAAAAATTCACGGGTCGAAAAAACGAAGGGTAAAAAACTTACGAGGCCCGATTGAGATTCGGGTTGTCCTTTTTGGGCATTAATCTATCCGTTGACGGCTGAAAGATGTCAAAGCCGTAGAACTCATCGAGGCCTTCATTTTGACAGGTTGTGGCTCCCGTAACTCTAAACGAGCCAGAAGTTATGGCCGTCCGAATAATCGATATCTACAGGGTGCAACATCCACGGTGCAAGGTGCAACATCCGTCTGAAATGGCAAAACAGTGTCGTACGACTTTCAGAAATGCTTGCATGGATTTGAAACGGAACAGTACCATGGTGCACCACTGTCCAGCGACGGTAAATCAAAGGCCAGCAACCGTAATCCTGTTTTACTGTAAAAATCCACGTGTCGAAAAAACGAAGGATAAAAACTTACGAGACCCGATTGAGATTCGGGTTGTCCTTTTTGGGCATTAATCTATCTGTTGACGGCTGAATGCTGTCAAAGCCGTAGAACTCATCGAGGCCTTCGTTTTGACAGGTTATGGCTCCCATAACTCTAAACGAGCCAGAAGTTATGGCCGTTTGAATAATCGATATCTATATGGTGCAACATCCACGGTGCAAGGTGCAACATCCGTCCGAAATGGTGAAACAGTGTTGTACGACTTTTAGAAATGCGTGCATGGATTTGAAACGGAACAGTACCATGGAGCACCGCTCTCCAGCGATGGGAAGTCGAAGACGGGCCACGGTAATCCCATTTTACCGTAAAAATCCACGTGTCGAAAAAACGAAGGGTAAAAAACTTACGAGACCCAATTGAGATTCGGGTTGTCCTTTTTGGGCATTAATCTGTCCGTTGACGGCTGTAAGCTGTCAAAGGCGTAGAACTTATCGAGGCCTTCGTTTTGACAGGTTATGGCTCCCGTAACTCTAAACGAGCCAGAAGTTGTGGCCGTCTGAATAATCGATATCTACAGGGTGCAACATCCACGTGCAAGGTGCAACATCCGTCCGAAATGGCGAAACAGTGCCGTACGACTTTTAGAAATGCGTGCATGGATTTGAAACGGAAAAGTACCATGGTGCACCACTCTCCAGCGATGGTAAATCGAAGGCCAGCCTCGGTAATCCTGTTTTACCGTAAAAATCCACCTGTCGAAAAAACGAAGGGTAAAAAACTTACGAGACCCGATTGAGATTCGGGTTGTCCTTTTTGGGCATTAATCTATCCGTTGACGGCTGAAAGCAATCAAAGCCGTAGAACTCATCGAGGCCTTCGTTTTGACAGGTTATGGCTCCCGTAACTCTAAATGAGGCAGAAGTTGTGGCCGTCCGAATAATAGATATCTACAGGGTGCAACATCCACGGTGCACGGTGCAACATCCGTCCGAAATGGCGAAACAGTGCCGTACAACTTTTAGAAATGCGTGCATGGATTTGAAACGGAACAGTACCATGGTGCACCACTGTCCAGCGATGGTAAATCGAAGGCCAGCCACCGTAATCCTGTTTTACCGTAAAAATCCACGTGTCGGAAAAACGAAGGGTAAAAAACTTACGAGACCCGATTGAGATTCGGGTCATCCTTTTTGGGCATTAATCTATCCGTTGACGGCTAAAAGCTGTCAAAGCCGTAGAACTCATTGAGGCCTTCGTTTTGACAGGTTATGGCTCCCGTAACTCTAAACGAGCCAGAAGTTATGGCCGTCCGAATAATCAATATCTACAGGGTGCAACATCCACGGTGCAAGGTGTAACATCCGTCCGAAATGGCGAAACGGTGCCGTACGACTTTTAGAAATGCGTGCATGGATTTGAAACGGAACAGTACCATGGTGCACCACTCTCCAGCGATGGGAAGTCGAAGACGGGCCACGGTATCCCGTTTTACCATAAAAATCCACGTGTCGAAAAAATGAAGGGTAAAAAACTAACGAGACCCGATTGAGATTCGGGTTGTCCTTTTTGGGCATTAATCTATCCGTTGACGGCTAAAAGCTGTAAAGCCATAGAACCCATCGAGGCCTTCGTTTTGACAGGTTATGGCTCCCGTAACTCTAAACGAGCCAGAAGTTATGGCCGTTCGAATAATCGATATCAACAGGGTGCAAAATCCACGGTGCAAGGTGCAACATACGTCCGAAATGGCGAAACAGTGCCGTACGACTTTTAGAAATGCGTGCATGGATTTGAAACGGATCAGTAGCATGGTGCACCACTCTCCAGCGATGGGAAGTCGAAGACGGGCCACGGTAATCCTTTTTTACCGTAAAAATCCACGTGTCGAAAAAACGAAGGGTAAAAAACTTACGAGACACGATTGAGATTCGGGTTGTCCTTTTAGGGCATTAATCTATCGTTGATGGCTGAAAGATGTCAAAACCGTAGAACTCATCGAGGCCTTCATTTTGACAGGTTATGGCTCCTGTAACTCTAAACGAGCCAGAAGTCTTGGCCGTTTGAATAATCGATATCTACAGGGTGCAACATCCACGGTGCAAGGTGCAACATCCGTCCGAAATGGCGAAACAGTGTCGTACGACTTTTAGAAATGCGTGCATGGATTTGAAAAGGAATAGTACCATGGTGCACCACTCCCCAGCGATGGTAAATCGAAGGCCAGCCTCGGTAATCCTGTTTTACCGTAAAAATCCACGTGTCGAAAAAACGAAGGGTAAAAAACTTACGAGACCCGATTGAGATTCGGGTTGTCCTTTTTGGGCATTAATCTATCCGTTGACGGCTGAAAGCTGTCAAAGCCGTAGAACTCATCGAGGCCTTCGTTTTGACAGGTTATGGCTCCCGTAACTCTAAACGAGCCAGAAGTTATGGCCGTCCGAATAATCGATATCTACAGGGTGCAAAATCCACGGTGCAAGGTGCAACATCCGTCCGAAATGGCGAAACAGTGTCGTACGACTTTTAGAAATGCGTGCATGGATTTGAAACGGATCAGTACCATGGTGCACCACTCTTCAGCGATGGGAAGTCGAAGACGGGCCACGGTAATCCTGTTTTACCGTAAAAATCCACGTGTCGAAAAAACGAAGTGTAAAAAACTTACGAGACACGATTGAGATTCGGGTTGTCCTTTTTGGGAATTAATCTATCCGTTGACGGCTGAAAGCTGTCAAAGCCGTATAACTCATCGAGGCCTTCGTTTTGACAGGTTATGGCTCCCGTAACTCTAAACGAGCCAGAAGTTATGGCCGTTTGAATAATCGATATCTATAGGGTGCAACATCCACGGTGCAAGGTGCAACATCCGTCCGAAATGGTGAAACAGTGTTGTACGACTTTAAGAAATGCGTGCATGGATTTAAAACGGAACAGTACCATGGTGCATCGCTCTCCAGCAATGGGAAGTCGAAGACGGGCCACGGTAATCCCGTTTTACCTTAAAAATCCACGTGTCGAAAAAAACGAACGATAAAAAACTTACGAGACCCGATTGAGATTCGGGTTGTCCTTTTTGGGCATTAATCTATCCGTTGACGGCTGAAAGCTATCAAAGCCATAGAACTCATCGATGCCTTCGTTTTGACAGGTTATGGCTCCCGTAACTCTAAACGACCCAGAAGTTATGGCCGTTTGAATAATCGATATCTACAGGGTGCAACATCCACGGTGCAAGGTGCAACATCCGTCCGAAATGGTGAAACAGTGTTGTAAGACTTTAAGAAATGCGTGCATGGATTTGAAACGAAACAGTACCATGGTGCACCGCTCTCCAACAATGGAAAGTCGAAGACGGGCCACGGTAATCCCGTTTTACCGTAAAAATCCACGTGTCGAAAAAACGAAGGGTAAAAAACTTACGAGACCCGATTGAGATTCGGGTTGTCCTTTTGGGGTACTAATCTATCCGTTGACGGCTGAAAGCTGTCAAAGCCGTAGAAATCATTGAGGCCTTCGTTTTGACAGGTTATGGCTCCCGTAACTCTAAACGAGCCAGAAGTTATGGCCGTCCGAATAATCAATATCTACAGGGTGCAACATCCACGGCGCAAGGTGCAACATCCGTCCGAAATGGCGAAACAGTGTCGTACGACTTTTAGAAATGGGTGCATGTATTTGAAACGGAACAGTACCATGGTGCACCACTGTCCAGCGATGGTAAATCGAAGGCCAGCCACCGTAATCCTGTTTTACCGTAAAAATCCACGTGTTGAAAAAACGAAGGGTAAAAAACTTACGAGACCCGAATTAGATTCGGGTTGTCCTTTTTGGGCATTAATCTACCCGTTGACAGCTGAAAGCTGTCAAAGCCGTAGAACTCATCGAGGCCTTCGTTTTGACAGGTTATGCCTCCCGTAACTCTAAACGAGCCAAAAGTTATGACCGTCCGAATAATCGATATCTACAGGGTGCAACATCCAAGGTGCAAGGTGCAACATCCGTCCGAAATGGTGAAACAGTGCCCTATGACTTTTAGAAATGTGTGCATGGATTTGAAACGGAATAGTACCATGGTGCACCACTCTCCAGCGATGGTAAATCGAAGACGGGCCACGGTAATCCTGTTTTACCATAAAAATCCACGTGTCGAAAAAACGAAGGGTAAAAAACTTACGAGACCCGATTGAGATTCGGGTTGTCCTTTTTGGGCAATAATCTATCCATTGACGGCTGAAAGCTTTCAAAACCGTAGAACTCATCGAGGCCTTCGTTTTGACAGGTTATGGCTCCCGTAACTCTAAACGAGGCAGAAGTTATGGCCGTCCTAATAATCGATATCTACAGGGTGCAACATCCACCGTGCAAGATGCAACATCCGTCCAAAATGGCAAAACAGAGCCGTACGACTTTTAGAAATGTGTGCATGGATTTGAAATGGAACAGTACCATGGTGCACCACTCTCCAGCGATGGTAGATCGAAGGCCAGCCATGGTAATCCTATTTTACCGTAAAAATTCACGGGTCGAAAAAACGAAGGGTAAAAAACTTACGAGGCCCGATTGAGATTCGGGTTGTCCTTTTTGGGCATTAATCTATCCGTTGACGGCTGAAAGATGTCAAAGCCGTAGAACTCATCGAGGCCTTCATTTTGACAGGTTGTGGCTCCCGTAACTCTAAACGAGCCAGAAGTTATGGCCGTCCGAATAATCGATATCTACAGGGTGCAACATCCACGGTGCAAGGTGCAACATCCGTCTGAAATGGCAAAACAGTGTCGTACGACTTTCAGAAATGCTTGCATGGATTTGAAACGGAACAGTACCATGGTGCACCACTGTCCAGCGACGGTAAATCAAAGGCCAGCAACCGTAATCCTGTTTTACTGTAAAAATCCACGTGTCGAAAAAACGAAGGATAAAAACTTACGAGACCCGATTGAGATTCGGGTTGTCCTTTTTGGGCATTAATCTATCTGTTGACGGCTGAATGCTGTCAAAGCCGTAGAACTCATCGAGGCCTTCGTTTTGACAGGTTATGGCTCCCATAACTCTAAACGAGCCAGAAGTTATGGCCGTTTGAATAATCGATATCTATATGGTGCAACATCCACGGTGCAAGGTGCAACATCCGTCCGAAATGGTGAAACAGTGTTGTACGACTTTTAGAAATGCGTGCATGGATTTGAAACGGAACAGTACCATGGAGCACCGCTCTCCAGCGATGGGAAGTCGAAGACGGGCCACGGTAATCCCATTTTACCGTAAAAATCCACGTGTCGAAAAAACGAAGGGTAAAAAACTTACGAGACCCAATTGAGATTCGGGTTGTCCTTTTTGGGCATTAATCTGTCCGTTGACGGCTGTAAGCTGTCAAAGGCGTAGAACTTATCGAGGCCTTCGTTTTGACAGGTTATGGCTCCCGTAACTCTAAACGAGCCAGAAGTTGTGGCCGTCTGAATAATCGATATCTACAGGGTGCAACATCCACGTGCAAGGTGCAACATCCGTCCGAAATGGCGAAACAGTGCCGTACGACTTTTAGAAATGCGTGCATGGATTTGAAACGGAACAGTACCATGGTGCACCACTGTAAATCGAAGGCCAGCCACCGTAATCCTGTTTTACCGTAAAAATCCACGTGTCGAAAAAACGAAGGGTAAAAAACTTACGAGACCCGATTGAGATTCGGTTTGTCCTTTTCGGGCATTAATCTATCCGTTGATGGCTAAAAGCCGTCAAAGCCGTATAACTCATCGAGGCCTTCGTTTTGACAGGTTATGGCTCCCGTAACTCTAAACGAGCCAGAAGTTATGACCGTCCGAATAATCGATATCTACAGGGTGCAACATCCACGGTGCAAGGTGTAACATCCGTCCGAAATGGCGAAACAGTGCCGTACGACTTTTAGAAATGCGTGCATGGATTTGAAACGGAACAGTACCATGGTGCACCACTCTCCAGCGATGGGAAGTCAAAGACGGGCCACGGTATCCCGTTTTACCATAAAAATCCACGTGTCGAAAAAACGAAGGGTAAAAAACTTACGAGACCCGATTGAGATTCGGGTTGTCCTTTTTGGGCATTAATCTATCCGTTGACGGCTAAATGCTGTAAAAGCCATAGAACTCATCGAGGCCTTCGTTTTGACAGGTTATGACTCCCGTAACTCTAAACGAGCCAGAAGTTATGGCCGTCCGAATAATCGATATCTACAGGGTGCAAAATCCACGGTGCAGGGTGCAACATCCGTCCGAAATGGCGAAACAGTGCCGTACGACTTTTAGAAATGCGTGCATGGATTTGAAACGGATCAGTACCATGGTGCACCACTCTCCAGCGATGGGAAGTCGAAGACGGGCCACGGTAATCCTGTTTTACCGTAAAAATCCACGTGTCGAAAAAACGAAGGGTAAAAAACTTACGAGACACGATTGAGATTCGGGTTGTCCTTTTTGGGCATTAATCTATCCGTTGACGGCTGAAAGCTGTCGAAGCCGTAGAACTCATCGAGGCCTTCATTTGGACAGGTTATGGCTCCCGTAACTCTAAACGAGCCAGAAGTTATGGTCGTCCGAATAATCGATATCTACAGGGTGCAACATCCACGGTGCAAGGTGCAACATCCGTCCGAAATGGCGAAACAGTGCCGTACGACTTTTAGAAATGCGTGCATGGATTTGAAACGGATCAGTACCATGGTGCCCCACTCTCCAGCGATGGGAAGTCGAAGACGGGCCACGGTAATCCTGTTTTACCGTAAAAATCCACGTGTCGAAAAAACGAAGGGTAAAAAACTTACGAGACCCGATTGAGATTCAGGTTGTCCTTTTTGGGAATTAATCTATCCATTGACGGCTGAAAGCTGTCAAATCCGTAGAACTCATCGAGGCCTTCATTTTGACAGGTTATGGCTCCCGTAACTCTAAACGAGCCAGAAGTCTTGGCCGTTTGAATAATCGATATCTATATGGTGCAACATCCACGGTACAAGGTGCAACATCCGTCCGAAATGGAGAAACAGTGCCGTAAGACTTTTAGAAATGCGTGCACGGATTTGGAATGGAACAGTACCATGGTGCACCACTCTCCAGCGATGGTAAATCGAAGGCCAGCCTCGGTAATCCCGTTTTACCGTAAAAATCCACGTGTCGAAAAAACGAAGGGTAAAAAACTTACGAGACCCGATTGAGATTCGGGTTGTCCTTTTTGGGCATTAATCTATGCGTTGACGGCTGAAAGTCGTCAAAGCCGTAGAACTCATCGAGGTCTTCGTTTTGACAGGTTAGTGCTCCCGTAACTCTAAACGAGCCAGAAGTTATGGCCGTCCGAATAATCGATATCTACAGGGTGCAACATCCACGGTGCAAGGTGCAACATTCGTCCGAAATGGCGAAACAGTGTCTCACGACTTTTAGAAATGCATGCATGGATTTGAAACGGAACAGTACCATGGTGCACCACTGTCCAGCGATGGTAAATCGAAGGCCAGCCACCGTAATCCTGTTTTACCGTAAAAATCCACGTGTCGAAAAAACGATGGGTAAAAAACTTACGTGATCCGATTGAGATTCGGGTTGTCCTTTTTGAGCATTAATCTATCCGTTGATGGCTGAAAGCTGTCAAAGCCGTAGAAATCATTGAGGCCTTCGTTTTGACAGGTTATGGCTCCCGTAACTCTAAACGAGCCAGAAGTTATGGCCGTCCGAACAATCGATATCTACAGGGTGCAACATCCACGGTGCAAGGTGCAACATCCGTCCGAAATGGCGAAACAGTGCCGTGTGACTTTTAGAAATGCGTGCATGGATTTGGAACGGAACAGTACCATGGTGCACCACTCTCCAGCGATGGTAAATCGAAGGCCAGCCTCGGTAATCCCGTTTTACCGTAAAAATCCACGTGTCGAAAAAACGAATGGTAAAAAACTTACGAGACCCGATTGAGATTCGGGTTGTCCTTTTTGGGCATTAATCTATCCGTTGACGGCTGAAAGCTGTCAAAGCCGTAGAACTCATCGAGGCCTTCGTTTTGACAGGTTATGGCTCTCGTAACTCTAAACGAGCCAGAAGTTATGGCCGTCCGAATAATCGATATCTATAGGGTGCAACATCCACGGTGCAAGGTGCAACATCCGTCCGAAATGGCGAAACAGTGCCGTGCGACTTTTAGAAATGCGTGCATGGATTTGAAACGGAACAGTACCATGGTGCACTACCGTCCAGCGATGGTAAATCGAAGGCCTGCCACCGTAATCCCGTTTTACCGTAAAAATCCACGTGTCGAAAAAACGAAGGGTAAAAAACTTACGAGATCCGATTGAGATTCGGGTTGTCCTTTTTGGGCATTAATCTATCCATTGATGGCTGAAAGCTGTCAAAGCCGTAGAACTCATCGAGGCCTTCGTTTTGATAGGTTATGGCTCCCGTAACTCTAAACGAGCCAGAAGTTATGGCCGTCCGAATAATCGATATCTACATGGTGCAACATCCACGGTGCATGGTGCAACATCCGTCCGAAATGGCGAAACAGTGCCGTACGACTTTTAGAAATGCGTGCATGGATTTGAAATGGAACAGTACCATGGTGCACCACTGTCCAGCGATGGTAAATCGAAGGCCAGCCACCGTAATCCTGTTTTACCGTAAAAATCCACGTGTCGAAAAAACGAAGGGTAAAAAACTTACGAGACCCGATTGAGATTCGGGTTGTCCTTTTTGGGCATTAATCTATCTGTTGACGGCTGAAAGCTGTCAAAGCTGTAGAACTCATCGAGGCCTTCGTTTTGACAGGTTATGGCTCCCGTAACTCTAAACGAGCCAGAAGTTATGGCCGTCCGAATAATCGATATCTACAGGGTGCAACATCCACGGTGCAAGGTGCAATATCCGTCCGAAATGGCGAAACAGTGCCGTACGACTTTTAGAAATGCATGCATGGATTTGAAACGAAACAGTACCATGGTGCACCACTCTCTAGCGATGGGAAGTCGAAGACGGTCCACGGTATCCCGTTTTACCATAAAAATCCACGTGTCGAAAAAACGAAGGGTAAAAAACTTATGATACCCGATTTAGATTCGGGTGGTACTTTTTGGGCATTAATCTATCCGTTGATGGCTGAAAGCTGTCAAAGCCGTAGAACTCATCGAGGCCTTCGTTTGGACAGGTTATGGCTCCCGTAACTCTAAACGAGCCAGAAGTTATGGCCGTCCGAATAATCGATATCTACAGGGTGCAACATCCACGGTGCAAGGTGCAACATCCGTCCGAAATGGCGAAACAGTGTCGTACGACTTTTAGAAATGCGTGCATGGATTTAAAACGGATCAGTACCATGGTGCACCACTCTCCAGCGATGGGAAGTCGAAGACGGGCCACGGTAATCCTGTTTTACCGTAAAAATCTACGTGTCGAAAAAACGAAGGGTAAAAAACTTACGAGACCCGATTGAGATTCGGGTTGTCCTTTTTGGGCATTAATCTATCCATTGACGGCTGAAAGCTGTCAAAGCCGTAGAACTCATTGAGGCCTTCATTTTGACAGGTTATGGCTCCCGTAACTCTAAACGAGCCAGATGTCTTGGCCGTTTGAATAATCGATATCTATAGGGTGCAACATCCACGGTGCAAGGTGCAACATCCGTCCGAAATGGCGAAGCAGTGCCGTAATACTTTTAGAAATGCGTGCATGGATTTGGAACGGAACAGTACCATGGTGAACCACTCTCCAGCGATGGTAAATCGAAGGCCAGCCTCGGTAATCCCGTTTTACCGTAAAAATCCACGTGTCGAAAAAAACGAAGGGTAAAAAACTTACGAGACCCGATTGAGATTCGGGTTGTCCTTTTTGGGCATTAATCTATCTGTTGACGGCTGAAAGCTGTCAAAGCCCTAGAACTCATCGAGGCCTTCGTTTTGACAGGTTATGGCTCTCGTAACTCTAAACGAGCCAGAAGTTATGGCCGTCCAAATAATCGATATCTACAGGGTGCAACATCCACGGTGCAAGGTGCAACATCCGTCCGAAATGGCGAAACAGTGCCGTGCGACTTTTAGAAATGCGTGCATTGTTTGCACGAAAAATGGACAAACACCTCCAAGTCGTATTATTTAGTTGATTATATGTGATTTTCAGTGATTTTAGATGAGTATGTAAATATGAAAGAAGTAGGGGCTGAAATGTAAAAGACACACAGATTTATAGTGGTTCGGCCAGAATGTGCCTACGTCCACTTTATATGTTATTATCTTCTTTCTTTCAGATTACAGGTACAATGCTTCGTATATCAGTATATGAAAGTAGTTTGAAAAGTTCCTTCCTTGCTTGAGCTCTCAAACATGTCCGCCATTGTTGTACCCCTGCCCCTCTATTTATAGAATGAGGTAGGGGGCAGGGGTCTTGGTTGTATATAGCTGCTAGTGGGCCCGGGCTGAAGCAATCTGGACTGGCAGTTGTCTGGTTCGGCGAGGTCTCATTCGGCATGGAGCATGGACCGGTGGTGGTGTGGTCCGGTGTAAGGCGTGCATCCGGTGGTTGTTTGGACCGGCTTGTGTAAAAGAGAGGGTTGGTTCGGTGACAACCTTGGTCCGGTCGTAGGTTGATTCGGCGATGGAGACTGGGCCTTGGTCCGGTGCTTGTCTGGACCGGCTGTGCAGAGGGGGTGCGTCCGGGCAAGTATGGCCGAATGGAGGGAGGCCGAATGGGAAGGAGGCCGAATGAGGTGGAAACCGAATGAGCAGGGGGCCGAATGAGCAGGGGGCCGAGCGTGCATGGGGCCGAATGAGCTTCTATACTGAGAATTTTGGATGGACTTCTAGGTTAGTGTTGAGCTCCTTGGCTGTCGAACGAAGTGGAGGCTGCGAGCCTGGGTGAAATTGTGACTTCCTGGTCCCTAGATCTTCTGGGTGAGAATTCGCCCAACATTTGCCCCCCAAAGTGGGGCACGTGCTTGCACGTGTCGCGCTTTGTTCCCGGTGGTAGAAAGGCTTGTTTCGTAACGCCATGGGCTGGATGTTCGTATCCTGCTGCTGTCCTGCAAAGGAATTTTAATTTATAGTTTTAGTGCGGTTCTAGGTAACGATCGTTCGGGATCGAGAAATTTGAGATGAAGCTAATCGTGTCGTTAGGGACGAGCAAGTGTGCCCCGAAGGGGCCTAGCATTGTCGATGCCAGGTTCACGTTAGAGTGGGTCCCCGGGTCGTTTGCCAAGGTGGTTTATCGCCAGCTCAGAGCATGCCTAGGGATTGTTCGCGACCCCGTACATGTGTAAGTAGCTTAGCCATTCCATAATTATCAGAATCAAATATCCGTTTCACCTATGAGTTTTAAAAAGGCGTGTCAAAGTGTAAACTCCCACGACGATAGGGTTAATAACTATTCAGAGCGTGCCTACGGACCATTCGTGGTCGCGTACACGTGTAAACGATTTAATCCATGTCGGTGAGAGTTTTACGACTTATTCATCGTTAGCATAATCTTATTTTATTAGTTAGTTCTAGAGTTCGGTACTTATCTGAGTGAAGCGCCTGCGTGCCCCCTGTTTCTGGTTTCTGCTGGTAGAGGTAGCTTCGTTCGGGTTCGAGTTGGCACAGGTTTCATTCGGTTGGAGGCTGGTCCGGTATGGATAGTTCCATTCGGTTTTCATTCGGTCCGGTATGTCGAATGCCTTGGTCCGGTCCTGAGCTCGCCTATATATAGAGGCCGTACCCCCCTCGTTTTTCATTACCGAATGAGTAGAGCCGAACCATATTGTGCTGCCGAACCAAAGTCTTCGCCGAACCAGCTTATACCGAACCAGGTATGTATACTTTCTGCCGAATGAACCTTTGCCACCGGATGGCCCTGTTTGCCGAATGTGTACGGAGTGTATTGAATAGCCGAATGAGGTATGCCGAATGACATGCATGCCGAATGACATGTATGCCGAATGAGCATTGGAGTTTGGTGCCGAATGAACTCGTCTTGCACCGCCGAATGAGACTTCATACTTGAACCTTGAGCGGAATCTTATGCTTTTATATGCTTTCTTTAGATACTTGCTTGTTTATCTTTCTATACTTCTTGCTCTAACACCGTGTTTTTCTTGTGCTGCAGAAAATGTCTCGCAAAGCGGAAACACGATCAGACAGAAAGAAGTCTAGAGGCACAAGAGAGCCCTCTTCTTCCTTGCCCCCAGTCCAATCAGGATCCGAGCAACATCGACCCATTCCAAGGTCTCTAGTGGATGGATATGGTCCACAGGAACTTTTGATCTCCCCCCCTGATTGCTTTCCTAGCTCCTTAAAGGAGGAGCAACTTGACGTCATATCCCGTTCCTTTGGGATAGATAGGGCTCTTATGCTGCTGCCAGGAGATGGGGTGATGCCATATAATCCTCCCGAGGGCTACTTCGCTTTTAGCAGATACCATTGCATGTGCGGCGCTATCCCCCCTATCAACGCTTGGATAGTAAGCTTCACCACCTATTTGAAGGTGGCTCCTTTCCAGCTCCAGCCTAACTCATATGCCATCCTGGTGAGCCTCTTTGTTATCTTCCAGAGGAGGTACGGGCGTCCTCCTTCTAACCGGGAAATCCGATACTTGTACAACCTGAGAGGCTATAAGAAGGGGTCTCCGTATATTAGTCTGGAGGCGGCCGTGCCCTTCAAACCAGTTCTGGACTTGTATTCCAAGTTCACCATGTTCAAGAAAGAGTGGTTCTTCGTCAAGGACGATGCTGTTTCTTTCCGCCTTTTCACTTCCGGCTGTAAGATTGATTTCATTTATATTTTTCATGTGTTTTGACTGTAGTGTTTTTTCTGACATGCTTCTATTTCTGGCTAGCGACAGGTGGTATTGCAGTCGTGGAGGACGATTCCTTAGTGCGAATGGCTGCTGAACTAAAGGCTATTCCGGCACGGGACCGGTCGGCCTCTTTCTTGATCAGGAACGCAACCCTCTTGGAGTATAATTTGATCTTACCGCGCCAGTCCGTGGTTAAGCAAAGGGATACGGCTGAGGAGAGGGCTGCTAAAGCTAAGGAGGGGGCTACGGTAAAGAGCGGTAAGAGGGAGCCTTTCGCAGCGCGTCCTGCGGTTGGGGGGAAGAAACTGAAGAAGTCCGATGGCCCTTCTCCAAGTACTTGCCCGACTGTCCCGGAGGAGGAAGGTGTGGAAGAGGAGGAAGGAGGCGAAGTTGGAGAAGGGTCGGAGGGTAGAGGAGATGGCGATGGTCAAGGTGGTAGTGGTGTTGCTGCTCTAACCTCTGAACAAGACCTCGAACTGGATGAGGCTCTCCGTCGAGCCTTCGGGGAGTCGGAGGGAGAGTCGGAAACGGAGAAGGGAAAGGAGAAGGAAACGGAGAAGGCAAAGGAAACCGGCAAAGCTGTGGCTTCAGCTAGGGTGACTCCGGCGATGCAAGGTGAACTTTTGTCTTCTGCCGATTCCATTTTCGATAGGGACTTAGAAATTTTTTACGGTTCACTTCCGTCCTGGAATGAGATCCAGGACTTATTGCAGTATCCCACTCCTTCGCCGGGTTTGTATAATAGATGTGTTTCCTCACTTTTCTTTCTTTTTAACTTAGCACATTCTTTGAATTGCGGATTATTGTATGTTCGTAACACTTGTTCTTTATTCCAGGGGTAGGCCAGGCGGGTAAAACGTCGGATGTTCGACACCGCCTTGAACAATTTAAGTCGAGAAGAGCTTCCGCGAAATCTTCTACTGATCGCACTGGGGATGTAGTCAGTTACCGCCCTCTTCTTGGGGTCATCGAAGAGGGTATTCAGAAAAGGAAGCGGAGCCGTTCCTTATTTGAGTCTTCTTCTGCTTCGCAGCTTCCTATTCTGCCTCCCCCTACTCAGCCTCCTCGTGATACTACGGAGGAGAGCACGGAGCCCTGCCCCCCTCCTCCTCCTTCCAAGAGTTCTACTGTCATTCATATAAGGCGTCCCGATGTGCCTCGCCCCGTGCCTCGTGACCCTTTTGCCGGTCATCCTGATTTAGACCCAAGTTTTCGGGACATTTCATTCGATGAGACCACGGGCGAGCACCTCCTTCCCCGCAACCCCATGGTAAGAGTGTTGGACGAGGCCAAATCTTTAGATCTTGATTTACTTACTACACGGGTAGTCACTATGGGGGATGAGGCCAAGGCTAATATCGACCGAGTGGCCGCAGAGACCAAGAAGTTAATGGAGCATCATGCTAAGTTGGTCAAGGCCGGGGAAGAGATCGGGAGTGCTAACATTCGGTTGAGGTTAAAGGTTGCCGATCAGGCCAAGCAACTCGCCGACCAAGCCATCCAGATTTCTCAGCATGAGGAAGCCTCCAAGCGTCTGAAAGAGACCATGGAGAAGGCCAGTAGGGCGGAATTACGGAAGATGGAGGTCGCTTGCAGGGAACGGATTAACATAGCTATCGCAACGGTGGATGAGGTTCGAAATGCGGATCTCGAGCGGGTAGAGGAGTTGTCAGGGAGGCTCGAGGCTGCGGAGATGGCTCAGGTCGAGTTGAAGGAGGAGATGGAGGAGATGAGGAGGTCCCTCAGGTTGAAGGAAGAGGAAATGAGGAGGTCACTTCAGGCTGACTGCTTGAGATACCAGTCAGAGAGGGACGTCGCCGTCGCCAAGTTGCAAGCTTCCGAGGCCCGGGTGAGGGAGTTTGAGGAAAACGAGGGGATGATGGATGAGATGCTGCAGGATATGTACTTCCACACTTGGAAAGAGGGCGGCTTGTCTTGGATGGACGACTACCCTCGGGTCATGGCCAAGGTGTATCTCCAGGCTTTAGAGGAGGCCAGGGTGAACGCGGGTAAGGAAGGCGGAGAGGCTTTCAACTTGAGTGCGGTTACTGCTCAGTTCTCAAAGGAGGAGCAAGCGGCGGTGAAAGAGGGGATGCGGCTGCTCGCTGCAGAGGAAGCAGGCGTGCAGTTGGATGATGAGGATCAAGCGGCGGATGCTGGTGAGTTATTCTTTTCCCTTTCTTTTCTTTCAGTGTTTTCATAACTTGATCGTTCGTTTAATGAATTCCTCTTCTGATCTGGACAGGTGGGACTTCAGATCCACATGCTGGGGGCTCTGATCCTGCGGCTAAGTAGGCTGGGGGAGTTGGTGATGGAGTGTGGATGCATCTGCCATCTTTTTGTTTCTTTTTTTTTTATCACTGTTTATGTTAGTCTTTGACATGCAACTGTAATAAAATTATTAGCAAAGAATAACTTCGTGTGATCTCGTAATATAAGCTGATTTTGTCATGTTTAAATGTTGTTGCTATCTTTATGTGCCGTGTGAGAAGTATAATTATGTATTTGCCTGTGATTCTAGTTGTGTTTGACGTTAAGTTTTTGCTTGAAATATAATTTCACGTTTTTGCAATGTCAGTGTATGAATAAGCTATACTTACGCATTTATGTACAAGAGAAGAGAGTACCGCCCTTTATGTTTTATTCGCAGGCGGTAGCTTTGAGTGTCTTGTGTAACTGTTTACGGGTATAGCTGAGCGCCCTGCTACCCAGTACGCAGGCTTAGAGCCTCACGAGTGAATGCTTCCTATTTGGTTTCCTGTACTTTAAAGTTTGTTATACAGGATAGGAGAAAAATATTTAAATGAAATGGAAATATAGTAAAAGTAAAACTTCCAGTCACGGAAGGCCGTCGATGTGCTTAAGTTCGTGGCAAACGGGTTTTGTAGTCACTTTCCCTAGCTGTGGGTCTTGGAGACATTTGTCACCCATCTTACGCCTCCGCGGGGAGTTTTTCTTTTTTACCACAGCCGCACTTAAGACACATCGGAGCCGAGATCGCGCACGGTAACTACCCGAACCATTATGGTCCGTAATCGTGGGTATTATTCGATTTACCGTGGCCGGCTAGCGTGGGTGCCGTTGGCCGTGAACTACCCCTGGCTGGCCACACCTTATGTTGGGGCTTAAAGTAGGTTCACGGTTACCGACGAGCCGAACGCCGTAATGAGCTGCCATCGGCTATAGTCGGCCTTTATGATGACTTATAATCGGCTCGTTACAGTTGGCTTTGAGGGCAGGCGCGCAATGAGTTAACCCGCAGCAGAGGGATGCTGGAGCAAAAGAGTCTCATTGGCGAGTGCATAGAATCGTGGCGTACCTGTTAGGCCTAGTCCAGATGAGGCCGCGGTGCGTCTTGAGTGGAGATGCCATAGGATTTTGTTCAATAGAAAGGGATAAAACTTAACAAGTAGCCAAGACATAAAGGAACAAGTTAAAAAGAGACAAGATTTTTTAAAGTGGTTCGGCACGAAAATGCCTACGTCCACTGATTCTCTTTGTTAATTCACTTCATATGGGCAGTACAAGTTAAGAAAAGTATCGACGGAGGTGTCGGATGTTCCATGCCCTCTGGAACACCTCTCCGTCCACTGTTGACAAAATGTAAGCTCCGTTGTGGAGATCTTTGTGAATTACATATGGTCCGTCCCAGATGGGGTCCAGTGCCCCGGGGCGCGGAAAGATTCGCCTGAGGACAAGATCTCCTTCTTGTAAGCCGCGATGCTTGACTTTGGAATTGTATAGTGCTGCCACTTTTTGTTTGTGAGCTGCTGCTTTGAGTGCTGCATCGTTTCTCCTTTCCTCAATCAGATCCAAAGACATGAGGAGGAGTTCTTCGTTTTCTTCTGGGTTGTAGTGGATCCTACGGTGGGAAGGCACAATAGTCTCAACTAGGAGCATTGCCTCCGATCCATATGCCAAAGAGAAAGGAGTATGTCCCGTTGATGTTCTGAAAGATGTGCGGTATGCCCATAGTGCCGTAGGAAGTTCGTCCAACCAAGCGCCTTTTGACTTTTCAAGTTTCTTCTTGATTAGGGTTTTGAGAATTTTGTTGACAGCTTCAACTTGCCCGTTTGCCTGAGGGTAAGCTACTGATGAGAAGCTTTTATGAATTCCATGCTCTTGGCACCAGTCGGCAAATTCTTCGCTGTCAAATTGGAGCCCGTTGTCTGATACGATCTTGAGGGGGACTCCATACCTGCACAGAATGTTTTTGATCAAGAAGTTGATAACTTTTGCTGTAGATATTTTATTTAAAGGTTCCGCTTCCACCCATTTGGTGAAATAATCGACTGCCACTATAGCATATTTGGCTCCGCCTCGGCCCATTGGCAGTTCGCCAATTAAGTCAACTCCCCATACCGCAAAGGGCCAAGGGCTGGTTATTTGAGTAATTTCGTTTGTGGGTAGTCGAGGGATCTTGGCGAACTTCTGACATCTGTCGCATTTCTTAACGAAGTCTAGGGCATCTTTGTTTAGTGTGGGCCAGTAATATCCATATCGGAGTATCTTTCTTGCCAAAGTCTGTCCTCCAGTGTGATCTCCGCATCCTCCCTGATGGATGTTTGTTAATATCTCCTTGGCTTCCCTTCCGGCAACGCATCTTAATAGGGGGCTAGAGAAGCCACGCCGGTAGAGGATGCCTTCTTGTATTGTGTAGTGGGGAACTTTCCTCAAGATCTTCTTGGCTTCGTCACGCCTGTCGGGTAGTATGCCATCTTGCAAATATTTCCGGATAGGAGTCATCCAGGTTCCTTCTTCGATTGCAGTTATCAGATTCGCTTGTTCGAAACTCGGGGCTAGCTGCCTTGAGATTGCTAGTGCTCCGGGAATGGTGCTGTCCTTCATACTAGCTTGCTTTGCAAGTTCATCTGCCTCTTGGTTTTCTTCTCGAGGAATGTGTTTGATTAGATAATGGTCCAATCGATCGAGCAGCAGTCTGGTTTTCTTTAGGTATGCTGTGAGCCGTTCTCCTCGAGTCTGGAATTCTCCTAGTACCTGGTTTACGATAAGCTGAGAATCACTATGAATACATAAGGAATTGATTCCAATTTCTAGGGCCAGTTCCAATCCCGCTATTACTGCTTCATATTCAGCATCGTTGTTAGTGGCCGTGAACTCCAATCTTAATGCATAGTACAACTTTCTTCCCCTGGGGGTGATGATCACAATACCTGCCCCCGAGCCTTGTTCGTTTGATGCTCCGTCTACAAAGAGGTTCCATTTGATGTTTTTTTTGCTACTTCGGATTGTTCCTTGCCTTCGTTGGTAGTGAATTCGGCAATGAAATCAGCCATGGCTTGTCCTTTGATAGCGGTGCGGGGATGGTAGGTGACATCATACTGACTTAGTTCGATGCACCATTTGAGGAGTCGCCCAGAAGTGTCAGGACGATGGAGCACTTGTCTTAGTGGTTGATCGGTTAGAACCCTGATGGAGTGAGACTGGAAGTAGTGTCGCAGTTTTCGTGACGCGATCAATAAACAATATGCTAACTTCTCAAGTTTAGGATATCTGGCTTCTGCCCCTGTAAATCTCTTGCTTACAAAGTAAACAGGGCGTTGTGTGCGGTCTTCTTCTCTTACCAAGGCGGCGCTTAGAGCATGAGATGATATAGCGAGGTATAGGTACAACACTTCACCTTCATTTGGAGTTGAGAGTACTGGTGGTCTCTGAAGGTGTTTGATTAGGTTGAGGAAGGCTTTTAAGCATTCGTCGGTCCACTCGAACCTCCCTTTGTCTTTCTTGAGTGCTTCGAAGAAAGGGACACACTTGTCAGTTGCCTTGGAAATGAATCTGCTTAGGGCGGCCACCTTTCCGTTTAGGCTCTGCATTTCTTTTCGAGTGGAAGGTATCCTTATTTCTTTTAAAGCCCGGATTTGTTCAGGGTTTGCTTCGATTCCTCTGGCGTGGACGATGAATCCTAAGAATTTTCCCGATGATACTCCGAAGGAGCACTTTAGAGGATTCAGCTTCATTCCATACCGGCGAAGTACCTGAAATGTACCGTCCAGATGGCTTACATGGTCGTTGGCTTTCTTGGACTTTACCAACATGTCATCCACATATACCTCCATAGTTTGTCCTATCAACTCTGCGAACATTTTGTTGACGAGGCGTTGATAGGTAGCTCCAGCATTTTTGAGTCCAAAAGGCATTACTTTGTAACAATATAATCCGCGGTCGGTGATGAAGCTAGTGTGGTCCTGATCGGGGGCGTGCATGGGTATCTGGTTATATCCGGAGTATGCATCCATAAAAGATAGGAGGTCGTGCCCAGCTGTGCTGTCTACGAGTTGGTCAATTCGGGGAAGTGGGAAGCAGTCTTTCGGGCAAGCGTCATTCAGATTGGAGAAGTCAATACATGTTCGCCACTTTCCATTGGCCTTTTTTACTAGCACTGGGTTAGCGATCCATTCTGGGTAGATGGCTTCCCGTATGAAGCCATTAGCAAGTAGATTCTTTACTTCCTCATCAAGGGCTGCCGATCGCTCTGCCCCCATGCTCCTCTTTTTCTGCTTTACTGGTACCTTGGTGGGATCGATGTTCAACATGTGGCATGCTATGTCTGGGGAGATTCCTGTCATATCGGCATGAGTCCACGCAAATACATCTAAGTTGTGGCGGAGAAAGTCAATGAGTTGATCCTTCAATTCCGTTTCCAGCTGAGATCCGATTTTTAATAGTCTACTTGAATCATGCTTATCTACCGATACGAATTCCATAGCCTCTGCAGGCTCGGCGGTAGCCTCCTCCTCTTTATCCCTGGGGTCTAGTTCATTGAAGGGATCGCTTGTGTATCGAAGAGGAGGGGCTTTCTTTAGTTGCTATGCCTCCAAGCTTTTCATGCAGAGAGTAGTCTCTGCATCTTTTCCTTTATTCTTTCTGCGGTTATTGCGAAGTTCAGTTACGTAGCAGTCTCGGGCAGCATCTTGATCTCCTTCTACTTCTCCTACTCCGTTGTCTGTTGGAAATTTCATTTTCAGGCACCAGGGGGCTAATACAATCTGAAAGTCAGACAAGGCTGGTCTTCCCAAGAAAGCGTTGTAAGCCGAGTGGTTTTCTATTAGTACGAACGTTTGTTTTCGCACAACGGAGCGGGGATGACTTCCTATTTCGACGAAGAGGTCAAGTTGCCCGAGAGGCATCTTTGCATCTCCAGTGAAACCGTGCAGTGGTTTGTCACAGGGGGATACATCCTTCATTGATAACTTCATTTTGTCGAAAGCATGTTTGAACAGGATATTAACGGAGCTTCCCGTGTCTATCAGAATCCGAAAAACTTTAGCTGGACCAAACCAGGCAGAGATGACCATGGGATCCATATGTGGGTACTGTCTTCCTTCCAAATCATGCCTACTGAATACAATGTCATTGTTTTCTTTTCGTTTCGGGTGGCGTTCCTCCGTAATGGAGTTAACATATCCTTCGGCATTTCTAAGCGACTTGCCGTACCTTTCCATCTCTGCCCAACTTCTGTCGGCGATGTGTGGTCCTCCTGAGATGGTAAGGACCACTATCTTCTCTTGACTAGAGCCACTGGTGTTGTGATTGTTGCGATTCCCTCCGCCTACTTCTGGGAGGGGTTGCTTTGAGTTCTCATTGGCAGGAGTTGGAGTCCTGTTCTGACCTTTCACATAACGTTCCAGTCTTCTTCTTCTAATGTGTTCTTCGATCAAGTCCCGAAGATGGTGGCATTCATTGGTGTCATGTCCGTGGGATTCGTGGAAGCGACAGAACTTTCCGGACTTGAGTGCGTTATCTGATTCTTTCTTGTGCGGGGGGCGCTTGTATCCGAGTTCGCCCTGAGTGGCTAGGTAGATGTTTTCGATTGTTTCATTCAAAGGAGTGTAGGAGTCAAATCTTGGCCCTGGTCGATATTGGCGCTTCTCAACCTTCCTGCCCCCAGCATTGTCTCTAGATTCATTTCTTCGAGCGTCCTTAGCTGCAGTGGGAACCTTGTCCTGAACTATCTTGCCATGTTGCCCTGACTGCCTCTCCGTAGCAGCGTCTTCAAGTCTCATATACTTTCCAGCTTCATGGAAGAAATCAGGCAAGGTAGCTGGTTTTTCCTTAGTTAATCTTCTGGCAAACTTGGTGTCTGGATGTACACCACTACAGAGGGCCATTAGAGTGAGTTTTTCATCGGCATCTTGAACTGCTGCCGCTGCGGCGTTGAACCGTGTTAGATATTGTTGTAGCGTCTCTCCGGATTTCTGTTTGACATGGGATAGAGAATAAGCATCCTTGGGTTGTTCCACATGGATGCGGAACTGGCTAATAAACCTTTCTTTTAACATCTCCCATGAGCTGATGGATCCTTGGGGTAGATGGCAGAACCAGGAGGTAGCTAGATCTGATAGGAATAGCGGAAAGCATTTACATAATACTCCTTCTGTTGCTCCACTCATGAGCATATGCTGGGTGTATCTCTGCAGGTGTACGATGGGGTCGGAAGTTCCTTTGTAAGGTTCCATGGTTGGCATTTTCCATTCCCGGGGAGTGATGGCAGTTTCGATATTTCGGGTAAAGGGACTGGTGACCCTAGCGCCTATTCCCCGGTCCCTTTGCTCCCGTTGGACACATTCTCTGAATAATCGTGCCATTCGTTCGTCAGAACTTGGAGCGGACAAAAATGAGCTTGGTTCTTCCCTGCGGGATCTATCTCGTCCAGATGTCCTGTAGGGATGGTACAGTCTATCACCTCTAGCATTATCCAGTGGTTGTCTTTGGCTGCTTGGAGGCACGCTAGGACCAGCTACAGTTGCCCCCTGCCTTGATCTTCCCCTGTGGGGTTCTGTTTCGAGCACATCCATGGGGTCAACTTCGGGCTGGGTTCTAGCTCGGCTCCGTTCAGCAGGGTTTCTATGATTAGGTGGCATGACTGGCTCAGCTACATCCGACCCTCGCCTGGTGCCTCCCCCGCTAGGTTCGGTTCCAAGGGCTTCCTCGAGTCGGAATTCGGGCTGAGTCCGGACGCGGCCCCTATCATCGTTTTTCCTGTTGATAGCTTGTTCGAAGAGTGAAGACCTTTGTTGCCTCCGGGATCCTCCGGATTGGGATTCACCCCATGATTCAGTGTTGCGGTTGGACTCTTCAGCATCCCTTAAGCGTGTCATGAGTTGGTCCACCAAAGTTTCTTGTTGGGATGTGAAGCGGTTAGTTACTTCAGTCACAACCCTGTCCAGATCTGCCCTAGTGATTGGTTGTTCCGTTGCGGGACCAGTTGGGTTTTCCTGATTTTCATCTGGCACTGCTGTTGAAGTGGGCTGATCTGTGATTGCCGGATCTGGAAGGCTGCTAGTTGCGATGTTCTTTCCTTTGTTAACATCCCTTCTTTGTTTGGAAGGCATGATTTCTAAGCAACGAGTGATGTTGTTAGGAAGAAGGTTGAGTTCTGAAGATGAAGTCTGAGTTCAGTTCTCAGTGAAAGCACCAAAAATGTTTGCACGAAAAATGGACAAACACCTCCAAGTCGTATTATTTAGTTGATTATATGTGATTTTCAGTGATTTTAGATGAGTATGTAAATATGAAAGAAGTAGGGGCTGAAATGTAAAAGACACACAGATTTATAGTGGTTCGGCCAGAATGTGCCTACGTCCACTTTATATGTTATTATCTTCTTTCTTTCAGATTACAGGTACAATGCTTCGTATATCAGTATATGAAAGTAGTTTGAAAAGTTCCTTCCTTGCTTGAGCTCTCAAACTTGTCCGCCATTGTTGTACCCCTGCCCCTCTATTTATAGAATGAGGTAGGGGGCAGGGGTCTTGGTTGTATATAGCTGCTAGTGGGCCCGGGCTGAAGCAATCTGGACTGGCAGTTGTCTGGTTCGGCGAGGTCTCATTCGGCATGGAGCATGGACCGGTGGTGGTGTGGTCCGGTGTAAGGCGTGCATCCGGTGGTTGTTTGGACCGGCTTGTGTAAAAGAGAGGGTTGGTTCGGTGACAACCTTGGTCCGGTCGTAGGTTGATTCGGCGATGGAGACTGGGCCTTGGTCCGGTGCTTGTCTGGACCGGCTGTGCAGAGGGGGTGCGTCCGGGCAAGTATGGCCGAATGGAGGGAGGCCGAATGGGAAGGAGGCCGAATGAGGTGGAAACCGAATGAGCAGGGGGCCGAATGAGCAGGGGGCCGAGCGTGCATGGGGCCGAATGAGCTTCTATACTGAGAATTTTGGATGGACTTCTAGGTTAGTGTTTAGCTCCTTGGCTGTCGAACGAAGTGGAGGCTGCGAGCCTGGGTGAAATTGTGACTTCCTGGTCACTAGATCTTCTGGGTGAGAATTCGCCCAACATGCATGGATTTGAAACGGAACAGTACCATGGTGCACCACTGTCCAGCGATGGTAAATCGAAGGCCAGCCACTGTAATCTTGTTTTACCGTAAAAATCCACGTGTCCAAAAAACGAAGGGTAAAAAACTTACGAGACCCGATTGAGATTCGGGTTGTCCTTTTTGGGCATTAATCTATCCGTTGACGGCTGAAAGCTGACAAAGCCGTAGAACTCATCGAGGCCTTCGTTTTGACAGGTTATGGCTCCCGTAACTCTAAACGAGCCAGAAGTTATGGCCGTCCGAATAATCGATATCTACAGTGTGCAACATCCACGGTGCAAGGTGCAACATCCGTCCGAAATGGCGAAACAGTGCCGTACGACTTTTAGAAATGCATGCATGGATTTGAAATGGAACAGTACCATGGTGTACCACTCTCCGGCGATGGGAAGTCGAAGACGGGCCACGGTATCCCGTTTTACCATAAAAATCCACGTGTCGAAAAAACGAAGGGTAAAAAACTTACGAGACCCGATTTAGATTCGGGTTGAACTTTTTGGGCATTAATCTATCCGTTGACGGCTGAAAGCTATCAAAGCCATAGAACTCATCGAAGCCTTCGTTTTGACAGGTTATGGCTCCCGTAACTCTAAACGAGCCAGAAGTTATGACCGTCCGAATAATCGATATCTACAGGGTGCAACATCCACGGTGCAAGGTGCAACATCCGTCCGAAATGGCGAAACAGTGCCGTACGACTTTTAGAAATGCGTGCATGGATTTGAAACGGATCAGTACCATGGTGCACCACTCTCTAGTGATGGGAAGTCGAAGACGGGCCACGGTAATCCTGTTTTACCGTAAAAATCCACGTGTCGAAAAAACGAAGGGTAAAAAACTTACGAGACCCGATTGAGATTCGGGTTGTCCTTTTTGGGCATTAATCTATCCATTGACGGCTGAAAGCTGTCAAAGCCGTAGAACTCATCGAGGCCTTCATTTTGACAGGTTATGGCTCCCGTAACTATAAACGAGCCAGAAGTCTTGGCCGTTTGAATAATCGATATCTATAGGGTGCAACATCCACGGTGCAAGGTGCAACATCTGTCCGAAATGGCGAAACAGTGCCGTAAGACTTTTAGAAATGGGTGCATGGATTTGGAACGGAATAGTACCATGGTGAACCACTCTCCAGCGATGGTAAATCGAAGGCCAACCTCGGTAATCCTATTTTACCGTAAAAATCCACATGTCGAAAAAACGATGGGTAAAAAACTTATGAGACCCGATTGAGATTCGGGTTGTCCTTTTTGGGCATTAATCTATCCGTTGACTGCTGAAAGTTGTCAAAGCCGTAGAACTCCTCGAGGCCTTCATTTTTACAGGTTATGGCTCCCGTAACTCTAAACGAGCCAGAAGTCTTGGCCGTTTGAATAATCGATATCTATAGGGTGCAACATCCACGGTGCAAGGTGCAACATCCGTCTGAAATGGCGAAACAGTGCCGTAAGACTTTTAGAAATGCGTGCATGGATTTGGAACGGAATAGTAAAATGGTGCACCACTGTCCAGCGATGGTAAATAGAAGGCCAGCCTCGGTAATCCCGTTTTACCGTAAAAATCCACGTGTCGAAAAAACGAAGGGTAAAAAACTTACGACACCCGATTGAGATTCGGGTTGTCCTTTTTGGGCATTAATCTATCCGTTGACGGCTGAAAGCGGTCAAAGCCGTAGAACTCATCGAGGCCTTCGTTTTGACAGGTTATGGCTCCCGTAACTCTAAACGAGCCAGAAGTTATGGCCGTCCGAATAATCGATATCTACAGGGTGCAACATCCACGGTGCAAAGTGTAACATCCGACCGAAATGGCGAAACAGTGCCGTACGACTTTTAGAAATGCGTGCATGGATTTGAAACGGTACAGTACCATGGTGCACCACTCTCCAGCGATGGGAAGTCGAAGACGGGCACGGTATCCCGTTTTACCATAAAAATCCACGTGTCAAAAAAACGAAGGGTAAAAAACTTACGAGACCCGATTTAGATTCGGGTTGTCCTTTTTGGGCATTAATCTATCCGTTGACGGTCGAAAGCTGTCAAAGCCGTAGAACTCATCGAGGCCTTCGTTTTGACAGGTTATGGCTCCCGTAACTCTAAACGAGCCAGAAGTCTTGGCCGTTTGAATAATCGATATCTATAGGGTGCAACATCCACGGTGCAAGGTGCAACATCCGTCCGAAATTGCGAAACAGTGCCGTAAGACTTTTAGAAATGCGTGCATGGATTTGGAACGGAACAGTACAATGGTGCACCACTCTCCAGCGATGCTAAATCGAAGGCCAACCTCGGTAATCCCGTTTTACCGTAAAAATCCACGTGTCGAAAAAACGAAGGGTAAAAAACTTACGAGACTCGATTGAGATTCGGGTTGTCCTTTTTGGGCATTAATCTATCCAATGACGGCTGAAAGCTGTCAAAGCCGTAGAACTCATCGAGGCCTTCATTTTGATAGGTTATGACTCCCATAACTATAAACGAGCCAGAAGTCTTGGCCGTTTGAATAATCGATATCTATAGGGTGCAACATCCACGGTGCAAGGTGCAACATCCGTCCGAAATGGCGACACAGTGCCGTAAGACTTTTAGAAATGCGTGCATGGATTTGGAATGGAACAGTACCATGGTGCACTACTGTCCAGCGATGGTAAATCGAAGGCCAGCCTCGGTAATCCTGTTTTACCGTAGAAATCCACATGTCGAAAAAACGAAGGGTAAAAAACTTACGAGACCCGATTGAGATTCGGGTTGTCCTTTTTGGGCATTAATCTATCCGTTGACGGCTGAAAGCTGTCAAAGCCGTAGAACTCATCGAGGCCTTCGTTTTGACAGGTTATGGCTCCCGTAACTCTAAACGAGCCAGAAGTCTTGGCCGTTTGAATAGTCGATATCTATAGGGTGCAACATCCACGGTGCAAGGTGCAACATCCGTCCGAAATGGCGAAACAGTGCCGTAAGACTTTTAGAAATGCATGCATGGATTTGGAACGGAACAGTACAGTGGTGCACCACTCTCCAGCGATGGTAAATCGAAGGCCAGCCTCGGTAATCCCGTTTTACCGTAAAAATCCACGTGTCTAAAAAACGAAGGGTAAAAAACTTACGAGACCCGATTGAGATTCGGGTTGTCCTTTTTGGGCATTAATCTATCCATTGACGGCTGAAAGCTGTCAAAGCCGTAGAACTCATCAAGGCCTTCATTTTGACAGGTTATGGCTCCCGTAACTATAAACGAGCCAGAAGTCTTGGCCGTTTGAATAATCGATATCTATAGGGTGCAACATCCACGGTGCAAGGTGCAACATCCGTCCGAAATGGCGAAACAGTGCCGTAAGACTTTTAGAAATGCGTGCATGGATTTGGAACGGAACAGTACCATGGTGCACCACTCTCCAGCGATGGTAAATCGAAGGCCAGCCTCGGTAATCCCGTTTTACCGTAAAAATCCACGTGTCGAACAAACGAAGGGTAAAAAACTTACGAGACCCGATTGAGATTCGGGTTGTCCTTTGTGGGCATTAATCTATCCGTTGACGGCTGAAAGCTGTCAAAGCCGTAGAACTCATCGAGGCCTTCGTTTTGACAGGTTATGGCTCCCGTAACTCTAAACGAGCCAGAAGTTATGGCCGTCCGAATAATCGATATCTAAAGGGTGCAACATCCACAGTGCAAGGTGCAACATCCGTCCGAAATGGCGAAACAGTGCCGTACGACTTTTAGAAATGCGTGCATGGATTTGAAACGGAACAGTACCATGGTGCACCACAGTCCAGCGATGGTAAATCGAAGACCAGCCACCGTAATCATGTTTTACCGTAAAAATCCACGTGTCGAAAAAACGAAGGTAAAAAACTTACGAGACCCGATTGAGATTCGGGTTGTCCTTTTTGGGCATTAATCTATCCGTTGACGGCTGAAAGCTATCAAAGCCGTAGAACTCATCGAGGCCTTTGTTTTGACAGGTTATGGCTCCCGTAACTCTAAACGAGCCAAAAGTTATGGACGTCCGAATAATCGATATCTACAGGGTGCAACATCCACGGTGCAAGGTGCAACATCCGTCCGAAATAGCGAAACAGTGCCGTACGACTTTTAGAAATGCGTGCATGGATTTGAAACGGAACAGTACCATTGTGCACCACTGTCCAGTGATGGTAAATCGAAGGCCAGCCACCGTAATCCTGTTTTACCGTAAAAATCCACGTGTCGAAAAAACGAAGGGTAAAAAACTTACGAGACCCGATTGAGATTCGGGTTGTCCTTTTTGGGCATTAATCTATCCGTTGACGGCTGAAAGCTGTCAAAGCCGTAGAACTCATCGAGGCCTTCGTTTTGACAGGTTATGGCTCCCGTAACTCTAAACGAGCCAGAAGTTATGGCCGTCCGAATAATCGATATCTATATGGTGCAACATCCACGGTGCAAGGTGCAACATTCGTCCGAAATGGCGAAACAGTGCCGTACGACTTTTAGAAATGCATGCATGGATTTGAAACGGAACAGTACCATGGTGTATCACTCTCCAGCGATGGAAAGTCGATGACGGGCCGCGGTATCCCATTTTACCATAAAAATCCACATGTCGAAAAAACGAAGGGTAAAAAACTTACGAGACCCGATTTAGATTCGGGTTGTCCTTTTTGGGCATTAATCTATCCGTTGATGGCTGAAAGCTGTCAAAGCCGTAGAACTCATCGAGGCCTTCGTTTTGACAGGTTATGGCTCCCGTCACTCTAAACGAGCCAAAAGTTATGGCCGTCCGAATAATCGATATCTACAGGGTGCAACATCCACGGTGCAAGGTGCAACATCCGTCCGAAATGGCGAAACAGTGCCGTACGACTTTTAGAAATGCGTGCATGGATTTGAAACGGATCAGTACCATGGTGCACCACTCTCCAGCGATGGGAAGTCGAAGACGGGCCACGGTAATCCTGTTTTACCGTAAAAATCCACGTGTCGAAAAAACGAAGGGTAAAAAACTTACGAGACCCGATTGAGATTCGGGTTGTCCTGTTTGGGCATTAATCTATCCATTGACGGCTGAAAGCTGTCAAAGCCGTAGAACTCATCGAGGCCTTCATTTTGACAGGTTATGGCTCCCGTAACTATAAACGAGCCAGAAGTCTTGGCCGTTTGAATAATCGATATCTATAGGGTGCGACATCCACGGTGCAAGGTGCAACATCCGTCCGAAATGGCGAAACAGTGCCGTAAGACTTTTAGAAATGCGTGCATGGATTTGGAACAGAACAGTACCATGGTGCACCACTCTCCAGCGATGGTAAATCGAAGGCCAGCCTCGGTAATCCTGTTTTACCGTAAAAATCCACGTGTCGAAAAAACGAAGGGTAAAAAACTTACGAGACCCGATTGAGATTCGGGTTGTCCTTTTTGGGCATTAATCTATCTGTTGACGGCTGAAAGCTGTCAAAGCCGTAGAACTCCTCGAGGCATTCGTTTTGACAGGTTGTGGCTCCCGTAACCCTAAACGAGCCAGAAGTTATGGCCGTCCGAATAAGCGATATCTACAGGGTGCAACATCCACGGTGCAAGGTGCAACATCCGTCCGAAATGGCGAAACAGCGCCGTACAATTTTTAGAAATGCATGCATGGATTTGAAACGGAACAGTACCATGGTGCACCACTGTCCAGCGATGGTAAATCGAAGGCCAGCAACCGTAATCCTGTTTTACCGTAAAAATCCACTTGTCGAAAAAACGAAGGATAAAAAACTTACGAGACCCGATTGAGATTCGGGTTGTCCTTTTTGGGCATTAATCTATCCGTTGACGGCTGAAAGCTGTCAAAGCCGTAGAACTCATCGAGGCCTTCATTTTGATAGGTTATGGCTCCCGTAACTCTAAACGAGCCAGAAGTTATGGCCGTCCGAATAATCGATATCTACAGGGTGCAACATCCACGGTGCAAGGTGCAACATCCGTCCGAAATGGCGAAACAGTGTCGTACGACTTTTAGAAATGCGTGCATGGATTTGAAACGGATCAGTACCATAGTGCACCACTCTCCAGCGATGGGAAGTCGAAGACGGGCCACGGTATCCCGTTTTACCATAAACATCTACGTGTCGAAAAAACGAAGGGTAAAAAACTTACGAGACCCGATTTAGATTCGGGTTGTCCTTTTTGGGTATTAATCTATCCGTTGACGGCTGAAAGCTATCAAAGCTGTAGAACTCATCGAGGCCTTCGTTTTGATAGGTTATGGCTCCCGCAACTCTAAACGAGGCAGAAGTTATGGTCGTCCGAATAATCGATATCTATAGGGTGCAACATCCACGGTGCAAGGTGCAACATCCGTCCGAAATGCCGAAACAGTGCCGTACGACTTTTAGAAATGCATGCATGGATTTGAAACGAAACAGTACCATGGTGCACCACTCTCTAGCGATGGGAAGTCGAAGACGAGCCACGGTATCCCGTTTTACCATAAAAATCCACGTGTCGAAAAAACGAAGGGTAAAAAACTTACGAGACCCGATGGAGATTCGGGTTGTCCTTTTTGGGCATTAATCTATCCGTTGATGGCTGAAAGCTGTCAAAGCCGTAGAACTCATCGAGGCCTTCGTTTTGACAGGTTATGGCTCCCGTAACTCTAAACGAGCCAGAAGTTATGGCCGTCCGAATAATCGATATCTTCAGGGTGCAACATCCACGGTGCAAGGTGCAACATCCGTCCGAAATGGCGAAACAGTGCCGTACGACTTTTAGAAATGCGTGCATGGATTTGAAACGGAACAGTACCATGGTGCACCACTGTCCAGCGATGGAAAATCGAAGGCCAGCCACCGTAATCCTGTTTTACCGTAAAAATGCACGTGTCGAAAAAACGAAGGGTAAAAAACTTACGAGATCCGATTGAGATTCGGGTTGTCCTTTTTGGGCATTAATCTATCCGTTGATGGCTGAAAGCTGTCAAAGCCGTAGAACTCATCGAGGCCTTCGTTTTGACAGGTTATGGCTCCCGTAACTCTAAACGAGCCAGAAGTTATGGCCGTCCGAATAATCGAAATCTATAGGGTGCAACATCCACGGTGCAAGGTGCAACATCCGTCCGAAATGGCGAAACAGTACCGTAAGACTTTTAGAAATGCGTGCATGGATTTGGAACGGAACAGTACCATGGTGCACCACTCTCCAGCGATGGTAAATCGAAGGCCAGCCTCGGTAATCCCGTTTTACCGTAAAAATCCACGTGTCGAAAAAACAAAGGGTAAAAAACTTATGAGACCCGATTGAGATTCGGGTTGTCCTTTTTGGGCATCAATCTATCCGTTGATGGCTGAAAGCTGTCAAAGCCGTAGAACTCATCGAGGCCTTCGTTTTGTCAGGTTATGGCTCCCGTAACTCTAAACGAGCCAGAAGTTATGGCCGTCCGAATAATCGATATCTACAGGGTGCAACATCCACGGTGCAAGGTGCAACATCCGTCCGAAATGGCGAAACAGTGCCGTACGACTTTTAGAAATGCGTGCATGGATTTGAAACGGAACAGTACCATGGTGCACCACTGTCCAGTGATGGTAAATCGAAGGCCAGCCACCGTAATCCTGTTTTACCGTAAAAATCCACGTGTCGAAAAAACGAAGGGTAAAAAACTTACGAGACCCGATTGAGATTCGGGTTGTCCTTTTTGGGCACTAATCTATCCGTTGACGGCCGAAAGCTGTCAAAGCCGTAGAACTCATCGAGACCTTCGTTTTGACAGGTTATGTCTCCCGTAACTCTAAACGAGCCAGAAGTTATGGCCGTCCGAATAATCGATATCTATAGGGTGCAACATCCACGGTGCAAGGTGCAACATCCGTCCGAAATGGCGAAACAGTGCCATTCGACTTTTAGAAATGCGTGCATGGATTTGAAACGGAATAGTACCATGGTGCACCACTCTCCAGCGATGGTAAATCGAAGGCCAACCACGGTAATCCTGTTTTACCGTAAAAATCCACGTGTCGAAAAAACGAAGGGTAAAAAACTTACGAGGCCCGATTGAGATTCGGATTGTCCTTTTTGGGCATTAATCGATCCGTTGATGGCTGAAAGCTGTCAATGCCATAGAACTCATCGAGGCCTTCGTTTTGACAGGTTATGGCTGCCGTAACTCTAAACGAGCCAGAAGTTATGGCCGTCCGAATAATCGATATCTACAGGGTGCAACATCCACGGTGCGAGGTGCAACATCTGTCCGAAATGGCGAAACAGTGTCATACGAGTTTTAGAAATGCGTGCATGGATTTGAAACGGAATAGTACCATGGTGCACCACTCTCCTATGATGGTAAATCGAAGGCCAACCACGGTAATCCTGTTTTACCGTAAAAATCCACGTGTCGAAAAACGAAGGGTAAAAAACTTACGAGACCCGATTGAGATTCTGGTTGTCCTTTTTTGGCATTAATCTATCCGTTGACGGCTGAAAGTTGTCAGAGCCGTAGAACTCATCGAGGCCTTCGTTTTGACTGGTTATGACTCCCGTAAATCGAAATGAGCCAGAAGTTATGGCCGTCCGAATAATCGATATCTACAGGGTGCAACATCCACGGCGCAAGGTGCAACATCCGTCCGAAATAGCGAAATAGTGCCTTACGACTTTTAGAAATGCGTGCATGGATTTGAAACGGGACAGTACCACGGTGCACCACTGTCCAGCGATGGTAAATCGAAGGCCAGCCACCGTAATCCTGTTTTGCCGTAAAAATCCACGTGTCGAAAAAACGAAGGGTAAAAAACTTACGAGACCCGATTGAGATTCGGGTTGTCCTTTTTGGGCATTAATCTATCCGCTGACGGCTGAAAGCTATCAAAGCCATAGAACTCATCGAGGCCTTCATATTGACAGATTATGGCTCCCATAACTCTAAACGAGCCAGAAGTTATGGTCGTCCGAATAATCGATATCTACAGGGTGCCACATCCACGGTGCAAGGTGCAACATCCGTCCGAAATGGCGAAACAGTGCCGTACGACTTTTAGAAATGCGTGCATGGATTTGAAACGGAACAGTACCATGGTGCACCACTCTCCAGCGATGGTAAATCGAAGACGGGCCACGGTAATCCTGTTTTACCGTAAAAATCCATGTGTCGAAAAAACGAAGGGTAAAAAACTTACGAGACCCGATTGAGATTCGGGTTGTTCTTTTTGGGCATTTATCTATCCGTTGACGGCTGAAAGCTATCAAAGCCGTAGAACTCATCGAGGCCTTCGTTTTGACAGGTTATGGCTCCCGTAACTCTAAACGAGGCAGAAGTTATGGCCGTCCAAATAATCGATATCTACAGGGTGCAACATCCACGGTACAAGGTGCAACATCCGTCCGAAATGGCGAAACAGTGACGTACGACTTTTAGAAATGCATGCATGGATTTGAAACGGAACAGTACCTTGGTGCACCACTCTCCAGCGATGGTAAATCGAAGGCCAACCACGGTAATCCTGTTTTACCGTAAAAACCCATGTGTCGAAAAAACGAAGGGTAAAAAACTTACGAGACCCGATTGAGATTCGGGTTGTCCTTTTTGGGCATTAATCTATCCGTTGACGGCTGAAAGCTGTCAATGCCGTAGAACTCATCGAGGCCTTCGTTTTGACAGTTTATGGCTCCCGTAACTCTAAACGAGCCAGAAGTTATGGCCGTCCGAATAATCGATATCTACAGGGTGCAACATCCGTCCGAAATGGCGAAACAGTGACGTACGACTTTTAGAAATGCGTGCATGGATTTGAAACGGAATAGTACCTTGGTGCACCACTCTCCAGCGATGGTAAATCGAAGGCCAACCACGGTAATCCTGTTTTACCGTAAAAACCCATGTGTCGAAAAAACGAAGGGTAAAAAACTTACGAGACCCGATTGAGATTCGGGTTGTCCTTTTTGGGCATTAATCTATCCGTTGACGGCTGAAAGCTGTCAAAGCCGTAGAACTCATCGAGGCCTTCGTTTTGACAGGTTATGGCTCCCGTAACTCTAAACGAGCCAGAAGTTATGGCCGTCCGAATAATCAATATCTACAAGGTGCAACATCCACGGTGCAAGGTGCAACATCGTCCGAAATGGCCAAACGGTGCCGTACGACTTTTAGAAATGCGTGCATAGATTTGAAACGGAACAGTACCATGGTGTACCACTGTCCAGCGATGGTAAATCGAAGGCCAGCCACCGTAATCCTGTTTTACCGTACAAATCCACGTGTCAAAAAAACGAAGGGTAAAAAACTTACGAGGCCCGATTGAGATTCGGGTTGTCCTTTTTGGGCATTAATCTATCCGTTGACGGCTGAAAGCGGTCAAAGCCGTAGAACTCATCGAGGCCTTCGTTTTGACAGGTTATGACTCCCGTAACTCGAAACGAGCCAGAAGTTATGGCCGTCCGAATAATCGATATCTACAGGGTGCAACATCCACGGCGCAAGGTGCAACATCCGTCCGAAATGGCTAAACAGTGTCGTACGACTTTTAGAAATGCATGCATGGATTTGAAACGGGACAGTACCATGGTGCACCATTGTCCAGCGATGGTAAATCGAAGGCCAGCCACCGTAATCCTGTTTTACCGTAAAAATCCACGTGTCGAAAAAACGAAGGGTAAAAAACTTACGAGACCCGATTGAGATTCGGGTTGTCCGTTTTGGGCATTAATCTATCCGCTGACGGCTGAAATCTGTCAAAGCCGTAGAACTCATCGAGGCCTTCGTTTTGACAGATTATGGCTCCCGTAACTCTAAACGAGCCAGAAGTTATGGCCGTCCGAATAATCGATATCTAAAAGGTGCCACATCCACGGTGCAAGGTGCAACATCCGTCCGAAATGGCGAAACAGTGCCGTACGACATTTAGAAATGCGTGCATGGTTTTGAAACAGAACAGTACCATGGTGCACCACTCTCCAGCGATGGTAAATCGAAGGCGGGCCACGGTAATCCTGTTTTACCGTAAAAATCCACGTGTTGAAAAAACGAAGGGTAAAAAACTCACGAGACCCGATTGAGATTCGGGTTGTCCTTTTTGGGCATTAATCTATCCGTTGACGGCTGAAGGCTGTCAAAGCCGTAGAACTCATCGAGGCCTTCGTTTTGACAGGTTATGGCTCCCGTAACTCTAAACGAGGCAGAAGTTATGGCCGTCCAAATAATCGATATCTACAGGGTGCGACATCCACGGTGCAAGGTGCAACATCCGTCCGAAATGGCGAAACAGAGCCGTACGACTTTTAGAAATGCGTGCACAGATTTGAAACGGAACAGTACCATGGTGCACCACTCTCCAGCGATGGTAAATCGAAGGCCAGCCACGGTAATCCTATTTTACCGTAAAAATCTACGTGTCGAAAAAACGAAGGGTAAAAAACTTACGAGGCCCGATTGAGATTCAGGTTGTCCTTTTTGGGCATTAATCTATCCGTTGACGGATGAAAACTGTCAAAGCCGTAGAACTCATCGAGGCCTTCATTTTGACAATTTATGGCTCCCGTAACTCTAAACGAACCAGAAGTTATGGCCGTTTGAATAATCGATATCTACAGGGTGCAACATCCACGGTGCAAGGTGCAACATCCGTCCGAAATGGCGAAACAGTGCCGTACGACTTTTAGAAATGCATGCATGGATTTAAAACGGAACAGTACCATGGTGCACCACTGTCCGGCGACGGTAAATCGAAGGCCAGCAACCGTAATCCTGTTTTACCGTAAAAATCCACGTGTCGAAAAAACGAAGGATAAAAAACTTACGAGACCCGATTGAGATTCCGGTTGTCCTTTTTGGGCATTAATCTATCCGTTGACGGCCGAAAGCTGTCAAAGTCGTAGAACTCATTGAGGCCTTCATTTTGGCAGGTTATGGCTCCCGTAACTCTAAACGAGCCAGAAGTTATGGACGTTTGAATAATCGATATGTACAGGGTGCAACATCCACGGTGCAAGGTGCAACATCCGTCTGAAATGGTGAAATAGTGTCGTACCACTTTTAGAAATGCGTGCATGGATTTGAAACGGAACAGTACCATGCTGCACCGCTCTCCAGCGATGGGAAGTCGAAGACGGGCCACGGTAATCCCCTTTTACCGTAAAAATCCACGTGTCGAAAAAACAAAGGATAAAAAACTTACGCGACCCGATTAAGATTCGGGTTATCCTTTTTGGGCATTAATCTATCCATTGACGGCTGAAAGCTGACAAAGCCGTAGAACTCATCAAGGCCTTCGTTTTGACAGGTTATGGCTCCCGTAACTCTAAACGAGCCAGAAGTTATAGCCGTCCGAATAATCGATATCTACAGGGTGCAACATCCACGGTACAAGGTGCAACATCCGTCCGAAATGGCGAAACAGTGCCGTACCACTTTTAGAAATGCGTGCATGGATTTGAAACGGAACAGTACCTTGGTGCACCACTCTCCAGCGATGGTAAATCGAAGGCCAACCACGGTAATCCTGTTTTACCGTAAAAACCCACGTGTCGAAAAAACGAAGGGTAAAAAACTGACGAGACCCGATTGAGATTCGGGTTGTCCTTTTTGGGCATTAATCTATCCATTGACGGCTGAAAGCAGTCAAAGCCGTAGAACTCATCGAGGCCTTCGTTTTCGCAGGTTATGGCTCCCGTAACTCTAAACGAGCCAGAAGTTATGGCCGTCCGAATAATCAATATCTACAGGGTGCAACATCCACGGTGCAAGGTGCAACATCCGTCCGAAATGGCGAAACAGTGCCGTACGACTTTTATAAATGCGTGCATGGATTTGAAACGGAACAGTACCATGGTGCACCACTGTCCAGCGATGGGCAGTCGAAGACGGGCCACGGTATCCCGTTTTACCATAAAAATACACGTGTCGAAAAAACGAAGGGTAAAAAACTTACGAGACCCGATTGAGATTCGGGTTGTCTTTTTTGGGCATTAATCTATCCGTTGACGGCTAAAAGCGGTCAAAGCCGTAGATCTCATCGAGCCCTTCGTTTTGACGGGTTATGGCTCCCGCAACTCTAAACGAGCCAGAAGTTATTGCCGTTTGAATAATCGATATTTACAGGGTGCAACATCCACAGTGCAAGGTGCAACATCCGTCCGAAATGGTGAAACAGTGTCGTACGACTTTTAGAAATGCGTGCATGGATTTGAAACGGAACAGTACCATGGTGCACCACTCTCCAGCGATGGGAAGTCGAAGACGGGCCACGGTATCCCGTTTTACCATAAAAATACACGTGTCGAAAAAACGAAGGGTAAAAAACTTACGAGACCCGATTGAGATTCGGGTTGTCCTTTTTGGGCATTAATCTATCCGTTGACGGTTGAAAGCTGTAAAAGCCATAGAACTCATCGAGGTCTTCGTTTTGACAGGTTATGGCTCCCGTAACTCTAAACCAGCCAGAAGTTATGGCCGTCCGAATAATCGATATCTACAGGGTGCAACATCCACGGTGCAAGGTGCAACATCCGTCCGAAATGGCGAAACAGTGTCGTACGACTTTTAGAAATGAGTGCATGAATTTGAAACGGAACAGTACCATGGTGCACCACTTTCCAGCGATGGAAAGTCGAAGACGGGCCACGATAATCCTGTTTTACCGTAAAAATCCACGTGTCGAAAAAACTTACGAGACCCGATTGAGATTCGGGTTGTCTTTTTTGGGCATTAATCTATCCGTTGACGGCTAAAAGCTGTCAAAGCCGTAGATCTCATCGAGGCCTTCGTTTTGACGGGTTATGGCTCCCGTAACTCTAAACGAGCCAGAAGTTATTGCCGTTTGAATAATCGATATTTACAGGGTGCAACATCCACGGTGCAAGGTGCAACATTCGTCCGAAATGGTGAAACAGTGTCGTACGACTTTTAGAAATGCGTGCATGGATTTGAAACGGAACAGTACCATGGTGCACCACTCTCCAGCGATGGGAAGTCGAAGACGGGCCACGGTATCCCGTTTTGCCATAAAAATACACGTGTCGAAAAAACGAAGGGTAAAAAACTTACGAGACCCGATTGACATTCGGGTTGTCTTTTTTGGGCATTAATCTATCCGTTGACGGCTCAAAGCTGTCAAAGCCGTAGATCTCATAGAGGCCTTCGTTTGGACGGGTTATGGCTCCCGTAACTCTAAACGAGCCAGAAGTTATTGCCGTCCGAATAATCGATATCTACAGGGTGCAACATCCACGGTGCAAGGTGCAACATCCGTCCGAAATGGCGAAAAAGTTCCGTACGACTTTTAGAAATGTGTGCATGGATTTGAAACGGAACAGTACCATGGCGCACCACTCTCCAGCGATGGTAAATCGAAGGCCAACCACGGTAATCCTGTTTTACCGTAAAAATCCACGTGTCGAAAAAACGAAGGGTAAAAAACTTACGAGACCCAATTGAGATTCGGGTTGACCTTTTTGGGCATTAATCTATCCGTTGACGGCTGAAAGCTGTCAAAGCCGTAGAACTCATCGAGGCCTTCGTTTTTACAGGTTATGGCTCCCGTAACTCTAAACGAGCCAGAAGTGATGGTCGTCCGAATAATCGATATCTACAGGGTGCAACATCCACGGCGCAAGGTGCAACATCCGTCCGAAATGGCGAAACAGTGTCGTACGACTTTTAGAAATGCGTGCACGGATTTGACACGGAACAGTACCATGGTGCACCACTGTCCAGCGATGGTAAATCGAAGGCCAGCCACCGTAATCCTGTTTTACCGTAAAAATCCACGTGTCGAAAAAACGAAGGGTAAAAAACTTACGAGACCCGATTGAGATTCGGGTTGTCCTTTTTGGGCATTAATCTATCCGTTGACGGCTGAAAGCTATCAAAGCCGTAGAACTCATCGAGGCCTTCGTTTTGACAGGTTATGGCTCTCGTAACTCTAAACGAGCCAGAAGTTATGGCCATCCGCATAATCGATATCTACAGGGTGCGACATCCACGGTGCATGGTGCAACATCCGTCCGAAATATCGAAACAGTACCGTACGACTTTTAGAAATGCGTGCATGGATTTGAAACGGAACAGTACCATGGTGCACCACTCTCCCGCGATGCTAAATCGAAGACGGGCCACGGTAATCCTGTTTTACCGTAAAAATCCACGTGTCGAAAAAACGAAGGGTAAAAAACTCACGAGACCCGATTGAGATTCGGGTTGTCCTTTTTGGGCATTAATCTATCCGTTGACTACTGAAAGCTGTCAAAGCCGTAGAACTCATCGAGGCCTTCATTTTGACAGGTTATGGATCCCGTAACTCTAAACGAGGCAGAAGTTATGGCCGTCCAAATAATCGATATCTACAGGGTGCAACATCCACGGTGCAAAGTGCAACATCCGTCCGAAATGGCGAAACAGTGCCGTACGACTTTTAGAAATGCGTGCATGGATTTGAAGCGGAACAGTACCATGGTGCACCACTCTCCAGCGATGGGAAGTCGAAGACGGGCCACGATAATCCTGATTTACCGTAAAAATCCACGTGTCGAAAAAACGAAGGGTAAAAAACTTACGAGACCCGATTGAGATTCGGGTTGTCCTTTTTGGGCATTAATCTATCCGTTGACGACTGAAAACAGTCAAAGCCGTAGAACTCATCGAGGCCTTCGTTTTGACAGGTAATGGCTCCCGTAACTCTAAACGAGGCAGAAGTTATGGCCGTCCAAATAATCGATATCTACAGGGTGCAACATCCACGGTGCAAGGTGCAAAATCCGTCCGAAATGGCGAAACAGAGCCGTACGACTTTTAGAAATGCGTGCATGGATTTGAAACGGAACAGTACCATGGTGCACCACTCTCCAGCGATGGTAAATCGAAGGCCAGCCACGGTAATCCTATTTTATAGTAAAAAGCTACGTGTCGAAAAAACGAAGGGTAAAAAACTTACGAGGCCCGATTGAGATTCAGGTTGTCCTTTTTGGGCATTAATCTATCCGTTGACGGCTGAAAGCTGTCAAAGCCGTAGAACTCATCGAGGCCTTCATTTTGACAGGTTGTGGCTCCCGTAACTCTGAACGAACCAGAAGTTATGGTCGTCCGAATAATCGATATCTACAGGGTGCAGCATCCACGGTGCAAGGTGCAACATCCGGCCGAAATGGCGAAACAGTGCCGTACGACTTTTAGAAATGCATGCATGGATTTGAAACGGAACAGTACCATGGTGCACCAATGTCCAACGATGGTAAATCGAAGGCCAGCAACCGTAATCCTGTTTTACCGTAAAAATCCACGTGTCGAAAAAACGAAGGATAAAAAACTTACGAGACCCGATTGAGATTCGGGTTGTCCTTTTTGGGCATTAATCTATCCGTTGATGGCTGACAGCTGTCAAAGCCGTAGAACTCATCGAGGCCTTCGTTTTGACAGGTTATGGCTCCCGTAACTCTAAACGAGCCAGAAGTTATGGCCGTCCGAATAATCGATATCTACAGGGGGCAACATCCACTGTGCAAGATGCAACATCCCTCCGAAATGGCGAAACAGTGCCGTACGACTTTTAGAAATGCATGCATGCATTTGAAACGGAACAGTACCATGGTGCACCGCTCTCCAACGATGGGAAGTCAAAGACGGGCCACGGTAATCCCCTTTTACCGTAAAAATCCACGTGTCGAAAAAACGAAGGGTAAAAAACTTACAAGACCCGATCGAGATTCAGGTTGTCCTTTTTGGGCATTAATCTATCCGTTGGAGGCTGAAAGCTGTCAAAGCCGTAGAACTCACTGAGGCCTTCGTTTTGACAGGTTATGGCTCCCGTAAATCTAAACGAGCCAGAAGTTATGCCCGTCCGAATAATCGATATCTACAGGGTGCAACATCCACGGTGCAAGGTGCAACATCCGTCCGAAATGGCGAAACAGTGTCGTACGACTTTTAGAAATGCGTGCATGGATTTGAAATGGAACAGTAGCATGGTGCACCACTGTCCAGCGATGGTAAATCGAAGGCCAGCCACCGTAATCCTGTTTTACCGTAAAAACCCACGTGTCGAAAAAACGAAGGGTAAAAAACTTACGAGACCCGATTGAGATTCGGGTTGTCCTTTTTGGGCATTAATCTATCCGTTGACGGCTGAAAGCTGTCAAAGCCTTAGAACTCATCGAGGTCTTCGTTTTGACAGGTTATGGCTCCCGTAACTCTAAACGAGCCAGAAGTTATGGCTGTTTGAATAATCGATATCTACAGGGTGCAACATCCACGGTGCAAGGTGCAACATCCATCCGAAATGGCGAAACAGTGCCGTACGACTTTTAGAAATGCGTGCGTGGATTTGAAACGAAACAGTACCATGGTGCACCACTGTCCAGCGATGGTAAATCGAAGGCCAGCCACGGTAATCCTGTTTTACCGTAAAAATCCACGTGTCAAAAAAACGAAGGGTAAAAAACTTACGAGGCCCGATTGAGATTCGGGTTGCCCATTTTGGGCATTAATCTATCCATTGACGGCTAAAAGCCGTCAAAGCCGTAGAACTCATCGAGGCCTTCGTTTTAACAGGTTATGGCTCCCGTAACTTTAAACGAGCCAGAAGTTATGGCCGTCCGAATAATCGATATCTACAGGGTGCAACATCCACGGTGCAAGGTGCAACATCCGTCCAAAATGACGAAACAGTGCCGTACGACTTTTAGAAATGCGGGCATGGATTTGAAACGGAACAGTACCATGGTGCACCACTCTCCAGCGATGGGAAGTCGAAGACGGGCCACGATTATCCTGTTTTACCGTAAAATCCACGTGTCGAAAAAACGAAGGGTAAAAAACTAACGAGACCCGATTGAGATTCGAGTTGTCCTTTTTGGGCACTAATCTATCCGTTAACGGTTGAAAGCTGTCAAAGCCGTAGATCTCATCGAGGCCTTCGTTTTGACAGGTTATGGCTCCCGTAACTCTAAACGAGCCAGAAGTTATGGCCGTCCGAATAATCGATATCTACAGGGTGCAACATCCACGGTGCAAGGTGCAACATCCGTCCGAAATGGCGAAACAGTGCCGTACGACTTTTAGAAATGCGTGCATGGATTTGAAACGGAACAGTACCATGTTGCACCACTCTCCAGCGATGGGAAGTCGAAGACGGGCCACGATAATCCTATTTTACCGTAAAAATCCACGTGTTGAAAAAACTTACGAGACCCGATTGAGATTCGTGTTGTCCTTTTTGGGCATTAATCTATCCGTTGATGGCTGAAAGCTGTCAAAGCCGTAGATCTCATCGAGGCCTTCATTTTGATAGGTTATGGCTCCCGTAACTCTAAACGAGTCAGAAGTTATGGCCGTCCGAATAATCGATATCTACATGGTGCAACATCCAAGGTGCAAGGTGCAACATCCGTCCGAAATGGCGAAACAGTGCCGTACGACTTTTAGAAATGTGTGCATGGATTTGAAATGGAACAGTACCATGGTGCACCACTCTCCAGCGATGGGAAGTCGAAGACGGGCCACGGTATCCCGATTTACCATAAAAATCCACGTGTCGAAAAAACGAGGGGTAAAAAACTTACGAGACCCAATTGAGATTCGGGTTGTCCTTTTTGGGAATTAATCTATCCGTAGACGGCTGAAAGTTGTCAAAGCCGTAGAACTCATCGAGGCCTTCGTTTTGACAGGTTGTGGCTCCCATAACTCTAAACGAGCCAGAAGTTATGGCCGTCCGAATAATCGATATCTATAGGGTGCAACATCCACGGTGCAAGGTGCAACATCCGTCCGAAATGGCGAAACAGTGTCGTATGACTTTTAGAAATGCGTGCATGGATTTGAAACGGAACAGTACCATGGTGCACCACTCTCCAGCGATGGTAAATCAAAGACCAGCCACCGTAATCCCATTTTACCGTAAAAATCCACGTGTCGAAAAAACGAAGGGTAAAAAACTTACGAGACCCGATTGAGATTCGGGTTTTCCTTTTTGGGCATTAATCTATCCATTGACGGCTGAAAGCTGTCAAAGCCGTAGAACTCATCGAGGCCTTCGTTTTGACAGGTTATGGCTCCCGTAACTCTAAACAAGCCAGAAGTTGTGGCCGTCCGAATAATCGATATCTACAGGGTGCAACATCCACGGTGCAAGGTGCAACATCCGTCGGAAATGGAGAAACAGTGCCGTACGACTTTTAGAAATGCGTGCATGGATTTGAAACGGAACAGTACCATGGTGCACCACTGTCCAGCGATGGTAAATCGAAGGCCAGCCACCGTAATCCTGTTTTACCGTAAAAATCCACGTGTCGAAAAAACGAGGGGTAAAAAACTTGCGAGACCCGATTGAGATTCGGGTTGTCCTTTTTGGTCATTAATCTATCCGTTGACGGCTGAAAGCTGTCAAAGCCGTAGATCTCATCGAGGCCTTCGTTTTGACAGATTATGGCTCCCGTAACTCTAAACGAGCCAGAAGTTATGGCCGTCCGAATAATCGATATCTACAGGGTGCAACATCCACGGCGCAAGGTGCAACATCCGTCCGAAATGGCGAAACAGTGCCGTACGACTTTTAGAAATGCGTGCATGGATTTGGAACGGAACAGTACCATGGTGCACAACTGTCCAGCGATGGTAAATCGAAGGCCAGCCACCGTAATCCTGTTTTACCGTAAAAATCCACGTGTCCAAAAAACGAAGGGTAAAAAACTTACGAGACCCGATTGAGATTCGGATTGTCCTTTTTGGGCATTAATCTATCCGTTGACGGCTGAAAGCTGTCAAAGCCATAGAACTCATCGAGGCCTTCGTTTTGACAGGTTATGGCTCCCGTAACTCTAAACGAGCCAGAAGTTATGGCCGTCCGAATAATCGATATCTACAGGGTGCAACATCCACGGTGCATGGTGCAACATCATTCCGAAATGGCGAAACAGTACCGTACGACTTTTAGAAATGCGTGCGTGGATTTGAAACGGAACAGTACCATGGTGCACCACTCTTCAGCGATGGTAAATCGAAGACGGGCCACGGTAATCCTGTTTTACCGTAAAAATCCACGTGTCGAAAAAACGAAGGGTAAAAAACTTACGAGACCCGATTGAGATTCGGGTTGTCCTTTTTGGGCATTAATCTATCCATTGACGGCTGAAAGCTGTCAAAGCCGTAGAACTCATCGAGGCCTTCGTTTTGACAGGTTATGGCTCCCGTAACTCTAAACGAGGCAGAAGTTGCCGTCCAAATAATCGATATCTACAGGGTGCAACATCCACGGTGCAAGGTGCAACATCCGTTCGAAATGGCGAAACAGAGCCGTACGACTTTTAGAAATGCGTGCATGGATTTGAAACAGAACAGTACCATGGTGCACCACTTTCCAACGATGGTAAATCGAAGGCCAGCCACCGTAATCCTGTTTTACCGTCAAAATCCACGTGTCGAAAAAACGAAGGGTAAAAACTTACGAGACCCGATTGAGATTCGGGTTGTCCTTTTTGGGCATTAATCTATCCGTTGACGGCTGAAAGCTATCAAAGCCATAGAACTCATCGCGGCCTTCGTTTTGACAGGTTATGGCTCCCGTAACTCTAAACGAGCCAGAAGTTATGGCCGTCCGAATAATCGATATCTACAGGGTGCAACATCCACGGTGCAAGGTGCAACATCCGTCCGAAATGGCGAAACAATGTCGTACGACTTTTAGAAATGCGTGCATGGATTTGAAACAGAACAGTACCATGGTGCACCACTCTCCAGCGATGGGAAGTCGAATACGGGCCATGATAATCCTGTTTTACCGTAAAAATCCACGTGTCGAAAAAACGAAGGGTAAAAAACTTACGAGACCCGATTGAGATTCGGGTTGTCCTTTTTGGGCACTAATCTATCCGTTGACGGCTGAAAGCTGTCAAAGCCGTAGATCTCATCGAGGCCTTCGTTTTGACAAGTTATGGCTCCCGTAACTCTAAACGAGCCAGAAGTTATTGCCGTTTGAATAATCGATATTTACAGGGTGCAACATCCACGGTGCAAGGTGCAACATACGTCCGAAATGGTGAAACAGTGTCGTACGACTTTTAGAAATGCGTGCATGGATTTAAAATGGAACAGTACCATGGTGCACCACTCTCCAGTGATGGAAAGTCGAAGACGGGCCACAGTATCCCGTTTTACCATAAAAATACACGTGTCGAAAAAACGAAGGGTAAAAAACTTACAAGACCCGATTGAGATTCGGGTTGTCCTTTTTGGGCATTAATCTATCCATTGACGGTTGAAAGCTGTCAAAGCCGTAGAACTCATCGAGGTTTTCGATTTGACAGGTTATGGCTCCCGTAACTCTAAACGAGCCAGAAGTTATGGCCGTCCGAATAATCGATATCTACAGGGTGCAACATCCACGGTTCACGGTGCAACATCCGTCCGAAATGGCGAAACAGTGCCGTACGACTTTTAGAAATGCGTGCATGGATTTGAAACGGAACAGTACCATGGTGCACCATTGTCCAGCGATGGTAAATCGAAGGTCAGCCACTGTAATCCTATTTCACCGTAAAAATCCACGTGTCGAAAAAACGAAGGGTAAAAAACTTACGAGACCCGATTGAGATTCGGTTTGTCCTTTTTGGGCATTAATCTATCCGTTGGCGGCTGAAAGCTGTCAAAGCCGTAGATCTCATTGAGGCCTTCGTTTTGACAGGTTATGGCTCCCGTAACTCTAAACGAGCCATAAGTTATTGCCGTTTGAATAATCGATATTTACAGGGTGCAACATCCACGGTGCAAGGTGCAACATCCGTCCGAAATGGCGAAACAGTGTCGTACGACTTTTAGAAATGCGTGCATGGATTTGAAATGGAACAGTACCCTGGTGCACCACTCTCCAACGATGGGAAGTCGTAGACGGGCCACGGTATCCCGTTTTACCATAAAAATCCACGTGTCGAAAAAACGAAGGGTAAAAAACTTACGAGACCCGATTGAGATTCGGGTTGTCCTTTTTGGGCATTAATCTATCCGTTGACGGCTGAAAGCTGTCAAAGCCGTAGAACTCATCGAGGCCTTCGTTTTGACAGGTTATGGCTCCCGTAATTCTAAACGAGCCATAAGTTGTGGTCGTCCGAATAATCGATATCTACAGGGTGCAACATCCACGGTGCAAGGTGCAACATCCGTCCGAAATGGTGAAACAGTGCCGTACGACTTTTAGAAATGCGTGCATGGATTTGAAACGGAACAGTACCATGGTGCACCACTGTCCAGCGATGGTAAATCGAAGGCCAGCCACCGTAATCCTGTTTCACCGTAAAAATCCACGTGTCGAAAAAACGAAAGGTAAAAAACTTACGAGACCCGATTCAGATTCGGGTTGTCCTTTTTGGGCATTAATCTATCTGTTGGCGGCTGAAAGCTATCAAAGCCGTAGATCTCATCGAGGCCTTCGTTTTGACAGGTTATGGCTCCCGTAACTCTAAACGAGCCAGAAGTTATTGCCGTTTGAATAATCGATATTTACAGGGTGCAACATCCACGGTGCAAGGTGCAACATCCGTCCGAAATGGTGAAACAGTGTCGTACGACTTTCAGAAATGCGTGCATGGATTTGAAACGGAACAGTACCATGGTGCACCACTCCCCAACGATGGGAAGTCGTAGACGGGCCACGGTATCCCGTTTTACCATAAAAATCCACGCGTCGAAAAAACGAAGGGTAAAAAACTTACGAGACCCGATTGAGATTCGGGTTGTCCTTTTTGGGCATTAATCTATCAGTTGACGGCTGAAAGCTGTCAAAGCCATAGAACTCATCGAGGCCTTCGTTTTGACAGGTTATGGCTCCCGTAACTCTAAACGAGCCAGAAGCTATGGCCGTCCGAATAATCGATATCTACAGGGTGCAACATCTACGGTGCAAGGTGCAACATCCGTCCGAAATGGAGAAACAGTGTCGTACGACTTTTAGAAATGCGGGCATGGATTTGAAATGGAACAGTACCATGGTGCACCACTCTCTAGCGATGGGAAGTCGAAGACGGGCCACGATAATCCTGTTTACCGTAAAAATCTACGTGTCGAAAAAACGAAGGGTAAAAAATTTACGAGACCCGATTGAGATTCGGGTTGTCCTTTTTGGGCATTAAGCTATCCGTTGACGGCTGAAAGCTGTCAAAGCCATAGAACTCATCGAGGCCTTCGTTTTGACAGGTTATGGCTCCCGTAACTCTAAACGAGCCAGAAGTTATGGCCGTCCGAATAATCGATATCTACAGGGTGCAACATCCACGGTGCAAGGTGCAACATCCGTCCGAAATGGCGAAACAGTGCCGTACGACTTTTAGAAATGCATGCATGGATTTGAAACGGAACAGTACCATGGTGCACCACTCTCCAGCGATAGGAAGTCGAAGACGGGCCACGGTATCCCGTTTTACCATAAAAATACACGTGTCGAAAAAACGAAGGGTAAAAAACTTACGAGACCCGATTGAGATTCGGGTTCTCCATTTTGGGCATTAATCTATCCGTTGACAGTTGAAAGCTGTCAAAGCCATAGAACTCATCGAGGACTTCGTTTTGACAGGTTATGGCTCCCGTAACTCCAAACGAGCCAGAAGTTATGGCCGTCCGAATAATCGATATCTACAGGGTGCCACATCCACGGCGCAAGGTGCAACATCCGTCCGAAATGGCGAAAAAGTGTCGTACGACTTTTAGAAATGCGTGCATGGATTTGAAACGGAACAGTACCATGGTGCACCACTCTCCAGCGATGGTAAATCGAAGGCCAACCACGGTAATTCTGTTTTACCGTAAAAATCCACGTGTCGAAAAAACTAAGGGTAAAAAACTTACGAGACCCGATTGAGATTCGGGTTGTCCTTTTTGGGCAATAATCTATCCGTTGACGGCTGAAAGCTGTCAAAGCCGTAGAACTCATCGAGGCATTCGTTTTGACAGGTTAACGCTCCCGTAACTCTAAACGAGCCAGAAGTTATGGCCGTTTGAATAATCGATAACTACAGAGTGCAACATCCACGGTGCAAGGTGCAACATCCGTCCGAAATGGCGAAACAGTGTTGTACGACTTTTAGAAATGCGTGCATGGATTTGAAATGGAACAGTGCAATGGTGCACCGCTCTCCAGCGATGGGAAGTCGAAGATGGGCCAAGGTAATCCCATTTTATCGCAAAAATCCACGTGTCGAAAAAACGAAGGGTAAAAAACTTACGAGACCCGATTGAGATTCGGGTTGTCCTTCTTGGGCATTGATCTATCCATTGACGGCTGAAAGCTGTCAAAGCCGTAGAACTCATCGAGGCCTTCGTTTTGACAGGTTATGGCTCCCGTAATTCTAAACGAGCCATAAGTTGTGGCCGTCCGAATAATCGATATCTACAGGGTGCAACATCCACGGTGCAAGGTGCAACATCCGTCCGAAATGGCGAAACAGTGCCGTACGACTTTTAGAAATGCGTGCATGGATTTGAAACGGAACAGTACCATGGTGCACCATTGTCCAGCGATGGTAAATCGAAGGTCAGCCACCGTAATCCTATTTCACCGTAAAAATCCACGTGTCGAAAAAACGAAGGGTAAAAAACTTACGAGACCCGATTGAGATTCGGTTTGTCCGTTTTGGGCATTAATCTATCCGTTGGCGGCTGAAAGCTGTCAAAGCCGTAGATCTCATTGAGGCCTTCGTTTTGACAGGTTATGGCTCCCGTAACTCTAAACGAGCCAGAAGTTATTGCCGTTTGAATAATCGATATTTACAGGGTGCAACATCCACGGTGCAAGGTGCAACATCCGTCCGAAATGGTGAAACAGTGTCGTACGACTTTTAGAAATGCGTGCATGGATTTGAAATGGAACAGTACCCTGGTGCACCACTCTCCAACGATGGGAAGTCGTAGACGGGCCACGGTATCCCGTTTTACCATAAAAATCCACGTGTCGAAAAAACGAAGGGTAAAAAACTTACGAGACCCGATTGAGATTCGGGTTGTCCTTTTTGGGCATTAATCTATCCGTTGACGGCTGAAAGCTGTCAAAGCCGTAGAACTCATCGAGGCCTTCGTTTTGACAGGTTATGGCTCCCGTAATTCTAAACGAGCCATAAGTTGTGGCCGTCCGAATAATCGATATCTACAGGGTGCAACATCCACGGTGCAAGGTGCAACATCCGTCCGAAATGGCGAAACAGTGCCGTACGACTTTTAGAAATGCGTGCATGGATTTGAAACGGAACAGTACCATGGTGCACCACTGTCCAGCGATGGTAAATCGAAGGCCAGCCACCGTAATCCTGTTTCACCATAAAAATCCACGTGTCGAAAAAACGAAGGGTAAAAAACTTACGAGACCCGATTCAGATTCGGTTGTCCTTTTTGGGCATTAATCTATCCGTTGGCGGCTGAAAGCTGTCAAAGCCGTAGATCTCATCGAGGCCTTCGTTTTGACAGGTTATGGCTCCCGTAATCCTAAACGAGCCAGAAGTTATTGCCGTTTGAATAATCGATATTTACAGGGTGCAACATCCACGGTGCAAGGTGCAACATCCGTCCGAAATGGTGAAACGGTGTCGTACGACTTTCAGAAATGCGTGCATGGATTTGAAACGGAACAGTACCATGGTGCACCACTCCCCAACAATGGGAAGTCGTAGACGGGCCACGGTATCCCGTTTTACCATAAAAATCCACGTGTCGAAAAAACGAAGGGTAAAAAACTTACGAGACCCGATTGAGATTCGGGTTGTCCTTTTTGGGCATTAATCTATCAGTTGACGGCTGAAAGCTGTCAAAGCCATAGAACTCATCGAGGCCTTCGTTTTGACAGGTTATGGCTCCCGTAACTCTAAACGAGCCAGAAGCTATGGCCGTCCGAATAATCGATATCTACAGGGTGCAACATCTACGGTGCAAGGTGCAACATCCGTCCGAAATGGAGAAACAATGTCGTACGACTTTTAGAAATGCGGGCATGGATTTGAAATGGAACAGTACCATGGTGCACCACTCTCTAGCGATGGGAAGTCGAAGACGGGCCACGATAATCCTGTTTTACCGTAAAAATCTACGTGTCGAAAAAACGAAGGGTAAAAAACTTACGAGACCCGATTGAGATTCGGGTTGTCCTTTTTGGGCATTAATCTATCCGTTGACGGCTGAAAGCTGTCAAAGCCGTAGAACTCATCGAGGCCTTCGTTTTGACAGGTTATGGCTCCCGTAACTCTAAACGAGCCAGAAGTTATGGCCGTCCGAATAATCGATATCTACAGGGTGCAACATCCACGGTGCAAGGTGCAACATCCGTCCGAAATGGCGAAACAGTGCCGTACGACTTTTAGAAATGCATGCATGGATTTGAAACGGAACAGTACCATGGTGCACCACTCTCCAGCGATGGGAAGTCGAAGACGGGCCACGGTATCCCGTTTTACCATAAAAATACACGTGTCGAAAAAACGAAGGGTAAAAAACTTACGAGACTCGATTGAGATTCGGGTTCTCCTTTTTGGGCATTAATCTATCCGTTGACAGTTGAAAGCTGTCAAAGCCATAGAACTCATCGAGGACTTCGTTTTGACAGGTTATGGCTTCAGTAACTCCAAACGAGCCAGAAGTTATGGCCGTCCGAATAATCGATATCTACAGGGTGCCACATCCACGGCGCAAGGTGCAACATCCGTCCGAAATGGCGAAAAAGTGCCGTACGACTTTTAGAAATGCGTGCATGGATTTGAAACGGAACAGTACCATGGTGCACCACTCTCCAGCGATGGTAAATCGAAGGCCAACCACGGTAATCCTGTTTTACCGTAAAAATCCACGTGTCGAAAAAACTAAGGGTAAAAAACTTACGAGACCCGATTGAGATTCGGGTTGTCCTTTTTGGGCAATAATCTATCCGTTGACGGCTGAAAGCTGTCAAAGCCGTAGAACTCATCGAGGCCTTCGTTTTGACAGGTTATGGCTCCCGTAACTCTAAACGAGCCAGAAGTTATGGCCGTCCGAATAATCGATATCTACAGGGTGCAACATCCACGGCGCAAGGTGCAACATCCGTCCGAAATGGCGAAACAGTGTTGTACGACTTTTGGAAATGTGCGCATGGATTTGAAATGGAACAGTGCCATGGTGCACTGCTCTCCAGCGATGGGAAGTCGAAGACGGGCCAAGGTAATCCCATTTTATCGCAAAAATCCACTTGTCGAAAAAACGAAGGGTAAAAAACTTACGAGACCCGATTGAGATTCGGGTTGTCCTTCTTGGGCATTAATCTATCCATTGACGGCTGAAAGCTGTCAAAGCCGTAGAACTCATCGAGGCCTTCGATTTGACAGGTTATGGCTCCCGTAATTCTAAACGAGCCATAAGTTGTGGCCGTCCGAATAATCGATATCTACAGGGTGCAACATCCACGGTGCAAGGTGCAACATCCGTCCGAAATGGCGAAACAGTGCCGTACGACTTTTAGAAATGCGTGCATGGATTTGAAACGGAACAGTACCATGGTGCACCATTGTCCAGCGATGGTAAATCGAAGGTCAGCCACCGTAATCCTATTTCACCGTAAAAATCCACGTGTCGAAAAAACGAAGGGTAAAAAACTTACGAGACCCGATTGAGATTCGGTTTGTCCGTTTTGGGCATTAATCTATCCGTTGGCGGCTGAAAGCTGTCAAAGCCGTAGATCTCATTGAGGCCTTCGTTTTGACAGGTTATGGCTCCCGTAACTCTAAACGAGCCAGAAGTTATTGCCGTTTGAATAATCGATATTTACAGGGTGCAACATCCACGGTGCAAGGTGCAACATCCGTCCGAAATGGTGAAACAGTGTCGTACGACTTTTAGAAATGCGTGCATGGATTTGAAATGGAACAGTACCCTGGTGCACCACTCTCCAACGATGGGAAGTCGTAGACGGGCCACGGTATCCCGTTTTACCATAAAAATCCACGTGTCGAAAAAACGAAGGGTAAAAAACTTGCGAGACCCGATTGAGATTCGGGTTGTCCTTTTTGGGCATTAATCTATCCGTTGACGGCTGAAAGCCGTCAAAGCCGTAGAACTCATCGAGGCCTTCGTTTTGACAGGTTATGGCTCCCGTAATTCTAAACGAGCCATAAGTTGTGGCCGTCCGAATAATCGATATCTACAGGGTGCAACATCCACGGTGCAAGGTGCAACATCCGTCCGAAATGGCGAAACAGTGCCGTACGACTTTTAGAAATGCGTGCATGGATTTGAAACGGAACAGTACCATGGTGCACCACTGTCCAGCGATGGTAAATCGAAGGCCAGCCACCGTAATCCTGTTTCACCGTAAAAATCCACGTGTCGAAAAAACGAAGGGTAAAAAACTTACGAGACCCGATTCAGATTCGGGTTGTCCTTTTTGGGCATTAATCTATCCGTTGGCGGCTGAAAGCTGTCAAAGCCGTAGATCTCATCGAGGCCTTCGTTTTGACAGGTTATGGCTCCCGTAACCCTAAACGAGCCAGAAGTTATTGCCGTTTGAATAATCGATATTTACAGGGTGCAACATCCACGGTGCAAGGTGCAACATCCGTCCGAAATGGTGAAACGGTGTCGTACGACTTTCAGAAATGCGTGCATGGATTTGAAACGGAACAGTACCATGGTGCACCACTCCCCAACGATGGGAAGTCGTAGACGGGCCACGGTATCCCGTTTTACCATAAAAATCCACGTGTCGAAAAAACGAAGGGTAAAAAACTTACGAGACCCGATTGAGATTCGGGTTGTCCTTTTTGGGCATTAATCTATCCGTTGACGGCTGAAAGCTGTCAAAGCCGTAGAACTCATCGAGGCCTTCGTTTTGACAGGTTATGGCTCCCGTAACTCTAAACGAGCCAGAAGTTATGGCCGTCCGAATAATCGATATCTACAGGGTGCAACATCCACGGTGCAAGGTGCAACATCCGTCCGAAATGGCGAAACAGTGCCGTACGACTTTTAGAAATGCATGCATGGATTTGAAACGGAACAGTACCATGGTGCACCACTCTCCAGCGATGGGAAGTCGAAGACGGGCCACGGTATCCCGTTTTACCATAAAAATACACGTGTCGAAAAAACGAAGGGTAAAAAACTTACGAGACCCGATTGAGATTCGGGTTCTCCTTTTTGGGCATTAATCTATCCGTTGACAGTTGAAAGCTGTCAAAGCCATAGAACTCATCGAGGACTTCGTTTTGACAGGTTATGGCTCCCGTAACTCCAAACGAGCCAGAAGTTATGGCCGTCCGAATAATCGATATCTACAGGGTGCCACATCCACGGCGCAAGGTGCAACATCCGTCCGAAATGGCGAAAAAGTGCCGTACGACTTTTAGAAATGCGTGCATGGATTTGAAACGGAACAGTACCATGGTGCACCACTCTCCAGCGATGGTAAATCGAAGGCCAACCACGGTAATCCTGTTTTACCGTAAAAATCCACGTGTCGAAAAAACTAAGGGTAAAAAACTTACGAGACCCGATTGAGATTCGGGTTGTCCTTTTTGGGCAATAATCTATCCGTTGACGGCTGAAAGCTGTCAAAGCCGTAGAACTCATCGAGGCCTTCGTTTTGACAGGTTATGGCTCCCGTAACTCTAAACTAGTCAGAAGTTATGGCCGTCCGAATAATCGATATCTACAGGGTGCAACATCCACGGCGCAAGGTGCAACATCCGTCCGAAATGGCGAAACAGTGTCGTACGACTTTTGGAAATGCGTGCATGGATTTAAAACGGAAAACCATGGTGCACCACTGTCCAGCGATGGTAAATCGATGGCCAGCCACCGTAATCCTGTTTTACCGTAAAAATCCACGTGTCGAAAAAACGAAGGGTAAAAAACTTACGAGACCCGATTGAGATTCGGGTTGTCCTTTTTGGGCATTAATCTATCCGTTGACGGCTGAAAGCTGTCGAAGCCGTATAACTCATCGAGGCCTTCGTTTTGACAGGTTATGGCTCCCGTAACTCTAAACGAGCCAGAAGTTATGGCCGTCTGAATAATCGATATCTACAGGGTGCAACATTCACGGTGCATGGTGCAACATCCGTCCGAAATGGCGAAACAGTGCCGTATGACTTTTAGAAATGCGTGCATGGATTTGAAACGGAACAGTACCATGGTGCACCACTCTCCAGCGATGGTAAATCGAAGACGGGCCACGGTAATCCTGTTTTACCGTAAAAATCCATGTGTCGAAAAAACGAAGGGTAAAAAACTTACGAGACCCGATTGAGATTTGGGTTGTCCTTTTTGGGCATTAATCTATCCGTTGACGGCTGAAAGCTGTCAAAGCTATAGAACTCATTGAGCCCTTCGTTTTGACAGGTTATGGCTCCCGTACCTCTAAACGAGGCAGAAGTTATGGCCGTCCAAATAATCGATATCTACAGGGTGCAACATCCACGGTGCAAGGAGCAACATCCGTCCGAAATGGCGAAACAGAGTCGTACGACTTTTAGAAATGCGTGCATGGATTTGAAACGGAACTTTACCATGGTGCACCACACTCCAGCGATCGTAAATCGAAGGCCAGCCACGGTAATCCTATTTTACCGTAAAAATCCACGTGTCGAAAAAACGAAGGGTAAAAAAATTACGAGGCCCGATTGAAATTCGGGCTGTCCTTTTCGGAAATTAATCTATCCATTGACGCCTGAAAGCTGTCAAAGCCGTATAAATCACCGTGGCCTTCGTTTTGACAGGTTATGGCTCCCGTAACTCTAAACGAGCCAGAAGTTATGGCTGTCCGAATAATCGGTATATACAGGGTGCAACATCCACGGTGCAAGGTGCAACATCCGTCCGAAATGGCGAAACAGTGCCGCACGACTTTTAGAAATGCATGCATGGATTTGAAACGGAACAGTACCATGGTGCACCACTGTCCAGCGATGGTAAATCGAAGGCCAGCAACCGTAATCCTGTTTTACCGTAGAAATCCACGTGGCGAAAAAATGAAGGATAAAAAACTTACGAGACCTGATTGAGATTCGGGTTGTCCTTTTTGGGCATTAATCTATCCGTTGACGACTGAAAGCTGTCAAAGCCGTAGAACTCATCGAGGCCTTCGTTTTGACAGGTTATGGCTCCCGTAACTCTAAACGAGCCAGAAGTTATGGCCGTTTGAATAATCGATATCTACAGGGTGCAACATCCACGGTGCAAGGTGCAACATCCGTCCGAAATGGTGAAACAGTGTTGTACGACTTTTAGAAATGCGTGCATGGATTTGAAACGGAACAGTACCATGGTGCACCGCTCTCCAGCGATGGGAAGTCGAAGACGGGCCACGGTAATCCCGTTTTACCGTAAAAATCCACGTGTCGAAAAAACGAAGGGTAAAAAACTTACGAGACCCGATTGAGATTCGGGTTGTCCTTTTTGGGCATTAATCTATTCGTTGATGGCTAAAAGCTGTCAAAGACGTAGAACTAATCGAGGCCTTCGTTTTGACAGGTTATGGCTCCCGTAACTCTAAACGAGCCAGAAGTTGTGGCCGTCCGAATAATCGATATCTACAGGGTGCAACATCCACGGTGCAAGGTGCAACATCCGTCCGAAATGGCGAAAAGGTGCCGTACGACTTTTAGAAATGCGTGCATGGATTTTAAACGGAATAGTACCATGGTGCACCACTCTCCAGCGTTGGTAGATCGAAGGCCAACCACGGTAATCCAATTTTACCGTAAAAATCCACGTGTCGAAAAAACAATGGGTAAAAAACTTACGAGACCCTATTGAGATTCGGGTTGTCCTTTTTGGGCATTAATCTATCCGTTGATGGATGAAAGCTGTCAAAGCCATAGAACTCATCGAGGCCTTCGTTTTGATAGGTTATGGCTCCCGTAACTCTAAACGAGCCAGAAGTTATGGCCGTTTGAATAATCGATATCTACAGGGTGCAACATCCACGGTGCAAGGTGCAACATCCGTCCGAAATGGTGAAACGGTGTTGTACGACTTTTAGAAATGCGTGCATGGATTTGAAACGGAACAGTACCATGGTGCACCGCTCTCCAGCGATGGGAAGTCGATGACGGGCCACGGTAATCCTGTTTTACCGTAAAAATCCACGTGTCGAAAAAACGAAGGGTAAAAAACTTACGAGACCCGATTGAGATTCGGGTTGTCCTTTTTGGGGATTAACCTATCCGTTGACGGCTGAAAGCTGTCAAAGCCGTAGAACTCATCGAGGCCTTTGTTTTGACAGGTTATGGATCCCGTAACTCTAAACGAGCCAGAAGTTGTGGCCGTCCGAATAATCGATATCTACAGGGTGCAACATCCACGGTGCAAGGTGCAACATCCGTCCGAAATGGCGAAACAGTGCCGCACGACTTTTAGAAATGCATGCATGGATTTGAAATGGAACAGTACCATGGTGCACCACTGTCCAGCGATGGTAAATCGAAGGCCAGCCACCGTAATCCTGTTTCACCGTAAAAATCCACGTGTCGAAAAAACGAAGGGTAAAAAACTTACGAGACCCGATTGAGATTCGGGTTTTCCTTTTTGGGCATTAATCTATCCGTTGACGGCTGAAAGCCGTCAAAGCCATAGAACTTATCGAGGCCTTCGTTTTGACAGGTTATGGCTCCTGTAACTATAAACGAGCCAGAAGTTATGGCCGTTTGAATAATCGATATCTACAGGGTGCAACATCCACGGTGCAAGGTGCAACATCCGTACGAAATGGTGAAACAGTGTTGTACGAATTTTAGAAATGCGTGCATGGATTTGAAACGGAACAGTACCATGGTGCACCGCTCTCCAGCGATGGGAAGTCGAAGACGGGCCACGGTAATCCCGTTTTACCGTAAAAATCCACGTGTCGAAAAAACGAAGGGCAAATAACTTACGAGACCCGATTGAGATTCGGGTTGTCCTTTTTGGACATTAATCTATCCGTTGACGGCTGAAAGCTGTCAAAGCCGTAGAACTCATTGAGGCCTTCGTTTTGACAGGTTATGGATCCCGTAACTCTAAACGAGCCAGAAGTTGTGGCCGTCCGAATAATCGATATCTACAGGGTGCAACATCCACGGTGCAAGGTGCAACATCCGTCCGAAATGGCGAAAAAGTGCCGTACGACTTTTAGAAATGCGTGCATGGATTTGAAACGGAACAGTACCATGGTGCACCACTCTCCAGCGTTGGTAAATCGTAGGCCAACCACGGTAATCATGTTTTACCGTAAAAATCCACGTGTCGAAAAAACGAAGGGTAAAAAACTTACGAGACCCTATTGAGATTCGGGTTGTCCTTTTTGGGCATTAATCTATCCGTTGATGGCTGAAAGCTGTCAAAGCCGTAGAACTCATCGAGGCCTTCGTTTTGACAGGTTATGGCTCCCGTAACTCTAAACGAGCCAGAAGTTATGGCCGTTTGAATAATCGATATCTACAGGGTGCAACATCCACGGTGCAAGGTGCAACATCCGTCCGAAATGGTGAAACAGTGTTGTACGACTTTTAGAAATGCGTGCATTGATTTGAAATGGAAGAGTACCATGGTGCACCGCTCTCCAGCGATGGGAAGTCGATGACGGGCCACGGTAATCACGTTTTACCGTAAAAATCCACGTGTCGAAAAAACGAAGGGTAAAAAACTTACGAGACCCGATTGAGATTCGGGTTGTCCTTTTTGGGCATTAATCTATCCGTTGACGTCTGAAAGCTGTCAAAGCCGTAGAACTCATCGAGGCCTTCGTTTTGACAGGTTATGGCTCCCGTAACTCTAAACGAGCCAGAAGTTGTAGCCGTCCGAATAATCGATATCTAAAGGGTGCAACATCCACGGTGCAAGGTGCAACATCCGTCCGAAATGGCGAAACAGTGCCGTACGACTTTTACAAATGCGTGCATGGATTTGAAACGGAACAGTACCATGGTGCACCACTGTCCAGCGATGGTAAATCGAAGGCCAGCCACCGTAATCCTGTTTCACCGTAAAAATCCACGTGTCGAAAAAACGAAGGGTAAAAAACTTACGAGACCCGATTGAGATTCGGGTTTTCCTTTTTGGGCATTAATCTATCCGTTGACGGCTGAAAGCTGTCAAAGCCATAGAACTCATCGAGGCCTTCGTTTTGACAGGTTATTGCTTCCGTAACTCTAAACGAGCAAGAAGTTATGGCCGTCCGAATAATCGATATCTAAAGGGTGCAACATCCACGGTGCAAGGTGCAACATCCGTCCGAAATGGCGAAACAGTGTCGTACGACTTTTAGAAATGCGTGCATGGATTTGAAACGGAACTGTACCATGGTGCATCACTGTCCAGCGATGGTAAATCGAAGGCCAGCCACCGTAATCCTGTTTCACTGTAAAAATCCACGTGTCGAAAAAACGAAGGGTAAAAAACTTACGAGACCCGATTGAGATTCGGGTTTTCCTTTTTGGGCATTAATCTATCCGTTGACGGCTGAAAGATGTCAAAACTGTAGATCTCGTCGAGGCGTTCGTTTTGATAGGTTATGGCTCCCGTAACTCTAAACGAGCCAGAAGTTATTGCCGTCCGAATAATCGATATCTACAGGGTGCAACATCCACGGTGCAAGGTGCAACATCCGTCCGAAATGGCGAAACAGAGCCGTAAGTTATGGCCGTTTGAATAATCGATATCTACAGGGTGCAACATCCACGGTGCAATGTGCAACATCCGTCCGAAATGGCGAAACAGTGTAGTACGACTTTTTGAAATGCGTGCATGGATTTGAAACGGAACAGTACCATGGTGCACCGCTCTCCAGCGATGGGAAGTCGAAGACGGGCCACGGTAATCCAGTTTTACCGTAAAAATCCACGTGTCCAAAAAACGAAGGGTAAAAAACTTACGAGGCCCGATTGAGATTCGGGTTGTCCTTTTTGCGCATTAATCTATCCGTTGACGGCTGAAAGCTGTCAAAGCCGTAGAACTCATCGAGGCCTTCGTTTTGACAGGTTGTGGCTCCCGTAACTCTAAACAAGCCAGAAGTTATGGCCGTCCGAATAATCGATATCTACAGAGTGCAACATCCACGGTGCAAGGTGCAACATCCGTCCGAAATGGCGAAACAGTGCCGTACGACTTTTAGAAATGCATGCATGGATTTGAAACGGAACAGTGCCATGGTACACCACTGTCCAGCGATGGTAAATCGAAGGCCAGCAACCGTAATCCTGTTTTACCGTAAAAATCCACGTGTCGAAAAAACGAAGGATAAAAAACTTACGAGACCCGATTGAGATTCGGGTTATCCTTTTTGGGCATTAATCTATCCGTTGACAGCTGAAAGCTGTCAAAGCCGTAGAACTCATCGAGGCCTTCGTTTTGACAGGTTATGGCTCCCGTAACTCTAAACGAGCCAGAAGTTATGGCCGTTTGAATAATCGATATCTACAGGGTGCAACATCCACGGTGCAATGTGCAACATCCGTCCGAAATGGTGAAACAGTGTTGTACGACTTTTACAAATGCGTGCATGGATTTGAAATGGAACAGTACCATGGTGCACCGCTCTCCAGCGATGGGAAGTCGAAGACGGGCCGCGGTAATCCCGTTTTACCGTAAAAATCCACGTGTCGAAAAAACGAAGGGTAAAAAACTTACGAGACCCGATTGAGATTCGGGTTGTCCTTTTTGGGCATTAATCTATCCGTTGACGGCTTAAAGCTGTCAAAGCCGTAGAACTCATCGAGGCCTTCGTTTTGACAGGTTATGGCTCCCGTAACTCTAAACGAGCCAGAAGTTGTGGTCGTCCGAATAATCTATATCTACAGGGTGCAACATCCACGGTGCAAGGTGCAACATCCGTCCGAAATGGCGAAACAGTGCCGTATGACTTTTAGAAATGCGTGCATGGATTTGAAACGGAACAGTACCATGGTGCACCGCTCTCCAGCGATGGGAAGTCGAAGACGGGCCGCGGTAATCCCGTTTTACCGTAAAAATCCACGTGTCAAAAAAACGAAGGGTAAAAAACTTATGAGACCCGATTGAGATTCGGGTTGTCCTTTTTGGGCATTAATCTATCCGTTGACGGCTGAAAACTGTAAAAGTCGTAGAACTCATCGAGGCCTTCGTTTTGACAGGTTATGGCTCCCGTAGCTCTAAACGAGCCAGACGTTATTGCCGTTTGAATAATCGTTATTTACAGGGTGCAACAACCACGGTGCAAGGTGCAACATCCGTCCGAAATGGTGAAACAGTGTCGTACGACTTTTAGAAATGCGTGCATGGATTTGAAACGTAACAGTACCATGGTGCACCACTCTCTAGCGATGGGAAGTCGAAGACAGGCCACGGTATCCCGTTTTACCACAAAAATCCCTGTGTCGAAAAAACGAAGGGTAAAAAACTTACGAGACCCTATTGAGATTCGGGTTGTCCTTTTTGGGCATTAATCTATCCGTTGACAGCTGAAAGCTTCCAAAGCCATATAACTCATCGAGGCCTTCATTTTGACAGGTTATGGCTCCCGTAACTCTAAACGAGCCAGAAGTTATGGCCGTCCGAATAATCGATATCTACAGGGTGCAACATCCACGGTGCAAGGTGCAACATCCGTCCGAAATGGCGAAACAGTGCCATACGACTTTTAGAAATGCGTGCATGGATTTGAAACGGAATAGTACCATGGTGCACCACTCTCCAGCGATAGTAAATCAAAGATGGGCCACGGTAATCCTGTTTTACCGTAAAAATCCACGTGTCGAAAAAACGAAGGGTAAAAAACTTACGAGACCCGATTGAGATTCGGGTTGTCCTTTTTGGGCATTAATCTATCCGTTGACGGCTGAAAGCTGTCAAAGCCGTAGAACTCATCGAGGCCTTCGTTTTGACTGGTTATAGCTCCCGTAACTCTAAACGAGGCAGAAGTTATGGTCGTCCAAATAATCGATATCTACATGGTGCAACATCCACGGTGCAAGGTGCAACATCCGTCCGAAATGGCGAAACAGAGCCGTACGACTTTTAGAAATGCGTGCATGGATTTGAAACGGAACAGTACCATGGTGCACCACTCTCCAACGATGGTAAATCGAAGGCCAGCCACGGTAATCCTATTTTACCGTAAAAATCCACGTGTCGAAAAAACGAAGGGAAAAAAACTTACGAGGCCCGATTGAGATTCGGGTTGTCCTTTTTGGGCATTAATCTATCCGTTGACGGCTGAAAGCTGTCAAAGCCATAGAACTCATCGAAGCCTTTGTTTTGACAGGTTGTGGCTCCCAACACTCTAAACAAGCCAGAAGTTATGGCCGTCCGAATAATCGATATCTACAGGGTGCAACATCCACGGTGCAAGGTGCAACATCCGTCCGAAATGGCGAAACAGTGCCGTACGACTTTTAGAAATGCATGCATGGATTTGAAACAGAACAGTACCATGGTGCACCACTGTCCAGCGATGGTAAATCGAAGGCCAGCAACTGTAATCCTGTTTTACCGTAAAAATCCACGTGTCGAAAAAACGAAGGATAAAAAACTTACGAGACCCGATTGAGATTCGTGTTGTCCTTTTTGGGCATTAATCTATCCGTTAACGGCTGAAAGCTGTCAAAGCCGTAGAACTCATCGAGGCCTTCGTTTTGACAGGTTATGGCTCCCGTAACTCTAAACGAGCCAGAAGTTATGGCCGTTTGAATAATCGATATCTACAGGGTGCAACATCCACGGCGCAATGTGCAACATCCGTCCGAAATGGCGAAACAGTGTAGTACGACTTTTAGAAATGCATGCATGGATTTGAAACGGAACAGTACCATGGTGCACCGCTCTCCAGCGATGGGAAGTCGAAGACGGGCCACGGTAATCCCGTTTTACCGTAAAAATCCACGTGTCGAAAAAACGAAGGGTAAAAAACTTACGAGACCCGATTGAGATTCGGGTTGTCCTTTTTGGGCATTAATCTATCCGTTGACGGCTGAAAGCCGTCAAATCCGTAGAACTCATCGAGGCCTTCGTTTTGACAGGTTATGGCTCCCGTAGCTCTAAACGAGCCAGAAGTTATTGCCGTTTGAATAATCGATATTTACAGGGTGCAACAACCACGGTGCAAGGTGCAACATCTGTCCGAAATGGTGAAACAGTGTCGTACGACTTTTAGAAATGCGTGCATGGATTTGAAACGTAACAGTACCATGGTGCACCACTCTCCAGCGATGGGAAGTCGAAGACAGGCCACGGTATCCCGTTTTACCATAAAAATCCCTGTGTCGAAAAAACGAAGGGTAAAAAACTTACGAGACCCGATTGAGATTCGGGTTGTCCTTTTTGGGCATTAATCTATCCATTGATAGCTGATAGCTGTCAAAGCCATAGAACTCATCGAGGCCTTCGTTTTGACAGGTTATGGCTCCCGTAACTCTAAACGAGCCAGAAGTTATGGCCGTCCGAATAATCGATATCTACAGGGTGCAACATCCACGGTGCAAGGTGCAACATCCGTCCGTAATGGCGAAACAGTGTCGTACGACTTTTAGAAATGCGTGCATGGATTTGAAACGGAACAGTATCATGGTGCACCACTCTCCAGCGATGGTAAATCGAAGATGGGCCACGGTAATCCTGTTTTACCGTAAAAATCCACGTGTCGAAAAAACGAAGGGTAAAAAACTTACGAGACCCGATTGAGATTCGGGTTGTCCTTTTTGGGCATTGATCTATCCGTTGACGGCTGAAAGCTGTCAAAGCCGTAGAACTCATCGAGGCCTTCGTTCTGACTGGTTATAGCTCCCGTAACTCTAAACGAGGCAGAAGTTATGGTCGTCCAAATAATCGATATCTACAGGGTGCAACATCCACGGTGCAAGGTGCAACATCCGTCCGAAATGGCGAAACAGAGCCGTACGACTTTTAGAAATGCGTGCATGGATTTGAAACGGAACAGTACCATGGTGCACCACTCGCCAACGATGGTAAATCTAAGGCCAGCCACGGTAATCCTATTTTACCGTAAAAATCCACGTGTCGAAAAAACGAAGGAAAAAAACTTACGAGGCCCGATTGAGATTCGGGATGTCCTTTTTGGGCATTAATCTATCCGTTGACGGCTGAAAGCTGTCAAAGCCGTAGAACTCATCGAGGCATTCGTTTTGACAGGTTGTGGCTCCCAACACTCTAAACGAGCCAGAAGTTATGGCCGTCCGAATAATCGATATCTACAGGGTGCAACATCCACGGTGCAAGGTGCAACATCCATCCGAAATGGCGAAACAGTGCCGTACGACTTTTAGAAATGCGTGCATGCATTTGAAACGGAACCGTACCATGGTGCACCACTCTCCAGCGATGGGAAGTTGAAGACGGGCGACGGTAATCCCGTTTTACCGTAAAAATCCACGTGTCGAAAAAACGAAGGGTAAAAAACTTACGAGACCCGATCGAGATTCGGGTTGTCCTTTTTGGGCATTAATCTATCCGTTGACGGCTGAAAGCTGTCAAAACCGTAGAACTCATCGAGGCCTTTGTTTTGACTGGTTATGGCCCCCGTAACTCTAAACGAGCCAGAAGTTATGGCCGTCCGAATAATCGATATCTACAGGGTGCAACATCCACGATGCAAGGTGCAACATCCGTCCGAAATGGCGAAACAGTGCCGTACGACTTTTAGAAATGCGTGCATGGATTTGAAACGGAACACTACAATGATGCACCACTCTCCAGCGATGGAAAGTCGAAGACGGGCCACGGTAATCCCGTCTAATCGTAAAAATCCACGTGTCGAAAAAATGAAGGGTAAAAAACTTACGAGACCCGATTGAGATTCGGGTTGTCCTTTTTGGGCATTAATCTATCCGTTGACGGCTGAAAGCCGTCAAAGCCGTAGAACTCATCGAGGCCTTCGTTTTGACAGATTATATCTTCCGTAACTCTAAACGAGCCAGAAGTTATGGCCGTCCGAATAATCGATATCTACAGGGTGCAACATCCACGGTGCAAGGTGCAACATCCGTCCGAAATGGCGAAACAGTGCCGTACAACTTTTAGAAATGCGTGCATGGATTTGAAACGGAACACTACCATGGTGCACCAATCTCCAGCGATGGGAAGTCGAAGACGGGCCACGGTAATCCCGTTTTACCGTAAAAATCCACGTTTCGAAAAAACGAAGGGTAAAAAACTTACGAGACCCGATTGAGATTCGGGTTGTCCTTTTTGGGCATTAATCTATCCGTTGACGGCTGAAAGCTGTCAAAGCCGTAGAACTCATCGAGGCCTTGGTTTTGACAGGTTATGGCTCCCATAACTCTAAACGAGCCAGAAGTTATGGCCGTCCGAATAATCGATATCTACAGGGTGCAACATCCACGGTGTAAGGTGCAACATCCGTCCGAAATGGCGAAACAGTGCCGTACGACTTTTAGAAATGCGTGCATGGATTTGAAACGGAACACTACCATGGTGCACCACTCTCCAGCGATGGGAAGTCGAAGACGGGCCACGGTAATCCCGTTTTACCGTAAAAATACACGTGTCGAAAAAACGAAGGGTAAAAAACTTACGAGACCCGATTAAGATTCGGGTTGTCCTTTTTGGGCATTAATCTATCCGTTGACGGCTAAAAGCTGTCAAAGCCGTAGAACTCATCGAGGCCTTCGTTTTGACAGGTTATGGCTCCCGTAACTCTAAACGAGCCAGAAGTTATGGCCGTTTGAATAATCGATATCTACAGGGTGCAACATCCACGGTGCAAGGTGCAACATCCGTCCGAAATGGTGAAACAGTGTTGTACGACTTTTAGAAATGCATGCATGGATTTGAAACGGAAGAGTACCATGGTGCACCGCTCTCCAGCGATGGGAAGTCGATGACGGGCCACGGCAATCCCGTTTTACCGTAAAAATCCACGTGTCGAAAAAACGAAGGGTAAAAAACTTACGAGACCCGATTGAGATTCGGGTTGTCCTTTTTGGGCATTAATCTATCCGTTGACGGCTGAAAGCTGTCAAAGCCGTAGAACTCATCGAGGCCTTCGTTTTGACAGGTTATGGCTCCCGTAACTCTAAACGAGCCAGAAGTTGTGGCCGTCCGAATAATCGATATCTTAAGAGTGCAACATCCACGGTGCAAGGTGCAACATCCGTCCGAAATGGCGAAACAGTGTCGTACGACTTTTAGAAATGCGTGCATGGATTTGAAACGGAACAGTACCATGGTGCATCACTGTCCAGCGATGGTAAATCGAAGGCCAGCCACCGTAATCCTGTTTCACTGTAAAAATCCACGTGTCGAAAAAACGAAGGGTAAAAAACCTACGAGACCCGATTGAGATTCGGGTTTTCCTTTTTGGGCATTAATCTATCCGTTGACGGCTGAAAGATGTCAAAACTGTAGATCTCATCGAGGCCTTCGTTTTGATAGGTTATGGCTCCCGTAACTCTAAACGAGCCAGAAGTTATTGCCGTCCGAATAATCGATATCTACAGGATGCAACATCCATGGTGCAAGGTGCAACATCCGTCCGAAATGGCGAAACAGAGCCGTAAGTTATGGCCGTTTGAATAATCGATATCTACAGGGTGCAACATCCACGGTGCAATGTGCAACATCCGTCCGAAATGGCGAAACAGTGTAGTATGACTTTTTGAAATGCGTGCATGGATTTGAAACGGAACAGTACCATGGTGCACCGCTCTCCAGCGATGGGAAGTCGAAGACGGGCCACGGTAATCTAGTTTTACCGTAAAAATCCACGTGTCCAAAAAACGAAGGGTAAAAAACTTACGAGGCCCGATTGAGATTCGGGTTGTCCTTTTTGCGCATTAATCTATCCGTTGACGACTGAATGCTGTCAAAGCCGTAGAACTCATCGAGGCCTTCGTTTTGACAGGTTGTGACTCCCGTAACTCTAAACAAGCCAGAAGTTATGGCCGTCCGAATAATCGATATCTACAGAGTGCAACATCCACGGTGCAAGGTGCAACATCCGTCCGAAATGGCGAAACAGTGCCGTACGACTTTTAGAAATGCATGCATGGATTTGAAACGGAACAGTGCCATGGTGCACCACTGTCCAGCGATGGTAAATCGAAGGCCAGCAACCGTAATCCTGTTTTACCGTAAAAATCCACGTGTCGAAAAAACGAAGGATAAAAAACTTACGAGACCCGATTGAGATTCGGGTTATCCTTTTTGGGCATTAATCTATCCGTTGACAGCTGAAAGCTGTCGAAGCCGTAGAACTCATCGAGGCCTTCGTTTTGACAGGTTATGGCTCCCGTAACTCTAAACGAGCCAGAAGTTATGGCCGTTTGAATAATCGATATCTACAGGGTGCAACATTCACGGTGCAATGTGCAACATCCGTCCGAAATGGTGAAACAGTGTTGTACGACTTTTACAAATGCGTGCATGGATTTGAAATGGAACAGTACCATGGTGCACCGCTCTCCAGCGATGGGAAGTCGAAGACGGGCCGCGGTAATCCCGTTTTAACGTAAAAATCCACGTGTCGAAAAAACGAAGGGTAAAAAACTTACGAGACCCGATTGAGATTCGGGTTGTCCTTTATGGGCATTAATCTATCCGTTGACGGCTTAAAGCTGTCAAAGCCGTAGAACTCATCGAGGCCTTCGTTTTGACAGGTTATGGCTTCCGTAACTCTAAACGAGCCAGAAGTTGTGGTCGTCCGAATAATCTATATCTACAGGGTGCAACATCCACGGTGCAAGGTGCAACATCCGTCCGAAATGGCGAAACAGTGCCGTACGACTTTTAGAAATGCGTGCATGGATTTGAAACGGAACAGTACCATGGTGCACCGCTCTCCAGCGATGGGAAGTCGAAGACGGGCCGCGGTAATCCCGTTTTACCGTAAAAATCCACGTGTCAAAAAAACGAAGGGTAAAAAACTTATGAGACCCGATTGAGATTCGGGTTGTCCTTTTTGGGCATTAATCTATCCGTTGACGGCTGAAAACTGTAAAAGTCGTAGAACTCATCGAGGCCTTCGTTTTGACAGGTTATGGCTCCCGTAGCTCTAAACGAGCCAGACGTTATTGCCGTTTGAATAATCGTTATTTACAGGGTGCAACAACCACGGTGCAAGGTGCAACATCCATCCGAAATGGTGAAACAGTGTCGTTCGACTTTTAGAAATGCGTGCATGGATTTGAAACCTAACAGTACCATGGTGCACCACTCTCTAGCGATGGGAAGTCGAAGACAGGCCACGGTATCCCGTTTTACCACAAAAATCCCTGTGTCGAAAAAACGAAGGGTAAAAAACTTACGAGACCCGATTGAGATTCGGGTTGTCCTTTTTGGGCATTAATCTATCCGTTGACAGCTGAAAGCTTCCAAAGCCATAGAACTCATCGAGGCCTTCGTTTTGACAGGATATGGCTCCCGTAACTCTAAACGAGCCAGAAGTTATGTCCGTCCGAATAATCGATATCTACAGGGTGCAACATCCACGGTGCAAGGTGCAACATCCGTCCGAAATGGCGAAACAGTGCCGTACGACTTTTAGAAATGCGTGCATGGATTTGAAACGGAACAGTACCATGGTGCACCACTCTCCAGCGATAGTAAATCAAAGATGAGCCACGGTAATCCTGTTTTACCGTAAAAATCCACGTGTCGAAAAAACGAAGGGTAAAAAACTTACGAGACCCGATTGAGATTCGGGTTGTCCTTTTTGGGCATTAATCTATCCGTTGATGGCTGAAAGCTGTCAAAGCCGTAGAACTCATCGAGGCCTTCGTTTTGACTGGTTATAGCTCCCGTAACTCTAAACGAGGCAGAAGTTATGGTCTTCCAAATAATCGATATCTACAGGGTGCAACATCCACGGTGCAGGGTGCAACATCCGTCCGAAATGGCGAAACAGAGCCGTACGACTTTTAGAAATGCGTGCATGGATTTGAAACGGAACAGTACCATGGTGCACCACTCTCCAACGATGGTAAATCGAAGGCCAGCCACGGTAATCCTATTTTACCGTAAAAATCCACGTGTCGAAAAAACGAAGGGAAAAAAACTTACGAGGCCCGATTGAGATTCGGGTTGTCCTTTTTGGGCATTAATCTATCCGTTGATGGCTGAAAGCTGTCAAAGCCATAGAACTCATCGAGGCCTTCGTTTTGACAGGTTGTGGCTCCCAACACTCTAAACAAGCCAGAAGTTATGGCCGTCCGAATAATCGATATCTACAGGGTGCAACATCCACGGTGCAAGGTGCAACATCCGTCCGAAATGGCGAAACAGTGCCGTACGACTTTTAGAAATGCATGCATGGATTTGAAACGGAACAGTACCATGGTGCACCACTGTCCAACGATGGTAAATCGAAGGCCAGCAACCGTAATCCTGTTTTACCGTAAAAATCCACGTGTCGAAAAAACGAAGGATAAAAAACTTACGAGACCCGATTGAGATTCGTGTTGTCCTTTTTGGGTATTAATCTATCCGTTAACGGCTGAAAGCTGTCAAAGCCGTAGAACTCATCGAGGCCTTCGTTTTGACAGGTTATGGCTCCCGTAAATCTAAACGAGCCAGAAGTTATGGCCGTTTGAATAATCGATATCTACAGGGTGCAACATCCACGGTGCAATGTGCAACATCCGTCCGAAATGGCGAAACAGTGTAGTACGACTTTTAGAAATGCATGCATGGATTTGAAACGGAACAGTACCATGGTGCACCGCTCTCCAGCGATGGGAAGTCGAAGACGGGCCACGGTAATCCCGTTTTACCGTAAAAATCCACGTGTCGAAAAAACGAAGGGTAAAAAACTTACGAGACCCGATTGAGATTCGGGTTGTCCTTTTTGGGCATTAATCTATCCGTTGACGGCTGAAAGCCGTCAAAGCCGTAGAACTCATCGAGGCCTTCGTTTTGACAGGTTATGGCTCCCGTAGCTCTAAACGAGCCAGAAGTTATTGCCGTTTGAATAATCGATATTTACAGGGTGCAACAACCACGGTGCAAGGTGCAACATCTGTCCGAAATGGTGAAACAGTGTCGTACGACTTTTAGAAATGCGTGCATGGATTTGAAACGTAACAGTACCATGGTGCACCACTCTCCAGCGATGGGAAGTCGAAGACAGGCCACGGTATCCCGTTTTACCATAAAAATCCCTGTGTCGAAAAAACGAAGGGTAAAAAACTTACGAGACCCGATTGAGATTCGGGTTGTCCTTTTTGGGCATTAATCTATCCATTGATAGCTGATAGCTGTCAAAGCCATAGAACTCATCGAGGCCTTCGTTTTGACAGGTTATGGCTCCCGTAACTCTAAACGAGCCAGAAGTTATGGCCGTCCGAATAATCGATATCTACAGGGTGCAACATCCAAGGTGCAAGGTGCAACATCCGTCCGTAATGGCGAAACAGTGCCGTACGACTTTTAGAAATGCGTGCATGGATTTGAAACGGAACAGTACCATGGTGCACCACTCTCCAGCGATGGTAAATCGAAGATGGGCCACGGTAATCCTGTTTTACCGTAAAAATCCACGTGTCGAAAAAACGAAGGGTAAAAAACTTACGAGACCCGATTGAGATTCGGGTTGTCCTTTTTGGGCATTAATCTATCCGTTGACGGCTGAAAGCTGTCAAAGCCGTAGAACTCATCGAGGCCTTCGTTTTGACTGGTTATAGCTCCCGTAACTCTAAACGAGGCAGAAGTTATGGTCGTCCAAATAATCGATATCTACAGGGTGCAACATCCACGGTGCAAGGTGCAACATCCGTCCGAAATGGCGAAACAGAGCCGTACGACTTTTAGAAATGCGTGCATGGATTTGAAACGGAACAGTACCATGGTGCACCACTCTCCAACGATGGTAAATCGAAGGCCAGCCACGGTAATCCTATTTTACCGTAAAAATCCACGTGTCGAAAAAACGAAGGGAAAAAACTTACGAGGCCCGATTGAGATTCGGGATGTCCTTTTTGGGCATTAATCTATCCGTTGACGGCTGAAAGCTGTCAAAGCCGTAGAACTCATCGAGGCATTAGTTTTGACAGGTTGTGGCTCCCAACACTCTAAACGAGCCAGAAGTTATGGCCGTCCGAATAATCGATATCTACAGGGTGCAACATCCACGGTGCAAGGTGCAACATCCGTCCGAAATGGCGAAACAGTGCCGTACGACTTTTAGAAATGCGTGCATGCATTTGAAACGGAACAGTACCATGGTGCACCACTCTCCAGCGATGGGAAGTTGAAGACGGGCCACGGTAATCCCGTTTTACCGTAAAAATCCACGTGTCGAAAAAACGAAGGGTAAAAAACTTACGAGACCCGATCGAGATTCGGGTTGTCCTTTTTGGGCATTAATCTATTTGTTGACGGCTGAAAGCTGTCAAAGCCGTAGAACTCATCGAGGCCTTCGTTTTGACTGGTTATGGCCCCCGTAACTCTAAACGAGCCAGAAGTTAGGGTCGTCCGAATAATCGATATCTACAGGGTGCAACATCCACGATGCAAGGTGCAACATCCGTCCGAAATGGCGAAACAGTGCCGTACGACTTTTAGAAATGCGTGCATGGATTTGAAACGGAACACTACAATGGTGCACCACTCTCCAGCGATGGAAAGTCGAAGACGGGCCACGGTAATCCCGTCTAATCGTAAAAATCCACGTGTCGAAAAAATGAAGGGTAAAAAACTTACGAGACCCGATTGAGATTCGGGTTGTCCTTTTTGGGCATTAATCTATCCGTTGACGGCTGAAAGCCGTCAAAGCCGTAGAACTCATCGAGGCCTTCGTTTTGACAGATTATATCTTCCGTAACTCTAAACGAGCCAGAAGTTATGGCCGTCCGAATAATCGATATCTACAGGGTGCAACATCCACGGTGCAAGGTGCAACATCCGTCCGAAATGGCGAAACAGGGCCGTACAACTTTTAGAAATGCGTGCATGGATTTGAAACGGAACACTACCATGGTGCACCAATCTCCAGCGATGGGAAGTCGAAGACGGGCCACGGTAATCCCGTTTTACCGTAAAAATCCACGTTTCGAAAAAACGAAGGGTAAATAACTTACGAGACCCGATTGAGATTCGGGTTGTCCTTTTTGGGCATTAATCTATCCGTTGACGGCTGAAAGCTGTCAAAGCCGTAGAACTCATCGAGGCCTTGGTTTTGACAGGTTATGGCTCCCATAACTCTAAACGAGCCAGAAGTTATGGCCGTCCGAATAATCGATATCTACAGGGTGCAACATCCACGGTGCAAGGTGCAACATCCGTCCGAAATGGCGAAACAGTGCCGTACGACTTTTAGAAATGCGTGCATGGATTTGAAACGGAACACTACCATGGTGTACCACTCTCCAGCGATGGGAAGTCGAAGACGGGCCACGGTAATCCCGTTTTACCGTAAAAATACACGTGTCGAAAAAACGAAGGGTAAAAAACTTACGAGACCCGATTAAGATTCGGGTTGTCCTTTTTGGGCATTAATCTATCCGTTGACGGCTAAAAGCTGTCAAAGCCGTAGAACTCATCGAGGTCTTCGTTTTGACAGGTTATGGCTCCCGTAGCTCTAAACGAGCCAGAAGTTATTGCCGTTTGAATAATCGATATTTACAGGGTGCAACAACCACGGTGCAAGGTGCAACATCTGTCCGAAATGGTGAAACAGTGTCGTACGACTTTTAGAAATGCGTGCATGGATTTGAAACGTAACAGTACCATGGTGCACCACTCTCCAGCGATGGGAAGTCGAAGACAGGCCACGGTATCCCGTTTTACCATAAAAATCCCTGTGTCGAAAAAACGAAGGGTAAAAAACTTACGAGACCCGATTGAGATTCGGGTTGTCCTTTTTGGGCATTAATCTATCCATTGATAGCTGATAGCTGTCAAAGCCATAGAACTCATCGAGGCCTTCGTTTTGACAGGTTATGGCTCCCGTAACTCTAAACGAGCCAGAAGTTATGGCCGTCCGAATAATCGATATCTACAGGGTGCAACATCCAAGGTGCAAGGTGCAACATCCGTCCGTAATGGCGAAACAGTGCCGTACGACTTTTAGAAATGCGTGCATGGATTTGAAACGGATTAGTACCATGGTGCACCACTCTCCAGCGATGGTAAATCGAAGATGGGCCACGGTAATCCTGTTTTACCGTAAAAATCCACGTGTCGAAAAAACGAAGGGTAAAAAACTTACGAGACCCGATTGAGATTCGGGTTGTCCTTTTTGGGCATTAATCTATCCGTTGACGGCTGAAAGCTGTCAAAGCCGTAGAACTCATCGAGGCCTTCGTTTTGACTGGTTATAGCTCCCGTAACTCTAAACGAGGCAGAAGTTATGGTCGTCCAAATAATCGATATCTACAGGGTGCAACATCCACGGTGCAAGGTGCAACATCCGTCCGAAATGGCGAAACAGAGCCGTACGACTTTTAGAAATGCGTGCATGGATTTGAAACGGAACAGTACCATGGTGCACCACTCTCCAACGATGGTAAATCGAAGGCCAGCCACGGTAATCCTATTTTACCGTAAAAATCCACGTGTCGAAAAAACGAAGGGAAAAAACTTACGAGGCCCGATTGAGATTCGGGATGTCCTTTTTGGGCATTAATCTATCCGTTGACGGCTGAAAGCTGTCAAAGCCGTAGAACTCATCGAGGCATTCGTTTTGACAGGTTGTGGCTCCTAACACTCTAAACGAGCCAGAAGTTATGGCCGTCCGAATAATCGATATCTACAGGGTGCAACATCCACGGTGCAAGGTGCAACATCCGTCCGAAATGGCGAAACAGTGCCGTACGACTTTTAGAAATGCGTGCATGCATTTGAAACGGAACAGTACCATGGTGCACCACTCTCCAGCGATGGGAAGTTGAAGACGGGCCACGGTAATCCCGTTTTACCGTAAAAATCCACGTGTCGAAAAAACGAAGGGTAAAAAACTTACGAGACCCGATCGAGATTCGGGTTGTCCTTTTTGGGCATTAATCTATCCGTTGACGGCTGAAAGCGGTCAAAGCCGTAGAACTCATCGAGGCCTTCGTTTTGACTGGTTATGGCCCCCGTAACTCTAAACGAGCCAGAAGTTAGGGCCGTCCGAATAATCGATATCTACAGGGTGCAACATCCACGATGCAAGGTGCAACATCCGTCCGAAATGGCGAAACAGTGCCGTACGACTTTTAGAAATGCGTGCATGGATTTGAAACGGAACACTACAATGGTGCACCACTCTCCAGCGATGGAAAGTCGAAGACGGGCCACGGTAATCCCGTCTAATCGTAAAAATCCACGTGTCGAAAAAATGAAGGGTAAAAAACTTACGAGACCCGATTGAGATTCGGGTTGTCCTTTTTGGGCATTAATCTATCCGTTGACGGCTGAAAGCCGTCAAAGCCGTAGAACTCATCGAGGCCTTCGTTTTGACAGATTATATCTTCCGTAACTCTAAACGAGCCAGAAGTTATGGCCGTCCGAATAATCGATATCTACTGGGTGCAACATCCACGGTGCAAGGTGCAACATCCGTCCGAAATGGCGAAACAGGGCCGTACAACTTTTAGAAATGCGTGCATGGATTTGAAACGGAACACTACCATGGTGCACCAATCTCCAGCGATGGGAAGTCGAAGACGGGCCACGGTAATCCCGTTTTACCGTAAAAATCCACGTTTCGAAAAAACGAAGGGTAAAAAACTTACGAGACCCGATTGAGATTCGGGTTGTCCTTTTTGGGCATTAATCTATCCGTTGACGGCTGAAAGCTGTCAAAGCCGTAGAACTCATCGAGGCCTTGGTTTTGACAGGTTATGGCTCCCATAACTCTAAACGAGCCAGAAGTTATGGTCGTCCGAATAATCGATATCTACAGGGTGCAACATCCACGGTGCAAGGTGCAACATCCGTCCGAAATGGCGAAACAGTGCCGTACGACTTTTAGAAATGCGTGCATGGATTTGAAACGGAACACTACCATGGTGCACCACTCTCCAGCGATGGGAAGTCGAAGACGGGCCACGGTAATCCCGTTTTACCGTAAAAATACACGTGTCGAAAAAAAGAAGGGTAAAAAACTTACGAGACCCGATTAAGATTCGGGTTGTCCTTTTTGGGCATTAATCTATCCGTTGACGGCTAAAAGCTGTCAAAGCCGTAGAACTCATCGAGGCCTTCGTTTTGACAGGTTATGGCTCCCGTAACTCTAAACGAGCCAGAAGTTATGGCTTTCCGAATAATCGATATCTACAGAGTGCAACATCCACGGTGCAAGGTGCAACATCCGTCCGAAACGGCGAAACAGTGCCGTAAGACTTTTAGAAATGCGTGCATGGATTTGAAATGGAACAGTACCATGGTGCACCACTCTCCAGCGGTGGGAAGTCGAAGACGGGCCACGGTAATCCTGTTTTACCATAAAAATCCACGTGTCGAAAAAACGAAAGGTAAAAAACTTACGAGACCCGATTGAGATTCGGGTTGTCCTTTTTGGGCATTAATCTATCCGTTGACGGCTAAAAGCTATCAAAGCCATAGAACTCATCGAGGCCTTCGTTTTAACAGGTTATGGCTCCCGTAACTCTAAACGAGTCAGAAGTTATGGCCGTTTGAATAATCGATATCTACAGGGTGCAACATCCACGGTGCAAGGTGCAACATCCGTCCGAAATGGTGAAACAGTGACGTACGACTTTTAGAAACGCGTGCATGGATTTGAAACAGAACAATACCATGGTGCACCACTCTCCAGCGATGGGAAGTCGAAGACGGAACACGGTAATCCCGTTTTACCGTAAAAATCCACGTGTCGAAAAAACGAAGGGTAAAAAACTTACGAGACCCGATTGAGATTCGGGTTGTCCTTTTTGGACATTAATCTATCCGTTGATGGCTGAAAGCTGTCACAGCCGTAGAACTCATCGAGGCTTCGTTTTGACAGGTTATGGCTCCCGTAACTCTAAACGAGCCAGAAGTTATGGCCGTTCGAATAATCGATATCTACAGAGTGCAACATCCACGGTGCAAGGTGCAACATCCGTCCGAAATGTCGAAACAGTGCCGTACGACTTTTAGAAATGCGTGCATGGATTTGAAACGGAACAGTACCAAGGTGCGACACTCTCCAGCGATGGTAAGTCGAAGACGGGCCACGGTAATCCCGTTTTACCGTAAAAATCCACGTGTCGAAAAAACGAAGGTTTAAAAACTTACGAGATCCGATTGAGATTCGGGTTGTCCTTTTTGGGCATTAATCTATCTGTTGACGGCTGAAAGCAGTCAAAGCTGTAGAACTCATCGAGGCCTTCGTTTTGACAGGTTATCGCTCCCGTAACTCTAAACGAGCCAGTAGTTATGGCCGTCCGAATAATCGATATCTACACGGTGCAACATCCATGGTGCAGGGTGCAACATCCGTCCGAAATGGCGAAACAGTGCCGTACGAATTTTAGAAATGTGTGCATGGATTTGAAATGGAACAGTACCATGGTGCACCACTCTCCAGCGATGGGAAGTCGAAGACGGGCCACGGTAATCCCGTTTTACCGCAAAAAACCACGTGTCGAAAAAACGAAGGGTAAAAAACTTACGAGACCCGATCGAGATTCGGGTTGTCCTTTTTGGAAATTAATCTATCCGTTGATGGCTGAAAGCTGTCAAACCCATAGAACTCATTGAGGCCTTCGTTTTGACAGGTTATGGCTCCCGTAACTCTAAACGAGCCAGAAGTTATGGCCTTCCGAATAATCGATATCTACAGGGTGCAACATCCACGGTGCATGGTGCAACATCCGTCCGAAATGGCGAAACAGTGCCGTACGAATTTTCGAAATGCGTGCAAGGATTTGAAACGGAACAGTACCATGGTGCACCACTCTCCAGTGATGGGAAGTCGAAGACGGGCCGTGGTAATCCTGTTTTACAGTAAAATCCTCGTGTCGAAAAAACGAAGGGTAAAAAATTTACGAGACCCGATTGAGATTCGGGTTGTCCTTTTTGGGCATTAATCTATCCGTTGGCGGCTGAAAGCTGTCAAAGCCGTAGAACTCATCGAGGCTTCGTTTTGACAGGTTATGGCTCCCGTAACTCTAAACGAGCCAGAAGTTATGGCCGTCCGAATAATCGATATCTACAGGGTGCAACATCCACGGTGCATGGTGCAACATCCGTCCGAAATGGTGAAACAGTGCCGTACGACTTCTAGAAATGCGTGCATGAATTTGAAACGGAACAGTACCATGGTGCACCACTCTCCAACGATGGAAAGTCGAAGACGGGCCACGGTAATCCCGTTTTACCGTAAAAATCCACGTGTCGAAAAAACGAAGGGTAAAAAACTTACGAGACCCGATCGAGATTCGGGTTGTCCTTTTTGGGCATTAATCTATCCGTTGACGGCTGAAAGCTGTCAAACCCGTAGAACTCATCGAGGCCTTCATTTTGACAAGTTATGGCTCCCGTAACTCTAAACGAGCCAGAAGTTATGGCCGTCCGAATAATCGATATCTACAGGGTGCAACATCCACGGTGCAAGGTGCAACATCCGTCCGAAATGGCGAAACTGTGTCGTACGACTTTTAGAAATGCGTGCATGGATTTCAAATGGAACGCTACCATGGTGCACCACTCTCCAGCGATGGGAAGTCGAAGACGGGCCACGGTAATCCCGTGTTACCGTAAAAATCCACGTGTCGAAAAAACGAAGGGTAAAAAACATACGAGCCCGATTGAGATTCGGGTGGTCCTTTTTGGGCATTAATCAATCCGTTGACGGCTGGATGCTGTCAAAGCCGTAGAACTCATCGAGGCCTTCCTTTTGACAGGTTATGGCTCCCGTAACTCTAAACGAGCCAGAAGTTATGGCCATCCGAATAATCGATATCTACAGGGTGCAACATCCACGGTGCAAGGTGCAACATCCGTCCGAAATGGCGAAACAGTGTCGAACGAATTTTAGAAATGCGTGCATGGATTCGAAACGGAACACTACCATGGTGCACCACTCTCCAGCGATGGGAAGTCGAAGACGGACCACGGTAATCCCGTTTTACCGTAAAAATCGACGTGTCGAAAAAACGAAGGGTAAAAAACTTACGAGACCCGATTGAGATTCGGGTTTTCCTTTTTGGGCATTAATCTATCCATTGACGGCTGAAAGCTGTCAAAGCCGTAGAACTCATCGAGGTCTTCGTTTTGACATGTTATGTCTTCCGTAACTCTAAACGAGCCAGAAGTTATGGCCGTCCAAATAATCGATATCTACAGTGTGCAACATCCACGGTGCAAGGTGCAGCATCCGTCCGAAATGGCGAAACAGTGCCGTACGACTTTTTGAAATGCGTGCATGGATTTGAAATGGAACGCTACCATGGTGCACCACTCTCCAGCGATGGGAAGTCGAAGACGGGCAACGGTAATCCCGTGTTACCGTAAAAATCCACGTGTCGAAAAAACGAAGGGTAAAAAACTTACGAGCCCGATTGAGATTCGGGTGGTCCTTTTTGGGCATTAATCTATCCGTTGATGGCTGGAAGCTGTCAAAGCCGTAGAACTCATCGAGGCCTTCGTTTTGACAGGTTATGGCTGCCGTAACTCTAAACGAGCCAGAAGTTATGGCCATCCGAATAATTGATATCTACAGGGTGCAACATCCACCGTGCAAGGTGCAACATCCGTCCGAAATGGCGAAACAGTGCCGAAAGACTTTTAGAAATGCGTGCATGGATTTGAAACGGTACAGTACCATGGTGCACCACTCTCCAGCGATGGTAAATCGAAGGCCAACCACGGTAATCCTGTTTTACCGTAAAAATCCACGTGTCGAAAAAACGAAGGGTAAAAAACTTACGAGACCCGATTGAGATTCGGGTTGTCCTTTTTGGGCATTAATTTATCCGTTGACGTCTGAAAGCTGTCAAAGCCGTAGAACTCATCGAGGCCTTCGTTTTGACAGGATATGGCTCCCATAACTCTAAACGAGCCAGAAGTTATGGCCGTCCGAATAATCGATATCTACAGGGTGCAACATCCACGGTGCAAGGTGCAACATCCGTCCGAAATGGCGAAACAGTGCCGTACGACTTTTAGAAATGCGTGCATGGATTTGAAAAAGTATAGTACCATGGTGCACCACTCTCCAGCGATGGTGAATCGAAGGCGAGCCACGGTAAACTTGTTTTACCGTAAAAATCCACGTGTCGAAAAAACGAAGGGTAAAAAACTTACGAGACCCGATTGAGATTCAGGTTGTCCTTTTTGGGCATTAATTTATCCGTTGACGTCTGAAAGCTGTCAAAGCCGTAGAAATCATCGAGGCCTTCGTTTTGACAGGTTATGGCTCCCGTAACTCTAAACGAGCCAGAAGTTATGGCCGTCCGAATAATCGATATCTACAGGGTGCAACATCCACTGCGCAAGGAGCAACATCCGTCCGAAATGGCGAAATAGTGCCGTACGACTTTAAGAAATGCGTGCATGGATTTGAAACGGAACAGTACCATGGTGCACCACTGTCCAGCGATGGTAAATCGAAGACGGGCCACGGTAATCCTGTTTTACCGTAAAAATCCACGTGTCCAAAAAACGAAGGGTAAAAAACTTACGAGACCCGATTGAGATTCGGGTTGTCCTTTTTGGGCATTAATCTATCCGTTGACGGCTGATAGCTGTCAAAGCCGTAGAACTCATCGAGCCCTTCGTTTTGACAGTTATGGCTCCCGTAACTCTAAACGAGCCAGAAGTTATGGCCATCCGAATGATCGATATCTACAGGGTGCAACATCCACGGTGCAAGGTGCAACATCCGTCCGAAATGGCGAAACAGTGCCGTACGACTTTTAGAAATGCGTGCATGGATTTGAACCGGAACACTACCTTGGTGCACCACTCTCCAGCGATGGGAAGTCGAAGACGGGCCACGGTAATCCCGTTTTACCGTAAAAATCCACGTGTCGAAAAAACGAAGGGTAAAAAACTTACGAGACCCGATTAAGATTCGGGTTGTCCTTTTTGGGCATTAGTCTATCCGTTGACGGCTAAAAGCTGTCAAAGCCGTAGAACTCATTGAGGCCTTCGTTTTGACTGGTTATGGCTCCCGTAACTCTAAACGAGCCAGAAGTTATGGTTGTCCGAATAATCGATATCTACAGGGTGCAACATCCACGGTGCAAGGTGCGACATCCGTCCGAAATGGCGAAACAGTGCCGTAAGACTTTTAGAAATGCGTGCATGGATTTGAAATGGAACAGTACCATGGTGCACCACTCTCCAGCGGTGGGAAGTCGAAGACGGGCCACGGTAATCCTGTTTTACCGTAAAAATCCACGTGTCGAAAAAACGAAGGGTAAAAAACTTACGAGACCCGATTGAGATTCGGGTTGTCCTTTTTGGGCATTAATCTATCCGTTGACGGCTAAAAGCTATCAAAGCCATAGAACTCATCGAGGCCTTCGTTTTAACAGGTTATGGCTCCCGTAACTCTAAACGACTCAGAAGTTATGGCCGTTTGAATAATCGATATCTACAGGGTGCAACATCCACGGTGCAAGGTGCAACATCCGTCGGAAATGGTGAAACAGTGACGTACGACTTTTAGAAATGCGTGCATGGATTTGAAAGGGAACAATACCATGGTGCACCACTCTCCAGCGATGGGAAGTCGAAGACGGGCCACGGTAATCCCGTTTTACCGTAAAAATCCACGTGTCGGAAAAACAAAGGGTAAAAAACTTACGAGACCCGATTGAGATTCGGGTTCTCCTTTTTGGACATTAATCTATCCGTTGATGGCTGAAAGCTGTCACAGCCGTAGAACTCATCGAGGCTTCGTTTTGACAGGTTATGGCTCCCGTAACTCTAAACGAGCCAGAAGTTATGGCCGTTCGAATAATCGATATCTACAGGGTGCAACATCCACGGTGCAAGGTGCAACATCCGTCCGAAATGTCGAAACAGTGCCGTACGACTTTTAGAAATGCGTGCATGGATTTGAAACGGAACAGTACCATGGTGCGACACTCTCCAGCGATGGTAAGTCGAAGACGGGCCACGGTAATCCCGTTTTACCGTAAAAATCCACGTGTCGAAAAAACGAAGGGTAAAAAACTTACGAGACCCGATTGAGATTCGGGTTGTCCTTTTTGGGCATTAATCTATCCGTTGACGGCTGAAAGCTGTCAAAGCCGTAGAACTCATCGAGGCCTTCGTTTTGACATGTTATGTCTTCCGTAACTCTAAACGAGCCAGAAGTTATGGCCGTCCAAATAATCGATATCTACAGTGTGCAACATCCACGGTGCAAGGTGCAACATCCGTCCGAAATGGCGAAACAGTGCCGTACGACTTTTAGAAATGCGTGCATGGATTTGAAATGGAACGCTACCATGGTGCACCACTCTCCAGCGATGGGAAGTCGAAGACGGGCCACGGTAATCCCGTGTTACCGTAAAAATCCACGTGTCGAAAAAACGAAGGGTAAAAAACTTACGAGCCCGATTGAGATTCGGGGTCCTTTTTGGGCACTAATCTATCCGTTGATGGCTGGAAGCTGTCAAAGCCGTAGAACTCATCGAGGCCTTCGTTTTGACAGGTTATGGCTCCTGTAACTCTAAACGAGCCAGAAGTTATGGCCATCTGAATAATCGATATCTACAGGGTGCAACATCCACGGTGTAAGGTGCAACATCCGTCCGAAATGGCGAAACAGTGCCGAACGACTTTTAGAAATGCGTGCATGGATTTGAAACGGTATAGTACCATGGTGCACCACTCTCCAGCGATGGTAAATCGAAGGCCAACCACGGTAATCCTGTTTTACCGTAAAAATCCACGTGTCGAAAAAACGAAGGGTAAAAAACTTACGAGACCCGATTGAGATTCGGGTTGTCCTTTTTGGGCATTATTTATCCGTTGACGTCTGAAAGCTGTCAAAGCCGTAGAACTCATCGAGGCCTTTGTTTCGACAGGATATGGCTCCCGTAACTCTAAACGAGCCAGAAGTTATGGCCGTCCGAATAATCGATATCTACAGGGTGCAACATCCACGGTGCAAGGTGCAACATCCGTCCGAAATGGCGAAACAGTGCCGTACGACTTTTAGAAATGCGTGCATGGATTTGAAACGGTACAGTACCATGGTGCACCACTCTCCAGCGATGGTAAATCGAAGGCGAGCCACGGTAATCCTGTTTTACCGTAAAAATCCACGTGTCGAAAAAACGAAGGGTAAAAAACTTACGAGACCCGATTGATATCCGGGTTGTCCTTTTTGGGCATTAATTTATCCGTTGACGTCTGAAAGCTGTCAAAGCCGTAGAACTCATCGAGGCCTTCGTTTTGACAGGTTATGGCTCCCGTAACTCTAAACGAGCCAGAAGTTAAGGCCGTCCGAATAATCGATATCTACAGGGTGCAACATCCACTGCGCAAGGAGAACATCCGTCCGAAATGCCGAAATAGTGCCGTACGACTTTAAGAAATGCGTGCATGGATTTGAAACGGAACAGTACCATGGTGCACCACTGTCCAGCGATGGTAAATCGAAGACGGGCCACGGTAATCCTGTTTTACCGTAAAAATCCACGTGTCCAAAAAACGAAGGGTAAAAAACTTACGAGACCCGATTGAGATTCGGGTTGTACTTTTTGGGCATTAATCTATCCGTTGACGGCTGATAGCTGTCAAAGCCGTAGAACTCATCGAGCCCTTCGTTTTGACAGTTATGGCTCCCGTAACTCTAAACGAGCCAGAAGTTATGGCCGTCCGAATAATCGATATCTACAGGGTGCTACATCCACGGTGCATGGTGCAACATCCGTCCGAAATGGCGAAAAAGTGTCGTACGACTTTTAGAAATGCGTGCATGGATTTGAAACTGAACAGTACCATGGTGCACCACTTTACAGCGGGCCACGGTAATCCTGTTTTACCGTAAAAATCCACGTGTCCAAAAAATGAAGGGTAAAAAACTTACGAGACCCGATTGAGATTCGGGTTGTACTTTTTGGGCATTAATCTACCCGTTGACGGCTGAAAGCCGTCAAAGCCGTAGAACTCATCGAGGCCTTCGTTTTGACAGGTTATGGCTCCCGTAACTCTAAACGAGGCAGAAGTTATGGCCGTCCAAATAATCGATATCTACAGGGTGCAACATCCACGGTGCGTGGTGCAACATCCGTCCGAAATGGCGAAACAGAGCCGTACGACTTTTAGAAATGCGTGCATGGATTTGAAACGGAACAGTACCACGGTGCACCACTCTCCAGCGATGGTAAATCGAAGGCCAGCCACGGTAATCCTATTTTACCGTAAAAATCCACGTGTCGAAAAAACGAAGGGTAAAAAACTTACGAGGCCCGATTGAGGTTCGGGTTGTCCTTTTTAGGAATTAATCGATCCGTTGACGGCGGAAAGCTGTCAAAGCCGTAGAACTCATCGAGGCCTTCGTTTTGACAGGTTGTGGCTCTCGTAACTCTAAACAAGCCAGAAGTTATGGCCGTCCGAATAATCGATATATACAGGGTGCAACATCCACGGTGCAAGGTGCAACATCCGTCCGAAATGGCGAAACAGTGCCGTACGACTTTTAGAAATGCATGCATGGATTTGAAACGAAACAGTACCATGGTGCACCACTGTCCAGCGATGGTAAATCGAAGGCCAGCAACCGTAATACTGTTTTACCGTAAAAATCCACGTGTCGAAAAAACGAAGGATAAAAAACTTACGAGACCCGATTGAGATTCGGGTTGTCCTTTTTGGGCATTAATCTATCCGTTGATGGCTGAAAGCTATCAAAGCCGTAGAACTCATCGAGGCCTTCGTTTTGACATGTTATGTCTTCCGTAACTCTAAACGAGCCAGAAGTTATGGCCGTCCAAATAATCGATATCTACAGTGTGCAACATCCACGGTGCAAGGTGCAACATCCGTCCGAAATGGCGAAACAGTGCCGTACGACTTTTAGAAATGCGTGCATGGATTTGAAATGGAACGCTACCATGGTGCACCACTCTCCAGCGATGGGAAGTCGAAGACGGGCCACGGTAATCCCGTGTTACCGTAAAAATCCACGTGTCGAAAAAACGAAGGGTAAAAAACTTACGAGCCCGATTGAGATTCGGGTGGTCCTTTTTGGGCACTAATCTATCCGTTGATGGCTGGAAGCTGTCAAAGCAGTAGAACTCATCGAGGCCTTCGTTTTGACAGGTTATGGCTCTCGTAACACTGAACGAGCTAGAAGTTGTGGCCGTCCGAATAATCGATATCTATAGGGTGCAACATCCACGGTGCAAGGTGCAACATCCATCCAAAATGGCGAAACAGTGCCGTACGACTTTTAGAAATGCATGCATGGATTTGAAACGGAACACTACCATGGTGCACCACTCTCCAGCGATGGAAAGTCGAAGACGTGCCACGGTAATCCCGTTTTACCGTAAAAATCCACGTGTCGAAAAAACGAAGGGTAAAAAACTTACGAGACCCGATTGAGATTCGGGTTGTCCTTTTTGGGCATTAATCTATCTGTTGGCTGCTGAAAGCTGTCAAAGCCGTAGAACTCATCGAGGCCTTCGTTTTGACAGGTTATGGCTCTCGTAACACTGAACGAGCTAGAAGTTGTGGCCGTCCGAATAATCGATATCTACAGGGTGCAACATCCACGGTGCAAGGTGCAACATCCGTCCGAAATGGCGAAACAGTGCCGTACGACTTTTAGAAATGCGTGCATGGATTTGAAATGGAACAGTACCATGGTGCACCACTGTCCAGCGATGGTAAATCGAAGGCCAGCCACCGTAGTCCTGTTTTACCGTAAAAATCCACGTGTCGAAAAAACGAAGGGTAAAAAACTTACGAGACCCGATTGAGATTCAGGTTGTCCTTTTTGGGCATTAATCTATCCGTTGACGGCTGAAAACTGTCAAAGCCGTAGAACTCATCGAGGCCTTCGTTTTGACAGGTTATGGCTCCCGTAACTCTAAATGAGCCAGAAGTTATGGCCGTTTGAATAATCGATATCTACAGGGTGCAACATCCACGGTGCAAGGTGCAACATCCGTCCGAAATGGTGTAATAGTGTTGTACGACTTTTAGAAATGCGTGCATGGATTTGAAATGGAATAGTACCATGGTGCACCGCTCTCCAGTGATGGGAAGTCGAAGACGGGCCACGGTAACCCCGTTTTACCGTAAAAATCCACGTGTCGAAAAAACGAAGGGTAAAAAACTTACGAGACCCGATTGAGATTCGGGTTGTCCTTTTTGGGCATTAATCTATCCGTTGACGGCTGAAAGCTGTCAAAGCAGTAGAACTCATCGAGGCCTTCGTTTTGACAGGTTATGGCTCTCGTAACACTGAACGAGCTAGAAGTTGTGGCCGTCCGAATAATCGATATCTATAGGGTGCAACATCCACGGTGCAAGGTGCAACATCCATCCAAAATGGCGAAACAGTGCCGTACGACTTTTAGAAATGCATGCATGGATTTGAAACGGAACACTACCATGGCGCACCACTCTCCAGCGATGGAAAGTCGAAGACGTGCCACGGTAATCCCGTTTTACCGTAAAAATCCACGTGTCGAAAAAACGAAGGGAAAAAAACTTACGAGACCCGATTGAGATTCGGGTTGTCCTTTTTGGGCATTAATCTATCTGTTGGCTGCTGAATGCTGTCAAAGCCGTAGAACTCATAGAGGCCTTCGTTTTGACAGGTTATGGCTCCCGTAACTCTAAACGAGCCAGAAGTTATGGCCGTTCGAATAATCGATATCTACAGGGTGCAACATCCACGGTGCAGGGTGCAACATCCGTCCGAAATGGCGAAACAGTGCCGTACGACTTTTAGAAATGCGTGCATGGATTTGAAACGGAACAGTACCATGGTGCGACACTCTCCAGCGTTGGTAAGTCGAAGACGGGACACGGTAATCCCGTTTTACCGTAAAAATCCACGTGTCGAAAAAACGAAGGGTAAAAAACTTACGAGACCCGATTGAGATTCGGGTTGTCCTTTTTGGGCATTAATCTATCCGTTGACGGCTGAAAGCTGTCAAAGCCGTAGAACTCATCGAGGCCTTCGTTTTGACAGGTTATGGCTCCCGTAACTCTAAATGAGCCAGAAGTTATGGTCGTTTGAATAATAGATATCTACAGGGTGCAACAACCACGGTGCAAGGTGCAACATCCGTCCGAAATGGTGTAACAGTGTTGTACGACTTTTAGAAATGCGTGCATGGATTTGAAATGGAATAGTACCATGGTGCACCGCTCTCCAGCGATGGGAAGTCGAAGACGGGCCACGGTAATCCCGTTTTACCGTAAAAATCCACGTGTCGAAAAAACGAAGGGTAAAAAACTTACGAGACCCGATTGAGATTCGGGTTGTCCTTTTTGGGCATTAATCTATCCGTTGACGGCTGAAAGCTGTCAAAGCAGTAGAACTCAACGAGGCCTTCGTTTTGACAGGTTATGGCTCTCGTAACACTGAACGAGCTAGAAGTTATGGCCGTCCGAATAATCGATATCTACAGGGTGCAACATCCGCGGTGCAAGGTGCAACATCCGTCCGAAATGGCGAAACAGTGCCGTACGACTTTTAGAAATGCGTGCATGGATTTGAAACGGAACACTACCATGGTGCACCACTCTCCATCGATGGAAAGTCGAAGACGAGCCACGGTAATCCCGTTTTACCGTAAAAATCCACGTGTCGAAAAAACGAAGGGTAAAAAACTTACGAGACCCGATTGAGATTCGGGTTGTCCTTTTTGGGCATTAATCTATCCGTTGGCTGCTGAAAGCTGTCAAAGCCGTAGAACTCATCGAGGCCTTCGTTTTGACAGGTTATGGCTCCCGTAACTCTAAACGAGCCAGAAGTTATGGCCGTTCGAATAATCGATATCTACAGGGTGCAACATCCACGGTGCAGGGTGCAACATCCGTCCAAAATGGCGAAACAGTGCCGTACAACTTTTAGAAATGCGTGCATGGATTTGAAACGGAACAGTACCATGGTGCGACACTTTCCAGTGATGGTAAGTCGAAGACGGGACACGGTAATCCCGTTTTACCGTAAAAATCCACGTGTCGAAAAAACGAAGGTTTAAAAACTTACGAGATCCGATTGAGATTCGGGTTGTCCTTTTTGGGGATTAATCTATCTGTTGACGGCTGAAAGCAGTCAAAGCCGTAGAACTCATTGAGGCCTTCGTTTTGACAGGTTATTGCTCCCGTAACTCTAAACGAGCCAGTAGTTATGGCCATCCGAATAATCGACATCTACACGGTGCAACATCCATGGTGCAAGGTGCAACATCCGTCCGAAATGGCGAAACAGTGCCGTACGAATTTTAGAAATGTATGCATGGATTTGAAACGGAACAGTCCCATGGTGCACCACTCTCCAGCGATGGGAAGTCGAAGACGGGCCACGGTAATCCCGTTTTACCGTAAAAATCCACGTGTCGAAAAAACGAAGGGTAAAAAACTTACGAGACCCGATCGAGATTCGGGTTGTCCTTTTGGGAAATTAATCTATCCGTTGATAGCTGAAAGCTGTCAAACCCATAGAACTTATCGAGGCCTTCGTTTTGATAGGTTATGGCTCCCGTAACTCTAAACGAGCCAGAAGTTATGGCCGTCCGAATAATCGATATCTACAGGGTGCAACATCCACGGTGCAAGGTGCAACATCCGTCCGAAATGGCGAAACAGTGCCGTACGACTTTTAGAAATGCGTGCATGGATTTGAAACGGAACAGTACCATGGTGCACCACTCTCCAGCGATGGGAAGTCGAAGACGGGCCATGGTAATCCTGTTTTACCGTAAAAATCCACGTGTCGAAAAAACGAAGGGTAAAAAACTTACGAGACCCGATTGAGATTCGGGTTGTCCTTTTTGGGCATTAATCTATCCGTTGGCGGTTGAAAGCTGTCAAAGCCGTAGAACTCATCGAGGCCTTCGTTTTGACAGGTTATGGCTCCCGTAACTCTAAACGAGCCAGAAGTTATGGCCGTCCGAATAATCGATATCTACAGGGTGCAACATCCACGGTGCATGGTGCAACATCCGTCCGAAATGGTGAAACAGTGCCATACGACTTTTAGAAATGCGTGCATGCATTTGAAACGGAACAGTACCATGGTGCACCACTCTCCAACGATGGGAAGTCGAAGACGGGCCACGGTAATCCCGTTTTACCGTAAAAATCCACGTGTCGAAAAAACGAAGGGTAAAAAACTTACGAGACCCGATCGAGATTCGGGTTGTCCTTTTTGGGCATTAATCTATCCGTTGACGGTTGAAAGCTGTCAAAGCCGTAGAACTCATCGAGGCCTTCGTTTTGACAGGTTATGGCTCCCGTAACTCTAAACGAGCCAGAAGTTATGGCCATCCGAATAATCGATATCTACAGGGTGCAACATCCACGGTGCAAGGTGCAACATCCGTCCGAAATGGCGAAACAGTGCCGTACGACTTTTAGAAATGCGTGCATGCATTTGAAATGGAACAGCACCATGTTGCACCACTCTCCAGCGATGGGAAGTCAAAGACGGGCCACGGTAATCCCGTTTTACCGTAAAAATCCACGTGTCGAAAAAACGAAGGGTAAAAAACTTACGAGACCCGATTGAGATTCGGGTTGTCCTTTTTGGGCATTTATCTATCCGTTGACGGCTGAAAGCTGTCAAAGCAGTAGAACTCAACGAGGCCTTCGTTTTGACAGGTTATGGCTCTCGTAACACTGAACGAGCTAGAAGTTGTGGCCGTCCGAATAATCGATATCTATAGGGTGCAACATCCACGGTGCAAGGTGCAACATTCGTCCGAAATGGCAAAACAGTGCCGTACGACTTTTAGAAATGCGTGCATGGATTTGAAACGGAACACTACCATGGTGCACCACTCTCCAGCGATGGAAAGTCGAAGACGAGCCATGGTAATCCCGTTTTACCGTAAAAATCCACGTGTCGAAAAAACGAAGGGTAAAAAACTTACGAGACCCGATTGAGATTCGGGTTGTCCTTTTTGGGCATTAATCTATCTGTTGGCTGCTGAAAGCTATCAAAGCCGTAGAACTCATCGAGGCCTTCGTTTTGACAGGTTATGGCTCCCGTAACTCTAAACGAGCCAGAAGTTATGGCCGTTCGAATAATCGATATCTACAGGGCGCAACATCCACGGTGCAGGGTGCAACATCCGTCCGAAATGGCGAAACAGTGCCGTACGACTTTTAGAAATGCGTGCATGGATTTGAAACGGAACAGTACCATGGTGCGACACTCTCCAGCGATGGTAAGTCGAAGACGGGACACGGTAATCCCGTTTTACCGTAAAAATCCACGTGTCGAAAAAACGAAGGTTTAAAAACTTACGAGATCCGATGGAGATTCGGGTTGTCCATTTTGGGGATTAATCTATCTGTTGACGGCTGAAAGCAGTCAAAGCCGTAGAACTCATCGAGGCCTTCGTTTTGACAGGTTATTGCTCCCGTAACTCTAAACGAGCCAGTAGTTATGGCCGTCCGAATAATCGACATCTACACGGTGCAACATCCATGGTGCAAGGTGCAACATCCGTCCGAAAAGGCGAAACAGTGCCGTACGAATTTTAGAAATGTGTGCATGGATTTGAAACGGAACAGTACCATGGTGCACCACTCTCCAGCGATGGGAAGTCGAAGACGGGCCACGGTAATCCCGGTTTACCGTAAAAATCCACGTGTCAAAAAAACGAAGGGTAAAAAACTAACGAGACCCGATCGAGATTCGGGTTGTCCTTTTTGGAAATTAATCTATCCGTTGATGGCTGAAAGCTGTCAAACCCATAGAACTTATCGAGGCCTTCGTTTTGATAGGTTATGGCTCCCGTAACTCTAAACGAGCCAGAAGTTATGGCCGTCCGAATAATCGATATCTACAGGGTGCAACATCCACGGTGCAAGGTGCAACATCCGTCCGAAATGGCGAAACAGTGCCGTACGACTTTTAGAAATGCGTGCATGGATTTGAAACGGAACAGTACCATGGTGCACCACTCTCCAGCGATGGGAAGTCGAAGACGGGCCATGGTAATCCTGTTTTACCGTAAAAATCCACGTGTCGAAAAAACGAAGGGTAAAAAACTTACGAGACCCGATTGAGATTCGGGTTGTCCTTTTTGGGCATTAATCTATCCATTGGCGGTTGAAAGCTGTCATAGCCGTAGAACTCATCGAGGCCTTCGTTTTGACAGGTTATGGCTCCCGTAACTCTAAACGAGCCAGAAGTTATGGCCGTCCGAATAATCGATATCTACAGGGTGCAACATCCACGGTGCATGGTGCAACATCCGTCCGAAATGGTGAAACAGTGCCGTACGACTTTTAGAAATGCGTGCATGAATTTGAAACGGAACAGTACCATGGTGCACCACTCTCCAACAATGGGAAGTCGAAGACGGGCCACGGTAATCCCGTTTTACCGTAAAAATCCACGTGTCGAAAAAACGAAGGGTAAAAAACTTACGAGACCCGATCGAGATTCGGGTTGTCCTTTTTGGGCATTAATCTATCCGTTGACGGTTGAAAGCTGTCAAAGCCGTAGAACTCATCGAGGCCTTCGTTTTGACAGGTTATGGCTCCCGTAACTCTAAACGAGCCAGAAGTTATGGCCGTCCGAATAATCGATATCTACAGGGTGCAACATCCACGGTGCAAGGTGCAACATCCGTCCGAAATGGCGAAACAGTGCCGTACGACTTTTAGAAATGCGTGCATGCATTTGAAATGGAACAGTACCATGTTGCACCACTCTTCAGCGATGGGAAGTCAAAGACGGGCCACGGTAATCCCGTTTTACCGTAAAAATCCATGTGTCGAAAAAACGAAGGGTAAAAAACTTACGAGACCCGATTGAGATTCGGGTTGTCCTTTTTGGGCATTAATCTATCCGTTGACGGCTGAAAGCTGTCAAAGCAGTAGAACTCAACGAGGCCTTCGTTTTGACAGGTTATGGCTCTCGTAACACTGAACGAGCTAGAAGTTGTGGCCGTCCGAATAATCGATATCTATAGGATGCAACATCCACGGTGCAAGGTGCAACATCCGTCCGAAATGGCGAAACAGTGCCGTACGAATTTAGAAATGCGTGCATGGATTTGAAACGGAACACTACCATGGTGCACCACTCTCCAGCGATGGAAAGTCGAAGACGAGCCACGGTAATCCCGTTTTACCATAAAATCCACGTGTCGAAAAAACGAAGGGTAAAAAACTTACGAGACCCGATTGAGATTCGGGTTGTCCTTTTTGGGCATTAATCTATCTGTTGGCTGCTGAAAGCTGTCAAAGCCGTAGAACTCATCGAGGCCTTCGTTTTGACAGGTTATGGCTCCCGTAACTCTAAACGAGCCAGAAGTTATGGCCGTTCGAATAATCGATATCTACAGGGTGCAACATCCACGGTGCAGGGTGCAACATCCGTCCGAAATGGCGAAACAGTGCCGTACGACTTTTAGAAATGCGTGCATGGATTTGAAACGGAACAGTACCATGGTGCGACACTCTCCAGCGATGGTAAGTCGAAGACGGGACACGGTAATCCCGTTTTACCGTAAAAATCCACGTGTCGAAAAAACGAAGGTTTAAAAACTTACGAGATCCGATTGAGATTCGGGTTGTCCTTTTTGGGGATTAATCTATCTGTTGACGGCTGAAAGCAGTCAAAGCCGTAGAACTCATCGAGGCCTTCGTTTTGACAGGTTATTGCTCCCGTAACTCTAAACGAGCCAGTAGTTATGGCCGTCCGAATAATCGACATCTACACGGTGCAACATCCATGGTGCAAGGTGCAACATCCGTCCGAAAAGGCGAAACAGTGCCGTACGAATTTTAGAAATGTGTGCATGGATTTGAAACGGAACAGTACCATGGTGCACCACTCTCCAGCGATGGGAAGTCGAAGACGGGCCACGGAAATCCCGGTTTACCGTAAAAATCCACGTGTCGAAAAAACGAAGGGTAAAAAACTTACGACACCCGATCGAGATTCGGGTTGGCCTTTTTGGAAATTAATCTATCCGTTGATGGCTGAAAGCTGTCAAACCCTTAGAACTTATCGAGGCCTTCGTTTTGATAGGTTATGGCTCCCGTAACTCTAAACGAGCCAGAAGTTATGGCCGTCCGAATAATCGATATCTACAGGGTGCAACATCCACGGTGCAAGGTGCAACATCCGTCCGAAATGGCGAAACAGTGCCGTACGACTTTTAGAAATGCGTGCATGGATTTGAAACGGAATAGTACCATGGTGCACCACTCTCCAGCGATGGGAAGTCGAAGACGGGCCATGGTAATCCTGTTTTACCGTAAAAATCCACGTGTCGAAAAAACGAAGGGTAAAAAACTTACGAGACCCGATTGAGATTCGGGTTGTCCTTTTTGGGCATTAATCTATCCGTTGGCGGTTGAAAGCTGTCATAGCCGTAGAACTCATCGAGGCCTTCGTTTTGACAGGTTATGGCTCCCGTAACTCTTAACGAGCCAGAAGTTATGGCCGTCCGAATAATCGATATCTACAGGGTGCAACATCCACGGTGCATGGTGCAACATCCATCCGAAATGGTGAAACAGTGCCGTACGACTTTTAGAAATGCGTGCATGAATTTGAAACGGAACAGTACCATGGTGCACCACTCTCCAACGATGGGAACTCGAAGACGGGCCACGGTAATCCCGTTTTACCGTAAAAATCCACGTGTCGAAAAAACGAAGGGTAAAAAACTTACGAGACCCGATCGATATTCGGGTTGTCCTTTTTGGGCATTAATCTATCCGTTGACGGTTGAAAGCTATCAAAGCCGTAGAACTCATTGAGGCCTTCGTTTTGACAGGTTATGGCTCCCGTAACTCTAAACGAGCCAGAAGTTATGGCCGTCCGAATAATCGATATCTATAGGGTGCAACATCCACGGTGCAAGGTGCAACATCCGTCCGAAATGGCGAAACAGTGTCGTACGACTTTTAGAAATGCGTGCATGCATTTGAACTGGAACAGTACCATGTTGCACCACTCTCCAGCGATGGGAAGTAAAAGACGGGCCACGGTAATCCCGTTTTACCGTAAAAATCCACGTGTCGAAAAAACGAAGGGTAAAAAACTTACGAGACCCGATCGAGATTCGGGTTGTCCTTTTTGGGCATTAATCTATCCGTTGACGGTTGAAAGCTATCAAAGCCGTAGAACTCATTGAGGCCTTCGTTTTTACAGGTTATGGCTCCCGTAACTCTAAACGAGCCAGAAGTTATGGCCGTCCGAATAATCGATATCTACAGGGTGCAACATCCACGGTGCAAGGTGCAACATCCGTCCAAAATGGCGAAACAGTGCCGTACGACTTTTAGAAATGCGTACATGGATTTGAAACGGAACACTACCATGGTGCACCACTCTCCAGCGATGGGAAGTCGAAGACGGGCCACGGAAATCTCGTTTTACCGTAAAAATCCACGTATCGAAAAAACAAAGGGTAAAAAACTTACGAGACCCGATTGAGATTCGGGTTGTCCTTTTTGGGCATTAATCTATCTGTTGACGGCTAAAAGCTGTCAAAGCCATAGAACTCATCGAGGCCTTCGTTTTGACATGTTATGGCTCCCGTAACTCTAAACGAGCCAGAAGTTATGGCCGTTCGAATAATCGATATCTACAGGGTGCAACATCCACGGTGCAATGTGCAACATCCGTCCGAAATGGCGAAACAGTGTCGTACGACTTTTAGAAATGCATACATGGATTTGAAATGGAACAGTACCATGGTGCGACACTCTCCAGCGATGGTAAGTCGAAGACGGGCCACGGTAATCCCGTTTTACCGTAAAAATCCACGTGTCGAAAAAAAGAAGGTTTAAAAACTTACGAGATCCGATTGAGATTCGGGTTGTCCTTTTTGGGGATTAATCTATCTGTTGACGGCTGAAAGCAGTCAAAGCCGTAGAACTCATCGAGGCCTTCGTTTTGACAGGTTATTGCTCCCGTAACTCTAAACGAGCCAGTAGTTATGGCCGTCCGAATAATCGATATCTACACGGTGCAACATCAATGGTGCAAGGTGCAACATCCGTCCGAAATTGCGAAACAGTGCCGTACGAATTTTAGAAATGTGTGCATGGATTTGAAACGGAACAGTACCATGGTGCAACACTCTCCAGCGATGGACAGTCGAAGACGGGCCACGGTAATCCCGTTTTACCGTAAAAATCCACGTGTCGAAAAAACGAAGGGTAAAAAACTTACGAGACCCGATCGAGATTCGGGTTGTCCTTTTTGGAAATTAATCTATCCGTTGATGGCTGAAAGCTGTCAAACCCATAGAACTCTTCGAGGCCTTCGTTTTGATAGGTTATGGCTCCCGTAACTCTAAACGAGCCAGAAGTTAAGGCCGTCCGAATAATCGATATCTACAGGGTGCAACATCCACGGTGCAAGGTGCAACATCCGTCCGAAATGGCGAAACACCGCCGTACGTCTTTTAGAAATGCGTGAATGGATTTGAAACGGAACAGTACCATGGTGCACCACTCTCCAGCGATGGGAAGTCGAAGACGGGCCATGGTAATCCTGTTTTACCGTAAAAATCCACGTGTCGAAAAAACGAAGGGTAAAAAACTTACGAGACCCGGTTGAGATTCGGGTTGTCCTTTTTGGGCATTAATCTATCCGTTGGCGGCTGAAAGCTTTCAAAGCCATAGAACTCATCGAGGCATTCGTTTTGACAGGTTATGGCTCCCGTAACTCTAAACGATCCAGAAGTTATGGCCGTCCGAATAATCGATATCTACAGGGTGCAACATCTACGGTGCATGGTGCAACATCCGTCCGAAATGGTGAAACAGTGCCGTACGACTTTTAGAAATGCGTGCATGAATTTGAAACGGAACAGTACCATGGTGCACCACTCTCCAACGACGGGAAGTCGAAGACGGGCCACGGTAATCCCGTTTTACCGTAAAATTCCACGTGTCGAAAAAACGAAGGGTAAAAAACTTACGAGACCCGATCGAGATTCGAGTTGTCCTTTTTGGGCATTAATCTATCCGTTGACGGCAGAAAGCTGTCAAAGACGTAGAACTCATCGAGGCCTTCGTTTTGATAGGTTATGGCTCCCGTAGCTCTAAACGAGCCAGAAGTTATGGCCGTCCGAATAATCGATATCTACAGGGTGCAACATCCACGGTGCAAGGTGCAACATCTGTCCGAAATGGCGAAACAGTGCCGTACGACTTCTAGAAATGCGTGCATGCATTTGAAATAGAAATGTACCATGGTGCACCACTCTCCAGCGATGGGAAGTCAAAGACGGGCCAAGGTAATCCCGTTTTACCGTAAAAATCCACGTGTCAAAAAAACGAAGGGTAAAAAACTTACGAGACCCGATCGAGATTCGGGTTGTCCTTTTTGGGCATTAATCTATCCATTGACGGCTGAAAGCTATCAAAGCCGTAGAACTCATCGAGGCCTTCGTTTTGACAGGTTATGTCTCCCATAACTCTAAACGAGCCAGAAGTTATGGCCGTCCGAATAATCGATATCTACAGGGTGCAACATCCATGGTGCAAGGTGCAACATCCGTCCGAAATGGCGAAACAGTGTCGTACGACTTTTAGAAATGCGTGCATGGATTTGAAATGGAACAGTACCATGGTGCGACACTCTCCAGCGATGGTAAGTCGAAAACGGGCCACGGAAATCCCGTTTTACCGTAAAAATCCACGTGTCGAAAAAACGAAGGTTTAAAAACTTACGAGATCCGATTGAGATTCGGGTTGTCCTTTTTGGGGATTAATCTATCTGTTGACGGCTGTAAGCAGTCAAAGCGGTAGAACTCATCGAGGCCTTCGTTTTGACAGGTTATTGCTCCCGTAACTCTAAACGAGCCAGTAGTTATGGCCGTCCGAATAATCGATATCTACACGGTGCAACATCCATGGTGCAAGGTGCAACATCCGTCCGAAATGGCGAAACAGTGCCGTACGAATTTTAGAAATGTGTGCATGGATTTGAAACAGAACAGTACCATGGTGCAACACTCTCCAGCGATGGGAAGTCGAAGACGGGCCACGGTAATCCCGTTTTACCGTAAAAATCCACGTGTCGAAAAAACGAAGGGTAAAAAACTTACGAGACCCGATCGAGATTCGGGTTGTCCTTTTTGGAAATTAATCTATCTATTGATGGCTGAAAGCTGTCAAACCCATAGAACTCATCGAGGCCTTCGTTTTGATTGGTTATGGCTCCCGTAAGTCTAAACGAGCCAGAAGTTATGGCCGTCCGAATAATCGATATCTACAGGGTGCAACATCCACGGTGCAAGGTGCAACATCCGTCCGAAATGGCGAAACAGTGCCGTACGACTTTTAGAAATGCGTGCATGGATTTGAAACGGAACAGTACCATGGTGCACCACTCTCCAGCGATGGTAAATCGAAGCCGGCCATGGTAATCCTGTTTTACCGTAAAAATCCACGTGTCGAAAAAACGAAGGGTAAAAAACTTACGAGACCCGATGGAGATTCGGGTTGTCCTTTTTGGGCATTAATCTATCCGTTGGCGGCTGAAAGCTGTCAAAGCCGTAGATCTCATCGAGGCATTCGTTTCGACAGGTTATGGCTCCCGTAACTCTAAACGATCCAGAAGTTATGGCTGTCCGAATAATCGATATCTACAGGGTGCAACATCCACGGTGCATGGTGCAACATCCATCCGAAATGGTGAAACAGTGCCTTACGACTTTTAGAAATGCGTGCATGAATTTGAAACGGAACAGTACCATGGTGCACCACTCTCCAACGATGGGAAGTCGAAGACGGGCCACGGTAATCCCGTTTTACCGTAAAAATCCACATGTCGAAAAAACGAAGGGTAAAAAACTTACGAGACCCGATCGAGATTCGGGTTGTCCTTTTTGGGCATTAATCTATCTGTTGACGGCTGAAAGCTGTCAAAGCCATAGAACTCATCGAGGCCTTCGTTTTGACAGGTTATGGCTCCCGTAACTCTTAACGAGCCAGAAGTTATGGCCGTTCGAATAATCGATATCTACAGGGTGCAACATCCATGGTGCAAGGTGCAACATCCGTCCGAAATGGAGAAACAGTGCCGTACGACTTTTAGAAATGCGTGCATGGATTTGAAACGGAACAGTACCATGGTGCGACTCTCTCCAGCGATGGTAAGTCGAAGACGGGCCACGGTAATCCCATTTTACCGTAAAAATCCACGTGTCGAAAAAATGAAGGTTTAAAAACTTACGAGATCCGATTGAGATTCGGGTTGTCCTTTTTGGGGATTAATCTATCTGTTGACGGCTGAAAGCAGTCAAAGCCCTATAACACATAGAGGCCTTCGTTTTGATAGGTTATTGCTCCCGTAACTCGAAACGAGCCAGTAGTTATGGTCGTCCGAATAGTCGATATCTACACGGTGCAACATCCATGGTGCAAGGTGCAACATCCGTCCGAAATGGCGAAACAGTGCCGTACGAATTTTAGAAATGTGTGCATGGATTTGAAACGGAACAGTACCATGGTGCACCACTCTCCAGCGATGGGAAGTCGAAGACGGGCCACGGTAATCCCGTTTTACCGTAAAAATCCACGTGTCGAAAAAACGAAGGGTAAAATACTTACGAGACCCGATCGAGATTCGGGTGGTCCTTTTTGGAAATTAATCTATCCGTTGATGGCTGAAAGCCGTCAAACCCATAGAACTCATCGAGGCCTTCGTTTTGATAGGTTATGGCTCCCGTAACTTTAAACGAGCCAGAAGTTATGGCCGTTCGAATAATCGATATCTACAGGGTGCAACATCCACGGTGCAAGGTGCAACATCCATCCGAAATGGCGAAACAGTGCCGTACGACCTTTAGAAATGCGTGCACGGATTTGAAACGGAACAGTACCATGGTGCACCACTCTCCAGCGAGGGGAAGTCGAAGACGGGCCATGGTAATCCTGTTTTACCGTAAAAATCCACGTGTCGAAAAAACGAAGGGTAAAAAACTTACGAGACCCGATTGAGATTCGGGTTGTCCTTTTTGGGCATTAATCTATCCGTTGGCGGCTGAAAGCTATCAAAGCCGTAGAACTCATCGAGGCCTTCGTTTTGATAGGTTATGGCGCCCGTAACTCTAAACGAGCCAGAAGTTATGGCCGTCCGAATAATCGATATCTACAGAGTGCAACATCCACGGTGCATGGTGCAACATCCGTCCAAAATGGTGAAACAGTGCCGTACGACTTTTAGAAATGCGTGCATGCATTTAAAATGGAACAGTACCATGGTGCACCACTCTCAAACGATGGGAAGTCGAAGACGGGCCACGGTAATCCCGTTTTACCGTAAAAACCCACGTGTCGAAAAAACGAAGGGTAAAAAACTTACGAGACCCGATCGAGATTCGGGTTGTCCTTTTTGGGCATTAATCTATCCATTGACAGCTGAAAGCCGTCAAAGCCGTAGAACTCATCGAGGCCTTCGTTTTGACAGGTTATGGCTCCCGTAACTCTAAACGAGCCAGAAGTTATGGCCGTCCGAATAATCGATATCTACAGGGTGCAACATCCACGGTGCAAGGTGCAACATCCGTCCGAAATGGCGAAACAGTGCCGTACGACTTTTAGAAATGCGTGCATGGATTTGAAACGGAACAGTAACATGGTGCACCACTCTCCAGCGATGGAAAGTCAAAGACGGGCCACGGTAATCCCGTTTTACCGTAAAAATCCACGTGTCGAAAAAACGAAGGGTAAAAAACTTACGAGACCCGATCGAGATTCAGGTTGTCCTTTTTGGGCATTAGTCTATCCGTTGACGGCTAAAAGCGGTCAAAGCCGTAGAGCTCATCGAGGCCTTCGTTTTGACAGGTTATGGCTCCCGTAAATCTAAACGAGCCATAAGTTATGGCCGTCCGAATAATCGATATCTACAGGGTGCAACATCCACGGTGCAAGGTGCAACATCCGTCCGAAATGGCGAAACAGTGCCGTACGACTTTTAGAAATGCGTACATGGATTTGAAACGGAACACTACCATGGTGCACCACTCTCCAGCGATGGGAAGTCGAAGACGGGCCACGGTAATCCCGTTTTACCGTAAAAATCCACGTGTCGAAAAAACGAAGGGTAAAAAACTTACGAGACCCGATTGAGATTCGGGTTGTCGTTTTTGGACATTAATCTATCCGTTGACGGCTGAAAGCTATCAAAGCCGTAGAACTCATCGAGGTCTTCGTTTTGACAGGTTATGGCTTCTGTAACTCTAAACGAGCCAGAAGTTATGGCCGTCCAAATAATCGATATCTACAGTGTGCAACATCCACGGTGCAAGGTTCAACATCCGTCCGAAATGGCGAAACAGTGCCGTTCGACTTCTAGAAATGCGTGCATGGATTTGAAATGGAACGCTACCATGGCGCACCATCTCCAGCGATGGGAAGTTGAAGACGGGCCACGGTAATCCCGTTTTACCGTAAAAATCCACGTGTCGAAAAAACGAAGGGTAAAAAACTTACGAGACCCGATTGAGATTCGGGTTGTCCTTTTGGGGCATTAATCTATCCGTTGACGGCTGGAAGCTGTCAAAGCCGCAGAACTCATCGAGGCCTTCGTTTTGACAGGTTATGGCTCCCGTAACTCTAAACGAGCCAGAAGTTATGGCCGTCCGAATAATCGATATCTACAGGGTGAAACATCCACGGTGCAAGGTGCAACATCCGTCCGAAATGGCGAAACAGTGCCGTACGACTTTTAGAAATGCGTGCATGGATTTGAAACGGAACACTACCATGGTGCACCACTCTCCAGCGATGGGAAGTCGAAGACGGGCCACGGTAATCCCGTTTTACCGTAAAAATCGACGTGTCGAAAAAACGAAGGGTAAAAAACTTACGAGACCCGATTGAGATTCGGGTTTTCCTTTTTGGGCATTAATCTATCCGTTGACGGCTGAAAGCTGTCAAAGCCATAGAACTCATCAAGGCCTTCGTTTTGACAGGTTATGGCTCCCGTAACTCTAAACGAGCCAGAAGTTATGGCCGTCCGAATAATCGATATCTATAGGGTGCAACATCCACGGTGCAAGGTGCAACATCCGTCCGAAATGGAGAAACAGGGTCGTACGACTTTTAGAAATGCGTGCATGGATTTGGAATGGAACAGTACCATGGTGCGACACTCTCCAGCGATGGTAAGTCGAAGACGGGCCACGGTAATCCCGTTTTACCGTAAAAATCCACGTGTCGAAAAAACGAAGGGTAAAAAACTTACGAGACCCGATTGAGATTCGGGTTGTCGTTTTTGGACATTAATCTATCCGTTGACGGCTGAAAGCTATCAAAGCCGTAGAACTCATCGAGGTCTTCGTTTTGACAGGTTATGGCTTCTGTAACTCTAAACGAGCCAGAAGTTATGGCCGTCCAAATAATCGATATCTACAGTGTGCAACATCCACGGTGCAAGGTTCAACATCCGTCCGAAATGGCGAAACAGTGCCGTTCGACTTCTAGAAATGCGTGCATGGATTTGAAATGGAACGCTACCATGGCGCACCATCTCCAGCGATGGGAAGTTGAAGACGGGCCACGGTAATCCCGTTTTACCGTAAAAATCCACGTGTCGAAAAAACGAAGGGTAAAAAACTTACGAGACCCGATTGAGATTCGGGTTGTCCTTTTGGGGCATTAATCTATCCGTTGACGGCTGGAAGCTGTCAAAGCCGCAGAACTCATCGAGGCCTTCGTTTTGACAGGTTATGGCTCCCGTAACTCTAAACGAGCCAGAAGTTATGGCCGTCCGAATAATCGATATCTACAGGGTGAAACATCCACGGTGCAAGGTGCAACATCCGTCCGAAATGGCGAAACAGTGCCGTACGACTTTTAGAAATGCGTGCATGGATTTGAAACGGAACACTACCATGGTGCACCACTCTCCAGCGATGGGAAGTCGAAGACGGGCCACGGTAATCCCGTTTTACCGTAAAAATCGACGTGTCGAAAAAACGAAGGGTAAAAAACTTACGAGACCCGATTGAGATTCGGGTTTTCCTTTTTGGGCATTAATCTATCCGTTGACGGCTGAAAGCTGTCAAAGCCATAGAACTCATCAAGGCCTTCGTTTTGACAGGTTATGGCTCCCGTAACTCTAAACGAGCCAGAAGTTATGGCCGTCCGAATAATCGATATCTATAGGGTGCAACATCCACGGTGCAAGGTGCAACATCCGTCCGAAATGGAGAAACAGGGTCGTACGACTTTTAGAAATGCGTGCATGGATTTGGAATGGAACAGTACCATGGTGCGACACTCTCCAGCGATGGTAAGTCGAAGACGGGCCACGGTAATCCCGTTTTACCGTAAAAATCCACGTGTCGAAAAAACGAAGGGTAAAAAACTTACGAGACCCGATTGAGATTCGGGTTGTCCTTTTTGGGCATTAATTTATCCGTTGACGTCTGAAAGCTGTCAAAGCCGTAGAACTCATCGAGGCCTTCGTTTTGACAGGTTATGGCTCCCGTAACTCTAAACGAGCCAGAAGTTATGGCCGTCCGAATAATCGATATCTACAGGGTGCAACATCCACTGCGCAAGGTGCAACATCCGTCCGAAATGGCGAAATAGTGCCGTACGACTTTTAGAAATGCGTGCATGGATTTGAAATGGAACAGTACCATGGTGCACCATTGTCCAGCGATGGTAAATCGAAGGCCAGCCACCGTAATCCTGTTTTACCGTAAAAATCCACGTGTCGAAAAAACGAAGGGTAAAAAACTTACGAGACCCGATGGAGATTCGGGTTGTCCTTTTTGGGCATTAATCTATCCGTTGACGGCTGATAGCTGTCAAAGCCGTAGAACTCATCGAGGCCTTCGTTTTGACAGTTATGGCTCCCGTAACTCTAAACGAGCCAGAAGTTATGGCCGTCCGAATAATCGATATCTACAGGGTGCAACATCCACAGTGCATGGTGCAACATCCGTCCGAAATGGCGAAACAGTGCCGTACGACTTTTAGAAATGCGTGCATGGATTTGAAACGGAACACTACCATGGTGCACCACTCTCCAGCGATGGTAAATCGAAGACGGGCCACGGTAATCCTGTTTTACCGTAAAAATCCACGTGTCCAAAAAATGAAGGGTAAAAAACTTACGAGACCCGATCGAGATTCGGGATGTCCTTTTTGGGCATTAATCTATCCGTTGACGGCTGAAAGCTGTCAAAGCCGTAGAACTCATCGAGGCCTTCGTTTTGATAGGTTATGGCTCCCGTAACTCTAAACGAGCCAGAAGTTATGGCCGTCCGATTAATCGATATCCACAGGGTGCAACATCCACGGTGCAAGGTGCAACATCCGTCCGAAATGGCGAAACAGTGCCGTACGACTTTTAGAAATGCGTGCATGCATTTGAAACGGAACAGTACCATGGTGCACCACTCTCCAGCGATGGGAAGTCAAAGACGGGCCACGGTAATCCCGTTTTACCGTAAAAATCCACGTGTCGAAAAAACGAAGGGTAAAAAACTTACGAGACCCGATCGAGATTCAGGTTGTCCTTTTTGGGAATTAATCTATCCGTTGACGGCTGAAAGCTGTCAAAGCCGTAGAACTCATCGAGGCCTTCGTTTTGACAGGTCATGGCTCCCGTAAATCTAAACGAGCCAGAAGTTATGGCCGTCCGAATAATCGATATCTACAGGGTGCAACATCCACGGTGCAAGGTGCAACATCCGTCCGAAATGGCGAAACAGTGCCGTACGACTTTTAGAAATGTGTACATGGATTTGAAATGGAACACTACCATGGTGCACCACTCTCCAGCGATGGGAAGTCGAAGACGGGCCACGGTAATCCCGTTTTACCGTAAAAATCCACGTGTCGAAAAAACGAAGGGTAAAAAACTTACGAGACCCGATTGAGATTCGGTTGTCGTTTTTGGACATTAATCTATCCGTTGACGGCTGAAAGCTGTTAAAGCCGTAGAACTCATCGAGTCTTTCGTTTTGACAGGTTATGGCTTCCGTAACTCTAAACGAGCCAAAAGTTATGGCCTTCCAAATAGTCGATATCTACAGTGTGCAACATCCACGGTGCAAGGTGCAACATCCGTCCGAAATGGCGAAACAGTGCCGTACGACTTTTAGAAATGCGTGCATGGATTTGAAATGGAACGCTACCATGGTGCACCACTCTCCAGCGATGGGAAGTCGAAGACGGGCCACGGTAATCCCGTTTTACCGTAAAAATCCACGTGTCGAAAAAACGAAGGGTAAAAAACTTACGAGACCCGATTGAGATTCGGCTTTTCCTTTTTGGGCATTAATCTATCCGTTGATGGCTGAAAGCTGTCAAATCCATAGAACTCATCGAGGCCTTCGTTTTGACAGGTTATGGCTCCCGTAACTCTAAACGAGCCAGAAGTTATGGCCGTCCGAATAATCGATATCTACAGGGTGCAACATCCACTGCGCAAGGTGCAACATCCGTCCGAAATGGCGAAATAGTGCCGTACGACTTTTAGAAATGCGTGCATGGATTTGAAATGGAACAGTACCATGGTGCACCATTGTCCAGCGATGGTAAATCGAAGGCCAGCCACCGTAATCCTGTTTTACCGTAAAAATCCACGTGTCGAAAAAACGAAGGGTAAAAAACTTACGAGACCCGATTGAGATTCGGGTTGTCCTTTTTGGGCATTAATCTATCCGTTGATGGCTGATAGCTGTCAAAGCCGTAGAACTCATCGAGGCCTTCGTTTTGACAATTATGGCTCCCGTAACTCTAAACGAGCCAGAAGTTATGGCCGTCCGAATAATCGATATCTACAGGGTGCAACATCCACGATGCATGGTGCAACATCCGTCCGAAATGGCGAAACAGTGCCGTACGACTTTTAGAAATGCGTGCAGGGATTTGAAACGGAACACTACCATGGTGCACCACTCTCCAGCGATGGTAAATCGAAGACGGGCCACGGTAATCCTGTTTTACCGTTAAAATCCACGTGTCCAAAAAATGAAGGGTAAAAAACTTACGAGACCCGATCGAGATTCGGGATGTCCTTTTTGGGCATTAATCTATCCGTTGACGGCTGAAAGCTGTCAAAGCCGTAGAAATCATCGAGGCCTTCGTTTTGACAGGTTATGGCTCCCGTAACTCTAAACGAGCCAGAAGTTATGGCCGTCCGAATAATCGATATCCACAGGGTGCAACATCCACGGTGCAAGGTGCAACATCCGTCCGAAATGGCGAAACAGTGCCGTACGACTTTTAGAAATGCGTGCATGCATTTGAAACGGAACAGTACCATGGTGCACCACTCTCCAGCGATGGGAAGTCAAAGACGGGCCACGGTAATCCCGTTTTACCGTAAAAATCCACGTGTCGAAAAAACGAAGGGTAAAAAACCTACGAGACCCGATCGAGATTCAGGTTGTCCTTTTTGGGAATTAATCTATCCGTTGACGGCTGAAAGCTGTCAAAGCCGTAGAACTCATCGAGGCCTTCGTTTTGACAGGTTATGGCTCCCGTAAATCTAAACGAGCCAGAAGTTATGGCCGTTCGAATAATCGATATCTACAGGGTGCAACATCCACGGTGCAAGGTGCAACATCCGTCCGAAATGGCGAAACGGTGCCGTACGACTTTTAGAAATGTGTACATGGATTTGAAATGGAACACTACCATGGTGCACCACTCTCCAGCGATGGGAAGTCGAAGACGGGCCACGGTAATCCCGTTTTACCGTAAAAATCCACGTGTCGAAAAAACGAAGGGTAAAAAACTTACGAGACCCGATTGAGATTCGGGTTGTCGTTTTTGGACATTAATCTATCCGTTGACGGCTGAAAGCTGTTAAAGCCGTAGAACTTATCGAGTCTTTCGTTTTGACAGGTTATGGCTTCCGTAACTCTAAACGAGCCCAAAGTTATGGACTTCCAAATAATCGATATCTACAGTGTGCAACATCCACGGTGCAAGGTGCAACATCCGTCCGAAATGGCGAAACAGTGCCGTACGACTTTTAGAAATGCGTGCATGGATTTGAAATGGAATGCTACCATGGTGCACCACTCACCAGCGATGGGAAGTCGAAGACGGGCCACGGTAATCCCGTTTTACCGTAAAAATCCACGTGTCGAAAAAACGAAGGGTAAAAAACTTACGAGACCCGATTGAGATTCGGGTTGTCCTTTTGGGCATTAATCTATCCGTTGACGGCTGGAAGCTGTCAAAGCCGTAGAACTCATCGAGGCCTTCGTTTTGATAGGTTATGGCTCCCGTAACTCTAAACGAGCCAGAAGTTATGGCCGTCCGAATAATCGATATCTACAGGGTGAAACATCCACGGTGCAAGGTGCAACATCTGTCCGAAATGGCAAAACAGTGCCGTACGACTTTTAGAAATGCGTGCACGGATTTGAAACGAAACACTACCATGGTGCACCACTCTCCAGCGATGGGAAGTCGAAGACGGGCCACGGTAACCCCGTTTTACCGTAAAAATCGACGTGTCGAAAAAACGAAGGGTAAAAAACTTACGAGACCCGATTGAGATTCGGGTTTTCCTTTTTGGGCATTAATCTATCCGTTGACGGCTGAAAGCTGTCAAAGCCATAGAACTCATCGAGGCCTTCGTTTTGACAGGTTATGGCTCCCGTAACTCTAAACGAGCCAGAAGTTATGGCCGTCCGAATAATCGATATCTACAGGGTGCAACATCCACGGTGCAAGGTGCAACATCCGTCCGAAATGGAGAAACAGTGCCGTACGACTTTTAGAAATGCGTGCATGGATTTGAAACGGTACAGTACCATGGTGCACCGCTCTCCAGCGATGGTAAATCGAAGTCCAACCACGGTAATCCTGTTTTACCGTAAAAATCCACGTGTCGAAAAAACGAAGGGTAAAAAACTTACGAGACCCAATTGAGATTCGGGTTGTCCTTTTTGGGCATTAATTTATCCATTGACATCTGAAAGCTGTCAAAGCCGTAGAACTCATCGAGGCCTTCGTTTTGACAGGTTATGGCTCCCGTAACTCTAAACGAGCCAGAAGTTACGGCCGTCCGAATAATCGATGTCTACAGGGTGCAACATCCACTGCGCAAGGTGCAGCATCCGTCCGAAATGGCGAAATAGTGCCGTACGCCTTTTAGAAATGCGTGCATGGATTTGAAACGGAACAGTACCATGGTGCACCACTGTCCAGCGATGGTAAATCGAAGGCCAGCCACCGTAATCCTATTTTACCGTAAAAATCCACGTGTCGAAAAAACGAAGGGTAAAAAACTTACGAGACCCCATCTAGATTCGGGTTGTCCTTTTTGGGCATTAATCTATCCGTTGACGGCTGATAGCTGTCAAAGCCGTAGAACTCATCGAGGCCTTCGTTTTGACAGTTATGGCTCCCGTAACTCTAAACGAGCCAGAAGTTATGGCCGTCCGAATAATCGATATCTACAGGGTGCAACATCCACGGTGCATGGTGCAACATCCGTCCGAAATGGCGAAACAGTGCCGTACGACTTTTAGAAATGCATGCATGGATTTGAAACGGAACACTACCATGGTGCACCACTCTCCAGCGATGGTAAATCGAAGACGGGCCACGGTAATCCTGTTTTACCGTAAAAATCCACGTGTCCAAAAAATGAAGGGTAAAAAACTTACGAGACCCGATAGAGATTCGGGTTGTCCTTTTTGGGCATTAATCTATCCGTTGATGGCTTAAAGCTGTCATAGCCTTAGAACTCATCGAGGCCTTCGTTTTGACAGGTTATGGCTCTCGTAACACTAAACGAGCTAGAAGTTGTGGCCGTCCGAATAATCGATATCTACAGGGTGCAACATCCACGGTGCAAGGTGCAACATCCGTCCGAAATGGCGAAACAGTGTCGTACGACTTTTAGAAATCCATGCGTGGATTTGAAACGAAACAGTACCATGGTGCACCACTGTCCAGCGGTGGTAAATCGAAGGCCAGCAACCGTAATCCTTTTTTACCGTAAAAATCCACGTGTCGAAAAAACGAAGGATAATAAACTTACGAGACCCGATTGAGATGCGGGTTGTCCTTTTTGGGCATTAATCTATCCGTTGACGGCTGAAAGCTGTCAAAGCCGTAGAACTCATCGAGGCCTTCGTTTTGACAGGTAATGGCTCCCGTAACTCTAAACGAGCCAGAAGTTATGGCCTTCCGAATAATCGATATCTACAGGGTGCAACATCCACGGTGCAAGGTGCAACATCCGTCCGAAATGGCGAAACAGTGCCGTACGACTTTTAGAAATGCATGCATGCATTTGAAACGGAACAGTACCATGGTGCACCACTCTCCAGCGATGGGAAGTCAAAGACGGGCCACGGTAATCCCGTTTTACCGTAAAAATCCACGTGTCGAAAAAACGAAGGGAAAAAACTTACGAGACCCGATCGAGATTCGGGTTGTCCTTTTTGGGCATTAATCTATCCGTTGACGGCTGAAAGCTGTCAAAGCCGTAGAACTCATCGAGGCCTTCGTTTTGACAGGTTATGGCTCTCGTAACACTGAACGAGCCAGAAGTTATGGCCGTCCGAATAATCGATATCTACAGGGTGCAACATCCACGGTGCAAGGTGCAACATCCGTCCGAAATGGCGAAACAGTGCCGTACGACTTTTAGAAATGTGTACATGGATTTGAAACGGAACAGTACCATGGTGCACCACTGTCCAGCGATGGGAAGTCAAAGACGGGCCACGGTAATCCCGTTTTACCGTAAAAATCCACGTGTCGAAAAAACGAAGGGTAAAAAACTTACGAGACCCGATTGAGATTCGGGTTGTCGTTTTTGGACATTAATCTATCCGTTGCGGCTGAAAGCTGTCAAAGCCGTAGAACTCATCGAGGCCTTTGTTTTGACAGGTTATGGCTTCTGTAACTCTAAACGAGCCAGAAGTTACGGCCGTCCAAATAATCAATATCTACAGTGTGCAACATCCACGGTGCAAGGTGCAACATCCGTCCGAAATAGCGAAACAGTGCCGTACGACTTTTAGAAATGCATGCATGGATTTGAAATGGAACGCTACCATGGTGCACCACTCTCCAGCGATGGGAAGTTGAAGACGGGACACGGTAATCCCGTTTTACCGTAAAAATCCACGTGTCGAAAAAACGAAGGGTAAAAAACTTACGAGACCCGATTGAGATTCGGGTTGTCCTTTTTGGGCATTAATCTATCCGTTGACGGCTGGAAGCTGTCAAAGCCGTAGAACTCATCGAGGCCTTCGTTTTGGCAGGTTATGGCTCCCATAACTCTAAACGAGCCAGAAGTTATGGCCGTCCGAATAATCGATATCTACAGGGTGCAACATCCACGGTGCAAGGTGCCGCATCCGTCCGAAATGGCGAAACAGTGCCGTACGACTTTTAGAAATGTGTGCATGGATTTGAAACGGAACAGTACCATGGTGCATCACTGTCCAGCGATGGTATATCGAAGGCCAGCCACCGTAATCCTGTTTTACCGTAAAAATCCACGTGTCGAAAAAACGACGGGTAAAAAACTTACGAGACCCGATTGAGATTTGGGTTGTCCTTTTTGGGCATTAATCTATCCGTTGACGCCTGAAAGCTATCAAAGCCGTAGAACTCATCGAGGCCTTCGTTTTCACAGGTTATGGCTCCCGTAACTCTAAACGAGCCAGAAGTTATGGCCGTCCGAATAATCGATATCTACAGGGTGCAACATCCACGGTGCAAGGTACAACATCCGTCCGAAATGGCGAAACAGTGTCGTACGACTTTTAGAAATGCGTGCATGGATTTGAAACAAAACAGTACCATGGTGCACCACTCTCCAGCGATGGGAAGTCGAAGACGGGCCACGGTATCCCGTTTTACCATAAAAATCCACGTGTCGAAAAAAGGAAGGGTAAAAAACTTACGAGATCCGATTGAGATTCGCGTTGTCCTTTTTGGGCATTAATCTATCCGTTGACGGCTGAAAGCTGTCAAAGCCATAGAACTCATCGAGGCCTTCGTTTTGACAGGTTATGGCTCCCGTAACTCTAAACGAGCCAGAAGTTATGACCGTCCGAATAATCGATATCTACAGGGTGCAACATCCACGGTGCAAGGTGCAACATCCGTCTGAAATGGCGAAACAGTGCCGTACGACTTTTAGAAATGCGTGCATGGATTTGAAATGGATCAGTACCATTGTGCACCACTCTCGAGCGATGGGAAGTCGAAGACGGGTCACGGTAATCCTGTTTTACCGTAAAAATCCACGTGTCGAAAAAACGAAGGGTAAAAAACTTACGAGACCCGATTGAGATTCGGGTTGTCCTTTTTGGGAATTAATCTATCCGTTGACGGCTGAAAGCTATCAAAGCTATAGAACTCATCGAGGCCTTCGTTTTGGCAGGTTATGGCTCCCGTAACTCTAAACGAGCCAGAAGTTATGGCCGTTTGAATAATCGATATCTACAGGGTGCAACATCCACGGTGCAAGGTGCAACATCCGTCCGAAATGGCGAAACAGTGTCGTACGACTTTTAGAAATGCGTGCATGGATTTGAAACGGAAAAGTACCGTGGTGCACCACACTCCAGCGGTGGTAAATCTATGGCCAATGTCGGTAATCCTGTTTTACCGTAAAAATCCACGTGTCGAAAAAACGAAGGGTAAAAAACTTACGAGACCCGATTGAGATTCGGATTGTCCTTTTTGGGCATTAATCTATCCGTTGACGGTTGAAAGCTGTCAAAGCCGTAGAACTCATCGAGGCTTTCGTTTTGACAAGTTGTGGCTCACGTAACTCTAAACGAGCCAGAAGTTATGGCCGTCCGAATAATCGATATCTACAGGGTGCAACATCCACGGTGCAAGGTGCAACATCCGTCCGAAATGGCGAAACAGTGCCGTACCATTTTTAGAAATGCGTGCATGGATTTGAAACGGAACAGTACCATGGTGCAACACTGTCCAGCGATGGTAAATCGAAGGCCAGCAACCGTAATCCTGTTTTACCGTAAAAATCAACGTGTCGAAAAAACGAAGGATAAAAAACTTACGAGACCCGATTGAGATTCGGGTTGTCCTTTTTGGGCATTAATCTATCCGTTAACGGCTGAAAGCTGTCAAACCCGTAGAACTCATCGAGGCCTTCGTTTTGACAAGTTGTGGCTCGCGTAACTCTAAACGAGCCAGAAGTTATGGCCGTCCGAATAATCGATATCTACAGGGTACAAAATCCACGGTGCAAGGTGAAACATCCGGCCGAAATGGCGAAACAGTGCCGTACGACTTTTAGAAATGCGTGCATGGATTTGAAATGGAACACTACCATGGTGCACCACTCTCCAGCGATGGGAAGTCGAAGACGGGCCACGGTAATCTCGTTTTACCGTAAAAATCCACGTGTCGAAAAAACGAAGGGTAAAAATCTTACGAGACCCGATTGAGATTCGGGTTGTCCTTTTTGGGCATTAATCTATCCGTTGACGGCTGAAAGCTGTCAAAGCCATAGAACTCATCGAGGCCTTCATTTTGACAGGTTATGGCTTCCGTAACTCTAAACGAGCAAGAAGTTATGGCCGTCCGAATAATCGATATCTACATGGTGCAACATCCACGGTGCAAGGTGCAACATCCGTCCGAAATGGCGAAACATTGCCGTACGACTTTTAGAAATGCGTGTGTGGATTTGAAAAGGAACACTACCGTGGTGCAACACTCTGCAGGGATGGGAAGTCGAAGACGGGCCACGGTAATCCCGTTTTACCGTAAAAATCCACGTGTCGAAAAAACGAAGGGTAAAAAACTTACGAGACCCGATTGACATTCGGGTTGTCCTTTTTGGGCATTAATCTATCCGTTGACAGCTGAAAGCTGTCAAAGCCGTAGAACTCATCGAGGGATTTGTTTTGACAGGTTATGACTCCCGTAACTCTAAACGAGCCAGAAGTTATGGCCGTCCGAATAATCGATATCTACATTGTGCAACATCGACGGTGCAAGGTGCAACATCCGTCCGAAATGGCGAAACAGTGCCGTACGACTTTTAGAAATGCGTGCGTGGATTTGAAACGGAACAGTACCATGGTGCATCACTATCCAACGATGGTAAATCGAAGGCCAACCACGGTAATCCTGTTTTACCGTAAAAATCCACGTGTCGAAAAAACGAAGGGTAAAAACTTACGAGACCCGATTGAGATTCGGGTTGTCCTTTTTGGGCATTAATCTATCCGTTGACAGCTGAAAGATGTCAAAGCCGTAGAACTCATCGAGGTCTTCGTTTTGACAGGTTATGGCTCCCGTAACTCTAAACGAGCCAGAAGTTATGGCCGTCCGAATAATCGATATCTACAGGGTGCAACATCCACGGTGCAAGGTGCAACATCCGTCTGAAATGGCGAAACAGTGCCGTACGACTTTTAGAAATGCGTGCATGGATTTGAAATGGAACACTACCATGGTGCACCACTCTCTAGCGATGGAAAGTCGAAGACGGGCCACGGTAATCTCGTTTTACCGTAAACATCCACGTGTCGAAAAAACGAAGGGTAAAAAACTTACGAGACCCGATTGAGATTCGGGTTGTCCTTTTTGGACATTAATCTATCCGTTGACGTCTGAATGCTGTCAAAGCCGTAGAACTCATCGAGGCCTTCGTTTTGACAGTTTATGGCTCCCGTAACTCTAAACGAGCCAGAAGTTATGACCGTCGGAATAATCGATATCTACAGGGTGCAACATCCACGGTGCAAGCTGCAACATCCGTCCGAAATGGCAAAACAGTGCCGTACGACTTTTAGAAATGCGTGTATGGATTTGAAACGGATCAGTACCATGGTGCACCACTCTCCAGCGATGGGAAGTCGAAGACGGGCCACGGTAATCCTGTTTTACCGTAAAAATCCACGTGTCGAAAAAACGAAGGGTAAAAAACTTACGAGACCCGATTGAGATTCGGGTTGTCCTTTTTGGGAATTAATCTATCCGTTGACGGCTGAAAGCTGTCAAAGCTGTAGAACTCATCGAGGGATTTGTTTTGACAGGTTATGACTCCCGTAACTCTAAACGAGCCAGAAGTTATGGCCGTCCGAATAATCGATATCTACATTGTGCAACATCCACGGTGCAAGCTGCAACATCCGTCCGAAATGGCGAAACAGTGCCATACGACTTTTAGACATGCGTGCGCGGATTTGAAACGGAACAGTACCATGGTGCACCACTCTCCAACGATGGTAAATCGAAGGCCAACCACGGTAATCCTGTTTTACCGTAAAAATCCACGTGTCGAAAAAACGAAGGGTAAAAACTTACGAGACCCGATTGAGATTCGGGTTGTCCTTTTTGGGCATTAATCTATCCGTTGACAGCTGAAAGCTGTCAAAGCCGTAGAACTCATCGAGGCCTTCGTTTTGACAGGTTATGGCTCCCGTAACTCTAAACGAGCCAGAAGTTATGGCCGTCCGAATAATCGATATCTACAGGGTGCAACATCCACGGTGCAAGGTGCAACATCCGTCCGAAATGGCGAAACAGTGCCGTACGACTTTTAGAAATGCGTGCATGGATTTGAAACGGAACACTACCATGGTGCACCACTCTCTAGCGATGGAAAGTCGAAGACGGGCCACGGTAATCTCGTTTTACCGTAAACATCCACGTGTCGAAAAAACGAAGGGTAAAAAACTTACGAGACCCGATTGTGATTCGGGTTGTCGTTTTTGGACATTAATCTATCCGTTGACGTCTGAATGCTGTCAAAGCCGTAGAACTCATCGAGGCCTTCATTTTGACAGGTTATGGCTCCCGTAACTCTAAACGAGCCAGAAGTTATGACCGTCCGATTAATCGATATCTACAGGGTGCAACATCCACGGTGCAAGCTGCAACATCCGTCCGAAATGGCGAAACAGTGCCGTACGACTTTTAGAAATGTGTGCATGGATTTGAAACGGATCAGTACCATGGTGCACCACTCTCCAGCGACGGGAAGTTGAAGACGGGCCACGGTAATCCTGTTTTACCGTAAAAATCCACGTGTCGAAAAAACGAAGGGTAAAAAACTTACGAGACCCGATTGAGATTCGGTTTGTCCTTTTTGGGAATTAATCTATCCGTTGATGGCTGAAAGCTGTCGAAGCCATAGAACTCATCGAGGCCTTCGTTTTGGCAGGTTATGGCTCCCGTAACTCTAAACGAGCCAGAAGTTATGGTCGTTAGAATAATCGATATCTACAGGGTGCAACATCCACGGTGCAAGGTGCAACATCCGTCCGAAATGGCGAAACAGTGTCGTACGACTTTTAGAAATTCGTGCATGGATTTGAAACGGAACAGTACCATGGCGCACCACACTCCAGCGATGGTAAATCGAAGGCCAACCTCGGTAATCCTGTTTTACCGTAAAAATCCACGTGTCGAAAAAACGAAGGGTAAAAAACTTACGAGACCCGATTGAGATTCGGGTTTTCCTTTTTGGGCATTAATCTATCCGTTGACGGCTGAAAGCTGTCAAAGCCGTAGAACTCATCGAGGCCTTCGTTTTGACAGGTTATGGCTCGGTAACTCTAAACGAGCCAGAAGTTATGGCCGTCCGAATAATCGATATCTACAGGGTACAACATCCACGGTGCAAGGTACAACATCCGTCCGAAATGGCGAAACAGTGTCGTACGACTTTTAGAAATGCGTGCATGGATTTGAAACAGAACAGTACCATGGTGCACCACTCTCCAGCGTTGGGAAGTCGAAGACGGGCCACGGTATCCCGTTTTACCATAAAAATCCACGTGTCGAAAAAAGGAAGGGTAAAAAACTTACGAGATCCGATTGAGATTTGGGTTGTCCTTTTTGGGCATTAATCTATCCGTTGACGGCTGAAAGCTGTCAAAGCCATAGAACTCATCGAGGCCTTCGTTTTGACAGGTTATGGCTCCCGTAACTCCAAACGAGCCAGAAGTTATGACCGTCCGAATAATCGATATCTACAGGGTGCAACATCCACGGTGCAAGGTGCAACATCCGTCTGAAATGGCGAAACAGTGCCGTACGACTTTTAGAAATGCGTGCATGGATTTGAAACGGATCAGTACCATTGTTCACCACTCTCCAGCGATGGGAAGTCGAAGACGGGTCACGGTAATCCTGTTTTACCGTAAAAATCCACGTGTCGAAAAAACGAAGGGTAAAAAACTTACGAGACCCGATTGAGATTCGGGTTGTCCTTTTTGGGAATTAATCTATCCGTTGACGGCTAAAAGCTATCAAAGCCATAGAACTCATCGAGGCCTTCGTTTTGGCAGGTTATGGCTCCCGTAACTCTAAACGAGCCAGAAGTTATGGCCGTCCGAATAATCGATATCTACAGGGTGCAACATCCACGGTGCAAGGTGCAACATCCGTCCGAAATGGCGAAACAGTGTCGTACGACTTTTAGAAATGCGTGCATGGATTTGAAACGGAACAGTACCATGGTGCACCACACTCCAGCGATGGTAAATCGAAGGCCAGTGTCGGTAATCCTGTTTTACCGTAAAAATCCACGTGTCGAAAAAACGAAGGGTAAAAAACTTACGAGACCCGATTGAGATTCGGGTTGTCCTTTTTGGGCATTAATCTATCCGTTGACAGTTGAAAGCTGTCAAATCCGTAGAACTCATCGAGGCCTTCGTTTTGACAAGTTGTGGCTCACGTAACTCTAAACAAGCCAGAAGTTATGGCCGTCCGAATAATCGATATCTACAGGGTGCAACATCCACGGTGCAAGGTGCAACATCCATCCGAAATGGCGAAACAGTGCCGTACCATTTTTAGAAATGCGTGCATGGATTTGAAACGGAACAGTACCATGGTGCAACACTGTCCAGCGATGGTAAATCGAAGGCCAGCAACCGTAATCCTGTTTTACCATAAAAATCAACGTGTCGAAAAAACGAAGGATAAAAAACTTACGAGACCCGATTGAGATTCGGGTTGTCCTTTTTGGGCATTAATCTATCCGTTAACGGCTGAAAGCTGTCAAAGCCGTAGAACTCATCGAGGCCTTCGTTTTGACAAGTTGTGGCTCGCGTAACTCTAAACGAGCCAGAAGTTATGGCCGTCCGAATAATCGATATCTACAGGGTACAACATCCACGGTGCAAGGTGAAACATCCGGCCGAAATGGCGAAACAGTGCCGTACGACTTTTAGAAATGCGTGCATGGATTTGAAACGGAACACTACCATGGTGCACCACTCTCCAGCGATGGGAAGTCGAAGACGGGCCACGGTAATCTCGTTTTACCGTAAAAATCCACGTGTCGAAAAAACGAAGGGTAAAAATCTTACGAGACCCGATTGAGATTCGGGTTGTCCTTTTTGGGCATTAATCTATCCGTTGACGGCTGAAAGCTGTCAAAGCCATAGAACTCATCGAGGCCTTCGTTTTGACAGGTTATTGCTTCCGTAACTCTAAACGAGCAAGAAGTTATGGCCGTCCGAATAATCGATATCTACATGGTGCAACATCCACGGTGCAAGGTGCAACATCCGTCCGAAATGGCGAAACATTGCCGTACGACTTTTAGAAATGCGTGCGTGGATTTGAAAAGGAACACTACCGTGGTGCACCACTCTGCAGGGATGGGAAGTCGAAGACGGGCCACGGTAATCCCGTTTTACCGTAAAAATCCACGTGTCGAAAAAACGAAGGGTAAAAAACTTACGAGACCCGATTGAGATTCGGGTTGTCCTTTTTGGGCATTAATCTATCCGTTGACAGCTGAAAGATGTCAAAGCCGTAGAACTCATCGAGGGATTTGTTTTGACAGGTTATGACTCCCGTAACTCTAAACGAGCCAGAAGTTATGGCCGTCCGAATAATCGATATCTACATTGTGCAACATCCACGGTGCAAGGTGCAACATCCGTCCGAAATGGCGAAACAGTGCCGTACGACTTTTAGAAATGCATGCGTGGATTTGAAACGGAACAGTACCATGGTGCATCACTATCCAACGATGGTAAATCGAAGGCCAACCACGGTAATCCTGTTTTACCGTAAAAATCCACGTGTCGAAAAAACGAAGGGTAAAAACTTACGAGACCCGATTGAGATTCGGGTTGTCCTTTTTGGGCATTAATCTATCCGTTGACAGCTGAAAGATGTCAAAGCCGTAGAACTCATCGAGGCCTTCATTTTGACAGGTTATGGCTCCCGTAACTCTAAACGAGCCAGAAGTTATGGTCGTCCGAATAATCGATATCTACAGGGTGCAACATCCACGGTGCAAGGTGCAACATCCGTCCGAAATGGCGAAACAGTGCCGTACGACTTTTAGAAATGCATGCATGGATTTGAAACGGAACACTACCATGGTGCACCACTCTCTAGCGATGGAAAGTCGAAGACGGGCCACGGTAATCTCGTTTTACCGTAAACATCCACGTGTCGAAAAAACGAAGGGTAAAAAACTTACGAGACCCGATTGAGATTCGGGTTGTCCTTTTTGGACATTAATCTATCCGTTGACGTCTGAATGCTGTCAAAGCCGTAGAACTCATCGAGGCCTTCGTTTTGACAGTTTATGGCTCCCGTAAATCTAAACGAGCCAGAAGTTATGACCGTCGGAATAATCGATATCTACAGGGTGCAACATCCACGGTGCAAGCTGCAACATCCGTCCGAAATGGCGAAACAGTGCCGTACGACTTTTAGAAATGCGTGTATGGATTTGAAACGGATCAGTACCATGGTGCACCACTCTCCAGCGATGGGAAGTCGAAGACGGGCCACGGTAATCCTGTTTTACCGTAAAAATCCACGTGTCGAAAAAACGAAGGGTAAAAAACTTACGAGACACGATTGAGATTCGGGTTGTCCTTTTTGGGAATTAATCTATCCGTTGACGGCTGAAAGCTGTCAAAGCCGTAGAACTCATCGAGGGATTTGTTTTGACAGGTTATGACTCCCGTAACTCTAAACGAGCCAGAAGTTATGGCCGTCCGAATAATCGATATCTACATTGTGCAACATCCACGGTGCAAGCTGCAACATCCGTCCGAAATGGCGAAACAGTGCCATACGACTTTTAGACATGCGTGCATGGATTTGAAACGGAACAGTACCATGTGCACCACTCTCCAACGATGGTAAATCGAAGGCCAACCACGGTAATCCTGTTTTACCGTAAAAATCCACGTGTCGAAAAAACGAAGGGTAAAAACTTACGAGACCCGATTGAGATTCGGGTTGTCCTTTTTGGGCATTAATCTATCCGTTGACAGCTGAAAGCTGTCAAAGCCGTAGAACTCATCGAGGCCTTCGTTTTGACAGGTTATGGCTCCCGTAACTCTAAACGAGCCAGAAGTTATGGCCGTCCGAATAATCGATATCTACAGGGTGCAACATCCACGGTGCAAGGTGCAACATCTGTCCGAAATGGCGAAACAGTGCCGTACGACTTTTAGAAATGCGTGCATGGATTTGAAACGGAACACTACCATGGTGCACCACTCTCTAGCGATGGAAAGTCGAAGACGGGCCACGGAAATCTCGTTTTACCGTAAACATCCACGTGTCGAAAAAACGAAGGGTAAAAAACTTACGAGACCCGATAGTGATTCGGGTTGTCCTTTTTGGACATTAATCTATCCGTTGACGTCTGAATGCCGTCAAAGCCGTAGAACTCATCGAGGCCTTCGTTTTGACAGGTTATGGCTCCCGTAACTCTAAACGAGCCAGAAGTTATGACCATCCGAATAATCGATATCTACAGGGTGCAACATCCACGGTGCAAGCTGCAACATCCGTCCGAAATGGCGAAACAGTGCCGTACGACTTTTAGAAAAGCGTGCATGGATTTGAAATGGATCAGTACCATGGTGCACCACTCTCCAGCGACGGGAAGTTGAAGACGGGCCACGGTAATCCTGTTTTACCATAAAAATCCACGTGTCGAAAAAACGAAGGGTAAAAAACTTACGAGACCCGATTGAGATTCGGTTTGTCCTTTTTGGGAATTAATCTATCCGTTGACGGCTGAAAGCTGTCGAAGCCATAGAACTCATCGAGGCCTTCGTTTTGGCAGGTTATGGCTCCCGTAACTCTAAACGAGCCAGAAGTTATGGCCGTTAGAATAATCGATATCTACAGGGTGCAACATCCACGGTGCAAGGTGCAACATCCGTCCGAAATGGCGAAACAGCGTCGTACGACTTTTAGAAATGCGTGCATGGATTTGAAACGGAACAGTACCATGGCGCACCACACTCCAGCGATGGTAAATCGAAGGCCAACCTCGGTAATCCTGTTTTACCGTAAAAATCCACGTGTCGAAAAAACGAAGGGTAAAAAACTTACGAGACCCGATTGAGATTCGGGTTGTCCTTTTTGGGCATTAATCTATCCGTTGACGGCTGAAAGCTGTCAAAGCCGTAGAACTCATCGAGGCCTTCGTTCTGACAAGTTGTGGCTCCGGTAACTCTAAACGAGCCAGAAGTTATGGTCGTCCGAATAATCGATATCTACAGGGTGCAACATCCACGGTGCAAGGTGCAACATCCGTCCGAAATGGCGAAATAGTGTCGTACAATTTTTAGAAATGCGTGCATGGATTTGAAACGAAACAGCACCATGGTGCACCAATGTCCATCGATGGTAAATCGAAGGCCAGCAACCGTAATCCTGTTTTACCGTAAAAATCCACGTGTCGAAAAAACGAAGGATAAAAAACTTACGAAACCCGATTGAGATTCGGGTTGTCCTTTTTGGGCATTAATCTATCCGTTAACGGCTGAAAGCTGTCAAAGCCATAGAACTCATCGTGGCCTTCGTTTTGACAGGTTATTGCTCCCGTAACTCTAAACGAGCCAGAAGTTATGGCCGTTTGAATAATCGATATCTACAGGGTGCAACATCCACGGTGCAAGGTGCAACATCCGACCGAAATGGCGAAACAGTGCCGTACGACTTTTAGAAATGCGTGCATAGATTTGAAACGGAACACTACGATGGTGCACCACCCTCCAGCGATGGTAAATCAAAGGCCAATCTCGGTAATCCTGTTTTACCGTAAAAATCCACGTGTCGAAAAAACGAAGGGTAAAAAACTTACGAGACCCGATTGAGATTCGGGTTGACCTTTTGGGCATTAATCTATCCGTTGACGACTGAAAGCTGTCAAAGCCGTAGAACTCATCGTGGGATTTGTTTTGACAGGTTATGGCTCCCGTAACTCTAAACGAGCCAGAAGTTATGGTCGTCCGAATAATGGATATCTACATTGTGCAACATCCACGGTGCAAGGTGCAACATCCGTCCGAAATGGCGAAACAGTGCCGCATGACTTTTAGAAATGCGTGCGTGGATTTGAAACGGAACAGTACCATGGTGCACCACTCTCCAACGATGGTAAATCGAAGGCCAACCACGGTAATCCTGTTTTACCGTAAAAATCCACGTGTCGAAAAAACGAAGGGTAAAAACTTACGAGACCCGATTGAGATTCGGGTTGTTCTTTTTGGGCATTAATCTATCCGTTGACGGCTGAAAGCTGTCAAAGCCGTAGAACTCATCGAGGCCTTCGTTTTGACAGGTTATGGCTCCCGTAACTCTAAACGATCCAGAAGTTATGGTCGTCCGAATAATCGATATCTACATGGTGCAACATCCACGGTGCAAGGTGCAACATCCGTCTGAAATGGCGAAACAGTGCCGTACGACTTTTAGAAATGCGTGCATGGATTTGAAACGGAACACTACTATGGTGCACCACTCTCCAGCGATGGGAAGTCGAAGACGGGCCACGGTAATCTCGTTTTACCGTAAAAATCCACGTGTCGAAAAAACGAAGGGTAAAAAACTTACGAGACCCGATTGAGATTCGGGTTGTCCTTTCTGGGCATTAATCTATCTGTTGACGGCTGAAAGCTGTCAAAGCCGCAGAACTCATCGGGGCCTTCGTTTTGACAAGTTATGGCTCCCGTAACTCTAAACGAGCCAGAAGTTATGGCCGTCCGAATAATCGATATTTATAGGGTGCAACATCCACGGTGCAAGGTGCAACATCCGTCCGAAATGGCGAAACAGTGTCGTACGACTTTTAGAAATGCGTGCATGGATTTGAAACGGAACACTACCATGGTGCACCACTCTCCAGCGATGGAAAGTCGAAGACGGGCCACGGTAATCTCGTTTTACCGTAAAAATCCGCGTGTCGAAAAAACGAAGGGTAAAAAACTTACGAGACCCGATTGAGATTCGGGTTGTCCTTTTTGGGAATTAATCTATCCGTTGACGGCTGAAAGCTGTCAAAGCCGTAGAACTCATCGAGGCCATCGTTTTGACAGGTTATGGCTCCCGTAACTCTAAACGAGCCAGAAGTTATGGCCGTCTGAATAATCGATATCTACAGGGTGCAACATCCACGGTGCGAGGTGCAACATCCGTCCGAAATGGCGAAGCAGTGTCGTACGACTTTTAGAAATGCGTGCTAGGATTTTAAACGGAACACTATCGTGGTGCACCACTCTCCAGCGATGGGAAGTCGAAGACGGGCCATGGTAATCCCGTTTTACCGTAAAAATCCACGTGTCGAAAAAACGAAGGGTAAAAAACTTACGAGACCCGATTGAGATTCGGGTTGTCCTTTTTGGGCATTAATCTATCCGTTGACGGCTGAAAGCTGTCAAAGCCGTAGAACTCATCGAGGGATTTGTTTTGATAGGTTATGGCTCCCGTAACTCTAAACGAGCCAGAAGTTATGGACGTCCGAATAATCGATATCTACATTGTGCAACATCCACGGTGCAAGGTGCAACATCCGTCCGAAATGGCGAAACAGTGCCGTACGACTTTTAGAAATGCATCCGTGGATTTGAAACGGAATAGTACCATGGTGCACCACTCTCCAACGATGGTAAATCGAAGGCCAGCCACGGTAATCCCGTTTTACCGTAAAAATCCACGTGTCGAAAAAACGTAGGGTAAAAAACTTACAAGACCCGATTGAGATTCGGGTTGTCCTTTTGGGCATTAATTTATCCGCTGACGGCTGAAAGCTGTCAAAGCCGTAGAACTCATCGAGGCCTTCATTTTGACAGGTTATGGATCCCGTAACTCTAAACGAGCCAGAATTTATTGCCGTCCGAATAATCGATATCTACAGGGTGCAACATCCACGGTGCATGGTGCAACATCCGTCCGAAATGGCGAAACAGTGCCGTACGACTTTTAGAAATGTGTGCATGGATTTGAAACGGTACAGTACCATGGTGCACCACTCTCCAGCGATGGGAAGTCGAAGACGGGCCACGGTAATCCCGTTTTACCGTAAAAATCCACGTGTCGAAAAAACGAAGGGTAAAAAACTTACGAGACCCGATTGAGATTCGGGTTGTCCTTTTTGGGCATTAATCTATCCATTGACGGCTGAAAGCTGTCAAAGCCATAGAACTCATCGAGGCCTTCATTTTGACAGGTTATGGCTCCCGTAACTCTAAACGAGCCAGAAGTTATGGCCGTCCGAATAATCGATATCTACAGGGTGCAACATCCACGGTGCAAGGTGCAACATCCGTCCGAAATGGCGAAACAGTGCCGTACGACTTTTGGAAATGCGTGCATGGATTTGATATGGAACAGTACCATGGTGCACCACTCTCCAGCGATGGGAAGTGGAAGACGGGCCATGGTAATCCTGTTTTACCGTAAAAATCCACGTTTCGAAAAAACGAAGGGTAAAAAACTTACGAGACCCGATTGAGATTCGGGTTGACCTTTTTGGGCATTAATCTATCCGTTGACGGCTAAAAGCTATTAAAGCCGTAGAACTCGTCGAGGCCTTCGTTTTGACACGTTATGGCTTCCGTAACTCTAAAGGAGCATGAAGTGATGGCCGTCCGAATAATCGATATCTACAGGGTGCAACATCCATGGTGCAAGGTGCAACATCCGTCCGAAATGGCGAAACAGTGCCGTACGACTTTTAGAAATGCGTGCATGGATTTGAAACGGAACACTACCATGGTGCACCAATCTCCAGGGATGGGAAGTCGAAGACGGGCCACGGTAACCCCGTTTTACCGTAAAAATCCACGTGTCGAAAAAACGAAGGGTAAAAAACTTACGAGACCCGATTGAGATTCGGGTTGTCCTTTTTGGGCATTAATCTATCCGTTGACGGCTGAAAGCTATCAAATCCATAGAACTCATCGAGGCCTTCGTTTTGATAGGTTATGGCTCCCGTAACTCTAAACGAGCCAGAAGTTATGGCCGTCCGAATAATCGATATCTAAAGGGTGCAACATCCACGGTGCAAGGTGCAACATCCGTCCGAAATGGCGAAACAGTGCCGTACGACTTTTAGAAATGCGTGCATGGATTTGAAACGGAACAGTACCATGGTGCACCGCTCTCCAGCGATGGGAAGTCGAAGACGGGCCACGGTAATCCCGTTTTACCGTAAAAATCCACGTGTCGAAAAAACGAAGGGTTAAAAACTTGCGAGACCCGATTGAGATTCAGGTTGTTCTTTTTGGGAATTAATCTATCCATTGACGGCTGAAAGAAATCAAAGCCGTAGAACTCATCGAGCCCTTCGTTTTGACCGGTTATGGCTCCCGTAACTCTAAACGAGCCAGAAGTTATGGCCGTCCGAATAATCGATATCTACACGGTGCAAGGTGCAACATCCGTCCGAAATGGCGAAACAGTGCCGTACGACTTTTAAAAATGCGTGCATGCATTTGAAACGGAACAGTACCATGGTGCACCACCCTCCAGCGAGGGGAAGTCGAAGACGGGCCACGGTAATCCCGTTTTACCGTAAAAATCCACGTGTCGAAAAAACGTAGGGTAAAAAACTTACGAGGCCTGATCGAGATTCGGGTTGTCCTTTTTGGGCATTAATCTATCCGTTGACGGCTGAAAGCTATCAAAGCCGTAGAACTCATCGAGGCCTTCGTTTTGACAGGTTATGGCTCCCGTAACTCTAAACGAGCCAGAAGTTATGGCCGTCCGAATAATCGATATCTACAGGGTGCAGCATCCACGGTGCAAGGTGCAACATCCGTCCGAAATGGCGAAACAGTGCCGTACGACTTTTAGAAATGCGTGCATGGATTTGAAACGGAGCACTACCATGGTGCACCACTCTCCAGCGATGGGAAGTCGAAGACGAGCCACGGTAATCCTGTTTTACCGTAAAAATCCACGTGTCGAAAAAACGAAGGGTAAAAAACTTACGAGACCCGATTGAGATTCGGGTTGTCCTTTTTGGGCATTAATCTATTCGTTGACGGCTGAAAGCTGTCAAAGCCGTAGAACTCATTGAGGCCTTCGTTTTGCAGGTTATGGCTTCCGTAACTCTAAACAAGCCAGAAGTTATGGCCGTCTGAATAATCGATATGTACAGGGTGCAACATCCACGGTGAAAGGTGCAACATCCGTCCGAAATGGCGAAACAGTGCCGTACGACTTTTAGAAATGCGTGCATGAATTTGAAATGGAACACTACCATGGTGCACCACTCTCCAGCGATGGGAAGTCGAAGACGGGCCACGGTAATCCCGTTTTACCGTAAAAATCCACGTGTCGAAAAAACGAGGGGTAAAAAACTTACGAGACCCGATTGAGATTCGGGTTGTCCTTTTTGGGCATTAATCTATCCGTTGACGGCTGAAAGCTGTCAAAGCCGTAGACCTCATCGAGGCCTTCGTTTTGACAGGTTATGGCTCGGTAACTCTAAACGAGCCAGAAGTTATGGCCGTCCGAATAATCGATATCTACAGGGTACAACATTCACGGTGCAAGGTGCAACATCCGTCCGAAATGGCGAAACAGTGTCGTACGACTTTTAGAAATGCGTGCATGGATTTCAAACGGAACACTACCATGGTGCACCACTCTCCAGCGGTGGGAAGTCGAAGACGGGCCACGGTAATCCCGTTTTACCGTAAAAATCCACGTGTCGAAAAAACGAAGGGTAAAAAACTTACGAGATCCGATAGAGATTCGAGTTGTCCTTTATGGGCATTAATCTATCCGTTGACGGCTGAAAGCTGTCAAAGCCGTAGAACTCATCGAGGCCTTTATTTTGACAGGTTATGGCTCCCGTAACTCTAAACGAGCCAGAAGTTATGGCCCTCCGAATAATCGATATCTACAGGGTGCGACATCCACGGTGCAAGGTGCAACATCCGTCCGAAATGGCGAAACAGTGCCGTACGACTTTTAGAAATGCGTGCATGGATTTGAAACGGAACAGTACCATGGTGCACCACTCTCCAGCGATGGTAAATCGAAGGCCAATCACGGTAATCCGGTTTTACCGTAAAAATCCACGTGTCGAAAAAACGAAGGGTAAAAAACTTACGAGACCCGATTGAGATTCGGGTTGTCCTTTTTGGACATTAATCTATCCATTGACGTCTACAAGCTGTCAAAGCCGTAGAACTCATCGAGGCCTTCGTTTTGACAGGTTATGGCTCCCGTAACTCTAAACGAGCCAGATGTTATGACCGTCCGAATAATCGATATCAACAGGGTGCAACATCCACGACGCAAGGTGCAACATCCGTCCGAAATGGCGAAACAGTGCCGTACGACTTTTAGAAATGCGTGCATGGATTTGAAACGGAACAGTACCATAGTGCGCCACTGTCCAGCGATGGTAAATCGAAGGCCAGCCACCGTAATCCTGTTTTGCCGTAAAAATCCACGTGCCGAAAAAACGAAGGGTAAAAAACTTACGAGACCCGATTTAGATTCGGTTTGTCCTTTTTGGGAATTAATCTATCCGTTGACGGCTGAAAGCTGTCGAAGCCGTAGAACTCATCGAGGCCTTTGTTTTGACAGGTTATGGCTCCCGTAACTCTAAACGAGCCAGAAGTTATGGCCGTCCGAATAATCGATATCTACAGGGTGCAACATCCACGGTGCATGGTGCAACATCCGTCCGAAATGGCGAAACAGTGCCGTACGACTTTTAGAAATGCGTGCATGGATTTGAAACGGGACAGTACCATGGTGCACCACTCTCCAGCGATGGTAAATCGAAGACGGGCCACGGTAATCCTGTTTTACCGTAAAAATCCACGTGTCGAAAAAACGAAGGGTAAAAAACTTACGAGACCCGATTGAGATTCGGGTTGTACTTTTTGGGCATTAATCTATCCGTTGACGGCTGAAAGCTGTCAAAGCCGTAGAACTCATCGAGGTCTTCGTTTTGACAGGTTATGGCTCCCGTAACTCTAAACGAGGCAGAAGTTATGGCCGTCCAAATAATCGATATCTACAGGGTGCAACATCCACGGTGCAAGGTGCAACATCCGTCCGAAAAGGCGAAACAGAGCCGTACGACTTTTAGAAATGCGTGCATAGATTTGAAATGGAACAGTACCATGGTGCACCACTCTCCAGCGATGGTAAATCGAAGGCCAACCACGGTAATCCTATTTTACCGTAAAAATCCACGTGTCGAAAAAACGAAGGGTAAAAAACTTATGAGGCCCGATTGAGATTCGGGTTGTTCTTTTTGGGCATTAATCTATCTGTTGATGGCTGAAAGCTGTCAAAGCCGTAGAACTCATCGAGGCTTCGTTTTGACAGGTTATGGCTCCCGTAACTGTAAACGAGCCAAAAGTTATGGTCGTCCGAATAATTGATATCTACAGGGTGCAACATCCACGGTGCAAGGTGCAACATTCGTCCGAAATGGCGAAACAGTGTCGTACGACTTTTAGAAATGCGTGCATGGATTTGAAACGGAACAGTACCGTGGTGCACTACTCTCCAGCGATGGGAAGTCGAAGACGGGACATGGTATCCCGTTATACCGTAAAAATCCACGTGTTCAAAAAACGAAGGGTAAAAAACTTACGAGACACAATTGAGATTCGGGTTGTCCTTTTTGGGCATTAATCTATCCGTTGACGGCTGAAAGCTGTCAAAGCCATAGAACTCATCGAGGCCTTCATTTTGACAGGTTATGGTTCCCGTAACTCTAAACGAGCCAGAAGTTTTGACCATCCGAATAATCGATATCTACAGGATGCAACATCCACGGTGCAAGGTGCAACATCCGTCCGAAATGGCGAAACAGTGCCGTACGACTTTTAGAAATGCGTGCATGGATTTGAAACGGATCAGTACCATGGTGCACCACTCTCCAGCGATGGGAAGTCGAAGACGGGCCACGGTAATCCTGTTTTACCGTAAAAATCCGCGTGTCGAAAAAACGAAGGGTAAAAAACATACGAGACCCGATTGAGATTCGGGTTGTCCTTTTTGATCATTAATCTATCCGTTGACGGCTGAAAGCTGTCAAAGCCATTGAACTCATCGAGGCCTTCTTTTTGATAGGTTATGGCTCCCGTAACTCTAAACGAGCCAGAAGTTATGGCCGTCCGAATAATCGATATCTACAGGGTGCAACATCCACGGTGCAAGGTGCAACATCCGTCCGAAATGGAGAAACAGTGCCGTACGACTTTTAGAAATGAGTTCATGGATTTGAAACAGAACAGTACCATGGTGCACCACTCTCCAGCGATGGTAAATCAAAGGCCAACCACGGTAATCCTGTTTTACCGCAAAAATCCACGTGTCGAAAAAACGAAGGGTAAAAACTTACGAGACCCGATTGAGATTCGGGTTGTCCTTTTTGGGCATTAATCTATCCGTTGACGGCTGAAAGCTAACAAAGCCGTAGAACTCTTCGAGGCCTTCATTTTGACAGGTTATGGCCCCCGTAACTCTAAACGAGCCAGAAGTTATGGCCGTCCGAATAATCGATATCTATAGGGTGCAACATCCACGGTGCAACGTGCAACATCCGTCCGAAATGGCGAAACAGTGCCGTACGACTTTTAGAAATGTGTGCATGGATTTGAAACGGAACAGTACCATGGTGGACCATTCTCCAGCGATGGGAAGTCGAAGACGGGCCACGGTAATCTTGTTTTACCGTAAAAATCCACGTATCAAAAAAACGAAGGGTAAAAAACTTACGAGACCCGATTGAGATTCGGGTTGTCCTTTTTGGGTATTAATCTATCCGTTGACGGCTGAAAGCTGTCAAAGCCGTAGAACTCATCGAGGCCTTGGTTTTACAGGTTATGGCTCCCGTAACTCTAAACGAGCCAGAAGTTATGGCCGTCCGAATAATCGATATCCACAGGGTGCAACATCCACGGTGCAAGGTGCAACATCCGTCCGAAATGGCGAAACAGTGCCGTACGACTTTTAGAAATGCGTGAATGGATTTGAAACGGAACATTACCGTGGTGCACCACTCTCCAACGATGGGAAGTCGAAGACGGGCCACGGTAATCCCGTTTTACCGTAAAAATCCACGTGTCGAAAAAATGAAGGGTAAAAAACTTACGAGACCCGATCGAGATTCAGGTTGTCCTTTTTGGGCATTAATCTATCCGTTGACGGCTGAAAGCTGTCAAAGCCATATAACTCATCGAGGCCTTCGTTTTGACAGGTTATGGCTCCGGTAACTCTAAACGATCCAGAATTTATGGCCGTCCGAATAATCGATATCTACAGTGTGCAACATCCACGGTGCAAGGTGCAACATCCGTCCGAAATGGCGAAACAGTGCTGTACGACATTTAGAAATGTGTGCATGGATTTGAAATGGAACAGTACCATGGTGCACCACTCTCCAGCGATGGGAAGTCGAAGACGGGCCACGGTAATCCTGTTTCACCGTAAAAATCCACGTGTCGAAAAAACGAAGGGTAAAAAACTTACGAGACCCGATTGAGATTCGGGTTGTCCTTTTTGGGCATTAATCTATCCGTTGATGGATGAAAGCTGTCAAATCCATAGAACTCATCGAGGCCTTCATTTTGACAGGTTATGGCTCCCGTAACTCTAAACGAGCCAGAAGTTATGGCCGTCCGAATAATCGATATCTACAGGGTGCAACATCCACGGTGCAAGGTGCAACATCCGTCCTAAATGGCGAAACAGTGTCGTACGACTTTTAGAAATGCGTGCATGGATTTGAAACGGAATAGTATCATGGTGCACCACTCTCCAGCGACGGTAAATCGAAGACCAGCAACCGTAATCCCGTTTTACCATAAAAATCCACGTGTCGAAAAAACGAAGGGTGAAAAACTTACGAGATCCGATTGAGATTCGGGTTGTCCTTTTTGGGCATTAATCTATCCGTTGACGGCTGAAAGCAGTCAAAGCCGTAGAACTCATCGAGGCCTTCGTTTTGACAGGTTATGGCTCCCGTAACTCTAAACGAGCCAGAAGTTATGGCCGTTTAAATAATCGATATCTACAGGGTGCAACATCCACGGTGCAAGGTGCAACATCCGTCCGAAATGGTGAAACAGTGCCGTGCGACTTTTAGAAATGCGTGCATGGATTTGAAACGGAACACTATCATGGTGCACCACTCTCCAGCGATGGAAAGTCGAAGACGGGCCACGGTAATCCTGTTTTACCGTAAAAATCCACGTGTCGAAAAAACGAAGGGTAAAAAACTTACGAGACCCGATTGAGATTCAGGTTGTCCTTTATGGGCATTAATCTATCCGTTGACGGCTGAAAGCTATCAAAGCCGTAGAACTCATCGAGGCCTTTATTTTGACAGGTTATGGCTCCCGTAACTCTAAACGAGCCAGAAGTTATGGCCCTCCGAATAATCGATATCTACAGGGTGCAACAACCACGGTGCAAGGTGCAACATCCGTCCGAAATGGCGAAACAGTGCCATACGACTTTTAGAAATGTGTGCATGGATTTGAAACGGAACAGTATCATGGTGCACCACTCTCCAGCGATGGGAAGTCGAAGACAGGCCATGGTAATCACGTTTTACCGTAAAAATCCACGTGTCGAAAAAACGAAGGGTAAAAAACTTAGGAGACCCGATTGAGATTCAGGTTGTCCTTTTTGGGCATTAATCTATCCGTTGACGGCTGAAAGCTGTCAAAGCCGTAGAACTCATCGAGGCCTTTATTTTGACAGGTTATGGCTCCCGTAACTCTAAACGAGCCAGAAGTTATGGCCCTCCGAATAATCGATATCTTCAGGGTGCGACATCCACGGTGCAAGGTGCAACATCCGTCCGAAATGGCGAAACAGTGCCGTACGACTTTTAGAAATGCGTGCATGGATTTGAAATGGAACACTACCATGGTGCACCAATCTCCAGCTATGGGAAGTCGGAGACGAGCCACGGTAATCCCGTTTTACCGTAAAAATCCACGTGTCGAAAAAACGAAGGGTAAAAATATTACGAGACCCGATTGAGCTTCGGGTTGTCCTTTTTGGGCATTAATTTATCCGTTGACGGCTGAAAGCGATCAAAGCCGCAGAACTCATCGAGGCCTTTGTTTTGACAGGTTATGGCTCCCGTAACTCTAAACGAGCCAGAAGTTATGGCCGTCCGAATAATCGATATCTACAGGGTGCAACATCCACGGTGCAAGGTGCAACATCCGTCCGAAATGGCGAAACAGTGCCGTACGACTTTTAGAAATGTGTGCATGGATTTGAAACAGAGCAGTACCATGGTGCACCACTCTCCAGCGATGGAAAGTCGAAGACGGGCCACGGTAATCCCGTTTTACCGTAAAAATCCATGTGTCGAAAAAACAAAGGGTAAAAATCTTACGAGACCCGATCGAGATTCGGGTTGTCCTTTTTGGGCACTAATATATCCGTTGACGGCTGAAAGCTATCAAAGCCATAGAACTCATCGAGGCCTTCGTTTTGACAGGTTATGGCTCCCGTAACTCTAAACGAGGCAGAAGTTATGGCCGTCCGAATAATCGATATCTACAGTGTGCAACATCCACGGTGCAAGGTCAACATCCGTCCGAAATGGCGAAACAGTGCTGTACGTCATTTAGAAATGCGTGCATGGATTTGAAACGGAACAGTACCATGGTGCACCACTCTCCAGCGATGGGAAGTCGAAGACGGGCCACGATAATCCCGTTTTACCGTAAAAATCCACGTGTCGAAAAAACGAAGGGTAAAAAACTTACGAGACCCGATCGAGATTCGGGTTGTCCTTTTTGGGCATTAATCTATCCGTTGACGGCTGAAAGCTGTCAAAGCCGTAGAACTCAACGAGGCCTTCGTTTTGATCGGTTATGGCTCCCGTAACTCTAAACGAGCCAGAAGTTATGGCCGTCCGAGTAATCGATATCTACAGGGTGCAACATCCATGGTGCAAGGTGCAACATCCGTCCGAAATGGCGAAACAGTGTCGTACGACTTTTAGAAATGCATGCATGGATTTGAAACGGAACAGTACCATGGTGCACCACTCTCCAGCGATGGTAAGTCGAAGACGGGCCACGGTAATCCCGTATTACCATAAAAATCCACGTGTCGAAAAAACGAAGGTTTAAAAAATTACGAGATCCGATTGAGATTCGGGTTGTCCTTTTTGGGCATTAATCTATCCGTTGACGGCTGAAAGCAGTCAAAGCCGTAGAACTCATCGAGGCCTTCATTTTGACAGGTTATGGCTCCCGTAACTCTAAACGAGCCAGTAGTTATGGCCGTCCGAATAATCGATGTCTACATGGTGCAACATCCGTCCGAAATGGCGAAACAGTGCCGTACGACTTTTAGAAATGTTTGCATGGATTTGAAACGGAACAGTACCATGGTGCACCACTCTCCAGCGATGGGAAGTCGAAGACGGGCCACGGTAATCCCGTTTTACCGTAAAAATCCACGTGTCGAAAAAACGAAGGGTAAAAAACTTACGAGACCCGATCGAGATTCGGGTTGTCCTTTTTGGGCATTAATCTATCCGTTGGCGGCTGAAAGCTGTCAAAGCCATATAACTCATCGAGGCCTTCGTTTTGACAGGTTATGGCTCCGGTAACACTAAACGAGCCAGAATTTATGGCCGTCCGAATAATCGATATCTACAGTGTGCAACATCCACGGTGTGCAAGGTGCAACATCCGTCCGAAATGGCGAAACAGTGCTGTACGACATTTAGAAATGCGTGCATGGATTTGAAATGGAACAGTACCATGGTGCACCACTCTCCAGCAATGGGAAGTCGAAGACGGGCAACGGTAATCCTGTTTCACCGTAAAAATCCACGTGTCGAAAAAACGAAGGGTAAAAAACTTACGAGACCGGATTGAGATTCGGGTTGTCCTTTTTGGGCATTAATCTATTCGTTGATGGATGAAAGCTGTCAAATCCGTAGAACTCATCGAGGCCTTCATTTTGACAGGTTATGGCTCCCGTAACTCTAAACGAGCCAGAAGTTATGGCCGTCCGAATAATCGATATCTACAGGGTGCAACATCCACGGTGCAAGGTGCAACATCCGTCCTAAATGGCGTAAGAGTGTCGTACGACTTTTAGAAATGCGTGCATGGATTTGAAACGGAATATTATCATGGTGCACCACTCTCCAGCAACGGTAAATCGAAGACCAGCCACCGTAATCCCGTTTTACCATAAAAATCCACGTGTCGAAAAAACGAAGGGTTAAAAACTTACGAGACCCGATTGAGATTGGGGTTGTCCTTTTTGGGCATTAATCTATCCGTTGAGGGCTGAAAGCAGTCAAAGCCGTAGAAATCATCGAGGCCTTCGTTTTGACAGGTTATGGCTCCCGTAACTCTAAATGAGCCAGAAGTTATGGCCGTTTAAATAATCGATATCTACAGGGTGCAACATCCACGGTGCAAGGTGCAACATCCGTCCGAAATGGGGAAACAGTGCCGTGCGACTTTTAGAAATGCGTGCATGGATTTGAAACGGAACTCTATCATGGTGCACCACTCTCCAGCGATGGAAAGTCGAAGACGGGCCACGGTAATCCCGTTTTACCGTAAAAATCCACGTGTCGAAAAAACGAAGGGTAAAAAACTTACGAGACCCGATAGAGATTCGGGTTGTCCTTTATGAGCATTAATCTATCCATTGACGGCTGAAAGCTGTCAAAGCCGTAGAACTCATCGAGGCCTTTATTTTGACAGGTTATGGCTCCCGTAACTCTAAACGAGCCAGAAGTTATGGCCCTCCGAATAATCGATATCTACAGGGTGCAACATCCACGGTGCAAGGTGCAACATCCGTCCGAAATGGCGAAACAGTGCCATACGACTTTTAGAAATGTGTGCATGGATTTGAAACGGAACGGTATCATGGTGCACCACTCTCCAGCGATGGGAAGTCGAAGGCAGGCCATGGTAATCCCGTTTTACCGTAAAAATCCACGTGTCGAGAAAACGAAGGGTAAAAAACTTACGAGACCCGATTGAGATTCAGGTTGTCCTTTTTGGGCATTAATCTATCCGTTGACGGCTGAAAGCCGTCAAAGCCGTAGAACTCATCGAGGCCTTCGTTTTGACAGGTTATGGCTCCCGTAACTCTAAACGAGCCAGAAGTTATGGTCGTCCGAATAATCGATATCTACAGGGTGCAACATCCACGGTGCAAGGTGCAACATCCGTCCGAAATCGCGAAACAGTGTCGTACGACTTTTAGAAATGCGTGCATGGATTTGAAATGGAACACTACCATGGTGCACCAATCTCCAGCGATGGGAAGTCGAAGACGAGCCACGGTAATCCCGTTTTACCGTAAAAATCCACGTGTCGAAAAAACGAAGGGTAAAAATATTACGAGACCCGATTGAGCTTCGGGTTGTCCTTTTTGGGCATTAATTTATCCGTTGACGGCTGAAAGCGGTCAAAGTCGCAGAACTCATCGAGGCCTTTGTTTTGACAGGTTATGGCTCCCGTAACTCTAAACGAGCCAGAAGTTATGGCCGTCCGAATAATCGATATCTACAGGGTGCAACATCCACGGTGCAAGGTGCAACATCCGTCCGAAATGGCGAAACAGTGCCGTACGACTTTTAGAAATGTGTGCATGGATTTGAAATGGAGCAGTACCATGGTGCACCACTCTCCAGCGATGGAAAGTCGAAGACAGGCCACGGTAATCCCGTTTTACCGTAAAAATCCACGTGTCGAAAAAACGAAGGGTAAAAAACTTACGAGACCCGATTGAGATTCGGGCTGTCCTTTTTGGGCATTAATCTATCCGTTGGCGGCTGAAAGCTGTCAAAGCCATAGAACTCATCGAGGCCTTCGTTTTGACAGGTTATGGCTCCCGTAACTCTAAACGAGCCAGAAGTTATGGCCGTCCGAATAACCGATATCTACAGGGTGCAACATCCACGGTGCAAGGTGCAACATCCGTCCGAAATGGCGAAACAGTGCCGTACGACTTTTAGAAATGCGTGCATGGATTTGAAACGGAACAGTACCATGGTGCACCACTCTCCAGCGATGGGAAGTCGAAGACGGGCCACGGTAATCCCGTTTTACCGTAAAAATCCACGTGTCGAAAAAACGAAGGGTAAAAAACTTACGAGACCCGATCGAGATTCGGGTTGTCCTTTTTGGGCATTAATATATCCGTTGACGGCTGAAAGCTGTCAAAGCCATAGAACTCATCGAGGCCTTCGTTTTGACAGGTTATGGCTCCAGTAACTCTAAACGAGCCAGAAGTTATGGCCGTCCGAATAATCGATATCTACAGTGTGCAACATCCACGGTGCAAGGTTAACATCCGTCCGAAATTGCGAAACAGCGCTGTACGTCATTTAGAAATACGTGCATGGATTTGAAACGGAACAGTATCATGGTGCACCACTCTCCAGCGATGGGAAGTCGAAGACGGGCCACGGTAGTCCCGTTTTACCGTAAAAATCCACGTGTCGAAAAAACGAAGGGTAAAAAACTTACGAGACCCGATCGAGATTCGGGTTGTCCTTTTTGGGAATTAATCTATCCGTTGACGGCTGAAAGCTGTCAAAGCCGTAGAACTCATCGAGGCCTTCGTTTTGACAGGTTATGGCTCCCGTAACTCTAAACGAGCCAGAAGTTATGGTCGTCCGAATAATCGATATCTACAGGGTGCAACATCCACGGTGCAAGGTGCAACATCCGTCCGAAATGGCGAAACAGTGCCGTACGACTTTTAGAAATGCGTGCATGGATTTGAAATGGAACACTACCATGGTGCACCAATCTCCTGCGATGGGAAGTCGAAGACGAGCCACGGTAATCCCGTTTTACCGTAAAAATCCACGTGTCGAAAAAACGAAGGGTAAAAATATTACGAGACCCGATTGAGCTTCGGGTTGTCCTTTTTGGGCATTAATTTATCCGTTGACGGCTGAAAGCGGTCAAAGCCGCAGAACTCATCGAGGCCTTTGTTTTGACAGATTATGGCTCCCGTAACTATAAACGAGCCAGAAGTTATGGTCGTCCGAATAATCGATATCTACAGGGTGCAACATTCACGGTGCAAGGTGCAACATCCGTCCGAAATGGAAAAACAGTGCCGTACGACTTTTAGAAATGTGTGCATGGATTTGAAATGGAGCAGTACCATGGTGCACCACTCTCCAGCGATGGGAAGTCGAAGACGGGCCACGGTAATCCCGTTTTACCGTAAAAATCCACGTGTCGAAAAAACGAAGGGTAAAAAACTTACGAGACCCGATCGAGATTCGGGTTGCCCTTTTTGGGCATTAATATATTCGTTGACGGCTGAAAGCTGTCAAAGCCATAGAACTCATCGAGGCCTTCGTTTTGACAGGTTATGGCTCCCGTAACTCTAAACGAGCCAAAAGTTATGGCCGTCCGAATAATCGATATCTACAGTGTGCAACATCCACGGTGCAAGGTCAACATCCGTCCGAAATTGCGAAACAGTGCCGTACGACTTTTAGAAATGTGTGCATGGATTTGAAATGGAGCAGTACCATGGTGCACCACTCTCCAGCGATGGGAAGTCGAAGACGGGCCACGGTAATCCCGTTTTACCGTAAAAATCCACGTGTCGAAAAAACAAAGGGTAAAAAACTTACGAGACCCGATCGAGATTCGGGCTGTCCTTTTTGGGCATTAATATATTCGTTGACGGCTGAAAGCTGTCAAAGCCGTAGAACTCATCGAGGCCTTCGTTTTGACAGGTTATGGCTCCCGTAACTCTAAACGAGCCAGAAGTTATGGCCGTCCGAATAATCGATATCTACAGGGTGCAACATCCACGGTGCAAGGTGCAACATCCGTCCGAAATGGCAAAACAGTGCCGTACGACTTTTAGAAATGCGTGCATGCATTTGAAACGGAACAGTACCATAGTGCACCACTCTCCAGCGATGGGAAGTCGAAGACGGGCCACGGTAATCCCGTTTTACCGTAAAAATCCACGTGTCGAAAAAACGAAGGGTAAAAAACTTACGAGACCCGATCGAGATTCGGGTTGTCCTTTTTGGGCATTAATATATCCGTTGGCGGCTGAAAGCTGTCAAAGCCGTAGAACTCATCGAGGCCTTCGTTTTGACAGGTTATGGCTCCCGTAACTCTAAACGAGCCAGAAGTTATGGCCGTCCGAATAATCGATATCTACAGGGTGCAACATCCACGGTGCAAGGTGCAACATCCGTCCGAAATGGCGAAACAGTGCCGTACGACTTTTATAAATGCGTGCATGCATTTGAAATGGAACAGTACCATGGTGCACCACTCTCCAGCGATGGGAAGTCGAAGATGGGCCACGGTAATCCCGTTTTACCGTAAAAATCCACGTGTCGAAAAAACGAAGGGTAAAAAACTTACGAGACCCGATCGAGATTCGGGTTGTCCTTTTTGGGCATTAATATATCCGTTGACGGCTAAAAGCTGTCAAAGCCGTAGAACTCATCGAGGCCTTCGTTTTGACAGGTTATGGCTCCCGTAACTCTAAACGAGGCAGAAGTTATGGCCGTCCGAATAATCGATATCTACAGTGTGCAACATCCACGGTGCAAGGTCAACATCCGTCCGAAATTGCGAAACAGTGCTGTATGTCATTTAGAAATGCGTGCATGGATTTGAAACGGAACAGTACCATGGTGCACCACTCTCCAGCGATGGGAAGTTGAAGACGGGCCACGGTAATCCCGTTTTACCGTAAAAATCCACGTGTCGAAAAAACGAAGGGTAAAAAACTTACGAGACCCGATCGAGATTCGGGTTGTCCTTTTTGGGCATTAATCTATCCGTTGGCGGCTGAAAGCTGTCAAAGCCGTAGAACTCATCGAGGCCTTCGTTTTGACAGGTTATGGCTCCCGTAACTCTAAACGAGCCAGAAGTTATGGCCGTCCGAATAATCGATATCTACAAGGTGCAACATCCACGGTGCAAGGTGCAACATCCGTCCGAAATGGCGAAACAGTGCCGTACGACTTTTAGAAATGCGTGCATGCATTTGAAACGGAACAGTACCATGGTGCACCACTCTCCAGCGATGGGAAGTCGAAGACGGGCCACGGTAATCCCGTTTTACCGTAAAAATCCACGTGTCGAAAAAACGAAGGGTAAAAAACTTACGAGTCCCGATCGAGATTCGGGTTGTCCTTTTTGGGCATTAATATAACCATTGACGGCTGAAAGCTGTCAAAGCCATAAAACTCATCGAGGCCTTCGTTTTGACAGGTTATGGCTCCCGTAACTCTAAACGAGCCAGAAGTTATGGCCGTCCGAATAATCGATATCTACAGGGTGCAACATCCACGGTGCAAGGTGCAACATCCGTCCGAAATGGCGAAACAGTGTCGTACGACTTTTAGAAATGCGTGCATGGATTTGAAACGGAACAGTACCATGGTGCACCACTCTCCAGCGATGGGAAGTCGAAGACGGGCCTCGGTATCCCGTTTTACCGTAAAAATCCACGTGTCGAAAGAACGAAGGGTAAAAAACTTACGAGACCCGATTGAGATTCGGGTTGTCCTTTTTGGGGATTAATCTATCCATTGACGGCTGAAAGCTGTCAAAGCCATAGAACTCATCGAGGCCTTCGTTTTGACAGGTTATGGCTCCCGTAACTCTAAACGAGCCAGAAGTTTTGACCGTCCGAATAATCGATATCTACAGGGTGCAACATACACGGTGCAAGGTGCAGCATCCGTCGGAAATGGCGAAACAGTGTCGTACGACTTTTAGAAATTCGTGCATGGATTTGAAACAGATCAGTACCATGGTGCACCACTCTCCAGCGACGGGAAGTCGAAGACGGGCCACGGTAATCCTGTTTTACTGTAAAAATCCACGTGTCGAAAAAACGAAGGGTAAAAAACTTACGAGACCCGATTGAGATTCGGGTTGTCCTTTTTGGGCATTAATCTATCCGTTGACGGCTGAAAGCTGTCAAAGCCATAGAACTCATCGAGGCCTTCATTTTGACAGGTTATTGCTCCCGTAACTCTAAACGAGCCAGAAGTTATGGCCGTTTGAATAATCGATATCTACAGGGTCCAACATCCACGGTGCAAGGTGCAACATCCGTCCGAAATGGCGAAACAGTGTCGTACGACTTTTAGAAATGCGTGCATGGATTTGAAACGGAACAGCACCATGGTGCACCACACTCCAGCGATGGTAAATCGAAGGCCAACCTCTGTAATCCTGTTTTACCGTAAAAATCCACGTGTCGAAAAAACGAAGGGTAAAAAACTTACGAGACCCGATTGAGATTCGGGTTGTACTTTTGGGGCATTAATCTAACCATTGACGGTTGAAAGCTGTCAAAGCCGTAGAACTCATCGAGTCCTTCGTTTTGACAGGTTGTGGCTCCCGCAACTCTAAACGAGCCAGAAGTTATGGCCGTCCGAATAATCGAAATCTACAGGGTGCAACTTCCACTGTGCAAGGTGCAACATCTATCCGAAATGGCGAAACAGTGCCGTACAATTTTTATAAATGCGTGCATGGATTTGAAACGGAACAGTACCATGGTGCACCACTGTCTAGCGATGGTAAATCGAAGGCCAACAACCGTAATCCTGTTTTACCGTAAAAATCCACGTGTCGAAAAAACGAAGGATAAAAAACTTACGAGACCCGATTGAGATTCGGGTTGTCCTTTTTGGGCATTAATCTATCCGTTAATGGCTGAAAGCTGTCAAAGCCGTAGAACTCATCGAGGCCTTCGTTTTGTCAGGTTATTGCTCCCGTAACTCTAAACGAGCCAGAAGTTATGGCCGTTTGAATAATCGATATCTCCAGGGTGCATCATCCATGGTGCAAGTTGCAACATCCGTCCGAAATGGCGAAACAGTGCCGTACGACTTTTAGAAATGCGTGCATGGATTTGAAACAGAACAGTACCATGGTGCACCACTCTCCAGCGATGGGAAGTTGAAGACGGGCCACGGTAATCCTGTTTTACCGTAAAAATCCACGTGTCGAAAAAACGAAGGTTAAAAACTTACGAGACCCGATTGAGATTCGGGTTGTCCTTTTTGGGCATTAATCTATCCGTTGACGGCTGAAAGCTGTCAAAGCCGTAGAACTCATCGAGGCCTTCGTTTTGACAGGTTATGGCTCCCGTAACTCTAAACGAGCCAGAAGTTATGGCCGTCCGAATAATCGATATCTACAGTGTGCAACATTCACGGCGCAAGGTGCAACATCCGTCCGAAATGGCGAAAGTGTGCCGTACGACTTTTAGAAATGCGTGCATGGATTTGAAACGGAACAGTACCATGGTGCACCACTGTCCAGCGATGGTAAATCCAAGGCCAGCCACCGTAATCCTGTTTCACCGTAAAAATCCACGTGTCGAAAAAACGAAGGGTAAAAAACTTACGAGACCCGATTGAGATTCGGGTTGTCCTTTTTGGGCATTAATCTATCCGTTGACGGCTGAAAGCTGTCAAAGCCATAGAACTCATCGAGGCCTTCGTTTTGACAGGTTATGACTCCCGTAAGTCTAAACGAGCCAGAAGTTATGGAAGTCCGAATAATCGATATCTATAGGGTGCAACATCGAAGGTGCAAGGTGCAACATTCGTCCGAAATGGCGAAACAGTGTCGTACGACTTTTAGAAATGCGTGCATGGATTGAAAACGGAACAATACCATGGTGCACCACTCTCCAGCGATGGTAAATCGAAGGCCAACCGCGGTAATCCAGTTTTACCGTAAAAATCCACGTGTCGAAAAAACGAAGGGTAAAAACTTACGAGACCCGATTGAGATTCGGGTTGTCCTTTTTGGGCATTAATCTATCCGTTGACGGCTGAAAGCTGTCAAAGCCGTAGAACTCATCGAGGCCTTCGTTTTGATAGGTTATGGCTCCCGTAACTCTAAACGATGCAGAAGTTATGGAAGTCCGAATAATCGATATCTACATGGTGCAACATCCACGGTGCAAGGTGCAACATCCGTACGAAATGGCGAAACAGTGCCGTACGACTTTTAGAAATGCGTGCATGGATTTGAAACGGAACAGTACCATGGTGCACCGCTCTCCAGCGATGGGATGTCGAAGACGGGCCACGGTAATCCCGTTTTACCGTAAAAATCCACGTGTCGAAAAAACGAAGGATAAAAAACTTACGAGACCCGATTGAGAATCGGGTTGTCCTTTTTGGGCATTAATCTATCCGTTAATGCCTGAAAGTTGTCACAGCCATAGAACTCATCGAGGCCTTCGTTTTGACAGGTTATTGCTCCCGTAACTCTAAACGAGCCAGAACTTATGGCCGTTTGAATAATCGATGTCTACAGGGTGCATCATCCACGGTGCAAGGTGCAACATCCGTCCGAAATGGTGAAACAGTGTTGTACGACTTTTAGAAATGCGTGCATGGATTTGAAACGGAACAGTACCATGGTGCACCGCTCTCTAGCGATGGGAAGTCAAAGACGGGCCACGGTAATCCCGTTTTACCGTAAAAATCCACGTGTCCAAAAAACGAAGGGTAAAAAACTTACGAGACCCGATTGAGATTCGGGTTGTCCTTTTTGGGCATTAATCTATCCGTTGACGGCTGAAAGCTGTAAAAGCCGTAGAACTCATCGAGGCCTTCGTTTTGACATGTTATGGCTCCCGTAGCTCTTAACGAGCCAGAAGTTATGGCCGTCCGAATAATCGATATCTACAGGGTGCAACATCCACGGTGCAAGGTGCAACATCCGTCCGAAATGGCGAAACAGTGTCGTACGACTTTTAGAAATGCGTGAATGGATTTGAAACGGAACAGTGCCATGGTGCACCACTGTCCAGCGATGGTAAACCAAAGCCAGCCACCGTAATCCTGTTTTACCGTAAAAATCCACGTGTCGAAAAAACGAAGGGTAAAAAACTTACGAGACTCGATTGAGATTCGGGTTGTCCTTTTTGGGAATTAATCTATCCGTTGACGGCTGAAAGCGGCCAAAGCCGTAGAACTCATCGAGGCCTTCGTTTTGATAGGTTATGGCTTCCGTAACTCTAAACGAGCCAGAAGTTATGGCCGTACGAATAATCGATATCTACAGGGTGCAACATCCACGGTGCAAGGTGCAACATCCATCCGAAATGGCGAAACAGTGTCGTACGACTTTTAGAAATGCGTGCATGGATTTGAAACGGAACAGTACCATGGTGCACCACTCTCCAGCGATGGTAAATCGAAGGCCAACCACGGTAATCCTGTTTTACCGTAAAAATCCACGTGTCGAAAAAACGAAGGGTAAAAACTTACGAGACCCGATAGAGATTCGGGTTGTCCTTTTTGGGCATTAATCTATCCGTTGATGGCTGAAAGCTGTCAAAGCTGTAGAACTCATCGAGGCCTTCGTTTTGACAGGTTATGGCTCCCGTAACTCTAAACGAGACAGAAGTTATGGCCGTCCGAATAATCGATATCTACAGTGTGCAACATCCACGGCGCAAGGTGCAACATCCGTCCGAAATGGCGAAACAGTGTCGTACGACTTTTAGAAATGCGTGCATGGATTTGAAATGGAACAGTACCATGGTGCACCACTGTCCAGCGATGGTAAATCGAAGGCCAGCCACCGTAATCCTGTTTTACCGTAAAAATCCACGTGTCGAAAAAACGAAGGGTAAAAAACTTACGAGACCCGATTGAGATTCGGGTTGTCCTTTTTGGGCATTAATCTATCCGTTGACGGCTGAAAGCTATCAAAGCCGTAGAAATCATCGAGGCCTTTGTTTTGACAGGTTGTGGCTCCCGTAATTCTAAACGAGCCAGAAGTTATGGCCGTCCGAATAATCGATATCTACAGGGTGCAACATCCACGGTGCAAGGTGCAACATCCGTCCGAAATGGCGAAACAGTGCCGTACGACTTTTAGAAATGCGTGAATGGATTTGAAACGGAACAGTTCCATGGTGCACCACTGTCCAGCGATGGTAAATCGATGGCTAGCCACCGCAATCCTGTTTTACCGTAAAAATCAACGTGTCGAAAAAACGAAGGGTAAAAAACTTACGAGACCCGATTGAGATTCGGGTTGTCCTTTTTGGGAATTAATCTATCCGTTGACGGCTGAAAGGTGTCAAAGCCGTAGAACTCATCGAGGCCTTCGTTTTGACAGGTTATGACTCTCGTAACTCTAAACGAGCCAGAAGTTATGGAAGTCCGTATAATCGATATCTATAGGGTGCAACATCCACGGTGCAAGGTGCAACATCCGTCCGAAATGGCGAAACAGTGCCGTACGACTTTTAGAAATGCGTGCATGGATTTAAAACGGAACAGTACCATGGTGCACCACTCTCCAGCGATGGTAAATCGAAGGCCAACCACGGTAATCCAGTTTTACCGTAAAAATCCACATGTCGAAAAAACGAACGGTAAAAACTTACGAGACCCGATTGAGATTCGGGTTGTCCTTTTTGGGCATTAATCTATCCGTTGACGGCTGAAAGTTGTCAAAGCCATAGAACTCATCGAGGCCTTCGTTTTGACAGGTTATGGCTCCCGTAACTCTAAACGAGGCAGAAGTTATGGAAGTCCGAATAATCGATATCTACAGGGTGCAACATCCACGGTGCAAGGTGCAACATCCGTCCGAAATGGCGAAACAGTGCCGTACGACTTTTAGAAATGCGTGCATGGATTTGAAACGGAACAGTACCATGGTGCACCGCTCTCCAGCGATGGGAAGTCGAAGACGGGCCACGGTAATCCCGTTTTACCGTAAAAATCCACGTGTCGAAAAAACGAAGGATAAAAAACTTACGAGACCCGATTGAGAATCGGGTTGTCCTTTTTGGGCATTAATCTATCCGTTAATGCCTGAAAGTTGTCACAGCCGTAGAACTCATCGAGGCCTTCGTTTTGACAGGTTATTGCTCCCGTAACTCTAAACGAGCCAGAAGTTATGGCCGTTTGAATAATCAATGTCTACAGGGTGCATCATCCACGGTGCAAGGTGCAACATCCGTCCGAAATGGTGAAACAGTGTTGTACGACTTTTAGAAATGCGTGCATGGATTTGAAACGGAATAGTACCATGGTGCACCGCTCTCTAGCGATGGGAAGTCGAAGACGGGCCACGGTAATCCCGTTTTACCGTAAAAATCCACGTGTCGAAAAAACGAAGGGTAAAAAACTTACGAGACCCGATTGAGATTCGGGTTGTCCTTTTTGGGCATTAATCTATCCGTTGACGGCTGAAAGCTTTAAAAGCCGTAGAACTCATCGAGGCCTTCATTTTGACAGGTTATGGCTCCCGTAACTCTAAACGAGCCAGAAGTTATGGCCGTCCGAATAATCGATATCTACAGGGTGCAACATCCACGGTGCAAGGTGCAACATCCATCCGAAATGGCGAAACAGTGCCGTACGACTTTTAGAAATGCGTGAATGGATTTGAAACGGAACAGTCCCATGGTGCACCACTGTCCAGCGATGGTAAATCGAAGGCCAGCCACCGTAATCCTGTTTTACCGTAAAAATCCACGTGTCGAAAAAACGAAGGGTAAAAAACTTACGAGATCCGCTTGAGATTCGTGTTGTCCTTTTTGGGAATTAATCTATCCGTTGACGGCTGAAAGCGGTAAAAGCCGTAGAACTCATCGAGTCCTTCGTTTTGATAGGTTATGGCTCCCGTAACTCTAAACGAGCCAGAAGTTATGGCCGTCCGAATAATCGATATCTACAGGGTGCAACATCCACGGTGCAAGGTGCAACATCCGTCCGAAATGGCGAAACAGTGCCGTACGACTTTTAGAAATGCGTGCATGGATTTGAAACGGAACAGTACCATGGTGCACCACTCTCCAGCGATGGTAAATCAAAGGCCAACCATGGTAATCCTGTTTTACCGTAAAAATCCACGTGTCGAAAAAACGAAGGGTAAAAAACTTACGAGGCCCGATTGAGATTCGGGTTGCCCTTTTTGGGCATTAATCTATCCGTTGACGGCTGAAAGTGGTCAATGCTGTAGAACTCATCGAGATCTTCGTTTTGACAGGTTATGGCTCCCGTAACTCTAAACGAGCCAGAAGTTATGGCCGTTTGAATAATCGATATCTATGGGGTGTAACATCCACGGTGCAAGGTGCAACATCCGTCCGAAATGGCGAAACAGTGCCGTACGACTTTTAGAAATGCGTGCATGGATTTGAAACGGAACAGTTACATGGTGCACCACTGTCCAGCGATGGTAAATCGAAGGCCAGCCACCGTAATCCTGTTTTACCGTAAAAATCCACGTGTCGAAAATACGAAGGGTAAAAAATTTACGAGACCCGATTGAGATTCGGGTTGTCCTTTTTGGGCATTAATCTATCCGTTGACGGATGAAAGCTGTCAAAGCCGTAGAACTCATCGAGGCCTTTGTTTTGAAAGGTTCTGGCTCCCGTAACTCTAAACGAGCCAGAAGTTATGGCCGTCCGAATAATCGATAACTACAGTGTGCAACATCCACGGTGCAAGGTGCAACATCCGTCCGAAATGGCGAAACAGTGCCGTACGACTTTTAGAAATGCGTGAATGGATTTGAAACGGAACAGTTCCATGGTGCACCACTGTCCGGCGATGGTAACTCGATGGCTAGCCACCGTAATCCTGTTTTACCGCAAAAATCCACGTGTCGAAAAAACGAAGGGTAAAAAACTTACGAGACCCGATTGAGATTCGGGTTGTCCTTTTTGGGAATTAATCTATCCGTTGACGGCTGAAAGCTGTCAAAGCCGTAGAACTCATCGAGGCCTTCGTTTTTACAGGTTATGGCTCCCGTAACTCTAAATGAGGCAGAAGTTATGGAAGTCCGAATAATCGATATCTACAGGGTGCAACATCCACGGTGCAAGGTGAAACATCCGTCCGAAATGGCGAAACAGTGACGTACGAATTTTAGAAATGCGTGCATGGATTTGAAACGGAACAGTACCATGGTGCACCGCTCTCCAGCGATGGGAAGTCGAAGACGGGCCACGGTAATCCCGTTTTACCGTAAAAATCCACGTGTCGAAAAAAGGAAGGGTAAAAAACTTACGAGACCTGATTGAGATTCGGGTTGTCCTTTTTGGGCGTTAATCTATCCATTGACGGCTGAAAGCTGTCAAAGCCGTAGAACTCATCGAGGCCTTTGTTTTGGCAGGTTATGGCTCCCGTAACTCTAAACGAGGCAGAAGTTATGGAAGTCCAAATAATCGATATCTACAGGGTGCAGGTGCAACATCCGTCCGAAATGGCGAAACAGTGCCGTACGACTTTTAGAAATGCGTGCATGGATTTGAAACGGAACAGTACCATGGCGCACCACTCTCCAGCGATGGGAAGTCGAAGACGGCCCACGGTAATCCTGTTTTACCGTAAAAATCCACGTGTCGAAAAAACGAAGGGTAAAAAACTTACGAGACCCGATTGAGATTCGGGTTGTCCTTTTTGGGCATTAATCTATCCGTTAACGGCTGAAAGCTGTCAAAGCCGTAGAACTCATCGTGGCCTTCGTTTTGACAGGTTATGGCTCCCGTAACTCTAAACGAGCCAGAAGTTATGGCCGTCCTAATAATCAATATCTATAGGGTGCAACATCCACGGTGCAAGATGCAACATCCGTCCAAAATGGCGAAACAGAGCCGTACCACTTTTAGAAATGCGTGCATGGATTTGAAACGGAACAGTACCATGGTGCACCACTCTCCAGCGATGGTAAATCGAAGGCCAGCCACGGTAATCCTGTTTTACCATAAAAATCCACGTGTCGAAAAACCGAATGGTAAAAAACTTACGAGGCCCGAATGAGATTCGGGTTGCCCTTTTTGGGCATTAATCTATCCGTTGATGGCTGAAAGCCATCAAAGCCATAGAACTCATCGAGGCCTTCGTTTTGACAAGTAATGGCTCCCGTAACTCTAAACGAACCAGAAGTTATGGCCGTCCGAATAATTGATATCTACAGGGTGCACCATCCGTCCGAAATGGCGAAACATTGCCGTACGACTTTTAGAAATGCGTGCATTGATTTGAAACGGAACAGTACCATGGTGCACCACTCTCCAGCGATGGGAAGTCGAAGACGGGCCACGATAATCCTGTTTTACCGTAAAAATCCACGTGTCGAAAAAACGAAGGGTAAAAAACATACGAGGCCCGATTGAGATTCGGGTTGCCCTTTTTGGCCATTAATCTATCCGTTGACGGCTGAAAGCGGTCAATGGCGTAGAACTCATCGAGGCCTTCGTTTTGACAGGTTATGGCTCCCGTAACTCTAAACGATCCAGAAGTTATGGCCGTCCGAATAATCGATATCTACATGGTGCAACATCCACGGTGCAAGGTGCAACATCCGTCCGAAATGGCGAAACAGTGCCGTACGACTTTTAGAAATGCGTGCATGGATTTGAAACGGAACAGTACCATGGTGCACCACTCTCCAGCGATGGTAAATCGAAGACCATCCACCGTAATGCTGTTTTACCGTAAAAATCCACATGTCGAAAAAACAAAGGGTAAAAAACTTACGACCCCCGATTGAGATTCGGGTTGTCCTTTTTGTGCATTAATCTATCCGTTGATGACTGAAAGCTGTCAAAGCAGTGGAACTCATCGAGGCCTTCGTTTTGATAGGTTATGGCTCCCGTAACTCTAAATGAGCCAGAAGTTATGGCCGTCCGAATAATTGATATCTACAGGGTGCAACATCCATGGTGCAAGGTGCAACATCCGTCCGAAATGGCGAAACAGTGCCGTACGACTTTTAGAAATGCGTGCATGGATTTGAAACGGAACAGTACCATGGTGCACCACTCTCCAGCGATGGTAAATCGAAGACGGGCCACGGTAATACTGTTTTACCGTAAAAATCCACGTGTCGAAAAAACGAAGGGTAAAAAAACTTACGAGACCCGATTGTGATTCGGTTTGTCCTTTTTGGGCATTAATCTATCCGTTGAGGGCTGAAAGCTGTCAAACCCGTAGAACTCATCGAGGCCTTCGTTTTGACAGGTTATGGCTCTCGAACTCTAAACGAGCCAGAAGTTATGGCCGTCCGAATAATCGATATCTACAGGGTGCAACATACACGGTGCAAGGTGCAACATCCGTCCGAAATGGCGAAACAGTGCCGTACGACTTTTAGAAATGCATGCATGGATTTGAAACGGAACAGTACCATGGTGCACCAATCTCCAGCGATGGGAAGTCGAAGACGGGCCACGGTAATCCTGTTTTACCGTAAAAATCCACGTGTCGAAAAAACGATGGGTAAAAAACTTACGAGACCCGATTGAGATTCGGGTTGTCCTTTTTGGGCATTAATCTATCCGTTGACGACTGAAAGCTGTCAATGCCGTAGAACTCATCGAGGCCTTCGTTTTGACAGGTTATGGCTCCCGTAACTCTAAACGAGCCAGAAGTTATGGCCGTCCGTATAATCGATATCTACAGGATGCAACATCCACGGTGCAAGGTGCAACATCCGTCCGAAATGGCGAAACAGTGCCGTACGACTTTTAGAAATGCATGCATGGATTTGAAATGAAATAATACCGTGGTGCACCACACTCCAGCGATGGTAAATCGAAGACGGGCCACGGTAATCCTGTTTTACCGTAAAAATCCACGTGTCGAAAAAACGAAGGGTAAAAAGCTTACGAGACCCGATTGAGATTCGGGTTGTCATTTTTGGGCATTAATCTATCCGTTGACGGCTGAAAGCTGTCAAAGCCGTAGAACTCATCGAGGCCTTCGTTTTGATAGGATATGGCTCCCGTAACTCTAAACGAGCCAGAATTTATGGTCGCCCGAATAATCGATATCTACAGGGTGCAACATCCACGGTGCAAGATGCAACGTCCGTCCAAAATGGCGAAACAGAGCCGTACGACTTTTAGAAATGTGTGCATGGATTTGAAACGGAACAGTACCATGGTGCACCACTCTCCAGCGATGGTAAATCGAAGGCCAGCCACGGTAATCCTGTTTTACCGTAAAAATCCACGTGTCGAAAAAACGAATGGTAAAAAACTTACGAGGCCCGAATGAGAATTGGGTTGCCCTTTTTGGGCACTAATCTAACCGTTGACGGCTGAAAGCCATCAAAGCCGTAGATCTCATCGAGGCCTTCGTTTTGACAGGTTATGGCTCCATTAACTCTAAACGAGCCAGAAGTTATGGCCGTCCGAATAATTGATATCTACAGGGTGAACCATCCACGGTGCAAGGTGCAACATCCGTCCGAAATGGCGAAACAGTGTCATACGACTTTAAGAAATGCGTGCATGGATTTGAAACGGAACAGTACCATGGTGCACCACTCTCCAGCGATGGGAAGTCGAAGACGGGCCACGATAATCCTGTTTTACCGTAAAAATCCACGTGTCGAAAAAACGAAGGGTAAAAAACTTACGAGGCCCGATTGAGATTCGGGTTGCCCTTTTTGGGCATTAATCTATCCGTTGACGGCTGAAAGCGGTCAATGCTGTAGAACTCATCGAGGCCTTCGTTTTGACAGGTTATGGCTCCCGTAACTCTAAACGAGCCAGAAGTTATGGCCGTCCGAATAATCGATATCTACAGGGTGCAACATCCACGGTGCAAGGTGCAACATCCGTCCGAAATGGCGAAACAGTGCCGTACGACTTTTAGAAATGCGTGCATGGATTTGAAACGGAACAATTACATGGTGCACCACTCTCCAGCGATGGTAAATCGAAGACCATCCACCGTAATCCTGTTTTACCGTAAAAATCCACGTGTCGAAAAAACGAAGGGTAAAAACTTACGAGACCCGATTGAGATTCGAGTTGTCCTTTTTGTGCATTAATCTATCCGTTGACGATTGAAAGTTGTCAAAGCAGTGGAACACATCGAGGCCTTCGTTTTGACAGGTTATGGCTCCCGTAACTCTATACGAGCCAGAAGTTATGGCCGTCCGAATAATCGACATCTACAGGGTGCAACATCCACGGTGCAAGGTGCAACATCCGTCCGAAATGGCGAAACAGTGCCGTACGACTTTTAGAAATGCGTGCATGGATTTGAAACGGAACAGTACCATGGTGCACCACTCTCCAGCGATGGTAAATCGAAGACGGGCCACGGTAATCTTGTTTTACCGTAAAAATCCACGTGTCGAAAAAACGAAGGGTAAAAAAACTTACGAGACCCGATTGAGATTCAGGTTGTCCTTTTTGGGCATTAATCTATCCATTGACGACCGAAAGCTATCAGAGCCGTGGAACTCATCGAGGCCGTCGTTTTGATAGGTTATGGCTCCCGTAACTCTAATCGAGCCAGAAGTTATGGCCGTCCGAATAATCGATATCTACAGGGTGCAACATCCACGGTGCAAGGTGCAACATCCGTCCGAAATGGCGAAACAGTGCCGTACGACTTTTAGAAATGCGTGCATGGATTTGAAACGGAACGGTACCATGGTGCACCAATCTCCAGCGATGGGAAGTCGAAGACGGGCCACGGTAATCCTGTTTTACCGTAAAAATCCACGTGTCGAAAAAACGATGGGTAAAAAACTTACGAGACCCGATTGAGATTCGGGTTGTCCTTTTTGGGCATTAATCTATCCGTTGACGACTGAAAGCTGTCAATGCCGTAGAACTCATCGAGGCCTTCGTTTTGACAGGTTATGGCTCCCGTAACTCTAAACGAGCCAGAAGTTATGGCCGTCCGTATAATCGATATCTACAGGATGCAACATCCACGGTGCAAGGTGCAACATCCGTCCGAAATGGCGAAACAGTGCCGTACGACTTTTAGAAATGCATGCATGGATTTGAAATGAAATAGTACCGTGGTGCACCACACTCCAGCGATGGTAAATCGAAGACGGGCCACGGTAATCCTGTTTTACCGTAAAAATCCACGTGTCGAAAAAACGAAGGGTAAAAAGCTTACGAGACCCGATTGAGATTCGGGTTGTCATTTTTGGGCATTAATCTATCCGTTGACGGCTGAAAGCTGTCAAAGCCGTAGAACTCATCGAGGCCTTCGTTTTGACAGGATATGGCTCCCGTAACTCTAAACGAGCCAGAAGTTATGGCCGTCCGAATAATCGATATCTACAGGGTGCAACATCCACGGTGCAAGATGCAACATCCGTCCAAAATGGCGAAACAGAGCCGTACGACTTTTAGAAATGTGTGCATGGATTTGAAATGGAACAGTACCATGGTGCACCACTCTCCAGCGATGGTAAATCGAAGGCCAGCCACGGTAATCCTGTTTTACCGTAAAAATCCACGTGTCGAAAAAACGAATGGTAAAAAACTTACGAGGCCCGAATGAGAATTGGGTTGCCCTTTTTGGGCACTAATCTATCCGTTGACGGCTGAAAGCCATCAAAGCCGTAGATCTCATCGAGGCCTTCGTTTTGACAGGTTATGGCTCCATTAACTCTAAACGAGCCAGAAGTTATGGCCGTCCGAATAATTGATATCTACAGGGTGAACCATCCACGGTGCAAGGTGCAACATCCGTCCGAAATGGCGAAACAGTGTCATACGACTTTAAGAAATGCGTGCATGGATTTGAAACGGAACAGTACCATGGTGCACCACTCTCCAGCGATGGGAAGTCGAAGACGGGCCAAGATAATCCTGTTTTACCGTAAAAATCCACGTGTCGAAAAAACGAAGGGTAAAAAACTTACGAGGCCCGATTGAGATTCGGGTTGCCCTTTTTGGGCATTAATCTATCCGTTGACGGCTGAAAGCGGTCAATGCTGTAGAACTCATCGAGGCCTTCGTTTTGACAGGTTATGGCTCCCGTAACTCTAAACGAGCCAGAAGTTATGGCCGTCCGAATAATCGATATCTACAGGGTGCAACATCCACGGTGCAAGGTGCAACATCCGTCCGAAATGGCGAAACAGTGCCGTACGACTTTTAGAAATGCGTGCATGGATTTGAAACGGAACAGTTACATGGTGCACCACTCTCCAGCGATGGTAAATCGAAGACCATCCACCGTAATCCTGTTTTACCGTAAAAATCCACGTGTCGAAAAAACGAAGGGTAAAAACTTACGAGACCCGATTGAGATTCGAGTTGTCCTTTTTGTGCATTAATCTATCCGTTGACGATTGAAAGCTGTCAAAGCAGTGGAACTCATCGAGGCCTTCGTTTTGACAGGTTATGGCTCCCGTAAATCTATACGAGCCAGAAGTTATGGCCGTCCGAATAATCGACATCTACAGGGTGCAACATCCACGGTGCAAGGTGCAACATCCGTCCGAAATGGCGAAACAGTGCCGTACGACTTTTAGAAATGCGTGCATGGATTTGAAACGGAACAGTACCATGGTGCACCACTCTCCAGCGATGGTAAATCGAAGACGGGCCACGGTAATCCTGTTTTACCGTAAAAATCCACGTGTCGAAAAAACGAAGGGTAAAAAAACTTACGAGACCCGATTGAGATTCAGGTTGTCCTTTTTGGGCATTAATCTATCCATTGACGACCGAAAGCTATCAGAGCCGTGGAACTCATCGAGGCCGTCGTTTTGATAGGTTATGGCTCCCGTAACTCTAATCGAGCCAGAAGTTATGGCCGTCCGAATAATCGATATCTACAGGGTGCAACATCCACGGTGCAAGGTGCAACATCCGTCCGAAATGGCGAAACAGTGCCATACGACTTTTAGAAATGCGTGCATGGATTTGAAGCGGAACAGTACCATGGTGCACCACTCCCCAACGATGGGAAGTCGAAGACGGGCCACGGTAATCCCGTTTTACCGTAAAAATACACGTGTCGAAAAAACGAAGGGTAAAAAACTTACGAGACCCGATTGAGATTCGGGTTGTCCTTTTTGGGCATTAATCTATCCCTTGATGACTGAAAGCTGTCAAAGCCGTGGAACTCATCGGGGCCTTCGTTTTGACAGGTTATGGCTCCTGTAACTCTAAACGAGCCAGAAGTTATTGCCGTCCGAATAATCGATATCCACAGGGTGCAACATCCACGGTGTAAGGTGCAACATCCGTCCGAAATGGCGAAACAGTGCCGTACGACTTTTAGAAATGCGTGCATGGATTTGATACGGAACAGTACCATGGTGCACCATACTCCAGCGATGGTAAATCAAAGACGGGCCACGGTAATCCTGTTTTACCGTAAAAATCCACGTGTCGAAAAAACGATGGGTAAAAAACTTACGAGACCCGATTGAGATTCGGGTTGTCCTTTTTGGGCATTAATCTATCCGTTGACGGCTGAAAGCTGTCAAAGCCGTAGAACTCATCGAGGCCTTCGTTTTGACAGGTTATGGCTCCCGTAACTCTAAACGAGCCAGAAGTTATGGCCGTTTGAATAATCGATATCTACAGGGTGCAACATCCACGGTGCAAGGTGCAACATCCGTCCGAAATGGCGAAACAGTGCCGTACGACTTTTAGAAATGGTGCATGGATTTGAAATGGAAAAGTACCATGGTGCACCACTCTCCAGCGATGGGAATTCAAAGACGGGCCACTGTAATCCCGTTTTACCGTAAAAATCCACGTGTCGAAAAAACGAAGGGTAAAAAACTTACGAGACCCGATTGAGATTCGGGTTGTCCTTTTTGGGCATTAATCTATCCGTTGACGGCTGAAAGCTGTCAAAGCCGTAGAACTCATCGAGGCCTTCGTTTTGACAGGTTATGGCTCCCGTAACTCTAAACGAGCCAGAAGTTATGGCCGTTTGAATAATCGATATCTACAGGGTGCAACATCCACGGTGCAAGGTGCAACATCCGTCCGAAATGGCGAAACAGAGCCGTACGACTTTTAGAAATGCGTGCATGGATTTGAAACGGAACATTACCTTGGTGCACCACTCTCCAGCGATGGGAAGTCGAAGTCGGGCCACGGTAATCCTGTTTTACCGTAAAAATCCACGTGTCGAAAAAACGATGGGTAAAAAACTAACGAGACCCGATTGAGATTCGGGTTGTCATTTTTGGGCATTAATCTATCCATTGACGGCTGAAAGCTGTCAATGCCGTAGAACTCATCGAGGCCTTCGTTTTGACAGGTTATGGATCCCGTAACTCTAAACGAGCCAGAAGTTATGGCCGTTTGAATAATCGATATCTACAGGGTGCAACATCCACGGTGCAAGGTGCAACATCCGTCCGAAATGGTGAAACAGTGTCGTACGACTTTTAGAAATGCGTGCATGGATTTGAAACGGAACAGTACCATGGTGCACCGCTCTCGAGCGACGGGAAGTCGAAGACGGGCCACGGTAATCCCGTTTTACCGTAAAAATCCACGTGTCGAAAAAACGAAGGGTAAAAAACTTACGAGACCCGATTGAGATTCGGGTTGTCCTTTTTGGGCATTATTCTATCCGTTGACGGCTGAAAGCTGTCAAAGCCGTAGAACTCATCGAGGCCTTTGTTTTGATAGGTTATGGCTCACGTAACTCTAAACGAGCCTGAAGTTATGGCCGCCCGAATAATCGATATCTACAGGGTGCAACATCCACGGTGCCAGGCGCAACATCCGTCTGAAATGGCGAAACAGTGCCGTACGACTTTTAGAAATGCGTGCATGGATTTGAAATGGAACCGTACCATGGTGCACCACTGTCCAGCGATGGTAAATCGAAGGCCAGCCACAGTAATCCTGTTTTACCGTAAAAATCCACGTGTCGAAAAAACGAAGGGTAAAAAACTTACGAGACCCGATTGAGATTCGGGTTGTCTTTTTTGGGCATTAATCTATCCGTTGACGGCTGAAAGCTGTCAAAGCCGTAGAACTCATCGAGTCCTTCGTTTTGATAGGTTATGGCTCCCGTAACTCTAAACGAGCCAGAAATTATGGCCGTCCGAATAATCGATGTCTACAGGGTGCAACATCCACGGTGCAAGGTGCAACATCCGTCCGAAATGGCGAAACAGTGTCGTACGACTTTTAGAAATGCGTGCATGGATTTGAAACGGAACAGTACCATGGTGCAACACTCTCCAGCGACTGTAAATCGAAGGCCAGTCACGGTAATCCTGTTTTACCGTAAAAATCAACGTGTCGAAAAAACGAAGGGTAAAAAACTTACGAGACCCGATTGAGATTCGGGTTGTCTTTTTTGGGCATTAATCTATCCGTTGACGGCTGAAAGCTGTCAAAGCCGTAGAACTCATCGAGTCCTTCGTTTTGATAGGTTATGGCTCCCGTAACTCTAAACGAGCCAGAAGTTATGGTCGTCCGTATAATCGATATCTATAGGGTGCAACATCCACGGTGCAAGGTTCAACATCCGTCCGAAGTGGCGAAACAGTGCCGTACGACTTTTAGAAATGCATGCATGGATTTGAAACAGAACAGTACCATGGTGCACCACTGTTCAGCGATGGTAAATCGAAGGCCAGCCACCGTAATCCTGTTTTACCGTAAAAATCCACGTGTCGAAAAAACGAAGGGTAAAAAGCTTACGAGACCCGATTGAGATTCGGGTCGTCCTTTTTGGGCATTAATCTATCTGTTGACGGCTGAATGCTGTCAAAGCCGTAGAACTCATCGAGGCCTTCGATTTGACACACGTTATGGCTCCGTAACTCTAAACGAGCCAGAAGTTATGGCCGTCCGAATAATCGATATCTACAGGGTGCAACATCCACGGTGCAAGACGCAACATCCGTCCAAAATGGCGAAACAGAGCCGTACGACTTTTAGAAATGCGTGCATGGATTTGAAACGGAACAGTGCCATGGTGCACCACTCTTCAGCGATGGTAAATCGAAGGCCAGCCACGGTAATCCTGTTTTACCGTAAAAATCCACATGTCGAACAAAACGAATGGTAAAAAACTTACGAGGCCCGAATGAGAATCTGGTTGCCCTTTTTGGGCATTAATCTGTCCGTTGACCGCTGAAAGCCATCAAAGCCGTAGAACTCATCGAGGCCTTCGTTTTGACAGGTTATGGCTCCATTAACTCTAAACGAGCCAGAAGTTATGGCCGTCCGAATAATCGATATCTACAGGGTGCAACATCCACAGTGCAAGGTGCAACATCCGTCCGAAATGGCGAAACAGTGCCGTATGACCTTTAGAAATGCGTGCATGGATTTGAAACGGAACAGTACCATGGTGCACCACTCTCCAGTGATGGGAAGTCGAGGACGGGCCACGGTAATCCTGTTTTACCGTAAAAATCCACGTGTCGAAAAAACGATGGGTAAAAAACTTACGAGACCCGATTGAGATTCGGGTTGTCCTTTTTGGGCATTAATCTATCCGTTGACGGCTGAAAGCTGTCAAAGCCGTAGAACTCATCGAGGCCTTCGTTTTGACAGGTTATGGCTCCCGTAACTCTAAACGAGCCAGAAGTTATGGCCGTTTGAATAATCGATATCTACAGGGTGCAACATCCACGGTGCAAGGTGCAACATCCGTCCGAAATGGCGAAACAGTGCCGTACGACTTTTAGAAATGCGTGCATGGATTTGAAACGGAACAGTTCCATGGTGCACCACTCTCCAGCGGTGGTAAATCGAAGACGGGCCACGGTAATCCTGTTTTACCGTAAAAATCCACGTGTCGAAAAAACGAAGGGTAAAAAAACTTACGATACCCGATTGAGATTCGGGTTGTCCTTTTTGGGCATTAATCTATCCATTGACGACTGAAAGCTGTCAAAGCCGTGGAACTCATCGAGGCCTTCGTTTTGACAGGTTATGGCTCCCGTAACTCTAAATGAGCCAGAAGTTATGGCCGTCCGAATAATCGATATCTACAGGGTGCAACATCCACGGTGCAAGGTGCAACATCCGTCCGAAATGCCGAAACAGTGTCGTACGACTTTTAGAAATGCATGCATGGATTTGAAACAGAATAGTTCCATGGTGCACCACTCTCCAGCGATGGTAAATCGAAGACCATCCACCGTAATCCTGTTTTACCGTAAAAATCCACGTGTTGAAAAAACGAAGGGTAAAAAACCTACGAGACCCGATTGAGATTCGGGTTGTCCTTTTTGTGCATTAATCTATCCGTTGACGACTGAAAGCTGTCAAAGCAGTGGAACTCATCGAGGCCTTCGTTTTGATAGGTTATGGCTCCCGTAACTCTAAACGAGCAAGAAGTTATGGCCGTCCGAATAATCGATATCTACAGGGTGCAACATCCACGGTGCAAGGTGCAACATCCGTCCGAAATGGCGAAAGAGTGCCGTACGACTTTTAGAAATGCGTGCATGGATTTGAAACGGAACAGTACCATGGTGCACCACTCTCCAGCGATGGTAAATCGAAGACGGGCCACGGTAATCCTGTTTTACCGTAAAAATCCACGTGTCGAAAAAACGAAGGGTAAAAAAACTTACGAGACCCGATTGAGATTCGGGTTGTCCTTTTTGGGCATTAATCTATCCTTTGATGACCGAAAGCTGTCAAAGCCGTGGAACTCATTGAGGCCTTCGTTTTGACAGGTTATGGCTTCCATAACTCTAAACGAGCCAGAAGTTATGGCCGTCCGAATAATCGATATCTACAGGGTGCAACATCCACGGTGCAAGGTGCAACATCCGTCCGAAATGGCGAAACAGTGCCTTACGACTTTTAGAAATGCGTGCATGGATTTGAATCGGAACAGTACCATGGTGCACCACTCCCCAATGATGGGAAGTCGAAGACGGGCCAAGGTAATCCCGTTTTACCGTAAAAATACACGTGTCGAGAAAACGAAGGGTAAAAAACTTACGAGACCCGATTGAGATTCGGGTTGTCCTTTTTGGGCATTAATCTATCCGTTTGTTGGGTGAATTCTCACCCGGAAGATCTCGAGACCAAGAAGTGACAGTTTCACCCGAGTTCGCAACCTCCACTTCGTTCGACAAACACAAGGCTCAATACAAGCATAGAAGTCCATCCGGCATTCTTAATATAGAAGCTCGTTCGGCATATGGCCATCCGGTCACAAGCTTCCATTCGGCCACCGAACCAAGCGTCCACGGCCGAGCCAAAGCAACCAGCCACACCGAACCAAAGTCCTACCGGTCCAAACCCTCCAATACCGAACCAACACGCCTCCTCTACACAACCGGTCCAAACTAGCACCGGACCAGGATTCGCCTACTCCCCTACCGGTCCATTCACTACCAGTCCACCAACCTTCACACCCCTATGCTGAACCAGAATGCCACCGGACCGACCTCTTCTCCTCCACCACCGATCCAAGCCTACACACAACCGGACCAACACCATCGAGCCAAACACATACCTCACCACCGAATGAAGCCTCGCCGAACCAGATAACTACCAGGCCAGATTGCTTCAGCCCGGGCCCACCAGCAGCTATATACATTCAAGACCCCTGCCCCCAGCCTCACTCTATAAATAGAGGGGCAGGGGTACAACAATGGCAGACAAGTTTGAGAGCTCAAGCACGGAAGGAACTTTCAAACTACTTTCATATACTTGTACACAAAGCATTGTACTTGTAATCCGAAAGAAAGAAGATAATAACATATAAAGTGGACGTAGGCACGTTCTGGCCGAACCACTATAAATCTGTGTGTCTTTTACATTTCAGTCCCTGCTTTTTTCATATTTACATAACTCGTCTAAATCATTAAGAATCACATAAAACCCATTAAATCTCACGACATGGAGGTGTTTTCCCACTTTTCGCGCAAACATTTTTGGTGCTTTCACTGAGAGTTTCGAACTCGAAGCTTCAGCTTCACTCATTCAACATTCTTTCCCAATAGCACCCTTCATTGCCTAGGAAACATGACATCCAGGCCAAGAAAAGACGCCAACAAGGGAAAGAACGCTGCAACTAGTAGCGCTCCAAATCCAGTGGATCCAGATCAAGAGAACCATCCCACTACAGCAGCAGTGCCACATGTAGATCAGGCAATTCCAACAGCCCCTGCCGCGGAACAACCGACAGTAATCATTAGAGCAGACCTAGACAGAGTTGTGGTGGAAGTGACTAACCGCTTCGCATCCCAACAAGAAGATATGGTGAACCAACTCATGTCATGTTTGAGGGATGTCGAAGAATCTAACCGCAACACTGAATCATGGGATGAATCTCAATCTGGAGGATCTCGGAGATAGCAAAGGTCTTCCCTATTCGAGGAAGCCATCAACAGGAATAACAATGATAGGGGCCGCGCCCGGACTCAGCCCGAACTCCGACTCGAGGAAGCGCTTGGAACCGAACCCAGTGGGGGAGGCGCCAGGCGAGGGCCGGATGTAGCTGAGCCAGTCATGCCACCTAATCATAGAAACCCCACTGAACGGAGCCGAGCTAGAACCCAGCCCGAAGTTGACCCCATGGAAATGCCCGAAACAGAACCCCCAGGGGAAGATCAAGGCGGGGGCAACTGTAGCTGGTCCTAGCATGCATCCGAGCAGCCAGAGGCAACCACTGGATAACGTCAGAAGTGATAGACTATACCATCCCTACAGGTCATCTGGACGAGATCCATCCCGCAGGGAAGAACCAAGTTCATTTCTATCCGCTCCAAATTCTGATGAAAGAATGGCACGATTATTCAGAGAATGCGTCCAACGGGAGCAAAGGGACCGAGGAATAGGCGCTAGGGTCACCAGCCCCTTCACCCGCAATATCGAAACTGCCATCACCCCCCGGGAGTGGAAAATGCCAACCATGGAACCTTACAAGGGAACTTCCGACCCCATCGTACACTTACAAAGGTACACCCAGCATATGCTCATGAGCGGAGCAACAGAAGGGGTGTTGTGTAAATGTTTTCCGCTATTCCTAGCAGATCTAGCTACCTCCTGGTTCTGCCATCTACCCCAAGAATCTATCACCTCATGGGAGATGTTGAAAGAAAGGTTCATTAGCCAGTTCCGCATCCATGTAGAGCAACCCAAGGATGCCTATTCTCTGTCCAATGTCAAACAGAAATCCGGAGAGACACTGCAACAATATCTAACCCGGTTCAACGCCGCAGCGGCCGCAGTCCAAGATGCCGATGAGAAGCTCACCCTAATGGCCCTCTGTAGTGGTGTACACCCAGATACCAAGTTCGCTAGAAGGCTAACTAAGGAAAAACCAGCTACTTTACCTGATTTCTTCCATGAAGCTGGAAAGTATATGAGACTTGAAGACGCCGCCACTGAGAGGCAGTCAGGGCAGCAAGGTAGGACAACTTCGGACAAGGTTCCCGCTGCAGCCAAGGACACTCGAAGAAATGAATCTAGAGACAATGCTGGGGGCAAGAAGGTTGAAAAATGCCAATATCGACCAGGACCAAGATTTGACTCCTACACTCCTTTGAATGAAACAATCAAAAACATCTTCCTAGCCACTCAGGGCGAACTCGGATACAAGCGCCCCCCGCACAAGAAAGAATCTGATAACGCACTCAAGTCTGGAAAGTTCTGCCGCTTCCACGAATCCCACGGACATGACACCAATGAATGCCACCATCGCCGGGACTTGATCGAAGAACACATCAGAAAATGAAGGCTGGAACGCTATGTGAAAGGTCAGAACAGGACTCCAACTCCTGCCAATGAGAACCCAAAGCGACCCGTCCCAGAAGTAGGCGGAGGGAATCGCAACACCAGTGGCTCTAGTCAAGAGAAGATAGTGGTCCATACCATCTCGGGAGGACCACACATCGCCGACAGAAGCTGAGCGGAGATGGAAAGATACGGCAAGTCACTTAGAAATGCTGAAGGCTATGTTAACTTCATTATGGAAGAACACCATCCGAAACGGAAAGAGAGTGACGACATCGTATTCAGTAGGCATGATTTAGAAGGAAGACAGTATCCGCATATGGATCCCATGGTCATCTCTGCCTGGTTCGGTCCAGCTAAAGTTTTTCGAATTCTAATAGACACAGGAAGCTCCGTAAATATCCTGTTCAAGCATGTTTTCGACAAAATGAAACTGTCAATGAAGGATTTGTCTCCCTGCCACAAACCCCTGCACGGTTTCACTGGAGATGCGAAAATGCCCCTCGGGCAACTTGACCTCTTCGTCGAAATAGGAAGTCATCCCCGCTCCGTTGTGCGAAAACAAACATTCGTACTAATAGAAAACCACTCGGCCTACAACGCCTTCTTGGGAAGACCAGCCTTATCTGACTTCCAAATTGTCCTAGCCCCGTGGTGCCTAAAGATGAAATTCCCAACAGATAACGGAATAGGAGAAGTTGAAGGAGATCAAGACGCCGCTCGAGATTGCTATGTAACTGAACTTCGCAATAACCATAGAAAGAATAAAGGAAAAGATGCAGAGACCAATCTCTGCATGAAAAGCTTGGAAGCATAGCAACTAAAGAAAGCCCCTCCTCTTCGATACACCAGCGATCCTTTCAATGAACTAGACCCCGGGGATAAGGAGGAGGAGGCTACCGTTGAGCCTGCAGAGGCCATGGAATTCGTATCTGTAGACAAACAAGATTCAAGCAGACTATTAAAAATAGGATCTCAGCTAAAAACAGAATTGAAGGATCAACTCATTGACTTTCTCCGCCACAACTTTGATGTATTCGCGTGGACACATGCTGATATGACAGGAATCTCCCCAGACATTGCATGCCACATGCTGAACGTCGATCCCACCAAGGTACCGATAAAGCAGAAAAAGAGAAGCATGGGAGCAGAACGATCAGCAGCCCTCGATGAGGAAGTAAAGAACCTACTTGCTAATGACTTCATACGAGAAGCCATCTACCCAGAATGGATCGCTAACCCAGTACTAGTAAAGAAAGCTAATGGGAAGTGGCGAACATGCATTGATTTCTCCAACTTAAATGACGCTTGCCCGAAAGACTGCTTCTCACTCCCCAGAATCGATCAGCTTGTGGACAGCACTGCCGGGCACGAACTTTTATCTTTTATGGATGCATACTTTGGATACAACCAGATTCCCATGCACGCTCCCGATCAAGACCACACTAGCTTCATCACTGACCGGGGATTATATTGTTACAAAGTCATGCCTTTTGGACTCAAAAATGCCGGAGCTACCTATCAGCGCCTCGTCAACAAGATGTTCGCGGAATTAATAGGACGAACTATAGAAGTATATGTGGATGACATGTTGGTAAAGTCCAGGAAAGCCGACGATCATGTAAGCCACCTGAGCGAGATGTTTCAGGTACTTCGCGATATGGAATGAAGCTGAATCCTCTAAAGTGCTCCTTCGGAGTGTCATCGGGAAAATTCTTAGGATTCATTGTCCATTCCAGAGGAATTGAAGCAAACCCTGAACAAATCCGGGCTCTAAAAGAAATAAGGATACCTTCCACCCGAAAAGAAATGCAGAGCTTAAACGGAAAGGTAGCCTCCCTAAGCAGATTCATTTCCAAAGCAACTGACAAGTGCGTACCTTTCTTCGAAGCTCTCAAGAAAGACAAAGGAAAGTTCGAGTGGACCGATGAATGCTTAAAAGCCTTCCTTAACCTGATCGAACACCTTCAGAAACCACCAGTACTCTCAACTCCAAACGAAGGCGAAGAGCTATACCTATACCTCGCTGTATCATCTCATGCTCTAAGCCCTGGTAAGAGAAGAAGACCGCACACAATGCCCGGTGTACTTTATAAGTAAGAGATTTACAGGGGCAGAAGCCAGATATCCTAAACTTGAGAAATTGGCATATTGTTTATTGATCGCATCACGAAAAGTACGACACTACTTCCAATCTCACTCCATCAGAGTTCTAACCGATCAGCCACTAAGACAGGTGCTCCATCGTCCCGACACTTCTGGACGACTCCTCAAATGGTGCATTGAACTAGGTCAGTATGACGTCACCTACCATCCTCGCACCGCTATCAAGGGGCAAGCCCTGGCCGATTTCATTGCCGAATTCACTACTTACGAAGGCAAGGATCAGTTTGAAATTGCAAAAAACATCAAGTGGAACCTCTTTGTAGATGGAGCATCAAACGAACAAGGCTCGGGGGCAGGTATTGTGATAATCACCCCCAGGGGAAGAAAGCTGTACTATGCATTAAGGTTGGAATTCGCGGCCACTAACAACGATGCGGAGTATGAGGCAGTAATAGCGGGATTGGAGCTTGCCTTAGAAATTGGAGTCAATTCTTTATGTCTTCATAGTGATTCTCAACTTATCGTAAACCAAGTACTAGGAGAATTCCAGACACGAGGAGAACGACTCACAGCATATCTAAAGAAAACCAAACTGCTGCTCGACCAATTGGACCATTATCTAATCAAACACATTCCTCGAGAAGATAACCAAGAGGCCGATGAACTAGCAAAGCAAGCTAGTATGAAGAATGGCACCATTTCCGGAGCACTAGCCATCTCAAGGCAACTAGCCCCAAGTTTTGAACAAGTGAATCTGATAACTGCAATTGAAGAAGCAACTTGGATGACTCCTATCCGGAAATATTTGCAGGACGGCACACTACCAGACAAACGTGATGAAGTCAGGAGGATTTTGAGGAAAGCTCCCCACTACACAATACAAGAAGGCATCCTCTATCGGCGTGGCTTCTCTAGCCCCTTATTCAGATGCGTCGCTGGAAGGGAAGCCAAGGAAATCTTATTCAACATCCATCAAGGAAGTTGCGGAGATCACACTGGAGGGCAGACTCTAGCGAAAAGGATACTCCGATATGGATATTACTGGCCCACACTAAACAAAGACGCCTTAGACGTCGTCAAGAGATGCGACAGATGTCAGAAATTTGCCAAGATTCCTCGACTACCCACAAATGGGATTACTCAAATGACCAGCCCTTGGCCTTTTGCTGTATGGGGAATTGATTTAATTGGTGAACTGCCAATGGGCCGAGGCGGAGCCAAATATGCTATAGTGGCAGTCGATTATTTCACCAAATGGGTGGAAGCGGAACCCCTAAATAAAATATCTTCAGCAAAAGTTATCAACTTCTTGATCAAAAATATTCTGTGCAGGTACGGAGTACCACTCAAGATCATATCAGACAACGGACTCCAATTTGACAGCGAAGAATTCGCCGACTGGTGCCAAGAGCATGGAATTCATAAAAGCTTCTCATCAGTAGCTTATCCTCAGGCAAACGGACAAATCGAAGCTGTCAACAAAATTCTCAAAACCCTAATCAAGAAGAAACTCGAAAAGTCAAAAGGCGCTTGGGTGGACGAACTTCCTACGGCACTTTGGGCCTACCGCACATCTTTCAGAACATCAACGGGACATACTCCTTTCTCTTTGGCATACGGATCGGAGGCAATGCTCCCTGTTGAGACTATTGTTCCTTCCCACCGTAGGATCCACTACAATCCAGAAGAAAACGAAGAACTCCTCCTCATGTCTTTGGATCTGATTGAGGAAAGGAGAAACGATGCAGCACTCAAAGCAGCAGCTCACAAACAAAAAGTGGCAGCACTATACAACTCCAAAGTCAAGCATCGCGTCTTACAAGAAGGAGATCTTGTTCTCAGGCGAATCTTTCCGCGCCCCGGGGCATTGGACCCCATCTGGGACGGACCATATGTAATTCATAAAGATCTACACAACGGAGCTTATATTTTGTCAACAGTGGACGGAGAGGTGTTCCAGAGGGCATGGAACATCCGACACCTCCGTCGATACTTTTCTTAACTTGTACTGCCCATATGAAGTGAATTAACAAAGAGAATCAGTGGACGTAGGCGTTTTCATGCCGAACCACTTTAAAAATCTTGTCTCTTTTTAACTTGTTCCTTTATATCTTGGCTGCTTGTTAAGCTTTATCCTTTTCTGTTGAACAAAATCTTATGGCATCTCCACTCAAGACGCACCACGGCCTCATCTGGACAAGGCCTAACAGGTACGCTACGATTCTATGCACTTGCCTATGAGGCTCTTTTGCTCCAGCATCCCTCTGCTGCGGGTTAACACATTGCTCGCGCCTGCCCTCAAAGCCAACTGTAATGAGCCGATTATAAGTCATCATAAAGGCCGACTATAGCCGATGGCAGCTTATTACGGCGTTCGGCTCGCCGGCAACTGTGAACCTACTTTAAGCCCCAACATAAGGTGTGGCCAGCCAGGGGTAGTTCACGGCCAACGGCACCCACGCTAGCCGGCCACGGTAAATCGAATAATACCCACGATTACGGACCATAATGGTTCGGGTAGTTACCGTGCGCGATCTCGGCTCTGATGTGTCTTAAGTGCGACTGTGGTAAAAAAGAAAACTCCCCGCGGAGGCGTAAGATGGGTGACAAATGTCTCCAAGACCCACAGCTAGGGAAAGTGACTACAAAACCCGTTTGCCACGAACTTAAGCACATCGACGGCCTTCCGTGACTGGAAGTTTTACTTCTTCTATATTTCCATTTCATTTAAATACTTTTCTCCTATCCTGTATAACAAACTCTAAAGTACAGGAAACCGAATAGGGAGCATTCACTCATAAGAATCTAAGCCTGCATACTGGGCGGCAAGGTACTCAGATATATTCATGATCAGTTACACAAGACGCTCAAAACTACCGCCTGCAAATAAAACATGAAGGGCGGTACTCTCTTCTCTTGTACATAAATACATAACTATAGCTTATTCATATGTCACACTAACATTGCAAAACATGAAATTATATTTCAAGCAAAGGCTTAACGTCAAACACAACTAGTCACAGGCATATACATAGTCATACTTCTCACGCAGCACATCAAAATGACAACAACGTTTAAACATAACAAAACCAGCTTATATTATGAAATCACACCAAGTTATTCTCTGCAAATAATATTATTACAGCCACATCAATGTTTTGGACTAACGTAAACAACAGTAAAAAGAAATAAAAAGCGGCCGAATCTGGACGAGTAACCAGCTGCGTCCACACTCCATCACCGACTTCCCAAGCCTATTTGGCCGCAGGGCCGGAACCCCCAGCATGTTGATCGGAAGTTCCACCTGTCCAATTCAGAAGAGGAATCCATTAAACAAACGATAAACAATCAAGTTATGGAAACCCAGAAAGAAAAGGAAAAGAGAAGAATAACTCACCAGCGTCCGCCGCTTGATCCTCATCCTCCAGTTGCACACCCGCTTCCTCCGCAGCGAGCAACCGCATCCCCTCCTTCACCGCCACTTGCTCCTCTTTCGAGAACTGAGCAGTGACCACATCCAGACTAAAAGCCACTCCACCTTCCTTACCCGCATCGACCCTGGCCTCCTCTAAAGCTCGGAGATATATCTTGGCCATGACCCGGGGATAGTCATCCATCCAAGACAAGCTGCCCTCCTTCCAAGTGCGGAAGTACATGTCCTGCAGCATCTCGTCCATCATCCCCTCATTCTCCTCGAACTCCCTCACCCTGGCCTCGGAAGCCTGCAACTTGGCGACAGCGGCATCCCTCTCTGATCGGTATCTCGAGCAGTCAGCTTGGAGAGACCTCCTCATCTCCTCCATCTCCTCCTTTAACTTGACTTGAGCCATCTCCGCGGCCTCTAGTCTCCCAGACAACTCCTCTACCTGCTCGAGATCCGCATTCCGAACCTCATCCACTGTCGCAATGGCCATGTCGATCCGCTCCTTACAGGCGGCCTCCATCTTCCGTAATTCTGCCCTACTTGCCTTTTCCATGGTCTCTTTCAGACGCCTGGAGGCTTCCTCGTGCCGAGAAATCTGAACGGCTTGACCGGCAAGCTGTTCGGCCTGATCAGCAACCTTCAGCCGCAACCGTATATTAGCACTCCCAATCTCCTCCCCGACCTTGACCAATTGAGCATGATACTTTATTAACTTCTTGGTCTCTTCGGCCATCCGATCGATATTAGCCTTGGCCTCGTCTCCCATGGTAACTACCCGAGTGGTAAGCAGATCAAGATCTAGGGACTTAGCCTCGTCTAACACTCGTACCATGGGGTTGCGGGGAAGGAGGTGTTCACCCGTGGCCTCATCAAATGAAATATCCCGAGAACTCGGATCTAAATCAGGATGACCGGCAAAGGGGTCACGAGGCACGTCAGGACGCCTTATACGGATAACTGTGGGATTCTTGGAAGGAGGTGGAGGGGGGATAAACTCCGTGCTCTCCTCCGTGGCATCACGAGGAGGCTGAACAGGAAGCTGCGGACCAGGGGAAGGCTCAAATAAAGAACGACTCCTCTTCTTTTTCTGAATGCTCTCTTCGATGACCCCAAGAAGAGGACGGTATTTGACCACGTCCCCAGTACGACCAGTGGGAGGCTTCGCAGAAGCTCTCATCAACTTGAAGTGTTCGAGGCGGTGTCGAACGTCTGACGTTTTAACCGCCTGGCCTGCCCCTGGAATAAAGAACAAGTGCTACGAACATACAATGGTCCACAATTCAGGAAACATGTTAAGTAAAAAGAAAGAAAAGTGTGAAGGCACGTCTATTATACAAACCCTGCGGAGGAGTGGGGTACTGCAATAAGTCCTGAATCTCATTCCAGGACGGGAGTGAACCATAAAATATTTCTAAGTCCTTATCGAAAATGGAATCGACAGAGGACAAAAGTTCACCTTGCACCGCCGAAGTCACCCTGGCTGAGGAACCCCTGGGGGATAGATCGGCACCAGCCCCGACCTTGCCAGTCTCCTTCGCCTTCTCCGCTCCCGATTCCCCTTCCGATTCCCCGAAGGCCTGGCGGAGGGCCTCATCCAGCTCAGAGTCTTGCCCAGAAGTTAAGGCACCAGCACCACTACCACCCTGACCATCTCCATCTCCTCCGCCTTCCGACTCTCCTTCCATATCGCCTCCTTCACCCTCTTCCACACCTTCCTCCTCCGGAATGATCGGGCAAGTACTAGGAGAGGGGCCCTCCGATTCTTTAAGCTTCTTGCCCCCCGCGATGGGATGCTGTGCAAAGGGTTTTCTCTTGCCACTCTTCACCGTGGCCCCCTCCTTAGCTTTAGCAGCCTTCTCCTCAGCCGTGTCCCTCTGCTTAACAACGGACTGGTGCGGCTGGATCAAATTGTACTCCAAGAGGGTAGCGTTCCTGATCAGGAACGAAGCCGACCTGTCCCGCGCAGGAATGGCCTTTATTCAAGCAGCCATCCACGCCAAAGAATCATCTTCCACGACGGCAATGCCACCTGTCGCTAGCAAGAAATAGAAGCGTGTCAGAAGAAGCACTACAGTCACAACATGGAAAATATAAATGAAATTAATCTTACAGCCGGAAGTGAAAAGGCGAAAAGAAACAGAATCGTCCTTGACAAAAAACCATTCCTTCTTGAACATGGTGAACTTTGAATATAAGTCCAAGACCGGTTTGAAGGGCACGGCCGCTTCCAGACTAATATACGGAGACCCCTTCTTGTAGCCTCTCAGGTTATACAAATACCGAATTTCCCGGTTAGAAGGAGGGCGCCCGTACCTCCTCTGGAAGATGACGAAAAGGCTTACCAGAATGGCATAAGAGTTCGGCTGAAGATGGAATGGAGCCACTTTCAAATATGTGGTAAAGCTGACTATCCAGGCATTGATAGGAGGGATAACATCACACATGCAATGGTACCTGCTGTAAGCGAAGTAACCTTCGGGGGGATTATATGGCATCACTCCATCTCCCGGCAGCAGCATAAGAGCCCTGTCTATCCCAAATGAACGAGAGACGACATCAAGTTGCTCCTCCTTTAGGGAGCTAGGAAAGCAATCGGGAGGGGAGACCAGAAGTTCCTGTGGACCATATCCGTCCACTAACGACCTCGGAACAGGTCGATGCTGCCCAGATCCTGGTTGGGCTGGGGGCACGGAGGAAGACTCGCCTCTATCTTTGGATTTCCGTCTGTCTGATCGTGTTTCCGCCTTGCGAGACATTTATCTGCATACACAAAAGTGAAAAACATGATGTTAGAACAAGAATACAAGCAAGCAAGCGTATAAAGACCTAAGATTTCACTCAAAGTTCAAGTTTCCAAGCCTCATTTGGCATATACTTCATTCGGTGGTTCTACTCGGCATTGGAAATTCATCCGGTATGCCGGTCCATTCGGCCATAAAGGCACACTTTTTCATTCGGCAGTGCAACGCCAAGCTCGTTCGGCAGTGAAAAGCTTTCGTGTCCATTCGGCATAAGCCCATTCGGTTATCAAGTTCATTCGGCGAAAGGGGATATACCTGATTCGGCAAAAGCTTGGTTCGGCAAAGAGTTGGTTCGGCTATGAATTGATTCGGCTCTCTTTGGTTCGGTAAGGGAAAACTAAGGGGGGTGTAGCCTCTATATATAGGCGAGCCCAGGATTGCCGAACCAGCTGGTCCGGCCTACCGGACCAAACAAAAAACCGAATGAAGCAATATCTACCAGCAAAAACCAGGAACAGGGGGCATGCATGGCACCTCACTCAGATAAGTACCAAACTCTAGGGCCTACTGATACAATAGAAATTATGATAACGATGATCAAGTAGTAAGTCTCTCACTAACATGGGTTAATCATTTACACATGTACGAGATCACGAACGATCCACAGGCATGCTCTGAATGGCTATTAACCCTATCGTCGTGAGAACTTACACTTTGACATCCCCTTTTAAGCTCATCGGTTAAATGGATATTTGATTCTGATCATTATGAAATGACTAAGCTACTTACACATGTACGGGGTCGCGAACAATCCTTAGGCATGCTCTGAGCTGGCGATAAACCACCTTGACAAACGATCCAAGGACTCACTCTAACGTGAACCTGGCATCGATAATGCTAAGCCCCCTCGGGGCACACTCTCTCGCCCCGAACGACACGATTCACTTCATCTCAAATATTTCGATCCCGAACGGTCATCATTTGAAATCACATTAAAACTGCAAGTTCCTTTGCAGGACACCAACAGGGTATAGACATCTGGCTCATGGCATTACAAGACAAGCCTTCCTACCGCGGGAAAACAAAGCGCGACACATGCAAGCACGTGCCCCACTTTGGGGGGCAAATGTTGGGTGAATTCTCACCCAGAAGATCTCGAGACCAAGAAGTGACAGTTTCACCCGGGTTCGCAACCTCCACTTCGTTCGACAAACACAAGGCTCAATACAAGCATAGAAGTCCATCCGGCATTCTTAATATAGAAGCTCGTTCGGCATAAGGCCATCCGGTCACAAGCTTCCATTCGGCCACCGAACCAAGCGTCCACGGCCGAGCCAAAGCAACCAGCCATACCGGACCAAAGTCCTACCGGTCCAAACCCTCCAATACCGAACCAACACGCCTCCTCTACACAACCGGTCCAAACAAGCACCAGACCAGGATTCGCCTACTCCCCTACCGGTCCATTCACTACCAGTCCACCAACCTTCACACCCCTATGCCGAACCAGAATGCCACCGGACCGACCTCTTCTCCTCCACCACCGGTCCAAGCCTACACACAACCGGACCAACACCATCGAGCCAAACACATACCTCACCACCGAATGAAGCCTCGCCGAACCAGATAACTACCAGGCCAGATTGCTTCAGCCCGGCCCACCAGCAGCTATATACATTCAAGACCCCTGCCCCCAGCCTCACTCTATAAATAGAGGGGCAGGGGTACAACAATGGCAGACAAGTTTGAGAGCTCAAGCACGGAAGGAACTTTCAAACTACTTTCATATACTTGTACACAAAGCATTGTACTTGCAATCCGAAAGAAAGAAGATAACAACATATAAAGTGGACGTAGGCACGTTCTGGCCGAACCACTATAAATCTGTGTGTCTTTTACATTTCAGTCCCTGCTTTTTTCATATTTACATAACTCGTCTAAATCATTAAGAATCACATAAAACCCATTAAATCTCACGACTTGGAGGTGTTTGCCCACTTTTCGCGCAAACACCGTTGATGACTGAAAGCTGTCAAAGCCGTGGAACTCATCGAGGCCTTCGTTTTGACAGGTTATGGCTCCCGTAACTCTAAACGAGCCAGAAGTTATGGCCGTCCGAATAATCGATATCCACAGGGTGCAACATCCACGGTGCAAGGTGCAACATCCGTCCAAAATGGCGAAAAACTGCCGTACGACTTTTAGAAATGCGTGCATGGATTTGAAACGGAACAGTACCATGGTGCACCACACTCCAGCGATGGTAAATCGAAGACGGGCCACGGTAATCCTGTTTTACCGTAAAAATCCACGTGTCGAAAAAACGAAGGGTAAAAAACTTACGAGACCCGATTGAGATTCGGGTTGTCCTTTTTGGTCATTAATCTATCTGTTGACGGCTGAAAGCTGTCAAAGCCGTAGAACTCATCGAGGCCTTCGTTTTGACAGGTTATGGCTCCAATAACTCTAAACGAGCCAGAAGTTATGGTCGTCCGAATAATCGATATCTACAGGGTGCAACATCCACGGTGCAAGGTGCAACATCCGTCCGAAATGGCAAAACAGTGCCGTATGACTTTTAGAAATGCGTGCATGGATTTGAAACGGAACAGTACCATGGTGCACCACTCTCCAGCGATGGGAAGTCGAAGACGGGCCACGGTAATCCTGTTTTACCATAAAAATCCACGTGTCGAAAAAACGATGGGTAAAAAACTTACGAGAGCCGATTGAGATTCGGGTTGTCCTTTTTGGGCATTAATCTATCCGTTGACGGCTGAAAGCTGTCAAAGCCGTAGAACTCATCGAGGCCTTCGTTTTGACAGGTTATGGCTCCCGTAACTCTAAACGAGCCAGAAGTTATGGCGTTTGAATAATTGATATCTACAGGGTGCAACATCCACGGTGCAAGGTGCAACATCCGTCCGAAATGGCGAAACAGTGCCGTACGACTTTTAGAAATGTGTGCATGGATTTGAAATGGAACAGTACCATGGTGCACCACTCTCCGGCGATGGTAAATCGAAGACCAGCCACCGTAATCCTGTTTTACCGTAAAAATCCACGTGTCGAAAAAACGAAGGGTAAAAAACTTACGAGACCCGATTGAGATTCGGGTTGACCTTTTTAGGCATTAATCTATCCGTTGACGGCTGAATGCTATCAATGCCGTAGAACTCATCGAGGCTTTCGTTTTGTCATGTTATGGCTCCCGTAACTCTAAACGAGCCAGAAGTTATGGCCGTCCGAATAATCGATATCTACAGGGTGCAACATCCACGGCGCATGGTGCAACATCCGTCCGAAATGGCGAAACAGTGCCGTACGACTTTTAGAAATGCGTGCATGGATTTGAAACGGAACAGTACCATGGTGCACCACTCTCCAGCGATGGTAAATCGAAGGCCAGCCACGGTAATCCTGTTTTACCGTAAAAATCCACGTGTCGAAAAAACGAAGGGTAAAAAACTTACGAGACCCGATTGAGATACGGGTTGTCCTTTTTGGGCATTAGTCTATCCGTTGACGGCTGAAAGCTGTCAAAGCTGTAGAACTTATCGAGGCCTTGGTTTTGACAGGTTGTGGCTCCCGTAACTCTAAACGAGCCAGAAGTTATGGTCGTCCGTATAATCGATATCTACAGGGTGCAACAACCGTCCGAAATGGCGAAACAGTGCCGTACGACTTTTAGAAATGCGTGCATGGATTTGAAACGGAACAGTACCATGGTGCACCACTCTCCAGCGATGGTAATTCGAAGACCAGCCACCGTAATCCTGTTTTACCGTAAAATTGCACGTGTAGAAAAAACGAAGGGTAAAAAACTTACGAGACCCGATTGAGATCTAGGTTGTCCTTTTTGGGCATTAATCTATCCGTTGACGGCTGAAAGCTGTCAAACCATAGAACTCATCGAGGCCTTCGTTTTGACAAGTTATGGCTGTCGTAACTCTAAACGAGCCAGAAGTTATGGCCGTCCGAATAATCGATATCTACAGGGTGCAACATCCACGGTGCAAGGTGCAACATCCGTCCGAAATGGTGAAAAAGTGTCGTACGACTTTTATAAATGCGTGCATGGATTTGAAACGGAACAGTACCATGGTGCAGCGCTCTCCAGCGATGGGAAGTCGAAGACGGGCCACGGTAATCCCGTTTTACCGTAAAAATCCACGTGTCGAAAAAACGATGGGTAAAAAACTTATGAGACCCGATTGAGATTCAGGTTGTCCTTTTTGGGCATTAATTTATCCGTTGATGGCTGAAAGCTGTCAAAGCCGTAGAACTCATCGAGGCCTTCGTTTTGGCAGGTTATGGCTCCCGTAACTCTAAACGAGCCAGAAGTTATGGCCGCCCGAATAATCGATATCTACAGGGTGCAACATCCACGGTGCAAGGTGCAACATCCGTCCGAAATGGCGAAACAGTGTCATACGACTTTTAGAAATGTGTGCATGGATTTGAAACGGAACAATACCATGGTGCACCACTGTCCAGCTATGGTAAATCGAAGGCCAGCCAACGTAATCCTGTTTTACCGTAAAAATCCACGTGTCGTAAAAACGAAGGGTAAAAAACTTACGAGACCCGATTGAGATTCGAGTTGTCCTTTTTGGGCATTAATCTATCCGTTGACGGCTGAAAGCTGTCAAAGCCGTAGAACTCATCGAGGCCTTCGTTTTGACAGGTTATGGCCCCCGTAACTCTAAACGAGCCAGAAGTTATGGCCGTCCGAATAATCGATATCTACAGGGTGCAACATCCACGGTGCAAGGTGCAACATCCGTCCGAAATGGCGAAACAGTGTCGTACGACTTTTAGAAATGCGTGCATGGATTTGAAACGGAACAGTACCATGGTGCACCACTCTCCAGCGATGGTAAATCGAAGGCCAGCCACGGTAATCCTGTTTTACCGTAAAAATCCACGTGTCGAAAAAACGAATGGTAAAAACTTACGAGACCCGATTGAAATTCGGGTTGTCCTTTTTGGGCATTAATCTATCCGTTGACGGCTGAAAGCTGTCAAAGCCGTAGAACTCATCGAGGCCTTCGTTTTGGCAGGTTATGGCTCCCGTAACTCTAAAGGAGCCAGAAGTTATGGTCGTCCGTATAATCGATATCTATAGGGTGCAACATCCACGGTGCAAGGTGCAACATCTGTCCGAAATGGCGAAACAGTGCCGTACGACTTTTAGAAATGTGCGCATGGATTTGAAATGGAACAGTACCATGGTGCACCACTCTCCAGCGATGGTAAATCGAAGACCAGCCACCATAATCCTGTTTTACCGTAAAAATCCTCGTGTCGAAAAAACGAAGGGTAAAAAACTTACGAGACCCGATTGAGATTCGGGTTGTCCTTTTTGGGCATTAATCTATCCGTTGACGGCTGAAAGCGGTCAAAACCGTAGATCTCATCGAGGCCTTCGTTTTGACAAGTTATGGCTCCCGTAACTCTAAACGAGCCAGAAGTTATGGCCGTTTGAATAATCGATATCTACAGGGTGCAACATCCACGGTGCAAGGTGCAACATCCGTCCAAAATGGTGAAACAGTGTCGTACGACTTTTAGAAATGCGTGCATGGATTTGAAACAGAATAGTACCATAGTGCACCACTCTCCAGCGATGGGAAGTCGAAGACGGGCCACGGTAATCCCGTTTTACCGTAAAAATCCACGTGTCGAAAAAACGAAGGGTAAAAAACTTACGAGACCCGATTGAGATTCGGGTTGTCCTTTTTGGGCATTAATCTATCCGTTGACGGCTGAAAGCTGTCAAAGCCATAGAACTCATCGAGTCCTTCGTTTTGACAGGTTCTGGCTCCCGTAACTCTAAACGAGTTAGAAGTTATGGTCGTCCGAATAATCGATATCTATAGGGTGCAACATCCACGGTGCAAGGTGCAACATCCGTCCGAAATGGCGAAACAGTGCCGTACGACTTTTAGAAATGCGTGCATGGATTTGAAATGGAACAGTACCATAGTGCACCACTCTCCAGCGATGGGAAGTCGAAGATGGGCAGCGGTAATCCTATTTTACCGTAAAAATCCACGTGTCGAAAAAACGAAGGGTAAAAAACTTACGAGACCCGATTGAGATTCGGGTCGTCCTTTTTGGGCATTAATCTACCCGTTGACGGCTGAAAGCTGTCAAACCCGTAGAACTCATCGAGGTCTTCGATTTGACAGGTTATGGCTCCCGTAACTCTAAACGAGCCAGAAGTTATGGCCGTCCGAATAATCGATATCTACAGGGTGCAACATCCACGGTGCAAGCTGCAACATCCGTCCGAAATGGCAAAACAGTGCCGTAGGACTTTTAGAAATGCGTGCATGGATTTGAAATGGAACAGTACCATGGTGCACCACTCTCCAGCGATGGTAAATCGAAGACCAGCCACCGTAATCCCGTATTGCCGTAAAAATCCACGTGTCGAAAAAACGAAGGGTAAAAAACTTACGAGACCCGATTGAGATTTGGGTTGTCCTTTTTGGGCATTTGTCTATCCGTTGATGGCAAAGCCGTAGAACTCATCGAGGCCTTCGTTTTGACAGGTTATGGATTATGTAACTCTGAACGAGCCAGAAGTTATGGCCGTCCGGATAATCGATATCTACAGGGTGCAACATCCACGGTGCAAGGTGCAACATCCGTCCGAAAAGGCGAAACAGTGCCGTAGGACTTTTAGAAATGCGTGCATGGATTTGAAAGGGAACAGTACCATGGTGCACCACTCTCCAGCGATGGGAAGTCAAAGACGGGCCACGGTAATCCCGTTTTACCGTAAAAATCCACGTGTCGAAAAAACGAAGGGTAAAAAACTTACGAGACCCGATTGAGATTCGAGTTGTCCTTTTTGGGCATTAATCTATCCGTTGACGGCTGAAAGCTGTAAAAGCCGTAGAACTCATCGAGGCCTTCGTTTTGACAGGTTATGGCTCCCGTAACTCTAAACGAGCCAGAAGTTATGGCCGTCCGGATAATCGATATCTACAGGGGTGCAACATCCACGGTGCAAGGTGCAACATCCGTTCGAAAAGGCGAAACAGTGTCGTACGACTTTTAGAAATGCGTGCATGGATTTGAAATGGAACAGTACCATGGTGCACCACTCTCCAGCGATGGGAAGTCGAAGTCGGGCCACGGTAATCCCGCTTTACCGTAAAAATCCACGTGTCGAAAAAACGAAGGGTAAAAAACTTATGAGACCCGATTGAGATTCGGGTTGTCCTTTTTGGGAATTAATCTATCCGTTGATGGCTGAAAACTGTCAAAGCCGTAGAACTCATCGAGGCCTTCGTTTTGACAGGTTATGGCTCCAGTAACTCTAAACGAGCCAGAAGTTATGGCCGTCCGAATAATCGATATCTACAGGGTGCAACACCCACGGTGCAAGGTGCAACATCCGTCCGAAATGGCGAAACAGTGCCGTAGGACTTTTACAAATGCGTGCATGGATTTGAAACGGAACAGTACCATGGTGCACCACTCTCCAGCGAATGGGAGTCGAAGACGGGCCAGGGTAATCCCGTTTTACCGTAAAAATCCACGTGTCGAAAAAACGAAGGGCAAAAAACTTACGATACCCGGTTGAGATTCGGGTTGTTCTTTTTGGGCATTAATCTTTCCGTTGATGGCTGAAAGCGGTCAAAGCCGTAGAACTCATCGAGGCCTTCATATTGATAGGTTATGGCTTCCATAACTCTAAACGAGCCAGAAGTTATGGCCGTCCGAAAAATCGATATCTACAGGGTGCAACATCCACGGTGCAAGGTGCAACATCCGTCCGAAATGGCGAAACAGTGTCGTACGACTTTTAGAAATGCGTGCATGGATTTGAAACGGAACAGAACCATGGTGCACCACTCTCCAGCGATGGTAAATCGAAGACCAGCCACGGTAATCCCTTTTGCCGTAAAAATCCACGTGTCGAAAAAATGAAGGGTAAAAAACTTACGAGACCCGATTGAGATTCGGGTTGTCCTTTTTGGGCATCAATCTATACGTTGACGGCTGAAAGCTATCAAAGTAATAGAACTCATCGAGGCCTTCGTTTTGACAGGTTATGGCTCCCGTAACACTAAACGAGCCAGAAGTTATAGCCGTCCGAATAATCGATATCTACAGGGTGCTACATCCACGGTGCAAGGTGCAACATCCGTCCGAAATGGCGAAACAGTGCCATAGGACTTTTAGAAATGCGTGCATGGATTTGAAACGGAACAGTACCATGGTGCACCACTCTCCAGCGATGGGAAGTCGAAGACGGGCCACGGTAATCCCGTTTTACCGTAAAAATCCACGTGTCGAAAAAACGAAGGGTAAAAAACTTACGAGACCCGATTGAGATTCGGGTTGTCCTTTTTGGTCATTAATCTATCTGTTGACGGCTGAAAGCTGTCAAAGCCGTAGAACTCATCGAGGCCTTCGTTTTGACAGGTTATGGCTCCAATAACTCTAAACGAGCCAGAAGTTATGGTCGTCCGAATAATCGATATCCACAGGGTGCAACATCCACGGTGCAAGGTGCAACATCCGTCCAAAATGGCGAAAAAGTGCCGTACGACTTTTAGAAATGCGTGCATGGATTTGAAACGGAACAGTACCATGGTGCACCACACTCCAGCGATGGTAAATCGAAGACGGGCCACGGTAATCCTGTTTTACCGTAAAAATCCACGTGTCGAAAAAACGAAGGGTAAAAAACTTACGAGACCCGATTGAGATTCGGGTTGTCCTTTTTGGTCATTAATCTATCTGTTGACGGCTGAAAGCTGTCAAAGCCGTAGAACTCATCGAGGCCTTCGTTTTGACAGGTTATGGCTCCAATAACTCTAAACGAGCCAGAAGTTATGGTCGTCCGAATAATCGATATCTACAGGGTGCAACATCCACGGTGCAAGGTGCAACATCCGTCCGAAATAGCAAAACAGTGCCGTATGACTTTTAGAAATGCGTGCATGGATTTGAAACGGAACAGTACCATGGTGCACCACTCTCCAGCGATGGGAAGTCGAAGACGGGCCACGGTAATCCTGTTTTACCATAAAAATCCACGTGTCGAAAAAACGATGGGTAAAAAACTTACGAGACCCGATTGAGATTCGGGTTGTCCTTTTTGGGCATTAATCTATCCCTTGACGGCTGAAAGCTGTCAAAGCCGTAGAACTCATCGAGGCCTTCGTTTTGACAGGTTATGGCTCCCGTAACTCTAAACGAGCCAGAAGTTATGGCGTTTGAATAATTGATATCTACAGGGTGCAACATCCACGGTGCAAGGTGCAACATCCGTCCGAAATGGCGAAACAGTGCCGTACGACTTTTAGAAATGTGTGCATGGATTTGAAATGGAACAGTACCATGGTGCACCACTCTCCGGCGATGGTAAATCGAAGACCAGCCACCGTAATCCTGTTTTACCGTAAAAATCCACGTGTCGAAAAAACGAAGGGTAAAAAACTTACGAGACCCGATTGAGATTCGGGTTGACCTTTTTGGGCATTAATCTATCCGTTGACGGCTGAATGCTATCAATGCCGTAGAACTCATCGAGGCTTTCGTTTTGTCATGTTATGGCTCCCGTAACTCTAAACGAGCCAGAAGTTATGGCCGTCCGAATAATCGATATCTACAGGGTGCAACATCCACGGCGCATGGTGCAACATCCGTCCGAAATGGCGAAACAGTGTCGTACGACTTTTAGAAATGCGTGCATGGATTTGAAACGGAACAGTACCATGGTGCACCACTCTCCAGCGATGGTAAATCGAAGGCCAGCCACGGTAATCCTGTTTTACCGTAAAAATCCACGTGTCGAAAAAACGAAGGGTAAAAAACTTACGAGACCCGATTGAGATACGGGTTGTCCTTTTTGGGCATTAGTCTATCCGTTGACGGCTGAAAGCTGTCAAAGCTGTAGAACTTATCGAGGCCTTGGTTTTGACAGGTTGTGGCTCCCGTAACTCTAAACGAGCCAGAAGTTATGGTCGTCCGTATAATCGATATCTACAGGGTGCAACAACCGTCCGAAATGGCGAAACAGTGCCGTACGACTTTTAGAAATGCGTGCATGGATTTGAAACGGAACAGTACCATGGTGCACCACTCTCTAGCGATGGTAATTCGAAGACCAGCCACCGTAATCCTGTTTTACCGTAAAATTGCACGTGTAGAAAAAACGAAGGGTAAAAAACTTACGAGACCCGATTGAGATCTAGGTTGTCCTTTTTGGGCATTAATCTATCCGTTGACGGCTGAAAGCTGTCAAAGCCATAGAACTCATCGAGGCCTTCGTTTTGACAAGTTATGGCTGTCGTAACTCTAAACGAGCCAGAAGTTATGGCCGTCCGAATAATCGATATCTACAGGGTGCAACATCCACGGTGCAAGGTGCAACATCCGTCCGAAATGGTGAAAAAGTGTCGTACGACTTTTATAAATGCGTGCATGGATTTGAAACGGAACAGTACCATGGTGCAGCGCTCTCCAGCGATGGGAAGTCGAAGACGGGCCACGGTAATCCCGTTTTACCGTAAAAATCCACGTGTCGAAAAAACGATGGGTAAAAAACTTATGAGACCCGATTGAGATTCAGGTTGTCCTTTTTGGGCATTAATTTATCCGTTGATGGCTGAAAGCTGTCAAAGCCGTTGAACTCATCGAGGCCTTCGTTTTGGCAGGTTATGGCTCCCGTAACTCTAAACGAGCCAGAAGTTATGGCCGCCCGAATAATCGATATCTACAGGGTGCAACATCCACGGTGCAAGGTGCAACATCCGTCCGAAATGGCGAAACAGTGTCATACGACTTTTAGAAATGTGTGCATGGATTTGAAACGGAACAATACCATGGTGCACCACTGTCCAGCTATGGTAAATCGAAGGCCAGCCACCGTAATCCTGTTTTACCGTAAAAATCCACGTGTCGTAAAAACGAAGGGTAAAAAACTTACGAGACCCGATTGAGATTCGAGTTGTCCTTTTTGGGCATTAATCTATCCGTTGACGGCTAAAAGCTGTCAAAGCCGTAGAACTCATCGAGGCCTTCGTTTTGACAGGTTATGGCCCCCGTAACTCTAAACGAGCCAGAAGTTATGGCCGTCCGAATAATCGATATCTACAGGGTGCAACATCCACGGTGCAAGGTGCAACATCCGTCCGAAATGGCGAAACAGTGTCGTACGACTTTTAGAAATGCGTGCATGGATTTGAAACGGAACAGTACCATGGTGCACCACTCTCCAGCGATGGTAAATCGAAGGCCAGCCACGGTAATCCTGTTTTACCGTAAAAATCCACGTGTCGAAAAAACGAATGGTAAAAACTTACGAGACCCGATTGAAATTCGGGTTGTCCTTTTTGGGCATTAATCTATCCGTTGACGGTTGAAAGCTGTCAAAGCCGTAGAACTCATCGAGGCCTTCGTTTTGGCAGGTTATGGCTCCCGTAACTCTAAAGGAGCCAGAAGTTATGGTCGTCCGTATAATCGATATCTATAGGGTGCAACATCCACGGTGCAAGGTGCAACATCTGTCCGAAATGGCGAAACAGTGCCGTACGACTTTTAGAAATGTGCGCATGGATTTGAAATGGAACAGTACCATGGTGCACCACTCTCCAGCGATGGTAAATCGAAGACCAGCCACCATAATCCTGTTTTACCGTAAAAATCCTCGTGTCGAAAAAACGAAGGGTAAAAAACTTACGAGACCCGATTGAGATTCGGGTTGTCCTTTTTGGGCATTAATCTATCCGTTGACGGCTGAAAGCGGTCAAAACCGTAGATCTCATCGAGGCCTTCGTTTTGACAAGTTATGGCTCCCGTAACTCTAAACGAGCCAGAAGTTATGGCCGTTTGAATAATCGATATGTACAGGGTGCAACATCCACGGTGCAAGGTGCAACATCCGTCCAAAATGGTGAAACAGTGTCGTACGACTTTTAGAAATGCGTGCATGGATTTGAAACAGAATAGTACCATGGTGCACCACTCTCCAGCGATGGGAAGTCGAAGACGGGCCACGGTAATCCCGTTTTACCGTAAAAATCCACGTGTCGAAAAAACGAAGGGTAAAAAACTTACGAGACCCGATTGAGATTCGGGTTGTCCTTTTTGGGCATTAATCTATCCGTTGACGGCTGAAAGCTGTCAAAGCCATAGAACTCATCGAGGCCTTCGTTTTGACAGGTTCTGGCTCCCGTAACTCTAAACGAGTTAGAAGTTATGGTCGTCCGAATAATCGATATCTATAGGGTGCAACATCCACGGTGCAAGGTGCAACATCCGTCCGAAATGGCGAAACAGTGCCGTACGACTTTTAGAAATGCGTGCATGGATTTGAAATGGAACAGTACCATAGTGCACCACTCTCCAGCGATGGGAAGTCGAAGATGGGCAGCGGTAATCCTATTTTACCGTAAAAATCCACGTGTCGAAAAAACGAAGGGTAAAAAACTTACGAGACCCGATTGAGATTCGGGTCGTCCTTTTTGGGCATTAATCTATCCGTTGACGGCTGAAAGCTGTCAAAGCCGTAGAACTCATCGAGGTCTTCGATTTGACAGGTTATGGCTCCCGTAACTCTAAACGAGCCAGAAGTTATGGCCGTCCGAATAATCGATATCTACAGGGTGCAACATCCACGGTGCAAGGTGCAACATCCGTCCGAAATGGCAAAACAGTGCCGTAGGACTTTTAGAAATGCGTGCATGGATTTGAAATGGAACAGTACCATGGTGCACCACTCTCCAGCGATGGTAAATCGAAGACCAGCCACCGTAATCCCGTATTGCCGTAAAAATCCACGTGTCGAAAAAACGAAGGGTAAAAAACTTACGAGACCCGATTGAGATTTGGGTTGTCCTTTTTGGGCATTTGTCTATCCGTTGATGGCAAAGCCGTAGAACTCATCGAGGCCTTCGTTTTGACAGGTTATGGATTATGTAACTCTGAACGAGCCAGAAGTTATGGCCGTCCGGATAATCGATATCTACAGGGTGCAACATCCACGGTGCAAGGTGCAACATCCGTCCGAAAAGGCGAAACAGTGCCGTAGGACTTTTAGAAATGCGTGCATGGATTTGAAAGGGAACAGTACCATGGTGCACCACTCTCCAGCGATGGGAAGTCAAAGACGGGCCACGGTAATCCCGTTTTACCGTAAAAATCCACGTGTCGAAAAAACGAAGGGTAAAAAACTTACGAGACCCGATTGAGATTCGAGTTGTCCTTTTTGGGCATTAATCTATCCGTTGACGGCTGAAAGCTGTAAAAGCCGTAGAACTCATCGAGGCCTTCGTTTTGACAGGTTATGGCTCCCGTAACTCTAAACGAGCCAGAAGTTATGGCCGTCCGGATAATCGATATCTACAGGGGTGCAACATCCACGGTGCAAGGTGCAACATCCGTTCGAAAAGGCGAAACAGTGTCGTACGACTTTTAGAAATGCGTGCATGGATTTGAAATGGAACAGTACCATGGTGCACCACTCTCCAGCGATGGGAAGTCGAAGTCGGGCCACGGTAATCCCGCTTTACCGTAAAAATCCACGTGTTGAAAAAACGAAGGGTAAAAAACTTACAAGACCCGATTGAGATTCGGGTTGTCCTTTTTGGGAATTAATCTATCCGTTGATGGCTGAAAACTGTCAAAGCCGTAGAACTCATCGAGTCCTTCGTTTTGACAGGTTATGGCTCCAGTAACTCTAAACGAGCCAGAAGTTATGGCCGTCCGAATAATCGATATCTACAGGGTGCAACACCCACGGTGCAAGGTGCAACATCCGTCCGAAATGGCGAAACAGTGCCGTAGGACTTTTACAAATGCGTGCATGGATTTGAAACGGAACAGTACCATGGTGCACCACTCTCCAGCGAATGGGAGTCGAAGACGGGCCAGGGTAATCCCGTTTTACCGTAAAAATCCACGTGTCGAAAAAACGAAGGGCAAAAAACTTACGATACCCGGTTGAGATTCGGGTTGTTCTTTTTGGGCATTAATCTTTCCATTGATGGCTGAAAGCGGTCAAAGCCGTAGAACTCAGCGAGGCCTTCATATTGATAGGTTATGGCTTCCATAACTCTAAACGAGCCAGAAGTTATGGCCGTCCGAAAAATCGATATCTACAGGGTGCAACATCCACGGTGCAAGGTGCAACATCCGTCCGAAATGGCGAAACAGTGTCGTACGACTTTTAGAAATGCGTGCATGGATTTGAAACGGAACAGAACCATGGTGCACCACTCTCCAGCGATGGTATATCGAAGACCAGCCACGGTAATCCCTTTTGCCGTAAAAATCCACGTGTCGAAAAAATGAAGGGTAAAAAACTTACGAGACCCGATTGAGATTCGGGTTGTCCTTTTTGGGCATTAATCTATACGTTGACGGCTGAAAGCTATCAAAGTAGTAGAACTCATCGAGGCCTTCGTTTTGACAGGTTATGGCTCCCGTAACACTAAACGAGCCAGAAGTTATAGCCGTCCGAATAATCGATATCTACAGGGTGCTACATCCACGGTGCAAGGTGCAACATCCGTCCGAAATGGCGAAACAGTGCCATAGGACTTTTAGAAATGCGTGCATGGATTTGAAACGGAACAGTACCATGGTGCACCACTCTCCAGCGATGGGAAGTCGAAGACGGGCCACGGTTATCCCGTTTTACCGTAAAAATCCACGTGTCGAAAAAACAAAGGGTAAAAAACTTACGAGACCCGATTGAGATTCTGGTTGTCCTTTTTGGGCATTAATCTATTCGTTGACGGCTGAAAGCTGTCAAAGCCGTAGAACTCATCGAGGCCTTCATTTTGACAGGTTATAGCTCCCGTAACTCTTAATGAGCCAGTAGTTATGGCCGTTCGAATAATCGACATCTACAGGGTGCAACATCCACGGTGCAAGGTGCAACATCCATCCGAAATGGCGAAACAGTGCCGTATGACTTTTAGAAATACATGCATGGATTTGAAACGGAACAGTACCATGGTGCACCACTCTCCAGCGATGGGAAGTCGAAGATGTACCACGGTAATCCCGTTTTACCGTAAAAATCCACGTGTCGAAAAAACGAAGGGTAAAAAACTTACGAGAACCGATTGAGATTCGGGCTGTCCTTTTTAGGCATTAATCTATCCGTTGACGGCTGAAAGCTGTCAAAGCCGTAGAACTCATCGAGGGCTTCGTTTTGACAGGTTATGGCTCCCGTAACTCTTAACGAGCCAGAAGTCATGGCCGTCCGAATAATCGAAATCTACGGGGTGCAACATCCACGGTGCAATGTGCAACATCCGTCCGAAATGGCGAAACAGTGCCATAGGACTTTTAGAAATGCGTGCATGGATTTAAATTGGAACAGTACCATGGTGCACCACTCTCCAGCGATGGGAAGTCGAAGACGGACCACGGTAATCCCGTTTTACCGTAAAAATCCACGTGTCGAAAAAACGAAGGGTAAAAAACTTACGAGACCCAATTGAGATTCGGGTTGTCCTTTTTGGGCATTAACCTATCCGTTGACGGCTGAAAGCTGTCAAAGCCATAGAACTCATCGAGGCCTTCGTTTTGATAGGTTATGGCTCCCATAACACTAAACGAGCCAGAAGTTATGGCCGTCCGAATAATCGATATCTACAGGGAGCAACATCCACGGTGCAAGGTGCAACATCCGTCCGAAATGGCGAAACAGTGTCGTACGACTTTTAGAAATGCATGCATGGATTTGAAACAGAACAGTACCAAGGTGCACCACTCTCCAGCGATGGTAAATCGAAGGCCAACCACGGTAATCCCGTTTTGCCGTAAAAATCCACGTGTCGAAAAAACGAAGGGTAAAAAACTTACGAGACCCGATTGAGATTCGGGTTGTCCTTTTTGGGCATTAATATATCCATTGATGGCTGAAAGCTATCAAAGCCATAGAACTCATCGAGGCCTTCGTTTTGACAGGTTATGGCTCCCGTAACTCTAAACGAGGCAGAAGTTATAGCCGTCCGAATAATCGATATCTCCAGGGTGCAACATCCACGGTGCAAGGTGCAACATCCATCCGAAATGGCGAAACAGTGTCGTACGACTTTTAGAAATGCGTGCATGGATTTGAAATGGAACAGTACCATGGTGCACCACTCTCCAACGATGGAAAGTCGAAGACGGGCCACGGTAATCCCGTTTTACCGTAAAAATCCACGTGTCGAAAAAACGAAGGGTAATAAACTTACGCGACCCGATTGAGATTCGGGTTATCCATTTTGAGCATTAATCTATCCGTTGACGGCTGAAAGCGGTCAAAGCCGTAGAACTAATCGAGGCCTTCGTTTTGACAGGTTATGGCCCCCGTAATTCTAAACGAGACAGAAGTTATGGCCGTCCGGATAATCGATATCTACAGGGTGCAACATCCATGGTGCAAGGTGCAACATCCGTCCGAAATGGCGAAACAGTGCCGTACGACTTTTAGAAACGTGCATGGATTTGAAATGGAACAGTACCATGCGCACCACTCTCCAGCGATGGGAAGTCGAAGACGGGCCACGGTAATCCCGTTTTACCGTAAAAATCCACGTGTCGAAAAAACGAAGGGTAAAAAACTTACGAGACCCGATTGAGATTCGGGTTGTCCTTTTTGGGCATTAATCTATCCGTTGATGACTGAAAGCTATCAAAGCCGTAGAACTCATCGAGGCCTTCATTTTGATAGGTTATGGCTCCCGTAACTCTAAACGAGCCAGAAGTTATGGCCGTCCGAATAATCGATATCTACAGGGTGCAACACCCACGGTGCAAGGTGCAACATCCGTCCGAAATGGCGAAACAGTGCCGTAGGACTTTTAGAAATGCGTGCGTGGATTTGAAACAGAACAGTACCATGGTGCACCACTCTCCAGCGATGGGAAGTCGAAGACGGGCCACGGTAATCCCGTTTTACCGTAAAAATCCATGTGTCGAAAAAACGAAGGGTAAAAAACTTACGAGACCTTATTGAGATTCGGGTTGTCATTTTTGGGCATTAATCTATCCGTTGATGGCAGAAAGCGGTCAAAGCGTAGAACTCATCGAGGCCTTCGTTTTGATAGGTTATGGCTTCCGTAGCTCTAAACGAGCCAGAAGTTATGGCCGTCCGAATAATCGATATCTACAGGGTGCAACATCCACGGTGCAAGGTGCAACATCCGTACGAAATGGCGAAACAGTGTCGTACGACTTTTAGAAATGCTTGCATGGATTTGAAACGGAACAGTACCATGGTGCACCACTCTCCAGTTATGGTAAATCGAAGACCAGCCGCGGTAATCCCGTTTTGCCGTAAAAATCCACGTGTCGAAAAAACGAAGGGTAAAAAACTTACAAGACCCGATTGAGATTCGGGTTGACCTTTTTGGGCATTAATCTATCCGTTGACGGCTGAAATCTGTCAAAGCCGTAGAACTCATCGAGGCCTTCGTTTTGACAGGTTATCGCTCCCGTAACTCTTAACGAGCCAGAAGTTATGGCCGTCCGAATAATCGATATCTACAGGGTGCAACATCCACGGTGCAAGGTGCAACATCCGTCCGAAATGGCGAAACAGTGCCGTATGACTTTTAGAAATGTGTGCATGGATTTGAAACGAACAGTACCATGGTGCACCACTCTCCAGCGATGGGAAGTCGAAGATGGACCACGGTAATCCCGTTTTACCGTAAAAATCCACGTGTCGAAAAAACGAAGGGTAAAAAACTTACGAGACCCGATTGAGATTCGGGCTGTCCTTTTTGGGCATTAATCTATCCGTTGACGGCTGAAAGCTGTCAAAGCCGTGGAACTCATCGAGGCCTTCGTTTTGATAGGTTATGGCTCCCGTAACTCTAAACGAGCCAGAAGTTATGGCCGTCCGAATAATCGATATCTATAGGGTGCAACATCCACGGTGCAAGGTGCAACATCCGTCCGAAATGGCGAAACAGTGTCGTACCACTTTTGGAAATACGTGCATGGATTTGAAACGGAACAGTACCATGGTGCACCACTCTCCAGCGATGGGAAGTCGAAGACGGGCCACGGTAATCCTGTTTTACCGTAAAAATCCACGTGTCGAAAAAACGAAGGGTAAAAAACTTACGAGACCCGATTGAGATTCGGGTTGTGCTTTTTGGGCATTAATCTATCCGTTGACGGCTAAAAGCTGTCAAAGCCGTAGAACTCATCGAGGCCTTCGTTTTGACAGGTTGTGGTTCCCGTAACTCTAAACGAGCCAGAAGTTGTGGCCGTCCGAATAATCGATATCTACAGGGTGCAACATCCACGGTGCAAGGTGCAACATCCGTCTGAAATGGCGAAACAGTGCCGTACGACTTTTAGAAATGCGTGCATGGATTTGAAACGGAACAGTACCATGGTGCACCATGAAAATGGGGTGTGTATACTAATGCACGTACTAATATAGTACACACGGATCGTGTAATATGGACTATAATATAAATGCGGAAAATAGATGATAGTAGCAAAGCAAAAATAAAAATAGAAAAATCACACCAGAGATTTTTATACTGGTTCGGAGCACCGTCCTACGTCCAGTCCCAGACTCCTATCTGGATTTTCACTATTAACTACCTCGCTTCACCCGGAGGAACAGGTTTACAATACCCGAACAGCCGAACGGGATTTCACGCCTCTAATACACTGAGGACTTCAACACTTGCCTCTTACAACACCGAGGACTTCAACACTTGCCTCTTACAACACGAGGACTTCAACAAAAAAAAACAAATACAATTGTTGTTGACAACTTGTGTTCTTGAAAACACGGATTTGTCACTAGTAGTACACCCTTCCTATAATCTTATCCTCAAAGAATATAAATGATGTTTTGTAAAGATTAAAGAAGGTATTTACTTATTGAATCAAAAGATATGAAATAATTTCAATGATTCAATAAGCTAAATTAATTTTTAGAATGCAGGAGTGTTAGAGATTAGATTAGAGAGCATATATGATCGTGTAAAAACTTGTGTTTGAATCAATGATTTAGATGAGTATATATAGAGAAAAATAGTCGTGACTCTTTGTGAACAGTTGCCATTAAGAGTTATGATCATTGATGAAAGATAGGAGATGCAACCTTTGGAGAAGAGAAGTGTCTTTTGGAAAAGTTGCTTTCTGTTTAAAAACGGTCAACAGGTCAAAAATGGACCGGTAGACAGGAATTCAAATATATATACGTTATGTGCATGTGTGCATGTTATCTGTGCATTCTGGGCAAAAACGGTCGACCGCCTTATTTTCAACCGGACGACCGGTTTAGTCCAATTTGCACGGTTAATGTGCATATGTATATATATTGAAAGATTGAAGTTATATGATTATTTGAGGATAGATTTTTAACATAAATTACTAACATACCAAATAATCAACCTCTAATATATGGAGCTCTTTGTGTTTCTTCAATGAATAACTTCTTTTTGTCGATCACGGCTTATTCCTTTGTCAGAAATCAAAACTCTATAAAAATCTTGACTCAACATTCTCCCCCTTTTTGATTGATGACAAAAATCTTGACTCAACATTCTCCCCCTTTTTGATTGATGACAACATATATCTGAAGTTCTGAATCTCCCCCTGAATATGTGATCTCCCCCTGATATTTTGTCTATATATATATATTCCTGCAAATAATTGTTAGCACTTTCTCCCCCTTTGTCATCGACAAAAAGGAATAATAGATAATGGAATAATATAGGAGTATATCAACCAGAATATCCATTTTCCTCTTTTCTTTAGTAGGTCCTGCAAAAAATAGAATTAAGTCCATGGTACCCACTTTTTATAGGGTCCTAAGAGTTAGGTCTTAGGAGTCCAAACCCATACGGGTCTGGTATCCCCTTTATATACATAATTAGTATTATGATGCACAGTATTCATAAAATTCTGAATATATTTGTTCCTAATCAAATTGTTATTTGTTTTAGGAACCCATATTTTGATAGTCTTCTTTTGAAATTTCACAACTGGTTTTGGTTTGGAATATAATAAACTAAGATTTTTCTTAGCTTCAGTTTTTTGTACTTTCTTTTTCCTTTTATTTCCAAGATGTTTCTTGGTTTCTTGTTTGTTATATCCCAATCCTTGTTTGTCTGAAATAGATTGTGAACTTTCAATGATTTTTGTCAAGTTTTCTCGACCTTTGTTAAAGTTAGAAACATTTTGAGTAATGTCATTAAACTTTGTTTGTAAGCTAGCTTTTTCTAGATCTAGAATTTTGACTTTTGCTTTAAGCTCATGATTTTCAGTAGTGAGAGCATTATTTTTCTCTTTTTGAGTTTCTATTTCTTGACTCAAAAGAGATATTTGAGAGTCAACATTAGATGATGATTCTTGAATATTTTCAAGTTCTTCTTCTAATATTTTCTTCTCATCTTTTAACATATCTCGTTCAAACTCTGCTCTACTTAAATCTGCTTTGACTACTTTTAATTTACGTTTTATGTCTTTATATTTGACTATCAATTCAGCATTAATATCAAGTAATTCATCAAATGTAGGAATTTGTACCTCATCTTCTGTTGCCATAAAACAAACATTAGCTTGTTCATTCTCCGAATCACTTTCACTTTCTGATGAAGATGACTCTGAATCATCCCATGTTACTGAGAAGGCTCGTTTCTTTGATTTGTCCTTCTTATATTTGAATTTTTCATTTTCTGACTTCTTCTTTTGTTCTGGACAATCCTTCTGCATGTGTCCCTTTTTATGGCAGTTGAAACATTCTATAGCAGATGAAGATGGTTTATTTGATCCAGGTTTCCTTTTATTGTAGCGACTGGCTTTTCGATATTTTAGGAATTTTTTGAAACCTTTAGCAATGAACGCCAAATCTTCATCTTCAGAATCTGATTCATTTTCATCTTTCTCAACATGAAATGCTACATTTTTCTTTTCTTCTTTCTGTTCTTTTCTAGCCTGCAAATTTGCTTCATAGGACATTAAATTTCCTATCAATTCATCTGGCTTCATGACGGAAAGGTCATTAGCTTCTTCAATTGCTAATACTTTTCCTTCCCATTCACTAGTCAGAGAATGTAGGACTGTTGAAACAACATCGAAATCAGAATACTTTTGTCCTAAGCCAATAAGTGCATGGTGAATAGTTTGAAACCGTGAATACATGTCATTGATTGTCTCATTTGGTTTCATTTTGAAATTGACTTTTCAGCATGGCTATTTTGGCTTGTTTAACCTTGTTAGTACCTTCATGAGTGATTTTTAGCGTTTGCCAAATTTGATATGCAGTAGTGCAGATACTAACACGGTTATATTCATTTTGGTCTAATGCACAAAACAACATATTTATTGCTCTTGCATTTACGGCTGCTGCCATTTTCTCATCCGCAGTCCATTCTGAATAATCAGTTGTTGGATTCACTATTTCTCTTTGAGTGGCATTCCAAGCATCATAGCTATTTGATTGCATAAAGAATGACATACGTGTTGCCCAATAACTATAGTTAAGACCATTGAAAAATGGAGGTCTTTGTGTCGATTGACCTTCCGTGTAAGTGGTGTTTTGAGTGCTAGTACTTGCGTTATTTGCCATATTGCAAGAATATATCAAATAACTGTGTTACGGTTATATGATGACCGTGCTCTGATACCAAATGAAAATGGGGTGTGTATACTAATGCACGTACTAATATAGTACACACGGATCGTGTAATATGGACTATAATATAAATGCGGAAAATAGATGATAGTAGCAAAGCAAAAATAAAAATAGAAAAATCACACCAGAGATTTTTATACTGGTTCGGAGCACCGTCCTACGTCCAGTCCCAGACTCCTATCTGGATTTTCACTATTAACTACCTCGCTTCACCCGGAGGAACAGGTTTACAATACCCGAACAGCCGAACGGGATTTCACGCCTCTAATACACTGAGGACTTCAACACTTGCCTCTTACAACACCGAGGACTTCAACACTTGCCTCTTACAACACGAGGACTTCAACAAAAAAAAACAAATACAATTGTTGTTGACAACTTGTGTTCTTAAAAACACGGATTTGTCACTAGTAGTACACCCTTCCTATAATCTTATCCTCAAAGAATATAAATGATGTTTTGTAAAGATTAAAGAAGGTATTTACTTATTGAATCAAAAGATATGAAATAATTTCAATGATTCAATAAGCTAAATTAATTTTTAGAATGCAGGAGTGTTAGAGATTAGATTAGAGAGCATATATGATCGTGTAAAAACTTGTGTTTGAATCAATGATTTAGATGAGTATATATAGAGAAAAATAGTTGTAACTCTTTGTGAACAGTTGCCATTAAGAGTTATGATCATTGATGAAAGATAGGAGATGCAACCTTTGGAGAAGAGAAGTGTCTTTTGGAAAAGTTGCTTTCTGTTTAAAAACGGTCGACAGGTCAAAAATGGACCGGTAGACAGAAATTCAAATATATATACGTTATGTGCACGTGTGCATGTTATCTGTGCATTCTGGGCAAAAACGGTCGACCGCCTTATTTTCAACCGGTCGACCGGTTTAGTCCAATTTGCACAGTTAATGTGCATATGTATATATATTGAAAGATTGAAGTTATATGATTATTTGAGGATAGATTTTTAACATAAATTACTAACATACCAAATAATCAACCTCTAATATATGGAGCTCTTTGTGTTTCTTCAATGAATAACTTCTTTTTGTCGATCACGGCTTATTCCTTTGTCAGAAATCAAAACTCTATAAAAATCTTGACTCAACACACCACTCTCCAGCGATAGTAAATAGAAGACCAGCCACGGTAATCCCGTTTTACCGTTAAAATCCACGTGTCGAAAAAACGAAGGGCAAAAAACTTACGAGACCCGATTGAGATTAGGGCTGTCCTTTTTGGGCATTAATCTATACGTTGACGGCTGAAAGCTGTCAAAGCAGTAGAACCCATCGAGGCCTTCATTTTGAAAGGTTATGGCTCCCGTAACTCTAAACGAGCCAGAAGTTATAGCCGTCCGAATAATCGATATCTACAGGGTGCAACATCCACGGTGCAAGGTGCAACATCCGTCCGAAACTGCGAAACAGTGTCGTATGACGTTTACAAATGCGTGCATGGATTTGAAACGGAACAGTACCATGGTGCACCACTCTCCAGCGATGGGAAGTCGAAGACGGACCACGGTAATCCCGTTTTACCGTAAAAATCCACGTGTCGAAAAAACGAAGGGTAAAAAACTTACGAAACCCGATCGAGATTCGGGTTGTCCTTTTTGGGCATTAATCTATCCGTTGACGGCTGAAAGATGTCAAAGCCGTAGAACTCATCGAGGCCTTCGTTTTGACAGGTTATGGCTTCCGTAACTCTAAACGAGCCAGAAGTTATGGCCGTCCGAATAATCGATATCTATAGGGTGCAACATCCACGGTGCAAGGTGCAACATCCGCCCGGAATGGCGAAACAGTGCCGTACGACTTTTAGAAATGCGTGCATGGATTTGAAACGGAACAATACCATGGTGCACCACTCTCCAGCGATGGTAAATCGAAGACCTGCCACGGTAATCCCGTTTTACCGTAAATATCCACGTGTCGAAAAACGAAGGGTAAAAAACTTACGAGACCCGATTGAGATTCGGGTTGTCCTTTTTGGGCATTAATCTATCCGTTGATGGCTGAAAGCTATCAAAGACGTAGAACTCATCGAGGCCTTCGTTTTGACAGGTTATGGCTCCCGTAACTCTAAACGAGCCAGAAGTTATAGCCGTCCGAATAATCGATATCTAAAGGGTGCAACATCCACGGTGCAAGGTGCAACATCCGTCCGAAATGGCGAAACAGTGCCGTACGAATTTTAGAAATGCGTGCATGGATTTGAACCGAAACAGTACCATGGTGCACCACTATTCAGCGATGGAAAGTCGAAGACGGGCCACGGTAATCCCGTTTTACCGTAAAAATCCACGTGTCGAAAAAACGAAGGGTAAAAAACTTATGAGACCCGATTGAGATTCGGGTTGTCCTTTTTGGGCATTAATCTCTCCGTTGACGGATGAAAGCTATCAAAACCGTAAAACTCATCGAGGCCTTCGTTTTGACAGGTTATGGCTCCCGTAACTCTAAAAGAGCCAGAAGTTATGGCCGTCCGAATAATCGATATCTACAGGGTGCAACATCCACAGTGCAAGGTGCAACATCCGTCCGAAATGGAGAAACAGTGTCGTACGACCTTTAAAATGTGTGCATGGATTTGAAACGGAACAGTACCATGGTGCACCGCTCTCCAGCGATGGTAAATCGAAGACCAACCACCGTAATCCCGTTTTACCGTAAAAATCCACGTGTCGAAAAAACGAAGGGTAAAAAACTTACGAGACCTGATTGAGATTCGGGTTGTCCTTTTTGGGCATTAATCTATCCTTTGACGGCTGAAAGCTGTCAAAGCCGTAGAACTCATCGAGGTCTTTGTTTTGACAGGTTATGGCTCCCGTAACTCTAAACGAGCAAGAAGTTATGGCCGTCCGAATAATCGATATCTACAGGGTGCAACATCCACGGTGCAAGGTGCAACATCCGTCCGAAATGGCGAAACAGTGCCGTATGACTTTTAGAAATGCGTGCATGGATTTGAAACGGAACAGTTTCATGGTGCACCACTCTCCAGCGATGGGAAGTCGAAGACGGGCCACGGTAATCCCGTTTTACCGTAAAAATCCACGTGTCGAAAAAACGAAGGGTAAAAAACTTACGAGACCCGATTGAGATTCGGGTTCTCCTTTTTGGGTATTAATCTATCGTTGATGGCTGAAAGCTGTCAAAGCCGTAGAAATCATCGAGGCCTTCGTGTTGATAGGTTATGGCTCCCGTAACTCTAAACGAGCCAGAAGTTATGGCCGTCCGAATAATCGATATCTATAGGGTGCAACATCCACGGTGCAAGGTGCAACATCCGTCCGAAATGGAGAAACAGTGCCGTACGACTTTTAGAAATGCGTGCATGGATTTGAAATGGAACAGTACCATGGTGCATCACTCTTCAACGATGGGAAGTCGAAGACGGGCCATGGTAATCCCGTTTTACAGTAAAAATCCACGTGTCGAAAAAACGAAGGGTAAAAAACTTACGAGACCCGATTGAGATTCGGGTTTTTTTTGGGCATTAATCTATCCGTTGACGGCTGAAAGCTGTCAAAGCCGTAGAACTCATCGAGGCCTTCGTTCTCACTGGGTATGGCTCCCGTAACTCTAAACGAGGCAGAAGTTATGGCCGTCCGAATAATCGATATCTGTAGGGTGCAACATCCACGGTGCAAGGAGCAACATCCGTCCGAAATGGCGAAACAGTGCCGTATGACTTTTAGAAATGCGTGCATGGATTTGAAACGGAACAGTACCATGGTGCACCACTCTCCAGCGATGGTAAATCGAAGACCAGCCACCGTAATCCCGTTTTACCGTAAAAATCCACGTGTCGAAAAAACGAAGGGTAAAAAACTTACGAGACCCGATTAAGATTCGGGTTGTCCTTTTTGGGCATTAATCTATCCGTTGACGGCTGAAAGCTCTCAAAGCCGTAGAACTCATCGAGGTCTTCGTTTTGACAGGTTATGGCTCCCGTAACTCTAAACGAACCAGAAGTTATGGCCGTCCGAATAATCGATATCTACAGGGTGCAACATCCACGGTGCAAGGTGCAACATCCGTCCGAAATGGCGAAACAGTGCCGTATGACTTTTAGAAATGCGTGCATGGATTTGAAATGGAACAGTACCATGGTGCACCACTCTCCAGCGATGGGAAGTCGAAGACGGGCCACGGTAATCCCGTTTTACCGTAAAAATCCACGTGTCGAAAAAACGAAGGGTAAAAAACTTACGAGACCCGATTAAGATTCGGGTTGTCCTTTTTGGGCATTAATCTATCCGTTGACGGCTGAAAGCTCTCAAAGCCGTAGAACTCATCGAGCTCTTCGTTTTGACAGGTTATGGCTCCCGTAACCCTAAACGAGCCAGAAGTTATGGCCGTCCGAATAATCGATATCTACAGGGTGCAACATCCACGGTGCAAGGTGCAACATTCGTCCGAAATGGCGAAACAGTGCCGTATGACTTTTAGAAATGCGTGCATGGATTTGAAATGGAACAGTACCATGGTGCACCACTCTCCAGCGATGGGAAGTCGAAGACGGGCCACGGTAATCCCATTTTACCGTAAAAATCCACGTGTCGAAAAAAGGAAGGGTAAAAAACTTACGAGACCCGATTGAGATTCGGGTTGTCCTTTTTGGGCATTAATCAATCCGTTGACGGCTGAAAGCTGTCAAAGCCGTAGAACTCATCGAGGCCTTCGTTTTGACAGGTTATGGCTCCCGTAACTCTAAACGAGCCAGAAGTTATGGCCGTCCGAATAATCGATATCTACAGGGTGCAACATCCATGGTGCAAGGTGCAACATCCGTCAGAAATGGAGAAACAGTGCCGTACGACTTTTAGAAATGCGTGCATGGATTTGAAACGGAATAATACCATGGTGCATCACTCTTCAGCGATGGGAAGTCGAAGACGGGCCACGGTAATCCCGTTTTGCCGTAAAAATCCACGTGTCGAAAAAACGAAGGGTAAAAAACTTACGAGACCCGATTGAGATTCGGGTTGTCCTTTTTGGGCATTAGCAATCCGTTGACGGCTGAAAGCTGTAAATGCCGTAGAACTCATCGAGGCCTTCGTTTTGACAGGTTATGGCTCCCGTAACTCTAAAGGAGCCAGAAGTTATGGCCGTCCGAACAATCGATATCTACAGGGTGCAACATCCATGGTGCAAGGTGCAACATCCGTCCGAAATGGCGAAACAGTGTCGTACGACTTTTAGAAATGCGTGCATGGATTTGAAACGGAACAGTACCATGGTGCACCACTCTTCAGCGATGGGAAGTCGAAGACGGGCCACAGTAATCCCGTTTTACCGTAAAAATCCACGTGTCGAAAAAACGAAGGGTAAAAAACTTACGAGACCCGATTGAGATTCGGGTTGTCCTTTTTGGGCATTAATCTATCCGTTGACGGCTGAAAGCTATCAAACCGTAGAACTCATCGAGGCCTTCGTTTTGAAAGGTTTTGGCCCCCGTAACTCTAAACGAGCCAGAAGTTATGGCCATCCGAATAATCGATATCTACAGGGTGCACCATCCACGGTGCAAGGTGCAACATCCGTCCGAAATGGCGAAATAGTGGCGTACGACCTTTAGAAATACGTGCATGGATTTGAAACGGAACAGTACCTTGGTGCACCACTCTCCAGCGATGGTAAATCGAAGACCAACCACCGTAATCCCGTTTTACCGTAAAAATCCACGTGTCGAAAAAACGAAGGGTAAAAAACTTACGAGACCTAATTGAGATTCGGGTTGTCCTTTTTGGGCATTAATCTATCCGTTGACGGCTGAAAGCTGTCAAAGCCGTAGAAATCATCGAGGCCTTCGTTTTGACAGGTTATGGCTCCCGTAACTCTAAACGAGCCAGAAGTTATGGCCGTTCGAATAATCGATATCTACAGGGTGCAACATCCACGGTGCAAGGTGCAACGTCCGTCCGAAATGGAGAAACAGTGTCGTACGACTTTTAGAAATGCGTGCATGGATTTGAAATGGAACAGTACCATGGTGCATCACTCTTCAGCGATGGGAAGTTGAAGACGGGCCACGGTAATCCCGTTTTACCGTAAAAATCCACGTGTCGAAAAAACGAAGGGTAAAAAACTTACGAGAACCGATTGAGATTCGGGTTGTCCTTTTTTGGGCATTAATCTATCAGTTGACGGTTGAAAGCTGTCAAAGCCGTAGAACTCATCGAGGCCTTCGTATTGACAGGTTATGGCTCCCGTAACTCTAAACGAGCCAGAAGTTATGGCCGTCCGAATAATCGATATCTACAGGGTGCAACATCCACGGTGCAAGGTGCAACGTCCGTCCGAAATGGAAAAACAGTGTCGTACGACTTTTAGAAATGCGTGCATGGATTTGAAATGGAACAGTACCATGGTGCATCACTCTTCAACGATGGGAAGTCGAAGACGGGCCACGGTAATCCCGTTTTACCGTAAAAATCCACGTGTCGAAAAAACGAAGGGTAAAAAACTTACGAGACCCGATTGAGATTCGGGTTGTCCTTTTTGGGTATTAATCTATCCGTTGACGGCTGAAAGCTATCAAAGACGTAGAACTAATCGAGGCCTTCGTTTTGACAGGTCATGGCTCCCGTAACTCTAAACGAGCCAGAAGTTATGCCCGTCCGAATAATCGATATCTATAGGGTGCAACATCCACGGTGCAAGGTGCAACATCCGTCCGAAATGGAGAAACAGTGCCGTACGACTTTTAGAAATGCGTGCATGGATTTGAAACGGAACAGTACCATGGTGCACCACTCTCCAGCGATGGTAAATCGAAGACCAGCCACGGTAATCCCGTTTTACCGTAAAAATCCACGTGTCGAAAAAACGAAGGGCAAAAAACTTACGAGACCCGATTGAGATTCGGGTTGTCCTTTTTGGGCATTAATCTACACGTTGACGGCTGAAAGCTGTCAAAGCAGTAGAACCCATCGAGGCCTTCATTTTGACAGGTTATGGCTCCCGTAACTCTAAACGAGCCAGAAGTTATAGCCGTCCGAATAATCGATATCTACAGGGTGCAACATCCACGGTGCAAGGTGCAACATCCGTCCGAAATGGCGAAACAGTGCCGTATGACGTTTACAAATGCGTGCATGGATTTGAAACGGAACGGTACCATGGTGCACCACTCTCCAGCGATGGGAAGTCGAAGACGGACCACGGTAATCCCGTTTTACCGTAAAAATCCACGTGTCGAAAAAACGAAGGGTAAAAAACTTACGAAACCCGATTGAGATTCGGGTTGTCCTTTTTGGGCATTAATCTATCCATTGACGACTGAAAGCTGTCGAAGCCGTAGAACTCATCGAGGCCTTCGTTTTGACAGGTTATGGCTTCCGTAACTCTAAACGAGCCAGAAGTTATGGCCGTCCGAATAATCGATATCTACAGGGTGCAACATCCACGGTGCAAGGTGCAACATCCGTCCGAAATGGCGAAACAGTGCCGTACGACTTTTAGAAATGCGTGCATGGATTTGAAACGGAACAGTACCATGGTGCACCACTCTCCAGCGATGGTAAATCGAAGACCTGCCACGGTAATCCCGTTTTGCCGTAAATATCCACGTGTCGAAAAACGAAGGGTAAAAAACTTACGAGACCCGATTGAGATTCGGGTTGTCCTTTTTGGGCATTAATCTGTCCGTTGATGGCTGAAAGCAATCAAAGACGTAGAACTAATCGAGGCCTTCGTTTTGACAGGTTATGGCTCCCGTAACTCTAAACGAGCCAGAAGTTATGCCCGTCCGAATAATCGATATCTATAGGGTGCGACATCCACGGTGCAAGGTGCAACATCCGTCAGAAATGGCGAAACAGTGCCGTATGACTTTTAGAAATGCGTGCATGGATTTGATACGGATAGGTACCATGGTGCACCACTCTCCAGCGATGGGAAGTCGAAGACGGGCCACGGTAATCCCGTTTTACCGTAAAAATCCACGTGTCGAAAAAACGAAGGGTAAAGAACTTACGAGACCCGATTGAGATCGGGTTGTCCTTTTTGGGCAATAATCTATCCGTTGACGGCTGAAAGCTGTCAAAGCCATAGAACTCATCAAGGCCTTCGTTTTGACAGGATATGGCTCCCGTAACTCTAAACGAGCCAGAAGTTATGGCCGTTTGAATAATCGAAATCTAAAGGGTGCAACATCCACGGTGCAAGGTGCAACATCCGTCCGAAATGGCGAAACAGTGCCGTACGACTTTTAGAAATGCGTGCATGGATTTGAACCGAAACAGTACCATGGTGCACCACTCTTCAGCGATGGAAAGTCGAAGACGGGCCACGGTAATCCCGTTTTACCGTAAAAATCCACGTGTCGAAAAAACGAAGGGTAAAAAACTTACGAGACCCGATTGAGATTCAGGTTGTCCTTTTTGGGCATTAATCTATCCGTTGACGGATGAAAGCTATCAAAACCGTAAAACTCATCGAGGCCTTCGTTTTGACAGGTTATGGCTCCCGTAACTCTAAAAGAGCCAGAAGTTATGGCCGTCCGAATAATCGATATCTACAGGGTGCAACATCCACAGTGCAAGGTGCAACATCCGTCCGAAATGGTGAAACAGTGTCGTACGACCTTTAAAATGTGTGCATGGATTTGAAACGGAACAGTACCATGGTGCACCGCTCTCCAGCGATGGTAAATCGAAGACCAACCACCGTAATCCCGTTTTACCGTAAAAATCCATGTGTCGAAAAAACGAAGGGTAAAAAACTTACGAGACCTGATTGAGATTCGGGTTGTCCTTTTTGGGCATTAATCTATCCGTTGACGGCTGAAAGCTATCAAAGCCGTAGAACTCATCGAGGTCTTTGTTTTGACAGGTTATGGCTCCCGTAACTCTAAACGAGCAAGAAGTTATGGCCGTCCGAATAATCGATATCTACAGGGTGCAACATCCACGGTGCAAGGTGCAACATCCGTCCGAAATGGCGAAACAGTGCCGTATGACTTTTAGAAATGCGTGCATGGATTTGAAACGGAACAGTTTCATGGTGCACCACTCTCCAGCGATGGGAAGTCGAAGACGGGCCACGGTAATCCCGTTTTACCGTAAAAATCCACGTGTCGAAAAAACGAAGGGTAAAAAACTTACGAGACCCGATTGAGATTCGGGTTCTCCTTTTTGGGTATTAATCTATCGTTGATGGCTAAAAGCTGTCAAAGCCGTAGAAATCATCGAGGCCTTCGTGTTGACAGGTTATGGCTCCCGTAACTCTAAACGAGCCAGAAGTTATGGCCGTCCGAATAATCGATATCTACAGGGTGCAACATCCACGGTGCAAGGTGCAACATCCGTCCGAAATGGAGAAACAGTGCCGTACGACTTTTAGAAATGCGTGCATGGATTTGAAATGGAACAGTACCATGGTGCATCACTCTTCAACGATGGGAAGTCGAAGACGGGCCATGGTAATCCCGTTTTACAGTAAAAATCCACGTGTCGAAAAAACGAAGGGTAAAAAACTTACGAGACCCGATTGAGATTCGGGTTTTTTTTTGGGCATTAATCTATCCGTTGACGGCTGAAAGCTGTCAAAGCCGTAGAACTCATCGAGGCCTTCGTTCTCACAGGGTATGGCTCCCGTAACTCTAAACGAGGCAGAAGTTATGGCCGTCCGAATAATCGATATCTATAGGGTGCAACATCCACGGTGCAAGGAGCAACATCCGTCCGAAATGGCGAAATAGTGCCGTATGACTTTTAGAAATGCGTGCATGGATTTGAAACGGAACAGTACCATGGTGCACCACTCTCCAGCGATGATAAATCGAAGACCAGCCACCGTAATCCCGTTTTACCGTAAAAATCCACGTGTCGAAAAAACGAAGGGTAAAAAACTTAAGAGACCCGATTAAGATTCGGGTTGTCCTTTTTGGGCATTAATCTATCCGTTGACGGCTGAAAGCTCTCAAAGCCGTAGAACTCATCGAGGTCTTCGTTTTGACAGGTTATGGCTCCCGTAACTCTAAACGAGCCAGAGTTATGGCCGTCCGAATAATCGATATCTACAGGGTGCGACATCCACGGTGCAAGGTGCAACATCCGTCCGAAATGGCGAAACAGTGCCGTATGACTTTTAGAAATGCGTGCATGGATTTGAAATGGAACAGTACCATGGTGCACCACTCTCCAGCGATGGGAAGTCGAAGACGGGCCACGGTAATCCCGTTTTACCGTAAAAATCCACGTGTCGAAAAAACGAAGGGTAAAAAACTTACGAGACCCGATTGAGATTCGGGTTGTCCTTTTTGGGCATTAATCAATCCGTTGACGGCTGAAAGCTGTCAAAGCCGTAGAACTCATCGAGGCCTTCGTTTTGACGGGTTATGGCTCCCGTAACTCTAAACGAGCCAGAAGTTATGGCCGTCCGAATAATCGATATCTACAGGGTGCAACATCCACGTTGCAAGGTGCAACATCCGTCCGAAATGGAGAAACAGTGCCGTACGACTTTTAGAAATGCGTGCATGGATTTGAAACGGAATAGTACCATGGTGCATCACTCTTCAGCGATGGGAAGTCGAAGACGGGCCACGGTAATCCCGTTTTGCCGTAAAAATCCACGTGTCGAAAAAACGAAGGGTAAAAAACTTACGAGACCCGATTGAGATTCGGGTTGTCCTTTTTGGGCATTAATCAATCCGTTGATGGCTGAAAGCTGTAAATGCCGTAGAACTCATCGAGGCCTTCGTTTTGACAGGTTATGGCTCCCGTAACTCTGAAGGAGCCAGAAGTTATGGCCGTCCGAACAATCGATATCTACAGGGTGCAACATCCATGGTGCAAGGTGCAACATCCGTCCGAAATGGCGAAACAGTGCCGTACGACTTTTAGAAATGCGTGCATGGATTTGAAACGGAACAGTACCATGGTGCACCACTCTTCAGCGATGGGAAGTCGAAGACGGGCCACAGTAATCCCGTTTTACCGTAAAAATCCACGTGTCGAAAAAACGAAGGGTAAAAAACTTACGAGACCCGATTGAGATTCGGGTTGTCCTTTTTGGGCATTAATCTATCCGTTGACGGCTGAAAGCTGTCAAAGCCGTAGAACTCATCGAGGCCTTCGTTTTGACGGGTTATGGCTCCCGTAACTCTAAACGAGCCAGAAGTTATGGCCGTCCGAATAATCGATATCTACAGGGTGCAACATCCACGGTGCAAGGTGCAACATCCGTCCGAAATGGAGAAACAGTGCCGTACGACTTTTAGAAATGCGTGCATGGATTTGAAACGGAATAGTACCATGGTGCATCACTCTTCAGCGATGGGAAGTCGAAGACGGGCCACGGTAATCCCGTTTTGCCGTAAAAATCCACGTGTCGAAAAAACGAAGGGTAAAAAACTTACGAGACCCGATTGAGATTCGGGTTGTCCTTTTTGGGCATTAATCAATCCGTTGACGGCTGAAAGCTGTAAATGCCGTAGAACTCATCGAGGCCTTCGTTTTGACAGGTTATGGCTCCCGTAACTCTGAAGGAGCCAGAAGTTATGGCCGTCCGAACAATCGATATCTACAGGGTGCAACATCCATGGTGCAAGGTGCAACATCCGTCCGAAATGGCGAAACAGTGCCGTACGACTTTTAGAAATGCGTGCATGGATTTGAAACGGAACAGTACCATGGTGCACCACTCTTCAGCGATGGGAAGTCGAAGACGGGCCACAGTAATCCCGTTTTACCGTAAAAATCCACGTGTCGAAAAAACGAAGGGTAAAAAACTTACGAGACCCGATTGAGATTCGGGTTGTCCTTTTTGGGCATTAATCTATCCGTTGACGGCTGAAAGCTATCAAACCGTAGAACTCATCGAGGCCTTCGTTTTGAAAGGTTTTGGCTCCCGTAACTCTAAACGAGCCAGAAGTTATGGCCATCCGAATAATCGATATCTACAGGGTGCAGCATCCACGGTGCAAGGTGCAACATCCGTCCGAAATGGCGAAATAGTGTCGTACGACCTTTAGTAATGCGTGCATGGATTTGAAACGGAACAGTACCTTGGTGCACCACTCTCCAGCGATGGTAAATCGAAGACCAACCACCGTAATCCCGTTTTACCGTAAAAATCCACGTGTCGAAAAAACGAAGGGTAAAAAACTTACGAGACCTAATTGAGATTCGGGTTGTCCATTTTGGGCATTAATCTATCCGTTGACGGCTGAAAGCTGTCAAAGCCGTAGAACTCATCGAGGTCTTCGTTTTGACACGTTATGGCCCCCGTAACTCTAAACGAGCCAGAAGTTATGGCCGTCCGAATAATCGATATCTACAGGGTACAACATCCACGGTGCAAGGTGCAACATCCGTCCGAAATGGCGAAACAGTGTGTATGACTTTTAGAAATGCATGCATGGATTTGAAACGGAACAGTACCGTGGCTGAAAGCTGTCAAAGCCATAGAACTCATCGAGGCCTTAATTTTGACCGGTTATGGCTCCCGTAACTCTAAACGAGCCAGAAGTTACGACCGTCCGAATAATCGATATCTACAGGGTGCAACATCCACGGTGCAAGGTGCAACATCCGCCCGAAATGGAGAAACAGTGTCGTACGACTTTTAGAAATGCGTGCATGGATTTGAAATGGAACAGTACCATGGTGCATCACTCTTCAGCGATGGGAAGTCGAAGCCGGGCCACGGTAATCCCGTTTTAGCGTAAAAATCCACGTGTCAAAAAAACGAAGGGTAAAAAACTTACGAAACCCGATTGAGATTCGGGTTGTTTTTTTTGGGCATTATTCTATCCGTTGACGGCTGAAAGCTATCAAAGCCGTAGAACTCATCGAGGCCTTCGTTTTCACAGGTTATGGCTCTCGTAACTCTAAACGAGCCATAAGTTATGGCCGTCCGAATAATCGATATCTACAGGGTGCAACATCCACGTTGCAAGGTGAAACATCCGTCCGAAATGGCGAAACAGTGTCGTACGACCTTTAGAAATGCGTGCATGGATTTGAAACGGAACAGTACCATAGTGCACCACTCTTCAGCGATGGGAAGTCGAAGATGGGGCACCGTAATCCCGTTTTACGTAAAAATCCACGTGTCGAGAAAACGAAGGGTGAAAAACTTACGAGACCCGATTGAGATTCGGGTTGTCCTTTTTGGGCATTAATATATCCATTGACGGCTGAAAGCCGTCAAAGCCGTAGAACTCATCGAGGCCTTCGTTTTGACTGGTTATGGCTCCCGTAACTCTTAACGGGCCAGAAGTTATGGCCGTCCGAATAATCGATATCTACAGGGTGCAACATCCACGGTGCAAGGTGCAACATCCGTCCGACATGGCGAAACAGTGCCGTATGACTTTTAGAAATGCGTGCATGGATTTGAAACGAAACAATACCATGGTGCACCACTCTCCAGCGATGGTAAATCGAAGACCAGCCACCGTAATCCCGTTTTGCCGTAAAAATCCACGTGTCGAAAAAACGAAGGGTAAAAATCTTACTAGACCCGATTGAGATTCGGGTTGTCCTTTTTGGACATTAATCGATCCATTGACGGCTGAAAGCTATCGAACCGTAGAACTCATCGAGGTCTTCGTTTTGACAGGTTATGGCTCCCATAACTCTAAACGAGCCAGAAGTTATGGCCGTCCGAATAATCGATGTCTACAGGGTGCAAGGTGCAACATCCGTCCAAAATGGCGAAACAGTGCCGTACGACCGTTAGAAATGCGTGCATGGATTTGAAATGGAACAGTACCATGGTGCACCACTCTCTAGCGATGGTAAATCGAAGACCAGCCACCGTAATCCCGTTTTGCCGTAAAAATCCAAGTGTCGAAAAAACGAAGGGTAAAAATCTTACGATCCGATTGAGATTCGGGTTGTCCTTTTTGGGCATTAATCTATCCGTTGACGGCTGAAAGCTGTCAAAGGTGTATAACTCATCGAGGCCTTCGTTTTGACAGGTTATCGCTCCCGTAACTCTAAACGAGCCAGAAGTTATGGCCGTTTGAATAATCGAAATCTAAAGGGTGCAACATCCACGGTGCAAGGTGCAACATCCGTCCGAAATGGCGAAACAGTGCCGTACGACTTTTAGAAATGCGTGCATGGATTTGAAACGGAACAGTACCATGGTGCACCACCCTTCAGCGATGGAAAGTCGAAGATGGGCCACGGTAATCCCGTTTTACCGTAAAAATCCACGTGTCGAAAAAACGAAGGGTAAAAAACTTACGAGACCCGATTGAGATTCGGGTTGTCCTTTTTGGGCATTAATCTATCCGTTGACGGCTGAAAGCTGCCAAAACCGTAGAACTCATCGAGGCCTTCGTTTGACAGGTTATGGCTCCCGTAACTCTAAACGAGCCAGAAGTTATGGCCGTCCGAATAATCGATATCTACAGGGTGCAACATCCACGGTGCAAGGTGCAACATCCGTCCAAAATGGCGAAACAGTGTCGTACGACCTTTAGAAATGCGTGCATGGATTTGAAACGGAACAGTACCATGGTGCACCACTCTCCAGCGATGGGAAGTCGAAGACGGGCCACGGTAATCCCGTTTTACCGTAAAAATCCACGTGTCGAAAAAACGAAGGGTAAAAAACTTACGAGACCCGATTGAGATTCGGGTTGTCCTTTTTGGGCATTAATCTATCCGTTGACAGCTAATAGCTGACAAATCCGTAGAACTCATCGAGGCCTTCGTTTTGATAGGTTATGGCTCCCGTAATTCTAAACGAGCCAGAAGTTATGACCGGCCGAATAATTGATATATACTGGGTGCAACATCCACGGTGCAAGGTGCAACATCCGTCCGAAATGGAGAAACAGTGTCGTACGACTTTTAGAAATGCGTGCATGGATTTGAAACGGAACAGTACCATGGTGCATCACACTTCAGCGATGGGAAGTCGAAGACGGGCCACGGTAATCCCATTTTACCGTAAAAATCCACGTGTCGAAAAAACGAAGGTTAAAAAACTTACGAGACCCGATTGAGATTCGGGTTGTCCTTTTTGGGCATTAATCTATCCGTTGATGGCTGAAAGCTGTCAAAGCCGTGGAACTCATCGAGGTCTTCGTTTTGACAAATTATGGCTCCCGTAACTATAAACGAGCCAGAGGTTATGGCCGTCCGTATAATCGATATCTACAGGGTGCAACATCCACGGTGCAAGGTGCAACATCCGTCCGAAATGGCGAAACAGTGCCGTATGACTTTTAGAAATGCGTGCATGGATTTGAAACGGAACAGTACCATGGTGCACCACTCTCCAGCGATGGGAAGTCGAAGACGGGCCACGGTAATCCCGTTTTACCGTAAAAATCCACGTTTCGAAAAAACGAAGGGTAAAAAACTTACGAGACCCGATTGAGACTCGGGTTGTCCTTTTTGGGTATTAATATATCTGTTGAAGGCTGAAAGCTGTCAAAGCCGTAGAACTCGTCGAGGCCTTCGTTTTGACATGTTATGGCTCCCGTAACTCTAAACGAGCCAGAAGTTATGGTCGTCCGAATAATCGATATCTACAGGGTGCAACATCCACGGTGCAAGGTGCAACATCCGTCCGAAATGGAGAAACAGAGCCGTACGACCTTTAGAAATGCGTGCATGGATTTGAAATGGAATAGTACCATGGTGCATCACTCTTTAGCGATGGGTAGTCAAAGACGGGCCACGGTAATCTCGTTTTACCGTTAAAATCCACGGGTCAAAAAACGAAGGATAAAAAACTTACGAGACCCGATTGAGATTCGGGTTGTTTTTTTGGGCATTAATCTATCCGTTGACGGCAGAAATCTGTCAAACCCGTAGAACTCATCGATGCCTTCGTTTTGACAGGTTATGGCTCCCGTAACTCTAAACGTGCCAGAAGTTATGGCCGTCCGAATAATCGATATCTACAGGGTGCAACATCCACGGTGCAAGGTGCAACATCCGTCCGAAATGGCGAAACAGTGTCGTACGACCTTTAGAAATGCGTGCATGGATTTGTAACGGAACAGTACCATGGTGCACCACTCTTCAGCGATGGGAAGTCGAAGATGGGGCACCGTAATCCCGTTTTACCGTAAAAATCCACGTGTCGAAAAAGCGAAGGGTAAAAAACTTACGAGACCCGATTGAGATTCGGGTTGTCCTTTTTGGGCATTAATCTATCCGTTGACGGCTGAAAGCTGTCGAAGCCGTAGAACTCATCGAGGCCTTCGTTTTGACAGGTTATGGCTCCCGTAACTCTTAACGAGCCAGAAGTTATGGCCGTCCGAATAATCGATATCTATAGGGTGCAACATCCATGGTGCAAGGTGCAACATCCGTCCGAAATGGCGAAACAGTGCCGTACGACTTTTAGAAATGCGTGCATGGATTTGAAACAGTACAGTACCATGGTGCACCACTCTCCAGCGATGGTAAATCGACGACCGGCCACCGTAATCCCGTTTTGCCGTAAAAATCCACGTGTCGAAAAAACGAAAGGTAAAAATCTTACAAGACCCGATTGAGATTCAGGTTGTCCTTTTTGGGCATTAATCTATCCGTTGACGGCTGAAAGCTGTCAAAGCCGTAGAACTCATCGAGGCCTTTGTTTTGACAGGTTATGGCTCCCGTAACTCTGAACGAGCCAGAAGTCATGGCCGTCCGAATAATCGATATCTACAGGGTGCAACATCCACGGTGCAAGGTGCAACATCCGTCCGAAATGGAGAAACAGTGCCGTACGACTTTTAGAAATGCGTTCATGGATTTGACACGGAACGGTACCATGGTGCATCACTCTTTAGCGATGGGAAGTCGAAGACGGGCCACGGTAATCCCGTTTTACCGTAAAAATCCACGTGTCGAAAAAACGAAGGGTAAAAAGCTTACGAGACCCGATTGAGATTCAGGTTGTCCTTTTTGGGCATTAATCTATCCGTTGACGGCTGAAAGCTGTCAGAGCCGTAGAACTGATCGAGGCCTTCGTTTTGACAGGTTATGGCTCCCGTAACTCTAAACGAGCCAGAAGTTATGGCCGTCCGAATAATCGATATTTACAAGGTGCAACATCCACGGTGCAAGGTGCAACATCCGTCCGAAATGGCGAAACAGTGTCGTACGACCTTTAGAAATGCGTGCATAGATTTGAAACGGAACAGTACCATGGTGAACCACTCTTCAGCGATGGGAAGTCGAAGATGGTGCACCGTAATCCCGTTTTACCGTAAAAATCGACGTGTCGAAAAAACGAAGGGTAAAAAACTTACGAGACCCGATTGAGATTCAGGTTGTCCTTTTTGGGCATTAATCTATCCGTTGACGGCTGAAAGCTGTCAGAGCCGTAGAACTGATCGAGGCCTTCGTTTTGACAGGTTATAGCTCCCATAACTCTAAACGAGCCATAAGTTATGGCCGTCCGAATAATCGATATCTGCAAGGTGCAACATCCACGGTGCAAGGTGCAACATCCGTCCGAAATGGCGAAACAGTGTCGTACGACATTTAGAAATGCGTGCATGGATTTGAAACGGAACAGTACCATGGTGCACCACTCTTCGGCGATGGAAAGTCGAAGATGGTGCACCGTAATCCCGTTTTACCGTAAAAATCCACGTGTCGAAAAAACGAAGGGTAAAAAACTTACGAGACCCGATTGAGATTCGCGTTGTCCTTTTTGGGCATTAATCTATCCGTTGATGGCTGAAAGCTGTCAAAGCCGTAGAACTCATTGAGGTCTTCGTTTTGACAGGTTATGGCTCCCGTAACTATAAACGAGCTAGAAGTTATGGCCGTCCGAATAATCGATACCTACAGGGTGCAACATCCACGGTGCAAGGTGCAACATCCGTCCGAAATGGCAAAACAGTGCCGTATGACTTTTAGAAATGCGTGCATGGATTTGAGACGGAACAGTACCATGGTGCACCACTCTCCAGCGATGGGAAGTCGAAGACGGGCCACGGTAATCCCGTTTTACCGTAAAACTCCACGTGTCGAAAAAACGAAGGGTAAAAAACTTAAGAGACCCGATTGAGATTCGGATTGTCCTTTTTGGGTATTAATCCATCAGTTGAAGGCTGAAAGCTGTCAAAGCCGTAGAACTCATCGAGGCCTTGGTTTTGAGAGGTTATCGCTCCCGTAACTCTAAACGAGCCAGAAGTTATGGTCGTCCGAATAATCGATATCTACAGGGTGCAACATCCACTGTGCAAGGTGCAACATCCGTCCGAAATGGAGAAACAGTGCCATACGACTTTTAGAAATATGTGCATGGATTTGAAACGGAACAGTACCATGGTGCATCACTCTTCAGCGATGGGAAGTCGAAGACGGGCCACGGTAATCCCGTTTTAAAGTTAAAAATTCACGTGTCGAAAAAACGAAGTGTAAAAAACTTACGAGACCCGATTGAGATTCGGGTTGTTTTTTTGGGCATTAATCTATTCGTTGACGGCTGAAAGCTGTCAAAGCCGTAGAACTCATCGAGGCCTTCGTTTTCACAGGTTATGGCTCCCGTAACTCTAAACGAGCCAGAAGTTATGGCCGTCCGAATAATCGATATCTACAGGGTGCAACATCCACGGTGCAAGGTGCAACATCCTTCCGAAATGGCGAAACATTGTTGTACGACCTTTAGAAATGTGTGCATGGATTTGAAACGGAACAGTACCATGGTGCACCACTCTTCAGCGATGGGAAGTCGAAGATGGGGCACCGTAATCCCGTTTTACCGTAAAAATCCACGTGTCGAAAAAACGAAGGGTAAAAAACTTATGAGACCCGATTGAGATTCGGGTTGTCCTTTTTGGGCATTAATCTATCTGTTGAAGGATGAAAGCTATCAAAGCCGTAGAACTCATCAAGGCCTTCGTTTTGACAGGTTATGGCTCCCGTAACCCTTAACGAGCCAGAAGTTATGGCCGTCCGAATAATCGATATCTACATGGTGCAACATCCACGGTGCAAGGTGCAACATCCGTCCGACATGGAGAAACAGTGCCGTACGACTTTTATAAATGCGTGCATGGATTTGAAACGGAACAGTACCATGGTGCACCACTCTCCAGTGATGGTAAATCGAAGACCAGCTACCGTAATCCCATTTTGCCGTAAAAATCCACGTGTCGAAAAAACGAAGGGTAAAAATCTTACGACCCGATTAAGATTCGGGTTGTCCTTTTTGGGAATTAATCTATCCGTTGACGGATGAAAGCTGTTAAAGCCGTAGAACTCGTCGAGGCCTTCGTTTTGACAGGTTATGGCTCCCGTAACTCTAAACCAGCCAGAAGTTATGGCCGTCCGAATAATCGAAATCTACAGGGTACAACATCCACGGTGCAAGGTGCAACATCCGTCCGAAATGGAGAAACAGTGCCGTACGACTTTTAGAAATGCGTGCATGGATTTGAAATGGAACAGTACCATGGTGCATCACTCTTCAACGATGGGAAGTCGAAGACGGGCCATGGTAATCCCGTTTTACAGTAAAAATCCACGTGTCGAAAAAACGAAGGGTAAAAAACTTACGAGACCCGATTGAGATTCGGGTTTTTTTTTGGGCATTAATCTATCCGTTGACGGCTGAAAGCCGTCAAAGCCGTAGAACTCATCGAGGCCTTCGTTCTCACAGGGTATGGCTCCCGTAACTCTAAACGAGGCAGAAGTTATGGCCGTCCGAATAATCGATATCTACAGGGTGCAACATCCACGGTGCAAGGTGCAACATCCGTCCGAAATGGCGAAACAGTGCCGTACGACCTTTATAAATGCGTGCATGGATTTGAAACGGAACAGTACCATGGTGCACCACTCTCCAACGATGGAAAATCGAAGACCAGCCACCGTAACCCCGTTTTACCGTAAAAATCCACATGTCGAAAAAACGAAGGGTAAAAAACTTACGAGACCCGATTGAGATTCGGGTTGTCCTTTTTGGGCATTAATCTATCCGTTGACGGCTGAAAGTTGTCAAAGCCGTAGAACTCATCGAGTTCTTCGTTTTGACATGTTATGGCTCCCGTAACTCTAAACGAGCCAGAAGTTATGGCCGTCCGAATAATCGATATCTATAGGGTGCAACATCCACGGTGCATGGTGCAACATCCGTCCGAAATGGCCAAACAGTGCCGTATGACTTTTAGAAATGCGTGCATGGATTTGAAACGGAACAGCACCATGGTGCACCACTCTCCAGCGATGGGAAGTCGAAGAAGGGCCACGGTAATCCCGTTTTACCGTAAAAATCCACGTGTCGAAAAAACGAAGGGTAAAAAACTTACGAGACCCGATTGAGATTCGGGTTGTCCTTTTTGGGCATTAATCTACCCGTTGACGGCTGAAAGCTGTCAAAGCCGTAGAACTCATCGAGGCCTTCATTTTGACAGGTTATGCCTCCTGTAACTCTAAACGAGCCAGAAGTTATGGCCGTCCGAATAATCGATATCTACATGGTGCTACATCCACGGTGCAAGGTGCAACATCCGTCCGAAATGGAGAAACAGTGCCGTACGACTTTTAGAAATGCGTGCATGGATTTGAAACAGAACAGTACCATGGTGCATCACTCTTCAGCGGTGGGAAGTCGAAGACGGGCCACGGTAATCCCATTTTACCGTAAAAATCCACGTGTCGAAAAAACGAAGGGTAAAAAACTTACGGGACCCGATTGAGATTCGGGTTGTCCTTTTTGGGCATTAATCTATCCGTTGATGGCTGAAAGCTATCAAAGCCTTAGAACTCATCGAGGTCTTCGTTTTGACAGGTTATGGCTCCCGTAACTCTGAACGAGCCAGAAGTTATGGCCGTCCGTATAATCGATATCTACAGGGTGCAACATCCACGGTGCAAGGTGCAACATCCGTCTGAAATGGCGAAACAGTGTCGTACGAATTTTAGAAATGCGTGCATGGATTTGAAATGGAACAGTACCATGGTGCACCACTCTCCAGCGATGGTAAATCGAAGAACAGCCACCGTAATCCCGTTTTACCGTAAAAATCCACGTGTCGAAAAAACGAAGGGTAAAAAACTTACGAGACCCGATTGAGATTCGGGTTGTCTTTTTGGGCATTAATCTATCCGTTGATGGCTAAAAGCTGTCAAAGTCATAGAACTCATCGAGGCCTTCGTTTTGACATGTTATGGCTCCCGTAACTCTAAACGAGCCAGAAGTTATGGTCGTCCGAATAATCGATATCTACAGGGTGCAACATCCACGGTGCAAGGTGCAACATCCGTCCGAAATGGAGAAACAGAGCCGTACGACTTTTCGAAATGCGTGCGTGGATTTGAAATGTAAAAGTACCATGGTGCATCACTCTTTAGCGATGGGTAGTCAAAGACGGGTCACGGTAATCCCGTTTTACCGTTAAAATCCACGGGTCAAAAAACGAAAAATAAAAAACTTACGAGACCCGATTGAGATTCGAGTTGTTTTTTTTGGGCATTAATCTATCCGTTGACGGCTGAAATCTGTCAAAGCCGTAGAACTCATCGATGCCTTCGTTTTGACAGGTTATGGCTCCCGTAACTCTAAACGAGCCAGAAGTTATGGCCGTCCGAATAATCGATATCTACAGGGTGCAACATCCACGGTGCAAGGTGCAACGTCCGTCCGAAATGGCGAAACAGTGTCGTACGACCTTTAGAAATGCGTGCATGGATTTGAAACGGAACAGTACCATGGTGCACCACTCTTCAGCGATGGAAAGTGGAAGATGGGGCACCGTAATCCCGTTTTACCGTAAAAATCCACGTGTCGAAAAAACGAAGGGTAAAAAACTTACGAGACCCGATTGAGATTCGGGTTGTCCTTTTTGGGCATTAATCTATCCGTTGACGGTTGAAAGCTATCAAAGCCGTAGAACTCATCGAGGCCTTCGTTTTGACAGGTTATGGCTCCCGTAACTCTCAACGAGCCAGAAGTTATGGCCGTCCGAATAATCGATATCTATAGGGTGCAACATCCATGGTGCAAGGTGCAACATCCGTCCGACATGGCGAAACAGTGCCGTACGACTTTTCGAAATGCGTGCATGGATTTGAAACAGTACAGTACCATGGTGCACCACTCTCCAGCGTTGGTAAATCGAAGGCCGGCCAACGTAATCCCGTTTTGCCGTAAAAATCCACGTGTCGAAAAAACGAAAGGTAAAAATCTTACGAGACCCGATTGAGATTCAGGTTGTCCTTTTTGGGCATTAATCTATCCATTGACGACTGAAAGCTGTCAAAGCCGTAGAACTCATCGAGGCCTTCGTTTTGACAGGTTATGGCTCCCGTAACTCTAAACGAGCCAGAAGTTATGGCCGTCCGAATAATCGATATCTACATGGTGCAACATCCACGGTGCAAGGTGCAACATCCGTCCGAAATGGAGAAACAGTGCTGTACGACTTTTAGAAATGCGTGCATGGATTTGACACGGAACGGTACCATGGTGCATCACTCTTTAGCGATGGGAAGTCGAAGACGGGCCATGGTAATCCCGTTTTACCGTTAAAATCCACGTGTCGAAAAAACGAAGGGTGAAAACTTACGAGACCCGATTGAGATTCAGGTTGTCCTTTTTGGGCATTAATCTATCCGTTGACGGCTGAAAGCTGTCAGAGCCGTAGAACTGATCGAGGCCTTCGTTTTGACAGGTTATGGCTCCCGTAACTCTAAACGAGCCAGAAGTTATGGCCGTCCGAATAATCGATATCTACAAGGTGCAACATCCACGGTGCAAGGTGCAACATCCGTCCGAAATGGCGAAACAGTGTCGTACGACCTTTAGAAATGCGTGCATGGATTTGAAACGGAACAGTACCATGGTGAACCACTCTTCAGCGATGGGAAGTCGAACATGGTGCACCGTAATCCCGTTTTACCGTAAAAATCGACGTGTCGAAAAAACGAAGGGTAAAAAACTTACGAGACCCGATTGAGATTCGGGTTGTCCTATTTGGGCATTAATCTATCCGTTGACGGCTGAAAGCTGTCAAAGCCGTAGAACTCATCGAGGCCTTCGTTTTGACAGGTTATGGCTCCCGTAACTCTTAACGAGCCAGAAGTTATGGCCGTCCGAATAATCGATATCTACAGGGTGCAACATCCACGGTGCAAGGTGCAACATCCGTCCGACATGGAGAAACAGTGCCGTACGACTTTTAGAAATGCGTGCATGGATTTGAAACGGGACAGTACCATGGTGCACCACTCTCCAGCGATGGTAAATCGAAGACCGGCCACCGTAATCCCGTTTTGCCGTAAAAATCCACGTGTCGAAAAAACGAAGGGTAAAAATCTTACGAGACCCGATTGAGATTCGGGTTGTCCTTTTTGGGCATTAATCTATCCGTTGACGGCTGAAAGCTGTCAAAGCCGTAGAACTAATCGAGGTCTTCGTTTTGACAGGTTATGGCTCCCGTAACTCTAAACGAGCCAGAAGTTATGGCCGTCCGAATAATCGATATCTACAGGGTGCCACATCCACGGTGCAAGGTGCAACATCCGTCCGAAATGGCGAAACAGTGCCGTATGACTTTTAGAAATGCATGCATGGATTCGAAACGGAACAGTACCATGGTGCACCACTCTTCAGTGATGGGAAGTCGAAGACGGGCCACGGTAATCCCGTTTTACCGTAAAAATCCACGTGTCGAAAAAACGAAGGGTAAAAAACTTACGAGACCCGATTGAGATTCGGTTTGTCCTTTTTGGGCATTAATCTATCCGTTGACGGCTGAAAGCTATCAAAACCGTAGAACTCATTGAGGCCTTCGTTTTAACAGGTTATGGCTCCCGTAACTCTAAACGAGCCAGAAGTTATGGCCGTCCGAATAATCGATATCTACAGGGTGCAACATCCACGGTGCAAGGTGCAACATCCGTCCGAAATGGCGAAACAGTGCCGTACGACCTTTAGAAATGCGTGCATGGATTTGAAACGGAACAGTACCATGGTGCACCACTCTCCAGCGATGGTAAATCGAAGACCAGCCACCGTAATCCCGTTGTAACGACCCGTATTTTAGGTGTCGACATATCGTAAAATAGTTTCCATCAAGTCGTTAGTATTGCTTGAGTTGTTTTGAACCTAAGTTGTAGGGTTTACGGTTTAAGGAAGGTGGCCGAGTTAAGGAAGCTAGTGGTAGTAGTTAATGGCTTAAGGCATGGCCGACTCATAGGTTGAACGACTTAAGGAAGTTAGCCTACCTAAGTTAGTTGCCGACCTAAGAGAGTTACGACTTATGGGTTAGCAAGTTAGAGAAGGTAGCGACCTATTGGCTATGCCGTGTTATAGTTAGGCTGTGTGCTTAGTTAAGTCGTGTACCTCTGTGTTAGGTCGTTAAGTCGTATCTGTTTTAGGTCGGAGGTTTTTTGAGTCGTGTGAGCGACTTAGTGTTAGGTCGCGGGGGAGGGGGGGCTATGTCGTTACGCTGCGTATAGTTGAGTCGTGCGCGTGCTTAACTGTGTGTGTGCTGTGTTGTTGGGTCGGTGTCTTGGCTAAGTCGTAGGTAGTTGAGTCGTTGAGTCGTTAGGGGCTTGAGTCGTGGACGACTCATGGTATAGGTCGGCGGCGACATATGGATGCGCGACTCAGGGAGATATTAGCCTATAAATAGAGGGGTTTGGCTCACTTTTTGGCACCGGATTTTGAAGCGACGAAGTGCTGCCATTTTGAGAGCTCGACTACGACATTTCTTCACTTCTTTTCTCCACTCTAATCTAGTGCTAACATCCATCCAAGATCGAAGATCAAGATCAAAGATTCAAGAGCCGAAGTTGAAGATCTTCATCCAACAAAGAGAGATTTCATCGATTGAAGTGAGATTTTGCCGGATCAAGCTTAGATTTTTGCTGTCCAGATCTAGAGTTGGGTGTTTTTGAGGTGTTTAGGTGATTCGGTGAGTGGTAGTTATCTCTCACACGGACCCAAGGGAGTATATTGGATTGGTGGCTTGTTTATGTGTTAAAGATAGTGATTTCTTGCATTTTCCTTAAGTCTGCATGTAGATCTATCACCTATGAAGTTTTGATATCTATTTTACTACATGTTCACTTATGCAAGTTCATTCATCAAGTTATAGAGACATTTGCCTATGATTCGTACTTGTTAGATTTGGACACTTTAATTACCAAATTGCCATTATTGTTGTAATTGCTTATTAGATCTTGTTGAATGTTTGATTGCTTGGATTAATGGTTGATTTATGATTGATTTGATTGTTTCAAATTAGCTAGTAGTTGATTTGAACGAGTTGGTCGAAGATGATTCAAAAGCTAAGTGGAAAGGCTCTTGAATGTTGAAAGCTGCTTGTGGCATATGAAGCGGATGTGGAAGCTCATATGGATAGATTCGATGATGATGGACTTTGCCATGATGCGATGAGGCAAACCATGATGTGAGATGGGACTTTGCTATGATGCGTTGAAGCAAAGCATGATGTGTGAAAGCCTTGGTTTAATCCAGACAGGATCATCCCAAGTATGTTGATAACTCGGTGATGCGGTCCGGGTTGGTTGATAATGGTGGGCTCGAGAGGCGCTTGGGCCAGTGTGAGAATAGTCGTCGAGGAGGATGACTAGGAGGCTTGGATCTTATCGTTATTGAAGGTTCTAGCATGCTCAAAGCAAGAGTACGTTGGAACGGGTCACGATGACGTTCCAGACACGGGTCATGATGACGTGTTAGTACTCTGGGCAGATGCGATAGTCCTAGGCACGGGTCATGATGACGTGCGGAGTTATGTCTAGAACTGGGGTTGCCATTAGCCCTTGACGGAGGGCTGAAAGAAGGTGCCGGTCATTCAATTAACGATGATATCGAGGCAATGTTAACAGTGATAGCCAGAGTCATGAATGTTCGATTGTACCATCATTCGGTCTCAAGAGCGGTGCTTTCTCGGTGCTTATCTGATCTTGATTTAGGCCTTGGGGGTTTGTATTTGGAAAACATCGACCTTGACTCGAGTGATAATTACTTTACTTTAAATGTCCGCTTTGTTATGCTTGTTTCTGCTTAGTGGGTCTGGGGGCTATCACTGTAGAATGAGGTGGAGTGGGATGGTTGAGTTCCTATTCCTTTTATCCTTTATGCTCTTTCGGTATGTTTGATAGTTAATTTACTGCTCATTAAGACTGTTGCCTGACTCAAGGTTTTATGTTCAACTCTTATTACCTTGGGATGTTCGTCCATGTTGTGATGGGCAGACTAGGTAGCAGGTGATAGGTGCTGTTCTTGGCTACCAACGTGGTTGGTGACGAAGAAGAGCTGGAGGCTTTTTTGCATATTGTTTTCTTACTATATGTACTGGATATTCCGCTGTTTGTTTGATACTCTGAGTGTTATGTAGTGAGGCTTGATGTATTGACTATCCAGATGATTGTATAAAACTATTATGAGTTTATATGATAAGACTTTTGTTCTATAAAGCTTCGCTATGTATATTTTCTATTGTATTTTATCCATGCGCTGTGAGTAATACGATAGAGTCTGCTGTTTTATCTTACCCTGATTATCGTCCATGGCTGCCTGGCATGCCTTTCAGCGCACCATTCCCTTGTTTTAGTGTGGGAGTCATGCGCGGTCGTCACATTTGGTATCAGAGCCTTGGTTAATCGATTTTAGCCAACGCTCGCTGACGTAACTACGTATGAGAGACGTAATTGTATTTTGATGGATGATTACTATATATAATATCGTAGTTTAGAAGGATTTGAACCCCTTATGTAGTTGTTTCTCAAGGTGTTCTAAATCATTCCTTTTTGTAGATATTAAGGATGAGTCGAAGTGAGAGACAAGCTGCTAGAGAAAGCCGTGCTGCTGGGGGAGCTACTGACTATGCTGCAATGTTCGAAGCTATGATGACTTCGATCATGAGAAGGATACCAATTTCAGGACCGTCAGTAGACGTTGGAGTTCAAGTTCAAGCTCCAAGACCAGTGGATTTTGCTAAGTTGTGTAAGGATTATACTGCTCTTGGAGGGAAGGTTTTCTTGGGGACAGAATCAACCATTGAAGTGTAGAGATGGATTGATGCTTGTAGAAGGATCTTTGGTGATTTGGGGATTGAGGATGCAACTAAGAGGAAGCTTGCATCAAGACAGCTTCAAGGGAGAGCTTCTGATTGGTAGAATTCTATCACCATTGATACTCCAGAGGAAGAGATTACTTGGGAGCAATTCCAAGTTAGATTTGAAGCTAAGTTCATTTCTACGACTCAGAAATCTGTTCTGTTTAAGAAGTTTGTGGAGCTCAAGCAAGGTGGGAGACCAGTTCTTGAGTATGTTTCTGAGTTTGAAGCTTTGTCCAAGTATGCTCGGTCGTATATTAAATCTCCCTATCAGAAGAATGAGAAGTTTGTGACAGGCTTGGACAGTTATCTTGGGAGACAGTTGGTGGATCATCTGGACGATCCATTTGAGAAGCTTGTGGAGAAAGCTCTCAGACATGAGAGTTTGTTTCCTAAGGTAGATTCTGTTGTTGCTGTGACTAAGGAAGAGCCCAAACCACAACAGGGTGGAAACAAGAAGAGGAAGCAGCAGCAACAGAAGGGTAAGGATGGCCAGAAGAAGCCAAAGGGTGAAGTGACCTGCTACAATTGTCGACAGAAGGGTCATTTTTCTAGGGATTGCAAGAATCCAAAGGTGCAGTTGAAGTGCCACAACTGTGATAAGCTGGGACATATCAAGATGGACTGTCCAGAACCAAGGAAAGATAAGCAGATTGTGCAAGCTTATGGTTTGGGGGCTGTTCCATCATCTTCGAAAGCTCCTACTGCAGAAGAAAAGGGGAAGAGTGTGGTGGTTCAAGGTACTCTTTCCATTTGTGGTGTTCCAGTTAGAGTGTTATTTGATACTGGGGCGTCGCATTCGTTTGTTTGTGATGTTTTGGTAGGCCGGTTGGGTTTGGAAACGGAAATTTTTGATAGACCATTGGTTGTGACTAATCCAGTTGGGGGTTCGTCTTGTTTGTGTATGGTATGCCGTGGTCTAGTTGTATCGAGTCATGATTGCTCTTTTGTTTGTGATTTCTTTGTTCTGAACTTTGCAGGGTTCGGAATTATTTTGGGTATGGACTGGCTTAGGAAGTATGCGACAAAGGTTGATTGTGAGAAACTGGAGGTGACAGTCGGGAATGTGGAAGGGCGAAAGTTTGTGATACGATGTAAGCATGAAGAAGGCGTCTTCATGGGCTTCATGTATTCGCTGGTTGTTCCACGGGATGGACTGTCATCGATGCCGGTTGTGAATGGATTTGAGGACGTCTTTGACGAGGTCAAAGGGTTACCGCCGCATAGGGAGATCGAGTTTCGTATCGATCTAGTTGAGGGAGCCAGACCTGTTGTGATGCCTCTTAGACGGATGGCGCCTAGAGAACAACAAGAGCTGAAGGTGCAAGTTGATGACCTTTTACGGAACGGATTCATTCGGCGTAGCGTGTCCGAATGGGGTGCACCAGTTGTGTTCGCAACCAAAGCGGATGCATCGTTGAGGTTGTGTGTGGATTATCGTGAGCCGAATAAGGTGACTAAGAAGAACAAGTATCCGTTGCCGAGAATAGATGACTTGTTTGATCAACTTCACGAAGCTAGGGTGTTTTCTCAGATGGATTTGGCAACGGGATTTCACCAGTTGAGAGTGGCTAAGGATAGTGTGCCGAAGACTGCTTTTAGGACACCATCCGGTTTTTATGAGTGGCTGGTAATGCCGTTTGGATTGACTAATGCACCAGCATATTTTGTAGATCTTATGAATAGAGTGTTCAGAGATCAGTTGAACAAGTTTGTACGTGTGTTCGTGGATGATATTCTGATTTATTCCAGAACTGAGGAAGAGCACAAGACACACTTGCATATTGTTTTGGAAATCTTGCGGAAACATCAGCTGAAGGCTAAGTTTTCAAAGTGTCACTTCTGGAAGAGTGAAGTGAGGTTCTTAGGCCATGTTATTTCTGGAAATGGAATAGCGGTTGATCCCGCTAAGGTGGCAGCGATCCAGGATTGGGTTTGACCTAAGAATGCATCTGATGTGAGAAGTTTTCTTGGATTAGCAGGATATTATCGTCGGTTTATCAAAGACTTTTCCAAGATAGCTGCACCATTAACAGGATTGACGAAAAAGAACCAAGTGTTCAGATGGGATGATAAGTGTGAGCAAGCTTTCGTAATCCTGAAAGAGCGACTGACAATTGCTCCTGTTTTGACTATTCCAAGTGGGAATGATGAGATGGTGGTTTACACCGATGCATGTGGTACTGGACTTGGGGCAGTACTGGTGCAAAAGGATAAAGTTGTTGCATATGCAAGTCGACAACTGAAGCCGCATGAAAGGAATTACCCGACTCATGATTTGGAGTTAGCGGCGATTGTTTTTGCTCTGAAGATGTGGAGACATTATCTATTGGGAGTTCGATTCGAGTTGTTTACGGATCATAAGTCGTTGAAGTATCTGTTCTCCCAAAAGGATTTGAATCTTCGCAGCAAAGGTGGCTAGAGTTTTTGGCATCATATGATTTTGGTATAGCCTATACTCCGAGAAAAGGTAACGCAGTGGCAGATGCGTTAAGTCAAAAACATGCAGGATTGGGAGCCATGTTTTCGGAATGGAATAATCTTGAGTATTTGGCGGGATTTGACTTCAGGCCTAGATGCGAATTGGAACCTGAGATGTTGGCAAACTTATCAATAAGACCTACTCTTGTGGAAAGAATTGGAGAGGGCCAAAAGCGAGATGATAAGCTTGTCAAGATTATCCACGATTTGGAATCTGGATTGGACCCAGAAAAGGATAAAGGATTTGAAGTCGATCGAGAAGGTTGGCTTCGGAAGCAAGGGCAACTAGTTGTTCCCGATATAGATGAATTGAGAGATGAAGTTCTAAGGGAGAGTCATCACTCGAAGTTGACGATTCATCCAGGTGGAAATAAGATGTATCGGGATATGAAGAGAACCTACTACTGGGAGGGTATGAAGAAGGATGTTGGAAATTTTATTTCCAAATGTATGAACTGCCAGTTGGTAAAAGCCGAGCAGAAGAAGCCTAGTGGATTGCTTCAGCCATTGGAAGTTCCTACATGGAAGTGGGAGCAAGTATCGATGGATTTTATCGATGGTTTACCTAGAACCAGGGCAGGAAATGAAGGGATTTGGGTCATTGTAGATCGTTTGACTAAGAGTGCAAGATTCATTCCTGTTCCATCAACTAGGACTGCATCGAAGTTGGCTGAGTTGTATGTTAAGTGGATAGTTCGATTCCATGGTGTTCCGAAGAGTATAGTGAGCGATCGAGACCCATTGTTCACTAGTGGATTTTGGAAGAGCTTCCAAGAAGTTTTGGGAACCGAGTTGTGTTTGAGTACAGCCTATCACCCCCAAACAGATGGTCAGACTGAGAGAGTCAACCGAGTTTTGGAAGATCTCCTGAGGGCATGTGTTTTGGATTTCGGAGGATCATGGGAAGATCATCTTCATTTGGTGGAATTTGCATATAATAACAGTTACCAGTCAAGTATTGGTATGGCACCGTATGAAGCATTGTATGGAAGACCGTTCAATTCTCCGACATGTTGGTTGGAAACGGGAGAAAAGTTGATACTTGGGCCAGAGATGATTAGACAGAGATGGATTGTATAGAGATCATTCGGCGACGAATGAAGGCAGCCCAAGACCGTCAGAAAAGTTATGCCGATAATCATCGTAAGGATTCGGAATTCGACGTAGGCGATATGGTTTTTGTGAAGATTTCTCCACTGAAGAACGTTATTCGATTCAGGAAGAAAGGAAAGTTAACTCCGAGATTTGTTGGACCATTCCCGATCATCGAGCGAATTGGAAAGCTCGCTTATAGATTGGAGTTACCGGAAAAGATGGCGGGTGTGCACAATGTTTTTCATGTATCTTATCTACGGAAGTATGTGCACGACTCGAATACGGTGGTTTCTACTGATAGCTGTGAAGATTTAGAGGTTGATCCAGTTGTTACGAGACCTCGTAAGCCGCTTCGTGTTGTTGAAACCGACATGAAACAGCTTAGGAGGAAGACAATTACGTTGCTCAAGGTATAATGGAGTGATGATGTTGACGACTGTACGTGGGAAGAGGAAGGGAGGATGAAGGCAGCTCATCCTGAACTCTTCAAGGTATGACCCTAAGGTGTCGTGACATCCCACGAATTTGTAGCTTGTTCTAAGTCTTAGAATTCTGCATGCTAGGCTAGAAATTGGATGCATGGTTTGTTGATTGCTGTGGATGGTAGGCATGCAGAATAACTTTGATTGCTCTTGTTTGTTTGGAATTTCGGGGGCGAAATTCCTAAGGGGGAGAGAATGTAACGACCCGTATTTTACGTGTCGACATATCGTAAAATAGTTGCCATCAAGTCGTTAGTATTGCTTGAGTCGTTTTGAACCTAAGTGGTAGGGTTTACGGTTTAAGGAAGGTGGCCGAGTTAAGGAAGCTAGTGGTAGTAGTTAACGGCTTAAGGCATGGCCGACTCATAGGTTGAACGACTTAAGGAAGTTAGCCTACCTAAGTTAGTTGCCGACCTAAGAGAGTTACGACTTACGGGTTAGCAAGTTAGAGAAGGTAGCGACCTAGTGGCTATGCCGTGTTATAGTTAGGCTGTGTGCTTAGTTAAGTCGTGTACCTCTGTGTTGGGTCGATAAGTCGTATCTGTTTTAGGTCGGAGGTTTTTTGAGTCGTGTGAGCGACTTAGTGTTAGGTCGCGGGGGGGGGGGGGGGGGGGGGGGGGGAGGGCGGGGGGGGCTCTATGTCGTTACGCTGCGTATAGTTGAGTCGTGCGCGTGCTTAACTGTGTGTGTGTTGTGTTGTTGGGTCGGTGTCTTGGCTAAGTCGTAGGTAGTTGAGTCGTTAGGGGCTTGAGTTGTGGACGACTCATGGTATAGGTCGGCGGCGACATATGGATGCGCGACTCTGGGAGATTTCAGCCTATAAATAGAGGGGTTTGGCTCACTTTTTGGCACCGGATTTTGAAGCGACGAAGTGCTGCCATTTTGAGAGCTCGACTACAACATTTCTTCACTTCTTTTCTCCACTCTAATCTAGTGCTAACATCCATCCAAGATAGAAGATCAAGATCAAAGATTCAAGAGCCGAAGTTGAAGATCCTCATCCAACAAAGAGAGATTTCATCGATTGAAGTGAGATTTTGCCGGATCAAGCTTAGATCTTTGCTTTCCAGATCTAGAGTTGGGTGTTTTTGAGGTGTTTAGGTGATTCGGTGAGTGGTAGTTATCTCTCACACGGACCCAAGGGAATATATTGGATTGGTGGCTTGTTTATGTGTTAAAGATAGTGATTTCTTGCATTTTCCTTAAGTCTGCATGTAGATCTATCACCTATGAAGTTTTGATATCTATTTTACTACATGTTCACTTATGCAAGTTCATTCATCAAGTTATAGAGACATTTTCCTATGATTCATACTTGTTAGATTTGGGCACTTTAATTACCAAATTGCCATTATTGTTGTAATTGCTTATTAGAACTTGTTGAATGTTTGATTGCTTGGATTAATGGTTGATTTATGATTGATTTGATTGTTTCAAATTAGCTAGTAGTTGATTTGAACAAGTTGGTCGAAGATGATTCAAAAGCTAAGTGGAAAGGCTCTTGAATGGTGAAAGCTGCTTGTGGCATATGAAGCGGATGTGGAAGCTCATATGGATAGATTCGATGATGATGGACTTTGCCATGATGCGATGAGGCAAACCATGATGTGAGATGGGACTTTGCTATGATGCGTTGAAGCAAAGCATGATGTGTGAAAGCCTTGGTTTAATCCAGACGGGATCATCCCAAGTATGTTGATAACTCGGTGATGCGGTCCGGGTTGGTTGATAATGGTGGGCTCGAGAGGCGCTTGGGCCAGTGTGAGAATAGTCGTCGAGGAGGATGACTAGGAGGCTTGGATCTTATCGTTATTGAAGGTTCTAGCATGCTCAAAGCAAGAGTACGTTGGAACGGGTCACGATGACGTTCCAGACACGGGTCATGATGACGTGTTAGTACTTTGGGCAGATGCGATAGTCCTAGGCAGGGGTCATGATGACGTGCGGAGTTATGTCTAGAACCGGAGTTGCCATTAGCCCTTGACGGACGGCTGAAAGAAGGTGCCGGTCATTCAATTAACGATGATATCGAGGCAATGTTAACATTGATAGCCAGAGTCATGGATGTTTGATTGTACCATCATTCGGTCTCAAGAGCGGTGTTTTCTGGGTACTTATCTGATCTTGGTTTAGGCCTTGGGGGTTTGTATTTGGAAAACATCGACCTTGACTCGAGTGATAATTACTTTACTTTAAATGTCCGCTTTGTTATGCTTGTTTCTGCTTAGTGGGTCTGGGGGCTATCACTGTAGAATGAGGTGGAGTGGGATGGTTGAGTTCCAATTCCTTTTATCCTTTATGCTCTTTTGGTATGTTTGATAGTTAATTTACTGCTCACTAAGACTGTTGTTTGACTCAAGGTTTTATGTTCAACACTTATAACCTTGGGCTATTCATCCATGTTGGGATGGGCAGACTAGGTAGCAGGTGACAGGTGTTGTTCTTGGCTACCAACGTGGTTGGTGACGAAGACGAGCTGGAGGCTTTTTGCATATTGTTTTCTTACCATATGTACTGGATATTCCGCTGTTTGTTTGATACTCTGAGTGTTATGTAGTGAGGCTTGATGTATTGACTATCCAGATGAATGTATAAAACTATTATGAGTTTATATGATAAGACTTTTGTTCTATAAAGCTTCGCTATGTATATTTTCTGTTGTATTTTATCCATGCGCTGTGAGTAATACGATAGAGTCTGCTGTTTTATCTTACCCTGACTATCGTCCATGGCTGCCTGGCATGCCTTTCAGCGCACCATTCCCTTGTTTTAGTGCGGGAGCCATGGGCGGTCGTCACACCCGTTTTACCGTAAAAATTCACGTGTCGAAAAAACGAAGGGTAAAAAACTTACGAGACCCAATTGAGATTCGGGTTGTCCTTTTTGGGCATTAATCTATCTGTTGACGGCTGAAAGCTGTCAAAGCCGTAGAACTCATCGAGGTCTTCGTTTTGACGGGTTATGGCTCCCGTAACTCTAAACGAGCCAGAAGTTATGGCCGTCCGAATAATCGATATCTACAGGGTGCAACATCCATGGTGCAAGGTGCAACATCCGTCCGAAATGGCCAAACAGTGCCGTATGACTTTTAGAAATGTGTGCATGGATTTGAAATGGAACAGTACCATGGTGCACCACTCTCCAGCGATGGAAAGTCGAAGACGGGCCACGGTAATCCCGTTTTACCGTAAAAATCCACGTGTCGAAAAAACGAAGGGTAAAAAACTTACAAGACCCGATTGAGATTCGGGTTGTCCTTTTTGGGCATTAATCTATCCGTTGACAGCTGAAAGCTGTCAAAGCCGTAAAACTCATCGAGGCCTTCGTTTTGACAGGTTATGGCTCCCGTAACTCTAAACGAGCCAGAAGTTATGGCCGTCCGAATAATCGATATCTACAAGGTGCAACATCCACGGTGCAAGGTGCAACATCCGTCCGAAATGGAGAAACAGTGCCGTACGACTTTTAGAAATGCGTGCATGGATTTGAAACGGAACAGTACCATGGTGCATCACTCTTCAGCGATGGGAAGTCGAAGACGGGCCACGGTAATCCCGTTTTACCGTAAAAATCCACGTGTCGAAAAAACGAAGGGTAAAAAACTTACGAGACCCGATTGAGATTCAGGTTGTCCTTTTTGGGCATTAATCTATCCGTTGACGGCTGAAAGCTGTCAAAGCCGTAGAACTCATCGAGGTCTTCGTTTTGACAGGTTATGGCTTCCGTAACTCTAAACGAGCCAGAAGTTATGGCCGTCCGAATAATCGATATCTACAGGGCGCAACATCCACGGTGCAAGGTGCAACATCCGTCCGAAATGGCGAAACAGTGCCGTATGACTTTTAGAAATGCGTGCATGGATTTGAAACGGAACAGTACCATGGTGCACCACTCTCCAGCGATGGAAAGCCGAAGACGGGCCACGGTAATCCCGTTTTACCATAAAAATCCACGAGTCGAAAAAACGAAGGGTAAAAAACTTACGAGACCCGATTGAGATTCGTGTTGTTCTTTTTGGGCATTAATCTATCCGTTGACGGCTGAAAGCTGTCAAAGCCATAGAACTCATCGAGGCCTTCGTTTTGACATGTTATGGCTCCCGTAACTCTAAACGAGCCAGAAGTTATGGCCGTCCGAATAATCGATATCTACAATGTGCAACATCCACGGTGCAAGGTGCAACATCCGTCCGAAATGGAGAAACAGTGTCGTACGACTTTTAGAAATGCGTGCATGGATTTGAAATGGAACAGTACCATGGTGCATCACTCTTTAGTGATGGGAAGTCGAAGACGGGCCACGGTAATCCCGTTTTACCCTAAAAATCCACGGGTCAAAAAACGAAGGGTAAAAAACTTACGAGACCCGATCGAGATTCGGGCTGTTTTTTTGGGCATTAATCTATCCGTTGACGGCTGAAAGTAGTCAAAGCCGTAGAACTCATCGAGGCCTTCGTTTTGACAGGTTATGGCTCCCGTAACTCTAAACGAGCCAGAAGTTATGGTCGTCCGAATAATCGTATCTACAGGGTGCAACATCCGCGGTGCAAGGTGCAACATCCGTCCGAAATGGCGAAATAGTGTCGTACGACCTTTAGAAATGCGTGCATGCATTTGAAACGGAACAGTACCATGGTGCACCACTCTTCAGCGATGGGAAGTCGAAGATGGGGCACCGTAATCCCGTTTTACCGTAAAAATCTACGTGTTGAAAAAACGAAGGGTAGAAACCTTACGAGACCCGATTGAGATTCGGGTTGTGCTTTTTGGGCATTAATCTATCCGTTGATGGCTGAAAGCTGTCAAAGCCGTAGAACTCATTGAGGCCTTCGTTTTGACAGTTTATGGCTCCCGTAACTCTTAACGAGCCAGAAGTTATGGCCGTCCGAATAATCGATATCTACAGGGTGCAACATCCACGGTGCAAGGTGCAACATCCGTCCGACATGGAGAAACAGTGCCGTACGACTTTTAGAAATGCATGCATGGATTTGGAACGTAATAGTACCATGGTGCACCACTCTCCAGCGATGGTAAATCGAAGACCGGCCACCGTAATCCCGTTTTTCCGTAAAAATCAACGTGTCGAAAAAACAAAGGGTAAAAATCTTACGAGACCTGATTGAGATTCGGGTTGTCCTTTTTGGGCATTAGTCTATCCGTTGACAGCTGAAAGCTGTCAAAGCCGTAGAACTCATCGAGGCCTTCGTTTTAACAGGTTATGGCTCCCGTAACTCTAAACGAGCCAGAAGTTATGGCCGTCCGAATAATCGATATCTACAAGTTGCAACATACACGGTGCAAGGTGCAACATCCGTCCGAAATGGCGAAACGGTGCCGTATGACTTTTAGAAATGCATGCATGGATTTGAAACGGAACAGTACCATGGTGCACCACTCTTCAGCGATGGGAAGTCGAAGACGGGCCACCGTAATCCGTTTTACCGTAAAAATCCATGTGTCGAAAAAACGAAGGGTAAGAAACTTACGAGACCCGATTGAGATTCGGGTTGTCCTTTTTGGGCATTAATTTATCCGTTGACGGCTGAAAGCTATCAAAACCGTAGAACTCATCGAGGTCTTCTATTTGACATGTTATGGCCCCCGTAACTTTAAACGAGCCAGAAGTTATGGCCGTCCGAATAATCGGTATCTACAGGGTACAACATGCAAGGTGCAACATCCGTCCGAAATGGCGAAACGGTGTCGTACGACCTTTAGAAATGCGTGCTTGGATTTGAAACAGAATAGTACCATGATGGACCACTCTCCAGCGATGGTAAATCGAAGACCAACCACCGTAATCCCGTTTTACCGTAAAAATCCACGTGTCGAAAAAACGAAGGGTAAAAAACTTACGAGACCCGATTGAGATTCGAGTTGTCCTTTTTGGGCATTAATCTATCCGTTGACGGCTGAAAGCTATCAAAGACGTAGAACCAATCGAGGCCTTCGTTTTGACAGGTTATGGCTCCCGTAACTCTTAAAGAGCCAGAAGTTATGGCCGTCCGAATAATCGATATCTACAGTGGTGCAAGGTGCAACATCCGTCCGACATGGCGAAATAGTGTCGTTCGACTTTTAGAAATGCATGCATGGATTTGAAACGGAATAGTACCATGGTGCACCACTCTCCAGCAATGGTAAATCGAATACCGGCCACCGTAATCCCGTTTTGCCGCAAAAATCAACGTGTCGAAAAAACGAAGGGTAAAAATCTTACGAGACCCGATTGAGATTCGGGTTGTCCTTTTTGGGCATTAATCTATCCGTTGACGGCTGAAAGCTGTCAAAGCCGTAGAACTCATCGATGCCTTCGTTTTGACAGGTAATGGCTCCCGTAACTCTAAACGAGCCAGAAGTTATGGCCGTCCGAATAATCGATATCCACAAGGTGCAACATCCTCGTTGCAAGGTGCAACATCCGTCCGGAATGGTGAAACAGTGCCGTATGACTTTTAGAAATGCATGTGTGGATTTGAAACGGAACAGTACCATGGTGCACCACTCTTCAGCGATGGGAAGTCGAAGATGGGGCACCGTAATCCCGTTTTACCGTAAAAATCCACGTGTCGAAAAAACGAAGGGTAAAAAACTTACGAGACCCTATTGAGATTCGGGTTGTCCTTTTTGGGCATTAATCTATCCGTTGACGGCTGAAAGCTATCAAAACCGTAGAACACATCGAGGCCTTCTATTTGACAGGTTATGGCTCCCGTAACTCTAAACGAGCCAGAAGTTATGGCCGTCCGAATAATCGATATCTACAGGGCGCTACATCCACGGTGCAAGGTGCAACATCTGTCCGAAATGGCGAAACAGTGCCGTACGACCTTTAGAAATGCGTGCATGGATTCGAAACGGAACAGTACCATGGTGCACCACTCTCCAGCGATGGTAAATCGAAGACCAACCACCGTAATCCCGTTTTACCGTAAAAATCCACGTGTCGAAAAAACGAAGGGTAAAAAACTTACGAGACCCGATTGAGATTTGGGTTGTCCTTTTTGGGCATTAATCTGTCCATTGACGGTTGAAAGCTGTCAAAGCCGTAGAACTCATCGAGGTCTTCGTTTTGACAGGTTATGGCTTCCGTAACTCTAAACGATCCAGAAGTTATGGCCGTCCGAATAATCGATATCTACATGGTGCAACATCCGCGGTGCAAGGTGCAACATCCGTCCGAAATGGCCAAACAGTGTCGTATGACTTTTAGAAATGCGTGCATGGATTTGAAACGGAACAGTACCATGGTGCACCACTCTCCAGCATTGGGAGGTCGAAGACGGGCCACGGTAATCCCGTTTTACCGTAAAAATCCACGTGTCGAAAAAACGAAGGGTAAAAAACTTACGAGACCCGAATGAGATTCGGGTTGTCCTTTTTGGGCATTAATCTATCCGTTGACGGATGAAACCTGTCAAAGCAACAGAACTTATCGAGGCCTTCGTGTTGACAGGTTATGGCTCCCGTAACTCTAAACGAGCCAGAAGTTATGGCCGTCCGAATAATCGATATCTATAGGGTGCAACATCCACGGTGCAAGGTGCAACATCCGTCCGAAATGGAGAAACAGTGCCGTATGACTTTTAGAAATGCGTGCATGGATTTGAAACGGTACCGTGCCATGGTGCATCACTCTTCAGCGATGGGAAGTCGAAGTCGGGCCATGGTAATCCCGTTTTACCGTAAAAATCCACGTGTCGAAAAAACGAAGGGTAAAAAATTTACGACACCTGATTGAGATTCGGGTTGTCCTTTTTGGGCATTAATCTATCCGTTGACGGCTGAAAGATGTCAAAGCCGTAGAACTCATCGAGGTCTTCGTTTTGACAGGTTATGGCTCCCGTAACTCTAAACGAGCCAAAAGTTATGGCCGTCCGAATAATAGATATCTACTGGGTGCAACATCCACAGTGCAAGGTGCAACATCCGTCCGAAATGGCGAAACAGTGTCGTACGACATTTAGAAATGCGTGCATGGATTTGAAACGGAATAGTACCATGGTGTACCACTCTCCAGCGATGGTAAATCGAAGACCGGCCACCGTAATCCCGTTTTGCCGTAAAAATCCACGTGTCGAAAAAACGATGGGTAAAAAACTTATGAGACCCGATTGAGATTCGGGTTGTCCTTTTTGGGCATTAATCTATCATTGACGGCTGAAAGCTGTACAAGCCGTAGAACTCTTCGAGGCCTTCGTTTTGACAGGTTATGGCTCCCGTAACTCTAAACGAGCCAGAAGTTATGGCCGTCCGCATAATCGATATCTATAGGGTGCAACATCCACGGTGCAAGGTGCAACATCCGTCCGAAATGGTGAAACAGTGCCGTATGACTTTTAGATATGCGTGCATGGATTTGAAATGGAACAGTACCATGGTGCACCACTCTTCAGCGATGGGAAGTCGAAGACGGGCCACGGTAATCCCGTTTTACCGTAAAAATCTACGTGTCGAAAAAACGAAGGGTAAAAAACTTACGAGACCCGATTGAGATTCGAGTTGTCCTTTTTGGGCATTAATCTATCCGTTGACGGCTGAAAGCTGTCAAAGCCATAGAACTCATCGAGGTCTTCGTTTTGACAGGTTATGGCTCCCGTAACTCTAAACGAGCCAGAAGTTATGGCCGTCCGAATAATCGATATCTACAGGGTGCAACATCCATGGTGCAAGGTGCAACATCCGTCCGACATGGCGAAACAGTGTCGTACGACTTTTAGAAATGCGTGCATGGATTTGAAATGGAACAGTACCATGGTGCATCACTCTTTAGTGATGGGAAGTCGAAGACGGGCCACGGTAATCCCGTTTTACCCTAAAAATCCACGGGTCAAAAAACGAAGGGTAAAAAACTTACGAGACCCGATCGAGATTCGGGCTGTTTTTTTGGGCATTAATCTATCCGTTGACGGCTGAAAGCAGTCAAAGCCGTAGAACTCATCGAGGCCTTCGTTTTGACAGGTTATGGCTCCCGTAACTCTAAACGAGCCAGAAGTTATGGTCGTCCGAATAATCGTATCTACAGGGTGCAACATCCGCGGTGCAAGGTGCAACATCCGTCCGAAATGGCGAAAGAGTGTCGTACGACCTTTAGAAATGCGTGCATGCATTTGAAACGGAACAGTACCATGGTGCACCACTCTTCAGCGATGGGAAGTCGAAGATGGGGCACCGTAATCCCGTTTTACCGTAAAAATCTACGTGTTGAAAAAACGAAGGGTAGAAACCTTACGAGACCCGATTGAGATTCGGGTTGTCCTTTTTGGGCATTAATCTATCCGTTAACGGCTGAAAGCTGTCAAAGCCGTAGAACTCATCGAGGCCTTCGTTTTGACAGTTTATGGCTCCCGTAACTCTTAACGAGCCAGAAGTTATGGCCGTCCGAATAATCGATATCTACAGGGTGCAACATCCACGGTGCAAGGTGCAACATCCGTCCGACATGGAGAAACAGTGCCGTACGACTTTTAGAAATGCATGCATGGATTTGGAACGTAATAGTACCATGGTGCACCACTCTCCAGCGATGGTAAATCGAAGACCGGCCACCGTAATCCCGTTTTTCCGTAAAAATCAACGTGTCGAAAAAACAAAGGGTAAAAATCTTACGAGACCTGATTGAGATTCGGGTTGTCCTTTTTGGGCATTAGTCTATCCGTTGACAGCTGAAAGCTGTCAAAGCCGTAGAACTCATCGAGGCCTTCGTTTTAACAGGTTATGGCTCCCGTAACTCTAAACGAGCCAGAAGTTATGGCCGTCCGAATAATCGATATCTACAAGTTGCAACATACACGGTGCAAGGTGCAACATCCGTCCGAAATGGCGAAACGGTGCCGTATGACTTTTAGAAATGCATGCATGGATTTGAAACGGAACAGTACCATGGTGCACCACTCTTCAGCGATGGGAAGTCGAAGACGGGCCACCGTAATCCGTTTTACCGTAAAAATCCATGTGTCGAAAAAACGAAGGGTAAGAAACTTACGAGACCCGATTGAGATTCGGGTTGTCCTTTTTGGGCATTAATTTATCCGTTGACGGCTGAAAGCTATCAAAACCGTAGAACTCATCGAGGTCTTCTATTTGACATGTTATGGCCCCCGTAACTTTAAACGAGCCAGAAGTTATGGCCGTCCGAATAATCGGTATCTACAGGGTACAACATGCAAGGTGCAACATCCGTCCGAAATGGCGAAACGGTGTCGTACGACCTTTAGAAATGCGTGCTTGGATTTGAAACAGAATAGTACCATGATGGACCACTCTCCAGCGATGGTAAATCGAAGACCAACCACCGTAATCCCGTTTTACCGTAAAAATCCACGTGTCGAAAAAACGAAGGGTAAAAAACTTACGAGACCCGATTGAGATTCGAGTTGTCCTTTTTGGGCATTAATCTATCCGTTGACGGCTGAAAGCTATCAAAGACGTAGAACCAATCGAGGCCTTCGTTTTGACAGGTTATGGCTCCCGTAACTCTTAAAGAGCCAGAAGTTATGGCCGTCCGAATAATCGATATCTACAGTGGTGCAAGGTGCAACATCCGTCCGACATGGCGAAATAGTGTCGTTCGACTTTTAGAAATGCATGCATGGATTTGAAACGGAATAGTACCATGGTGCACCACTCTCCAGCGATGGTAAATCGAATACCGGCCACCGTAATCCCGTTTTGCCGCAAAAATCAACGTGTCGAAAAAACGAAGGGTAAAAAACTTACGAGACCCGAATGAGATTCGGGTTGTCCTTTTTGGGCATTAATCTATCCGTTGACGGATGAAACCTGTCAAAGCAACAGAACTTATCGAGGCCTTCGTGTTGACAGGTTATGGCTCCCGTAACTCTAAACGAGCCAGAAGTTATGGCCGTCCGAATAATCGATATCTATATGGTGCAACATCCACGGTGCAAGGTGCAACATCCGTCCGAAATGGAGAAACAGTGCCGTATGACTTTTAGAAATGCGTGCATGGATTTGAAATGGTACCGTGCCATGGTGCATCACTCTTCAGCGATGGGAAGTCGAAGTCGGGCCATGGTAATCCCGTTTTACCGTAAAAATCCACGTGTCGAAAAAACGAAGGGTAAAAAATTTACGACACCTGATTGAGATTCGGGTTGTCCTTTTTGGGCATTAATCTATCCGTTGACGGCTGAAAGATGTCAAAGCCGTAGAACTCATCGAGGTCTTCTTTTTGACAGGTTATGGCTCCCGTAACTCTAAACGAGCCAAAAGTTATGGCCGTCCGAATAATAGATATCTACTGGGTGCAACATCCACAGTGCAAGGTGCAACATCCGTCCGAAATGGCGAAACAGTGTCGTACGACATTTAGAAATGCGTGCATGGATTTGAAACGGAATAGTACCATGGTGTACCACTCTCCAGCGATGGTAAATCGAAGACCGGCCACCGTAATCCCGTTTTGCCGTAAAAATCCACGTGTCGAAAAAACGATGGGTAAAAAACTTATGAGACCCGATTGAGATTCGGGTTGTCCTTTTTGGGCATTAATCTATCATTGACGGCTGAAAGCTGTACAAGCCGTAGAACTCTTCGAGGCCTTCGTTTTGACAGGTTATGGCTCCCGTAACTCTAAACGAGCCAGAAGTTATGGCCGTCCGCATAATCGATATCTATAGGGTGCAACATCCACGGTGCAAGGTGCAACATCCGTCCGAAATGGCGAAACAGTGCCGTATGACTTTTAGATATGCGTGCATGGATTTGAAATGGAACAGTACCATGGTGCACCACTCTTCAGCGATGGGAAGTCGAAGACGGGCCACGGTAATCCCGTTTTACCGTAAAAATCTACGTGTCGAAAAAACGAAGGGTAAAAAACTTACGAGACCCGATTGAGATTCGAGTTGTCCTTTTTGGGCATTAATCTATCCGTTGACGGCTGAAAGCTGTCAAAGCCATAGAACTCATCGAGGTCTTCGTTTTGACAGGTTATGGCTCCCGTAACTCTAAACGAGCCAGAAGTTATGGCCGTCCGAATAATCGATATCTACAGGGTGCAACATCCATGGTGCAAGGTGCAACATCCGTCCGACATGGCGAAACAGTGTCGTACGACTTTTAGAAATGCGTGCATGGATTTGAAATGGAACAGTACCATGGTGCACCACTCTCCAGCGATGGTAAATCAAAGACCAGCCACCGTAATCCCGTTTTGCCGTAAAAATCCACGTGTCGAAAAAACGAAGGGTAAAAAACTTACGAGACCCGATTGAGATTCGGGTTGTCCTTTTTTGGATTAATCTATCCATTGACGGCTGAAAGCTATCAAAGCCGTAGAACTCATCGAGGCCTTCGTTTTGACAGGTTATGGCTCTCGTAACTCTAAACGAGCCAGAAGTTATGGCCGTCCGAATAATCGATATCTACAGTGTGCAACATCCACGGTGCAAGATGCAACATCCGTCCGAAATGGAGAAACAGTGTCGTACGACTTTTAGAAACGCATGCATGGATTTGAAACGGAACAGTACCATGGTGCATCACTCTTCAGCAATGGGAAGTCGAAGACGGGCCACGGTAATCCCGTTTTACCGTAAAAATCCACGTGTCGAAAAAACGACGGGTAAAAAAACTTACGAGACCCGATTGAGATTCGGGTTGTCCTTTTTGGGCATTAATCTATCCGTTAACGGCTGAAAGCTATCAAAGCCGTAGAACTCATCGAGGTCTTCGTTTTGACAGGTTATGGCTCCCGTAACTCTAAATGAGCCAGAAGTTATGGCCGTCCGAATAATCGATATATACAGGGTGCAACATCCACGGTGCAAGGTGCAACATCCGTCCGAAATGGCCAAACAGTGCCGTATGACTTTTAGAAATGCGTGCATGGATTTGAAACGAAACAGTACCATGGTGCACCACTCTCCAGCAATAGGAAGTCGAAGACGAGCCACGGTAATTCCGTTTTACCATAAAAATCCACGTGTCGAAAAAACGAAGGGTAAAAAACTTACGAGACCCGATTGAGATTCGGGTTGTCCTTTTTGGGCATTAATCTATGCGTTGACGGCTGAAAGCTGTCAAAGCCGTAGAACTCATCGAGGTCTTCGTTTTGACAGGTTATGGCTCCCGTAACTCTAAACGAGCCAGAAGTTATGGCCGTGCGAATAATCGATATCTACAGGGTGCAACATCCACGGTGCAAGGTGCAACATCCGTCCGAAATGGAGAAACAGTGTCGTACGACTTTTAGAAATCGTGCATGGATTTGAAATGGAACAGTACCATGGTGCACCACTCTTCAGCGATGGTAAATCAAAGACCAGCCACCGTAATCCCGTTTTGCCGTAAAAATCCACGTGTCGAAAAAACGAAGGGTAAAAAACTTACGAGACCCGATTGAGATTCGGGTTGTCCTTTTTGGGCATTAATCTATGCGTTGACGGCTGAAAGCTGTCAAAGCCGTAGAACTCATCGAGGTCTTCGTTTTGACAGGTTATGGCTCCCGTAACTCTAAACGAGCCAGAAGTTATGGCCGTCCGAATAATCGATATCTACAGGGTGCAACATCCACGTTGCAAGGTGCAACATCCGTTCGAAATGGCGAAACAGTGCCATACGACTTTTAGAAATGCGTGCATGGATTTGAAACGGAACAGTACCATGGTGCACCACTCTCCAGCGATGGTAAATCGAAGACCAGCCACGGTAATCCTGTTTTACTGTAAAAATCCACGTGTCGAAAAAACGAAGGGTAAAAAACTTACGAGACCCGATTGAGATTCGGATTGTCCTTTTTGGGCATTAATCTATCCGTTGATGGCTGAAAGCTGTCAAAGCCGTAGAACTCATCGAGGCCTTCGTTTTGACAGGTTATGGTTCTCGTAACTCTAAACGAGCCAAAAGTTATGGTCGTCCGAATAATCGATATCTACAGGGTGCAACATCCATGGTGCAAGGTGCAACATCCGTCCGAAATGGCGAAACAGTGCCGTACGACCTTTAGAAATGCGTGCATGGACTTGAAACGGAACAATACCATGGTGCACCACTCTTCAGCGATGGAAAGTCGAAGATGGGGCACCGTAATCCCGTTTTACCGTAAAAATCCACGTGTCGAAAAACCGAAGGGTAAAAAACTTACGAGACCCGATTGAGATTCGGGTTGTCCTTTTTGGGCATTAGTCTATCCGTTGACAGTTGAAAGCTGTCAAAACCGTAGAACTCATCGAGGTCTTCGTTTTGACAGGTTATGGGTCCCGTAGCTCTTAACGAGCCAGAAGTTGTGGTCGTCCGAATAATCGATATCTACAGGGTGCAACATCCACGGTGCAAGGTGCAACATCCGTCCGACATGGCGAAACAGTGTCGTACGACTTTTAGAAATGCGTGCATGAATTTGAAATGGAACAGTACTATGGTGCACCACTCTCCAGCGATGGTAAATCAAAGACCAGCCTCCGTAATCCCGTTTTGCCGTAAAAATCCACGTGACGAAAAAACTACGAGACCCGATTGAGATTCGGGTTGTCCTTTTTGGGCGTTAATCTATGCGTTGACGGCTGAAAGCTGTCAAAGCCGTAGAACTCATCGAGGTCTTCGTTTTGACAGGTTATGGCTCCCGTAACTCTAAATGAGCCAGAAGTTATGGCCGTCCGAATAATCGATATCTACAGGGTGCAACATCCACGGTGCAAGGTGCAACATCCGTCCGAAATGGCGAAACAGTGCCATACGACCTTTAGAAATGCGTGCATGGATTTGAAACGGAACAATACCATGGTGTACCACTCTCCAACAATGGTAAATCGAAGACCAGCCACCGTAATCCCGTTTTACCATAAAAATCCACGTGTCGAAAAAACGAAGGGTAAAAAACTTACGAGACCCGATTGAGATTCGGGTTGTCCTTTTTGGGCATTAATCTATCTGTTGACAGCTGAAAGCTGTCATAGCCGTAGAACTCATCGAGGTCTTCGTTTTGACAGGTTATGGCTCCCGTAGCTCTAAAAGAGGCAGAAGTTATGGTCGTCCGAATAATCGATATCTACAGGGTGCAACATCCACGGTGCAAGGTGCAGCATCCGTCCGAAATGGCCAAACAGTGCCGTATGACTTTTAGAAATGCGTGCATGGATTTGAAACGGAACAGTACCATGGTGCACCACTCTCCAGCGATGGGAAGTCGAAGACGGGCCACGGTAATCCCGTTTTACCGTAAAAATCCAAGTGTCGATAAAACGAAGGGTAAAAAACTTACGTGACCCGATTGAGATTCGGGTTGTCCTTTTTTGGATTACTCTATCCGTTGACGGCTGAAAGCTGTCAAAGCCGTAGAACTCATCGAGGCCTTCGTTTTGACAGGTTATGGCTCCCGTAACTCTAAACGAGCCAGAAGTTATGGCCGTCCGAATAATCGATATCTACAGTGTGCAACATCCACGGTGCAAGGTGCAACATCCGTCCGAAATGGAGAAACAGTGTCGTACGACTTTTAGAAATGCATGCATGGATTTGAAACGGAACAGTACCATGGTGCATCACTCTTCAGCGATGGGAAGTCGAAGACGGGCCACGGTAATCCCGTTTTGCCGTAAAAATCCACGTGTCGAAAAAACGACGGGTAAAAAACTTACGAGACCCGATTGAGATTCGGGTTGTCCTTTTTGGGCATTAATCTATCCGTTGAGGGCTGAAAGCTATCAAAGCCGTAGAACTCATCGAGGTCTTCGTTTTGACAGGTTATGGCTCCCGTAACTCTAAACGAGCCAGAAGTTATGGCCGTCCGAATAATCGATATCTACAGGGTGCAACATCCACGGTGCAAAGGGCAACATCCGTCCAAAATGGCCAAACAGTGCCGTATGACTTTTAGAAATGCGTGCATGGATTTGAAACGAAACAGTACCATGGTGCACCACTCCCCAGTAATGGGAAGTCGAAGACGAGCCACGGTAATCCCGTTTTACCATAAAAATCCACGTGTCGAAAAAACGAAGGGTAAAAAACTTACGAGACCCGATTGAGATTCGGGTTGTCCTTTTTGGGCATTAATCTATCCATTGACGGCTGAAAGCTGTCAAAGCCGTAGAACTCATCGAGGCCTTCGTTTTGACAGGTTATGGCTCCCGTAACTCTAAACAAGCCAGAAGTGTTGGCCGTGCAAATAATCGATATCTACAGGGTGCAACATCCACGGTGCAAGGTGCAACATCCGTCCGAAATGGAGAAACAGTGTCGTACGACTTTTAGAAATGCGTGCACGGATTTGAAATGGAACAGTACCATGGTGCATCACTCTTCAGCGATGGGAAGTCGAAGACGGGCCACGGTAATCCCGTTTTACCGTAAAAATCCACGAGTCGAAAAAACGACGGGTAAAAAACTTACGAGACCCGATTGAGATTCGGGTTGTCCTTTTTGGGCATTAATCTATCCGTTGATGGCTGAAAGCTGTCAAAGCCGTAGAACTCATCGAGGTCTTCGTTTTGACAGGTTATGGCTCCCGTAACTCTGAACGAGCCAGAAGTTATGGCCGTCCGAATAATCGATATCTACAGGGTGCAACATCCACGGTGCAAGGTGCAACATCCGTCCGAAATGGAGAAACAGTGCCGTACGACTTTTAGAAATGCGTGCATGGATTTAAATGGAACCGTACCATGGTGCATCACTCTTTAGCGATGGGAAGTCGAAGACGGGCCACGGTAATCCCGTTTTACCGTAAAAATCCCCGTGTCGAAAAACGAAGGGTAAAAAACTTACGAGACCCGATTGAGATTCGGGTTGTTTTTTTGGGCATTAATCTATCCATTGAAGGCTGAAAGCTGTCAAAGCCATAGAACTCATCGAGGCCTTCGTTTTGACAGGTTATTGCTTCCGTAACTCTAAACGAGCCAAAAGTTATGGCCGTCCGAATAATCGATATCTACAGGGTGCAACATCCGTGGTGCAAGGTGCAACATCCGTCCGAAATAGCGAAACAGTGCCGTACGACCTTTAGAAATGCGTGCATGGACTTGAAACAGAACAGTACCATGGTGCACCACTCTTCAGCGATGGAAAGTCGAAGATGGGGCACCGAAGGGTAAAAAACTAACGAGACCCGATTGAGATTCGGGTTGTCCTTTTTGGGCATTAGTCTATCCGTTGACGGCTGAAAGCTGTCAAAGCCGTAGAACTCATCGAGGTCTTCGTTTTGACAGGTTATGGGTCCAGTAGCTCTTAACGAGCCAGAAGTTATGGTCGTCCGAATAATCGATATCTATAGGGTGCAAAATCCACGGTGCAAGGTGCAACATCCGTCCGACATGGCGAAACAGTGTCGTACGACTTTTAGAAATGCGTGCATGGATTTGAAATGGAACAGTACCATGGTGCACCACTCTCCAGCGATGGTAAATCAAAGACCAGCCACCGTAATCCCGTTTTGCCGTAAAAATGCACGTGTCGAAAAAACGAAGGGTAAAAAACTTACGAGACCCGATTGAGATTCGGGTTGTCCTTTTTGGACATTAATCTATCGTTGACGCCTGAAAGCTGTACAAGCCATAGAACTCATCGAGGCCTTCGTTTTGACAGGTTATGGCTCCCGTAACTCTAAACGAGCCAGAAGTTATGGCCGTCCGCATAATCGATATCTATAGGGTGCAACATCCGCGGTGCAAGGTGCAACATCCGTCCGAAATGGCGAAACAGTGCCGTATGACTTTTAGATATGCGTGCATGGATTTGAAATGGAAGAGTACCATGGTGCACCACTCTTCAGCGATGGGAAGTCGAAGACGGGCCACGGTAATCACGTTTTACCGTAAAAATCTACGTGTCGAAAAAACGAAGGGTAAAAAACTTACGAGACCCGATTGAGATACGGGTTGTCCTTTTTGGGCATTAATCTATCCGTTGACGGCTGAAAGCTATCAAAGCCGTAGAACTCATCGAGGCCTTCGTTTTGATAGGTTATGGCTCTCGTAACTCTTAACGAGCCAGAAGTTATGGCCGTCCGAACAATCGATATCTACAGGGTGCAACATCCACGGTGCAAGGTGCAACATCCGTCCGAAATGGCGAAACAGTGCCATATGACTTTTAGAAATACGTGCATGGATTTGAAACGGAACAGTACCATGGTGTACCACTCTCCAGCGATGGTAAATCGAAGACCAGCCATCGTAACCCCGTTTTACCGTAAAAATCCACGTGTCGAAAAAACGAAGGGTAAAAAACTTACGAGACCCGTTTGAGATTCGGGTTGTCCTTTTTGGGCATTAATCTATCCGTTGACGGTTGAAAGATGTCAAAGCCGTAGAACTCATCGAGGTCTTCGTTTTGACAGGTTACGGCTCCCGTAACTCTAAAGGAGCCAGAAGTTATGGCCGTTCGAATAATCGATATCTACAGGGTGCAACATCCACGGTGCAAGGTGCAACATCCGTCCGAAATGGCGAAACAGTATCGTACGACCTTTAGAAATGCGTGCATGGATTTGAAACGGAATAGTACCATGGTGTACCACTCTCCAGCGATGGTAAATCGAAGACCGGCCACCGTAATCCCGTTTTACCGTAAAAATCCATGTGTCGTAAAAACGAAGGGTAAAAAACTTACGAGACCCGATTGAGATTCGGGTTGTCCTTTTTGGGCATTAATCTATCCGTTGACGGCTGAAAGCTGTCAAAGCCATAGAACTCATCGAGGTCTTCGTTTTGACAGGTTATGGCTCCCGTAATTCTAAACGAGCCAGAAGTTATGGCCGTCCGAATAATCGATATCTACAGGGTGCAACATCCACGGTGCAAGGTGCAACATCCGTCCGAAATGGAGAAACAGTGCCGTACGACTTTTAGAAATGCGTGCATGGATTTTAAATGGAACAGTACCATGGTGCATCACTCTTTAGCGATGGGAAGTCGAAGACGGGCCACGGTAATCCCGTTTTACCGTAAAAATCCACGTGTCGAAAAACGAAGGGTAAAAAACTTACGAGACCCGATTGAGATTCGGGTTGTTTTTTTGGGCATTAATCTATCCGTTGAAGGCTGAAAGCTGTCAAAGCCATAGAACTCATCGAGGCCTTCGTTTTGACAGGTTATGGCTCCCGTAACTCTAAACGAGCCAAAAGTTATGGCCGTCCGAATAATCGATATCTATAGGGTGCAACATCCATGGTGCAAGGTGCAACATCCGTCCGAAATAGAGAAACAGTGCCGTACGACCTTTAGAAATGCGTGCATGGACTTGAAACGGAACAGTACCATGGTGCACCACTCTTCAGCGATGGAAAGTCGAAGATGGGGCACCGTAATCCCGTTTTACCGTAAAAATCCACGTGCCGAAAAACCGAAGGGTAAAAAACTAACGAGACCCGATTGAGATTCGGGTTGTCCTTTTTGGGCATTAGTCTATCCGTTGACGGATGAAAGCTGTCAAAGCAACAGAACTTATCGAGGCCTTCGTGTTGACAGGTTATGGCTCCCGTAACTCTAAACGAGCCAGAAGTTATGGCCGTCCGAATAATCGATATCTATAGGGTGCAACATCCACGGTGCAAGGTGCAACATCCGTCCGAAATGGAGAAACAGTGCCGTATGACTTTTAGAAATGCGTGCATGGATTTGAAACGGTACTGTGCCATGGTGCATCACTCTTCAGCGATGGGAAGTCGAAGTCGGGCCATGGTAATCCCATTTTACCGTAAAAATCCACGTGTCGAAAAAACGAAGGGTAAAAAATTTACGACACCTGATTGAGATTCGGGTTGTCCTTTTTGGGCATTAATCTATCCGTTGACGGCTGAAAGATGTCAAAGCCGTAGAACTCATCGAGGTCTTCGTTTTGACAGGTTATGGCTCCCGTAACTCTAAACGAGCCAAAAGTTATGGCCGTCCGAATAATCGATATCTACTGGGTGCAACATCCACAGTGCAAGGTGCAACATCCGTCCGAAATGGCGAAACAGTGTCGTACGACATTTAGAAATGCGTGCATGGATTTGAAACGGAATAGTACCATGGTGTACCACTCTCCAGCGATGGTAAATCGAAGATCGGCCACCGTAATCCCGTTTTGCCGTAAAAATCCACGTGTCGAAAAAACGAAGGGTAAAAAACTTACGAGACCCGATTGAGATTCGGGTTGTCCTTTTTGGGCATTAATCTATCATTGACGGCTGAAAGCTGTACAAGCCGTAGAACTCATCGAGGCCTTCGTTTTGACAGGTTATGGCTCCCGTAACTCTAAACGAGCCAGAAGTTATGGCCGTCCGCATAATCGATATCTATAGGGTGCAACATCCACGGTGCAAGGTGCAACATCCGTCCGAAATGGAGAAACAGTGCCGTATGACTTTTAGATATGCGTGCATGGATTTGAAATGGAACAGTACCATGGTGCACCACTCTTCAGCGATGGGAAGTCGAAGACGGGCCACGGTAATCCCGTTTTACCGTAAAAATCTACGTGTCGAAAAAACGAAGGGTAAAAAACTTACGAGACCCGATTGAGAATCGAGTTGTCCTTTTTGGGCATTAATCTATCCGTTGACGGCTGAAAGCTGTCAAAGCCATAGAACTCATCGAGGTCTTCGTTTTGACAGGTTATGGCTCCCGTAACTCTAAACGAGCCAGAAGTTATGGTCGTCCGAATAATCGATATCTACAGGGTGCAACATCCACGGTGCAAGGTGCAACATCCGTCCGACATGGCGAAACAGTGTCGTACGACTTTTAGAAATGCGTGCATGGATTTGAAATGGAACAGTACCATGGTGCACCACTCTCCAGCGATTGTAAATCAAAGACCAGCCACCGTAATCCCGTTTTGCCGTAAAAATCCACGTGTCGAAAAAACGAAGAGTAAAAAAACTTACGAGACCCGATTGAGATTCGGTTGTCCTTTTTTGGATTAATCTATCCATTGACGGCTGAAAGGTGTCAAAGCCGTAGAACTCATCGAGGCCTTCGTTTTGACAGGTTATGGCTCCCGTAACTCTAAACGAGCCAGAAGTTATGGCCGTCCGAATAATCGATATCTATAGTGTGCAACATCCACGGTGCAAGGTGCAACATCCGTCCGAAATGGAGAAACAGTGTCGTACGACTTTTAGAAACGCATGCATGGATTTGAAACGGAACAGTACCATGGTGCATCACTCTTCAGCAATGGGAAGTCGAAGACGGGCCACGGTAATCCCGTTTTACCGTAAAAATCCACGTGTCGAAAAAACGACGGGTAAAAAACTTACGAGACCCGATTGAGATTCGGGTTGTCCTTTTTGGGCATTAATCTATCCGTTAACGGCTGAAAGCTATCAAAGCCGTAGAACTCATCGAGGTCTTCGTTTTGACAGGTTATGGCTCCCGTAACTCTAAATGAGCCAGAAGTTATGGCCGTCCGAATAATCGATATATACAGGGTGCAACATCCACGGTGCAAGGTGCAACATCCGTCCGAAATGGCCAAACAGTGCCGTATGACTTTTAGAAATGCGTGCATGGATTTGAAACGAAACAGTACCATGGTGCACCACTCTCCAGCAATAGGAAGTCGAAGACGAGCCACGGTAATCCCGTTTTACCATAAAAATCCACGTGTCGAAAAAACGAAGGGTAAAAAACTTACGAGACCCGATTGAGATTCGGGTTGTCCTTTTTGGGCATTAATCTATCCGTTGATGGCTAAAAGCTGTCAAAGCCGTAGAACTCATCGAGGCCTTCGTTTTGAGAGGTTATGGCTCCCGTAACTCTAAACGAGCCAGAAGTTATGGCCGTGCGAATAATCGATATCTACAGGGTGCAACATCCACGGTGCAAGGTGCAACATCCGTCCGAAATGGAGAAACAGTGTCGTACGACTTTTGGAAATGTGTGCATGGATTTGAAATGGAACAGTACCATGGTGCACCACTCTTCAGCGGTGGTAAATCAAAGACCAGCCACCGTAATCCCGTTTTGCCGTAAAAATCCACGTGTCGAAAAAACGAAGGGTAAAAAACTTACGAGACCCGATTGAGATTCGGGTTGTCCTTTTTGGGCATTAATCTATGCGTTGACGGCTGAAAGCTGTCAAAGCCGTAGAACTCATCGAGGTCTTCTTTTTGACAGGTTATGGCTCCCGTAACTCTAAAAGAGGCAGAAGTTATGGTCGTCCGAATAATCGATATCTACAAGGTGCAACATCCACGGTGCAAGGTGCAACATCCGTCCGAAATAGCCAAACAGTGCGTATGACTTTTAGAAATGCGTGCATGGATTTGAAACGGAACAGTACCATGGTGCACCACTCTCCAGCGATGGGAAGTCGAAGACGGGCCACGGTAATCCCGTTTTACCGTAAAAATCCAAGTGTCGATAAAACGAAGGGTAAAAAACTTACGTGACCCGATTGAGATTCGGGTTGTCCTTTTTTGGATTACTCTATCCGTTGACGGCTGAAAGCTGTCAAAACCGTAGAACTCATCGAGGCCTTCGTTTTGATAGGTTATGGCTCCCGTAACTCTAAACGAGCCAGAAGTTATGGCCGTCCGAATAATCGATATCCACAGTGTGCAACATCCACGGTGCAAGGTGCAGCATCCGTCCGAAATGGAGAAACAGTGTCGTACGACTTTTAGAAATGCATGCATGGATTTGAAACGGAACAGTACCATGGTGCATCACTCTTCAGCGATGGGAAGTCGAAGACGGGCCACGGTAATCCCGTTTTACCGTAAAAATCCACGTGTCGAAAAAACGACGGGTAAAAAACTTACGAGACCCGATTGAGATTCGGGTTGTCCTTTTTGGGCATTAATCTATCCGTTGAGGGCTGAAAGCTATCAAAGCCGTAGAACTCATCGAGGTCTTCGTTTTGACAGGTTATGGCTCCCGTAACTCTAAACGAGCCAGAAGTTATGGCCGTCCGAATAATCGATATCTACAGGGTGCAACATCCACGGTGCAAAGGGCAACATCCGTTCGAAATGGCCAAACAGTGCCGTATGACTTTTAGAAATGCGTGCATGGATTTGAAACGAAACAGTACCATGGTGCACCACTCCCCAGTAATGGGAAGTCGAAGACGAGCCACGGTAAACCCGTTTTACCATAAAAATCCACGTGTCGAAAAAACGAAGGGTAAAAAACTTACGAGACCCGATTGAGATTCGGGTTGTCCTTTTTGGGCATTAATCTATCCATTGACGGCTGAAAGCTGTCAAAGCCGTAGAACTCATCGAGGCCTTCGTTTTGACAGGTTATGGCTCCCGTAACTCTAAACGAGCCAGAAGTGTTGGCCGTGCAAATAATCGATATCTACAGGGTGCAACATCCACGGTGCAAGGTGCAACATCCGTCCGAAATGGAGAAACAGTGTCGTACGACTTTTAGAAATGCGTGCACGGATTTGAAACGGAACAGTACCATGGTGCATCACTCTTCAGCGTTGGGAAGTCGAAGACGGGCCACGGTAATCCCGTTTTACCGTAAAAATCCATGAGTCGAAAAAACGACGGGTAAAAAACTTACGAGACCCGATTGAGATTCGGGTTGTCCTTTTTGGGCATTAATCTATCCGTTGATGGCGGAAAGCTGTCAGAGCCGTAGAACTCATCGAGGTCTTCGTTTTGACAGGTTATGGCTCCCGTAACTCTAAACGAGCCAGAAGTTATGGCCGTCCGAATAATCGATATCTACAGGGTGCAACATCCACGGTGCAAGGTGCAACATCCGTCCGAAATGGAGAAACAGTGCCGTACGACTTTTAGAAATGCGTGCATGGATTTAAATGGAACCGTACCATGGTGCATCACTCTTTAGCGATGGGAAGTCGAAGACGGGCCACGGTAATCCCGTTTTACCGTAAAAATCCACGTGTCGAAAAACGAAGGGTAAAAAACTTACGAGGCCCAATTGAGATTCGGGTTGTTTTTTTGGGCATTAATCTATCCGTTGAAGGCTGAAAGCTGTCAAAGCCATAGAACTCATCGAGGCCTTCGTTTTGACAGGTTATGGCTCCCGTAACTCTAAACGAGCCAAAAGTTATGGCCGTCCGAATAATCGATATCTATAGGGTGCAACATCCATGGTGCAAGGTGCAACATCCGTCCGAAATAGAGAAACAGTGCCGTACGACCTTTAGAAATGCGTGCATGGACTTGAAACGGAACAGTACCATGGTGCACCACTCTTCAGCGATGGAAAGTCGAAGATGGGGCACCGTAATCCCGTTTTACCGTAAAAATCCACGTGCCGAAAAACCGAAGGGTAAAAAACTAACGAGACCCGATTGAGATTCGGGTTGTCCTTTTTGGGCATTAGTCTATCCGTTGACAGATGAAAGCTGTCAAAGCAACAGAACTTATCGAGGCCTTCGTGTTGACAGGTTATGGCTCCCGTAACTCTAAACGAGCCAGAAGTTATGGCCGTCCGAATAATCGATATCTATAGGGTGCAACATCCACGGTGCAAGGTGCAACATCCGTCCGAAATGGAGAAACAGTGCCGTATGACTTTTAGAAATGCGTGCATGGATTTGAAACGGTACTGTGCCATGGTGCATCACTCTTCAGCGATGGGAAGTCGAAGTCGGGCCATGGTAATCCCGTTTTACCGTAAAAATCCACGTGTCGAAAAAACGAAGGGTAAAAAATTTACGACACCTGATTGAGATTCGGGTTGTCCTTTTTGGGCATTAATCTATCCGTTGACGGCTGAAAGATGTCAAAGCCGTAGAACTCATCGAGGTCTTCGTTTTGACAGGTTATGGCTCCCGTAACTCTAAACGAGCCAAAAGTTATGGCCGTCCGAATAATCGATATCTACTGGGTGCAACATCCACAGTGCAAGGTGCAACATCCGTCCGAAATGGCGAAACAGTGTCGTACGACATTTAGAAATGCGTGCATGGATTTGAAACGGAATAGTACCATGGTGTACCACTCTCCAGCGATGGTAAATCGAAGATCGGCCACCGTAATCCCGTTTTGCCGTAAAAATCCACGTGTCGAAAAAACGAAGGGTAAAAAACTTACGAGACCCGATTGAGATTCGGGTTGTCCTTTTTGGGCATTAATCTATCGTTGACGCCTGAAAGCTGTACAAGCCGTAGAACTCATCGAGGCCTTCGTTTTGACAGGTTATGGCTCCCGTAACTCTAAACGAGCCAGAAGTTATGGCCGTCCGCATAATCGATATCTATAGGGTGCAACATCCGCGGTGTAAGGTGCAACATCCGTCCGAAATGGCGAAACAGTGCCGTATGACTTTTAGATATGCGTGCATGGATTTGAAATGGAAGAGTACCATGGTGCACCACTCTTCAGCGATGGGAAGTCGAAGACGGGCCACGGTAATCCCGTTTTACCGTAAAAATCTACGTGTCGAAAAAACGAAGGGTAAAAAACTTACGAGACCCGATTGAGATACGGGTTGTCCTTTTTGGGCATTAATCTATCCATTGACGGCTGAAAGCTGTCAAAGCCGTAGAACTCATCGAGGCCTTCGTTTTGATAGGTTATGGCTCTCGTAACTCTTAACGAGCCAGAAGTTATGGCCGTCCGAATAATCGATATCTACAGGGTGCAACATCCACGGTGCAAGGTGCAACATCCGTCCGAAATGGAGAAACAGTGTCGTACGACTTTTGGAAATGTGTGCATGGATTTGAAATGGAACAGTACCATGGTGCACCACTCTTCAGCGGTGGTAAATCAAAGACCAGCCACCGTAATCCCGTTTTGCCGTAAAAATCCACGTGTCGAAAAAACGAAGGGTAAAAAACTTACGAGACCCGATTGAGATTCGGGTTGTCCTTTTTGGGCATTAATCTATGCGTTGACGGCTGAAAGCTGTCAAAGCCGTAGAACTCATCGAGGTCTTCTTTTTGACAGGTTATGGCTCCCGTAACTCTAAAAGAGGCAGAAGTTATGGTCGTCCGAATAATCGATATCTACAGGGTGCAACATCCACGGTGCAAGGTGCAACATCCGTCCGAAATAGCCAAACAGTGCGTATGACTTTTAGAAATGCGTGCATGGATTTGAAACGGAACAGTACCATGGTGCACCACTCTCCAGCGATGGGAAGTCGAAGACGGGCCACGGTAATCCCGTTTTAACGTAAAAATCCAAGTGTCGATAAAACGAAGGGTAAAAAACTTACGTGACCCGATTGAGATTCGGGTTGTCCTTTTTTGGATTACTCTATCCGTTGACGGCTGAAAGCTGTCAAAGCCGTAGAACTCATCGAGGCCTTCGTTTTGATAGGTTATGGCTCCCGTAACTCTAAACGAGCCAGAAGTTATGGCCGTCCGAATAATCGATATCCACAGTGTGCAACATCCACGGTGCAAGGTGCAGCATCCGTCCGAAATGGAGAAACAGTGTCGTACGACTTTTAGAAATGCATGCATGGATTTGAAACGGAACAGTACCATGGTGCATCACTCTTCAGCGATGGGAAGTCGAAGACGGGCCACGGTAATCCCGTTTTACCGTAAAAATCCACGTGTCGAAAAAACGACGGGTAAAAAACTTACGAGACCCGATTGAGATTCGGGTTGTCCTTTTTGGGCATTAATCTATCCGTTGAGGGCTGAAAGCTATCAAAGCCGTAGAACTCATCGAGGTCTTCGTTTTGACAGGTTATGGCTCTCGTAACTCTAAACGAGCCAGAAGTTATGGCCGTCCGAATAATCGATATCTACAGGGTGCAACATCCACGGTGCAAAGGGCAACATCCGTTCGAAATGGCCAAACAGTGCCGTATGACTTTTAGAAATGCGTGCATGGATTTGAAACGAAACAGTACCATGGTGCACCACTCCCCAGTAATGGGAAGTCGAAGACGAGCCACGGTAAACCCGTTTTACCATAAAAATCCACGTGTCGAAAAAACGAAGGGTAAAAAACTTACGAGACCCGATTGAGATTCGGGTTGTCCTTTTTGGGCATTAATCTATCCATTGACGGCTGAAAGCTGTCAAAGCCGTAGAACTCATCGAGGCCTTCGTTTTGACAGGTTATGGCTCCCGTAACTCTAAACGAGCCAGAAGTGTTGGCCGTGCAAATAATCGATATCTACAGGGTGCAACATCCACGGTACAAGGTGCAACATCCGTCCGAAATGGAGAAACAGTGTCGTACGACTTTTAGAAATGCGTGCACGGATTTGAAACGGAACAGTACCATGGTGCATCACTCTTCAGCGTTGGGAAGTCGAAGACGGGCCACGGTAATCCCGTTTTACCGTAAAAATCCATGAGTCGAAAAAACGACGGGTAAAAAACTTACGAGACCCGATTGAGATTCGGGTTGTCCTTTTTGGGCATTAATCTATCCGTTGATGGCTGAAAGCTGTCAGAGCCGTAGAACTCATCGAGGTCTTCGTTTTGACAGGTTATGGCTCCCGTAACTCTAAACGAGCCAGAAGTTATGGCCGTCCGAATAATCGATATCTACAGGGTGCAACATCCACGGTGCAAGGTGCAACATCCGTCCGAAATGGAGAAACAGTGCCGTACGACTTTTAGAAATGCGTGCATGGATTTAAATGGAACCGTACCATGGTGCATCACTCTTTAGCGATGGGAAGTCGAAGACGGGCCACGGAAATCCCGTTTTACCGTAAAAATCCACGTGTCGAAAAACGAAGGGTAAGAAACTTACGAGACCCGATTGAGATTCGGGTTGTTTTTTGGGCATTAATCTATCCGTTGAAGGCTGAAAGCTGTCAAAGCCATAGAACTCATCGAGGCCTTCGTTTTGACAGGTTATGGCTCCCGTAACTCTAAACGAGCCAAAAGTTATGGCCGTCCGAATAATCGATATCTATAGGGTGCAACATCCATGGTGCAAGGTGCAACATCCGTCCGAAATAGAGAAACAGTGCCGTACGACCTTTAGAAATGCGTGCATGGACTTGAAACGGAACAGTACCATGGTGCACCACTCTTCAGCGATGGAAAGTCGAAGATGGGGCACCGTAATCCCGTTTTACCGTAAAAATCCACGTGCCGAAAAACCGAAGGGTAAAAAACTAACGAGACCCGATTGAGATTCGGGTTGTCCTTTTTGGGCATTAGTCTATCCGTTGACGGATGAAAGCTGTCAAAGCAACAGAACTTATCGAGGCCTTCGTGTTGACAGGTTATGGCTCCCGTAACTCTAAACGAGCCAGAAGTTATGGCCGTCCGAATAATCGATATCTATAGGGTGCAACATCCACGGTGCAAGGTGCAACATCCGTCCGAAATGGAGAAACAGTGCCGTATGACTTTTAGAAATGCGTGCATGGATTTGAAACGGTACTGTGCCATGGTGCATCACTCTTCAGCGATGGGAAGTCGAAGTCGGGCCATGGTAATCCCGTTTTACCGTAAAAATCCACGTGTCGAAAAAACGAAGGGTAAAAAATTTACGACACCTGATTGAGATTCGGGTTGTCCTTTTTGGGCATTAATCTATCCGTTGACGGCTGAAAGATGTCAAAGCCGTAGAACTCATCGAGGTCTTCGTTTTGACAGGTTATGGCTCCCGTAACTCTAAACGAGCCAAAAGTTATGGCCGTCCGAATAATCGATATCTACTGGGTGCAACATCCACAGTGCAAGGTGCAACATCCGTCCGAAATGGCGAAACAGTGTCGTACGACATTTAGAAATGCGTGCATGGATTTGAAACGGAATAGTACCATGGTGTACCACTCTCCAGCGATGGTAAATCGAAGATCGGCCACCGTAATCCCGTTTTGCCGTAAAAATCCACGTGTCGAAAAAACGAAGGGTAAAAAACTTACGAGACCCGATTGAGATTCGGGTTGTCCTTTTTGGGCATTAATCTATCGTTGACGCCTGAAAGCTGTACAAGCCGTAGAACTCATCGAGGCCTTCGTTTTGACAGGTTATGGCTCCCGTAACTCTAAACGAGCCAGAAGTTATGGCCGTCCGCATAATCGATATCTATAGGGTGCAACATCCGCGGTGCAAGGTGCAACATCCGTCCGAAATGGCGAAACAGTGCCGTATGACTTTTAGATATGCGTGCATGGATTTGAAATGGAAGAGTACCATGGTGCACCACTCTTCAGCGATGGGAAGTCGAAGACGGGCCACGGTAATCCCGTTTTACCGTAAAAATCTACGTGTCGAAAAAACGAAGGGTAAAAAACTTACGAGACCCGATTGAGATACGGGTTGTCCTTTTTGGGCATTAATCTATCCGTTGACGGCTGAAAGCTGTCAAAGCCGTAGAACTCATCGAGGCCTTCGTTTTGATAGGTTATGGCTCTCGTAACTCTTAACGAGCCAGAAGTTATGGCCGTCCGAATAATCGATATCTACAGGGTGCAACATCCACGGTGCAAGGTGCAACATCCGTCCGAAATGGAGAAACAGTGTCGTACGACTTTTGGAAATGTGTGCATGGATTTGAAATGGAACAGTACCATCGTGCACCACTCTTCAGCGGTGGTAAATCAAAGACCAGCCACCGTAATCCCGTTTTGCCGTAAAAATCCACGTGTCGAAAAAACGAAGGGTAAAAAACTTACGAGACCCGATTGAGATTCGGGTTGTCCTTTTTGGGCATTAATCTATGCGTTGACGGCTGAAAGCTGTCAAAGCCGTAGAACTCATCGAGGTCTTCTTTTTGACAGGTTATGGCTCCCGTAACTCTAAAAGAGGCAGAAGTTATGGTCGTCCGAATAATCGATATCTACAGGGTGCAACATCCACGGTGCAAGGTGCAACATCCGTCCGAAATAGCCAAACAGTGCGTATGACTTTTAGAAATGCGTGCATGGATTTGAAACGGAACAGTACCATGGTGCACCACTCTCCAGCGATGGGAAGTCAAAGACGGGCCACGGTAATCCCGTTTTAACGTAAAAATCCAAGTGTCGATAAAACGAAGGGTAAAAAACTTACGTGACCCGATTGAGATTCGGGTTGTTCTTTTTTGGATTACTCTATCCGTTGACGGCTGAAAGCTGTCAAAGCCGTAGAACTCATCGAGGCCTTCGTTTTGATAGGTTATGGCTCCCGTAACTCTAAACGAGCCAGAAGTTATGGCCGTCCGAATAATCGATATCCACAGTGTGCAACATCCACGGTGCAAGGTGCAGCATCCGTCCGAAATGGAGAAACAGTGTCGTACGACTTTTAGAAATGCATGCATGGATTTGAAACGGAACAGTACCATGGTGCATCACTCTTCAGCGATGGGAAGTCGAAGACGGGCCACGGTAATCCCGTTTTACCGTAAAAATCCACGTGTCGAAAAAACGACGGGTAAAAAACTTACGAGACCCGATTGAGATTCGGGTTGTCCTTTTTGGGCATTAATCTATCCGTTGAGGGCTGAAAGCTATCAAAGCCGTAGAACTCATCGAGGTCTTCGTTTTGACAGGTTATGGCTCCCGTAACTCTAAACGAGCCAGAAGTTATGGCCGTCCGAATAATCGATATCTACAGGGTGCAACATCCACGGTGCAAAGGGCAACATCCGTTCGAAATGGCCAAACAGTGCCGTATGACTTTTAGAAATGCGTGCATGGATTTGAAACGAAACAGTACCATGGTGCACCACTCCCCAGTAATGGGAAGTCGAAGACGAGCCACGGTAAACCCGTTTTACCATAAAAATCCACGTGTCGAAAAAACGAAGGGTAAAAAACTTACGAGACCCGATTGAGATTCGGGTTGTCCTTTTTGGGCATTAATCTATCCATTGACGGCTGAAAGCTGTCAAAGCCGTAGAACTCATCGAGGCCTTCGTTTTGACAGGTTATGGCTCCCGTAACTCTAAACGAGCCAGAAGTGTTGGCCGTGCAAATAATCGATATCTACAGGGTGCAACATCCACGGTGCAAGGTGCAACATCCGTCCGAAATGGAGAAACAGTGTCGTACGACTTTTAGAAATGCGTGCACGGATTTGAAACGGAACAGTACCATGGTGCATCACTCTTCAGCGTTGGGAAGTCGAAGACGGGCCACGGTAATCCCGTTTTACCGTAAAAATCCACGAGTCGAAAAAACGACGGGTAAAAAACTTACGAGACCCGATTGAGATTCGGGTTGTCCTTTTTGGGCATTAATCTATCCGTTGATGGCTGAAAGCTGTCAGAGCCGTAGAACTCATCGAGGTCTTCGTTTTGACAGGTTATGGCTCCCGTAACTCTAAACGAGCCAGAAGTTATGGCCGTCCGAATAATCGATATCTACAGGGTGCAACATCCACGGTGCAAGGTGCAACATCCGTCCGAAATGGAGAAACAGTGCCGTACGACTTTTAGAAATGCGTGCATGGATTTAAATGGAACCGTACCATGGTGCATCACTCTTTAGCGATGGGAAGTCGAAGACGGGCCACGGTAATCCCGTTTTACCGTAAAAATCCACGTGTCGAAAAACGAAGGGTAAAAAACTTACGAGACCCGATTGAGATTCGGGTTGTTTTTTTGGGCATTAATCTATCCGTTGAAGGCTGAAAGCTGTCAAAGCCATAGAACTCATCGAGGCCTTCGTTTTGACAGGTTATGGCTCCCGTATCTCTAAACGAGCCAAAAGTTATGGCCGTCCGAATAATCGATATCTATAGGGTGCAACATCCATGGTGCAAGGTGCAACATCCGTCCGAAATAGAGAAACAGTGCCGTACGACCTTTAGAAATGCGTGCATGGACTTGAAACGGAACAGTACCATGGTGCACCACTCTTCAGCGATGGAAAGTCGAAGATGGGGCACCGTAATCCCGTTTTACCGTAAAAATCCACGTGCCGAAAAACCGAAGGGTAAAAAACTAACGAGACCCGATTGAGATTCGGGTTGTCCTTTTTGGGCATTAGTCTATCCGTTGACGGATGAAAGCTGTCAAAGCAACAGAACTTATCGAGGCCTTCGTGTTGACAGGTTATGGCTCCCGTAACTCTAAACGAGCCAGAAGTTATGGCCGTCCGAATAATCGATATCTATAGGGTGCAACATCCACGGTGCAAGGTGCAACATCCGTCCGAAATGGAGAAACAGTGCCGTATGACTTTTAGAAATGCGTGCATGGATTTGAAACGGTACTGTGCCATGGTGCATCACTCTTCAGCGATGGGAAGTCGAAGTCGGGCCATGGTAATCCCGTTTTACCGTAAAAATCCACGTGTCGAAAAAACGAAGGGTAAAAAATTTACGACACCTGATTGAGATTCGGGTTGTCCTTTTTGGGCATTAATCTATCCGTTGACGGCTGAAAGATGTCAAAGCCGTAGAACTCATCGAGGTCTTCGTTTTGACAGGTTATGGCTCCCGTAACTCTAAACGAGCCAAAAGTTATGGCCGTCCGAATAATCGATATCTACTGGGTGCAACATCCACAGTGCAAGGTGCAACATCCGTCCGAAATGGCGAAACAGTGTCGTACGACATTTAGAAATGCGTGCATGGATTTGAAACGGAATAGTACCATGGTGTACCACTCTCCAGCGATGGTAAATCGAAGATCGGCCACCGTAATCCCGTTTTGCCGTAAAAATCCACGTGTCGAAAAAACGAAGGGTAAAAAACTTACGAGACCCGATTGAGATTCGGGTTGTCCTTTTTGGGCATTAATCTATCGTTGACGCCTGAAAGCTGTACAAGCCGTAGAACTCATCGAGGCCTTCGTTTTGACAGGTTATGGCTCCCGTAACTCTAAACGAGCCAGAAGTTATGGCCGTCCGCATAATCGATATCTATAGGGTGCAACATCCGCGGTGCAAGGTGCAACATCCGTCCGAAATGGCGAAACAGTGCCGTATGACTTTTAGATATGCGTGCATGGATTTGAAATGGAAGAGTACCATGGTGCACCACTCTTCAGCGTTGGGAAGTCGAAGACGGGCCACGGTAATCCCGTTTTACCGTAAAAATCTACGTGTCGAAAAAACGAAGGGTAAAAAACTTACGAGACCCGATTGAGATACGGGTTGTCCTTTTTGGGCATTAATCTATCCGTTGACGGCTGAAAGCTGTCAAAGCCGTAGAACTCATCGAGGCCTTCGTTTTGATAGGTTATGGCTCTCGTAACTCTTAACGAGCCAGAAGTTATGGCCGTCCGAATAATCGATATCTATAGGGTGCAACATCCATGGTTCAAGGTGCAACATCCGTCCGAAATGGCGAAACAGTGCCGTATGACTTTTAGAAATACGTGCATGGATTTGAAACGGAACAGTACCATGGTGTACCACTCTCCAGCGATGGTAAATCGAAGACCATCCACCGTAACCCCGTTTTACCGTAAAAATCCACGTGTCGAAAAAACGAAGGGTAAAAAACTTACGAGACCCGTTTGAGATTCGGGTTGTCCTTTTTGGGCATTAATCTATCTGTTGACGGCTGAAAGATGTCAAAGCCGTAGAACTCATCGAGGTCTTCGTTTTGACAGGTTACGGCTCCCGTAACTCTAAAGGAGCCAGAAGTAATCGCCGTTCGAATAATCGATATCTACAGGGTGCAACATCCACGGTGCAAGGTGCAACATCCGTCCGAAATGGCGAAACAGTATCGTACGACCTTTAGAAATGCGTGCATGGATTTGAAACGGAATAGTACCATGGTGTACCACTCTCCAGCGATGGTAAATCGAAGACCGGCCACCGTAATCCCGTTTTACCGTAAAAATCCATGTGTCGTAAAAACGAAGGGTAAAAAACTTACGAGACCCGATTGAGTTTCGGGTTGTCCTTTTTGGGCATTAACCTATCCGTTGACGGCTGAAAGCTGTCAAAGCCGTAGAACTCATCGAGGTCTTCGTTTTGACAGGTTATGGCTCCCGTAAATCTAAACGAGCCAGAAGTTATGGCCGTCCGAATAATCGATATCTACAGGGTGCAACATCCACGGTGCAAGGTGCAACATCCGTCCGAAATGGAGAAACAGTGTCGTACGACTTTTAGAAATGCGTGCATGGATTTTAAATGGAACAGTACCATGGTGCATCACTCTTTAGCGATGGGAAGTCGAAGACGGGCCACGGTAATCCCGTTTTACCGTAAAAATCCACGTGTCGAAAAACGAAGGGTAAAAAACTTACGAGACCCGATTGAGATTCGGGTTGTTTTTTTGGGCATTAATCTATCCTTTGAAGGCTGAAAGCTGTCAAAGCCGTAGAACTCATCGAGGCCTTCGTTTTGACAGGTTATGGCTCCCGTAACTCTAAACGAGCCAAAAGTCATGGCTGTCTGAATAATCGATATCTACAGGGTGCAACATCCATGGTGCAAGGTGCAACATCCGTCCGAAATAGAGAAACAGTGCCGTACGACCTTTAGAAATGCGTGCATGGACTTGAAACGGAACAGTACCATGGTGCACCACTCTTCAGCGATGGAAAGTCGAAGATGGGGCACCGTAATCCCGTTTTACCGTAAAAATCCACGTATCGAAAAACCGAAGGGTAAAAAACTAACGAGACCCGATTGAGATTCGGGTTGTCCTTTTTGGGCATTAGTCTATCCGTTGACGGCTGAAAGCTGTCAAAGTCGTAGAACTCATCGAGGCCTTCGTTTTGACAGGTTATGGCTCCCGTAACTCTTAACGAGCCAGAAGTTTTGGTCGTCCGAATAATCGATATCTACAGGGTGCAAAATCCACGGTGCAAGGTGCAACATCCGTCCGACATAGCGAAACATTGTCGTACGACTTTTAGAAATGCGTGCATGGATTTGAAATGGAACAGTACCATGGTGCACCACTCTCCAGCGATGGTAAATCAAAGACCAGCCACCGTAATCCCGTTTTGCCGTAAAAATCCACGTGTCGAAAAAACGAAGGTTAAAAAACTTACGAGACCCGATTGAGATTCGGGTTGTCCTTTTTGGGCATTAATCTATCGTTGACGGCTGAAAGCTGTAAAGCCGTAGAACTCATCGAGGCCTTCGTTTTGACAGGTTATGGCTCCCGTAACTCTAAACGAGGCAGAAGTTATGGCCGTCCGCATAATCGATATCTATAGGGTGCAACATCCACGGTGCAAGGTGCAACATCCGTCCGAAATGGCGAAACAGTGCCGTATGACTCTTAGATATGCGTGCATGGATTTGAAATGGAACAGTACCATGGTGCACCACTCTTCCGCGATGGGAAGTCGAAGACGGGCCACGGTAATCCCGTTTTACCGTAAAAATCTACGTGTCGAAAAAACGAAGGGTAAAAAACTTACGAGGCCCGATTGAGATACGGGTTGTCCTTTTTGGGCATTAATCTACCCGTTGACGGCTGAAAGCAGTCAAAGCCGTAGAACTCATCGAGGCCTTCGTTTTGATAGGTTATGGCTCTCGTAACTCTTAACGAGCCAGAAGTTATGGCCGTCCGAATAATCGATATCTACAGGGTGCAACATCCACGGTGCAAGGTGCAACATCCGTCCGAAATGGCGAAACAGTGCCGTATGACTTTTAGAAATACGTGCATGGATTTGAAACGAAACAGTACCATGGTGTATCACTCTCCAGCGATGGTAAATCGAAGACCAGCCACCGTAACCCCGTTTTACCGTAAAAATCCACGTGTCGAAAAAACGAAGGGTAAAAAACTTACGAGACCCGTTTGAGATTCGGGTTGTCCGTTTTGGGCATTAATCTATCCGTTGACGGCTGAAAGATGTCAAAGCCGTAGAACTCATCGAGGTCTTCGTTTTGACAGGTTACGGCTCCCGTAACTCTAAAGGAACCAGAAGTTATGGCCGTTCGAATAATCGATATCTACAGGGTGCAACATCCACGGTGCAAGGTGCAACATCCGTCCGAAATGGCGAAACAGTATCGTACGACCTTTAGAAATGCGTGCATGGATTTGAAACGGAATAGTACCATGGTGTACCACTCTCCAGCGATGGTAAATCGAAGACCGGCCACCGTAATCCCGTTTTACCGTAAAAATCCATGTGTCGTAAAAACGAAGGGTAAAAAACTTACGAGACCCGATTGAGATTCGGGTTGTCCTTTTTGGGCATTAATCTATCCGTTGACGGCTGAAAGATGTCAAAGCCGTAGAACTCATCGAGGTCTTTGTTTTGACAGGTTATGGCTCCCGTAAATCTAAACGAGCCAGAAGTTATGGCCGTCCGAATAATCGATATCTACAGGGTGCAACATCCACGGTGCAAGGTGCAACATCCGTCCGAAATGGAGAAACAGTGCCGTACGACTTTTAGAAATGCGTGCATGGATTTTAAATGGAACAGTACCATGGTGCATCACTCTTTAGCGATGGGAAGTCGAAGACGGGCCACGGTAATCCCGTTTTACCGTAAAAATCCACGTGTCGAAAAACGAAGGGTAAAAAACTTACGAGACCCGATTGAGATTCGGGTTGTTTTTTTGGGCATTAATCTATCCGTTGAAGGCTGAAAGCTGTCAAAGCCGTAGAACTCATCGAGGCCTTCGTTTTGACAGGTTATGGCTCCCGTAACTCTAAACGAGCCAAAAGTTATGGCCGTCCGAATAATCGATATCTACAGGGTGCAACATCCATGGTGCAAGGTGCAACATCAGTCCGAAATAGAGAAACAGTGCCGTACGACCTTTAGAAATGCGTGCATGGACTTGAAACGGAACAGTACCATGGTGCACCACTCTTCAGCGATGGAAAGTCGAAGATGGGGCACCGTAATCCCGTTTTACCGTAAAAATCCACGTGTCGAAAAACCGAAGGGTAAAAAACTAACAAGACCCGATTGATATTCGGGTTGTCCTTTTTGGGCATTAGTCTATCCGTTGACGGCTGAAAGCTGTCAAAGTCGTAGAACTCATCAAGGCCTTCGTTTTGACAGGTTATGGCTCCCGTAACTCTTAACGAGCCAGAAGTTATGGTCGTCCGAATAATCGATATCTACAGGGTTTAAAATCCACGGTGCAAGGTGCAACATCCGTCCGACATGGCGAAACAGTGTCGTACGACTTTTAGAAATGCGTGCATGGATTTGAAATGGAACAGTACCATGGTGCACCACTCTCCAGCGATGGTAAATCAAAGACCAGCCACCGTAATCCCGTTTTGCCGTAAAAATCCACGTGTCGAAAAAACGAAGGGTAAAAAACTTACGAGACCCGATTGAGATTCGGGTTGTCCTTTTTGGGCATTAATCTATCGTTGACGGCTAAAAGCTGTACAAGCCGTAGAACTCATCGAGGCCTTCGTTTTGACAGGTTATGGCTCCCGTAACTCTAAACGAGCCAGAAGTTATGGCCGTCCGGATAATCGATATCTATAGGGTGCAACATCCACGGTGCAAGGTGCAACATCCGTCCGAAATGGCGAAACAGTGCCGTATGACTCTTAGATATGCGTGCATGGATTTGAAATGGAACAGTACCATGGTGCACCACTCTTCCGCGATGGGAAGTCGAAGATAGGCCACGGTAATCCCGTTTTACCGTAAAAATCTACGTGTCGAAAAAACGAAGGGTAAAAAATTTACGAGGCCCGATTGAGATACGGGTTGTCCTTTTTGGGCATTAATCTATCCGTCGACGGCTGAAAGCTGTCAAAGCCGTAGAACTCATCGAGGCCTTCGTTTTGATAGGTTATGGCTCTCGTAGCTCTTAACGAGCCAGAAGTTATGGCCGTCCGAATAATCGATATCTACAGGGTGCAACATCCACGGTGCAAGGTGCAACATCCGTCCGAAATGGCGAAACAGTGCCGTATGACTTTTAGAAATACGTGCATGGATTTGAAACGGAACAGTACCATGGTGTACCACTCTCCAGCGATGGTAAATCGAAGACCAGCCACCGTAACCCCGTTTTACCGTAAAAATCTACGTGTCGAAAAAACGAAGGGTAAAAAACTTACGAGACCCGTTTGAGATTCGGGTTGTCCTTTTTGGGCATTAATCTATCCGTTGACGGCTGAAAGATGTCAAAGCCGTAGAACTCATCGAGGTCTTCGTTTTGACAGGTTACGGCTCCCGTAACTCTAAAGGAGCCAGAAGTTATGGCCGTTCGAATAATCGATATCTACAGGGTGCAACATCCACGGTGCAAGGTGCAACATCCGTCCGAAATGGCGAAACAGTATCGTACGACCTTTAGAAATGCGTGCATGGATTTGAAACGGAATAGTACCATGGTGTACCACTCTCCAGCGATGGTAAATCGAAGACCGGCCACCGTAATCCCGTTTTACCGTAAAAATCCATGTGTCGTAAAAACGAAGGGTAAAAAACTTACGAGACCCGATTGAGATTCGGGTTGTCCTTTTTGGGCATTAACCTATCCGTTGACGGCTGAAAGCTGTCAAAGCCGTAGAACTCATCGAGGTCTTCGTTTTGACAGGTTATGGCTCCCGTAAATCTAAACGAGCCAGAAGTTATGGCCGTCCGAATAATCGATATCTACAGGGTGCAACATCCACGGTGCAAGGTGCAACATCCGTCCGAAATGGAGAAACAGTGCCGTACGACTTTTAGAAATGCGTGCATGGATTTTAAATGGAACAGTACCATGGTGCATCACTCTTTAGCGATGGGAAGTCGAAGACGGGCCACGGTAATCCCGTTTTACCGTAAAAATCCATGTGTCGAAAAACGAAGGGTAAAAAACTTACGAGACCCGATTGAGATTCGGGTTGTTTTTTTGGGCATTAATCTATCCGTTGAAGGCTGAAAGCTGTCAAAGCCGTAGAACTCATCGAGGCCTTCGTTTTGACAGGTTATGGCTCCCGTAACTCTAAACGAGCCAAAAGTTATGGCCGTCCGAATAATCGATATCTACAGGGTGCAACATCCATGGTGCAAGGTGCAACATCCGTCCGAAATAGAGAAACAGTGCCGTACGACCTTTAGAAATGCGTGCATGGACTTGAAACGGAACAGTACCATGGTGCACCACTCTTCAGCGATGGAAAGTCGAAGATGGGGCACCGTAATCCCGTTTTAACGTAAAAATCCACGTGTCGAAAAACCGAAGGGTAAAAAACTAACGAGACCCGATTGAGATTCGGGTTGTCCTTTTTGGGCATTAGTCTATCCGTTGACGGCTGAAAGCTGTCAAAGTCGTAGAACTCATCGAGGCCTTCGTTTTGACAGGTTATGGCTCCCGTAACTCTAAACGAGCCAGAAGTTATGGCCGTCCGGATAATCGATATCTATAGGGTGCAACATCCACGGTGCAAGGTGCAACATCCGTCCGAAATGGCGAAACAGTGCCGTATGACTCTTAGATATGCGTGCATGGATTTGAAATGGAACAGTACCATGGTGCACCACTCTTCCGCGATGGGAAGTCGAAGATGGGCCACGGTAATCCCGTTTTACCGTAAAAATCTACGTGTCGAAAAAACGAAGGGTAAAAAATTTACTAGGCCCGATTGAGATACGGGTTGTCCTTTTTGGGCATTAATCTATCCGTCGACGGCTGAAAGCTGTCAAAGCCGTAGAACTCATCGAGGCCTTCGTTTTGATAGGTTATGGCTCTCGTAGCTCTTAACGAGCCAGAAGTTATGGCCGTCCGAATAATCGATATCTACAGGGTGCAACATCCACGGTGCAAGGTGCAACATCCGTCCGAAATGGCGAAACAGTGCCGTATGACTTTTAGAAATACGTGCATGGATTTGAAACGGAACAGTACCATGGTGTACCACTCTCCAGCGATGGTAAATCGAAGACCAGCCACCGTAACCCCGTTTTACCGTAAAAATCTACGTGTCGAAAAAACGAAGGGTAAAAAACTTACGAGACCCGTTTGAGATTCGGGTTGTCCTTTTTGGGCATTAATCTATCCGTTGACGGCTGAAAGATGTCAAAGCCGTAGAACTCATCGAGGTCTTCGTTTTGACAGGTTACGGCTCCCGTAACTCTAAAGGAGCCAGAAGTTATGGCCGTTCGAATAATCGATATCTACAGGGTGCAACATCCACGGTGCAAGGTGCAACATCCGTCCGAAATGGCGAAACAGTATCGTACGACCTTTAGAAATGCGTGCATGGATTTGAAACGGAATAGTACCATGGTGTACCACTCTCCAGCGATGGTAAATCGAAGACCGGCCACCGTAATCCCGTTTTACCGTAAAAATCCATGTGTCGTAAAAACGAAGGGTAAAAAACTTACGAGACCCGATTGAGATTCGGGTTGTCCTTTTTGGGCATTAACCTATCCGTTGACGGCTGAAAGCTGTCAAAGCCGTAGAACTCATCGAGGTCTTCGTTTTGACAGGTTATGGCTCCCGTAAATCTAAACGAGCCAGAAGTTATGGCCGTCCGAATAATCGATATCTACAGGGTGCAACATCCACGGTGCAAGGTGCAACATCCGTCCGAAATGGAGAAACAGTGCCGTACGACTTTTAGAAATGCGTGCATGGATTTTAAATGGAACAGTACCATGGTGCATCACTCTTTAGCGATGGGAAGTCGAAGACGGGCCACGGTAATCCCGTTTTACCGTAAAAATCCATGTGTCGAAAAACGAAGGGTAAAAAACTTACGAGACCCGATTGAGATTCGGGTTGTTTTTTTGGGCATTAATCTATCCGTTGAAGGCTGAAAGCTGTCAAAGCCGTAGAACTCATCGAGGCCTTCGTTTTGACAGGTTATGGCTCCCGTAACTCTAAACGAGCCAAAAGTTATGGCCGTCCGAATAATCGATATCTACAGGGTGCAACATCCATGGTGCAAGGTGCAACATCCGTCCGAAATAGAGAAACAGTGCCGTACGACCTTTAGAAATGCGTGCATGGACTTGAAACGGAACAGTACCATGGTGCACCACTCTTCAGCGATGGAAAGTCGAAGATGGGGCACCGTAATCCCGTTTTACCGTAAAAATCCACGTGTCGAAAAACGGAAGGGTAAAAAACTAACGAGACCCGATTGAGATTCGGGTTGTCCTTTTTGGGCATTAGTCTATCCGTTGACGGCTGAAAGCTGTCAAAGTCGTAGAACTCATCGAGGCCTTCGTTTTGACAGGTTATGGCTCCCGTAACTCTTAACGAGCCAGAAGTTATGGTCGTCCGAATAATCGATATCTACAGGGTGCAAAATCCACGGTGCAAGGTGCAACATCCGTCCGACATAGCGAAACAGTGTCGTACGACTTTTAGAAATGCATGCATCGATTTGAAATGGAACAGTACCATGGTGCACCACTCTCCAGCGATGGTAAATCAAAGACCAGCCACCGTAATCCCGTTTTGCCGTAAAAATCCACGTGTCGAAAAAACGAAGGGTAAAAAACTTACGAGACCCGATTGAGATTCGGGTTGTCCTTTTTGGGCATTAATCTATCGTTGACGGCTGAAAGCTGTACAAGCCGTAGAACTCATCGAGGCCTTCGTTTTGACAGGTTATGGCCCCCGTAACTCTAAACGAGCCAGAAGTTATGGCCGTCCGCATAATCGATATCCATAGGGTGCAACATCCACGGTGCAAGGTGCAACATCCGTCCGAAATGGCGAAACAATGCCGTATGACTCTTAGATATGCGTGCATGGATTTGAAATGGAACAGTACCATGGTGCACCACTCTTCCGCGATGGGAAGTCGAAGACGGGCCACGGTAATCCCGTTTTACCGTAAAAATCTCCGTGTCGAAAAAACGAAGGGTAAAAAACTTACGAGGCCCGATTGAGATACGGGTTGTCCTTTTTGGGCATTAATCTATCCGTTGACGGCTGAAAGCTGTAAAAGCCGTAGAACTCATCGAGGCCTTCGTTTTGACAGGTTATGGCTCTCGTAACTCTTAACGAGCCAGAAGTTATGGCCGTCCGAATAATCGATATCTACAGGGTGCAACATCCACGGTGCAAGGTGCAACATCCGTCCGAAATGGCGAAACAGTGCCGTATGACTTTTAGAAATACGTGCATGGATTTGAAACGAAACAGTACCATGGTGTATCACTCTCCAGCGATGGTAAATCGAAGACCAGCCACCGTAATCCCGTTTTACCGTAAAAATCCATGTGTCGTAAAAACGAAGGGTAAAAAACTTACGAGACCCGATTGAGATTCGGGTTGTCCTTTTTGGGCATTAATCTATCCGTTGACGGCTGAAAGCTGTCAAAGCCGTAGAACTCATCGAGGTCTTTGTTTTGACAGGTTATGGCTCCCGTAAATCTAAACGAGCCAGAAGTTATGGCCGTCCGAATAATCGATATCTACAGGGTGCAACATCCACGGTGCAAGGTGCAACATCCGTCCGAAATGGAGAAACAGTGCCGTACGACTTTTAGAAATGCGTGCATGGATTTTAAATGGAACAGTACCATGGTGCATCACTCTTTAGCGATGGGAAGTCGAAGACGGGCCACGGTAATCCCGTTTTACCGTAAAAATCCACGTGTCGAAAAACGAAGGGTAAAAAACTTACGAGACCCGATTGAGATTCGGGTTGTTTTTTTGGGCATTAATCTATCCTTTGAAGGCTGAAAGCTGTCAAAGCCGTAGAACTCATCGAGGCCTTCGTTTTGACAGGTTATGGCTCCCGTAACTCTAAACGAGCCAAAAGTCATGGCTGTCCGAATAATCGATATCTACAGGGTGCAACATCCATGGTGCAAGGTGCAACATCCGTCCGAAATAGAGAAACAATGCCGTACGACCTTTAGAAATGCGTGCATGGACTTGAAACGGAACAGTACCATGGTGCACCACTCTTCAGCGATGGAAAGTCGAAGATGGGGCACCGTAATCCCGTTTTACCGTAAAAATCCACGTGTCGAAAAACCGAAGGGTAAAAAACTAACGAGACCCGATTGAGATTCGGGTTGTCCTTTTTGGGCATTAGTCTATCCGTTGACGGCTGAAAGCTGTCAAAGTCGTAGAACTCATCAAGGCCTTCGTTTTGACAGGTTATGGCTCCCGTAACTCTTAACGAGCCAGAAGTTATGGTCGTCCGAATAATCGATATCTACAGGGTTTAAAATCCACGGTGCAAGGTGCAACATCCGTCCGACATGGTGAAACAGTGTCGTACGACTTTTAGAAATGCGTGCATGGATTTGAAATGGAACAGTACCATGGTGCACCACTCTCCAGCGATGGTAAATCAAAGACCAGCCACCGTAATCCCGTTTTGCCGTAAAAATCCACGTGTCGAAAAAACGAAGGGTAAAAAACTTACGAGACCCGATTGAGATTCGGGTTGTCCTTTTTGGGCATTAATCTATCGTTGACGGCTAAAAGCTGTACAAGCCGTAGAACTCATCGAGGTCTTCGTTTTGACAGGTTATGGCTCCCGTAACTCTAAACGAGCCAGAAGTTATGGCCGTCCGGATAATCGATATCTATAGGGTGCAACATCCACGGTGCAAGGTGCAACATCCGTCCGAAATGGCGAAACAGTGCCGTATGACTCTTAGATATGCGTGCATGGATTTGAAATGGAACAGTACCATGGTGCACCACTCTTCCGCGATGGGAAGTCGAAGACGGGCCACGGTAATCCCGTTTTACCGTAAAAATCTACGTGTCGAAAAAACGAAGGGTAAAAAATTTACGAGGCCCGATTGAGATACGGGTTGTCCTTTTTGGGCATTAATCTATCCGTTGACGGCTGAAAGCTGTCAAAGCCGTAGAACTCATCGAGGCCTTCGTTTTGATAGGTTATGGCTCTCGTAGCTCTTAACGAGCCAGAAGTTATGGCCGTCCGAATAATCGATATCTACAGGGTGCAACATCCACGGTGCAAGGTGCAACATCCGTCCGAAATGGCGAAACAGTGCCGTATGACTTTTAGAAATACGTGCATGGATTTGAAACGGAACAGTACCATGGTGTACCACTCTCCAGCGATGGTAAATCGAAAACCAGCCACCGTAACCCCGTTTTACCGTAAAAATCTACGTGTCGAAAAAACGAAGGGTAAAAAACTTACGAGACCCGTTTGAGATTCGGGTTGTCCTTTTTGGGCATTAATCTATCCGTTGACGGCTGAAAGATGTCAAAGCCGTAGAACTCATCGAGGTCTTCGTTTTGACAGGTTACGGCTCCCGTAACTCTAAAGGAGCCAGAAGTTATGGCCGTTCGAATAATCGATATCTACAGGGTGCAACATCCACGGTGCAAGGTGCAACATCCGTCCGAAATGGCGAAACAGTATCGTACGACCTTTAGAAATGCGTGCATGGATTTGAAACGGAATAGTACCATGGTGTACCACTCTCCAGCGATGGTAAATCGAAGACCGGCCACCGTAATCCCGTTTTACCGTAAAAATCCATGTGTCGTAAAAACGAAGGGTAAAAAACTTACGAGACCCGATTGAGATTCGGGTTGTCCTTTTTGGGCATTAACCTATCCGTTGACGGCTGAAAGCGGTCAAAGCCGTAGAACTCATCGAGGTCTTCGTTTTGACAGGTTATGGCTCCCGTAAATCTAAACGAGCCAGAAGTTATGGCCGTCCGAATAATCGATATCTACAGGGTGCAACATCCACGGTGCAAGGTGCAACATCCGTCCGAAATGGAGAAACAGTGCCGTACGACTTTTAGAAATGCGTGCATGTATTTTAAATGGAACAGTACCATGGTGCATCACTCTTTAGCGATGGGAAGTCGAAGACGGGCCACGGTAATCCCGTTTTACCGTAAAAATCCATGTGTCGAAAAACGAAGGGTAAAAAACTTACGAGACCCGATTGAGATTCGGGTTGTTTTTTTGGGCATTAATCTATCCGTTGAAGGCTGAAAGCTGTCAAAGCCGTAGAACTCATCGAGGCCTTCGTTTTGACAGGTTATGGCTCCCGTAACTCTAAACGAGCCAAAAGTTATGGCCGTCCGAATAATCGATATCTACAGGGTGCAACATCCATGGTGCAAGGTGCAACATCCGTCCGAAATAGAGAAACAGTGCCGTACGACCTTTAGAAATGCGTGCATGGACTTGAAACGGAACAGTACCATGGTGCACCACTCTTCAGCGATGGAAAGTCGAAGATGGGGCACCGTAATCCCGTTTTACCGTAAAAATCCACGTGTCGAAAAACCGAAGGGTAAAAAACTAACGAGACCCGATTGAGATTCGGGTTGTCCTTTTTGGGCATTAGTCTATCCGTTGACGGCTGAAAGCTGTCAAAGTCGTAGAACTCATCGAGGCCTTCGTTTTGACAGGTTATGGCTCCCGTAACTCTTAACGAGCCAGAAGTTATGGTCGTCCGAATAATCGATATCTACAGGGTGCAAAATCCACGATGCAAGGTGCAACATCCGTCCGACATAGCGAAACAGTGTCGTACGACTTTTAGAAATGCATGCATGGATTTGAAATGGAACAGTACCATGGTGCACCACTCTCCAGCGATGGTAAATCAAAGACCAGCCACCGTAATCCCGTTTTGCCGTAAAAATCCACGTGTCGAAAAAACGAAGGGTAAAAAACTTACGAGACCCGATTGAGATTCGGGTTGTCCTTTTTGGGCATTAATCTATCGTTGACGGCTGAAAGGTGTACAAGCCGTAGAACTCATCGAGGCCTTCGTTTTGACAGGTTATGGCCCCCGTAACTCTAAACGAGCCAGAAGTTATGGCCGTCCGCATAATCGATATCTATAGGGTGCAACATCCACGGTGCAAGGTGCAACATCCGTCCGAAATGGCGAAACAATGCCGTATGACTCTTAGATATGCGTGCATGGATTTGAAATGGAACAGTACCATGGTGCACCACTCTTCCGCGATGGGAAGTCGAAGACGGGCCACGGTAATCCCGTTTTACCGTAAAAATCTACGTGTCGAAAAAACGAAGGGTAAAAAACTTACGAGGCCCGATTGAGATACGGGTTGTCCTTTTTAGGCATTAATCTATCCGTTGACGGCTGAAAGCTGTAAAAGCCGTAGAACTCATCGAGGCCTTCGTTTTGACAGGTTATGGCTCTCGTAACTCTTAACGAGCCAGAAGTTATGGCCGTCCGAATAATCGATATCTACAGGGTGCAACATCCACGGTGCAAGGTGCAACATCCGTCCGAAATGGCGAAACAGTGCCGTATGACTTTTAGAAATACGTGCATGGATTTGAAACGAAACAGTACCATGGTGTATCACTCTCCAGCGATGGTAAATCGAAGACCAGCCACCGTAATCCCGTTTTACCGTAAAAATTCATGTGTCGTAAAAACGAAGGGTAAAAAACTTACGAGACCCGATTGAGATTCGGGTTGTCCTTTTTGGGCATTAATCTATCCGTTGACGGCTGAAAGCTGTCAAAGCCGTAGAACTCATCGAGGTCTTTGTTTTGACAGGTTATGGCTCCCGTAAATCTAAACGAGCCAGAAGTTATGGCCGTCCGAATAATCGATATCTACAGGGTGCAACATCCACGGTGCAAGGTGCAACATCCGTCCGAAATGGAGAAACAGTGCCGTACGACTTTTAGAAATGCGTGCATGGATTTTAAATGGAACAGTACCATGGTGCATCACTCTTTAGCGATGGGAAGTCGAAGACGGGCCACGGTAATCCCGTTTTACCGTAAAAATCCACGTGTCGAAAAACGAAGGGTAAAAAACTTACGAGACCCGATTGAGATTCGGGTTGTTTTTTTGGGCATTAATCTATCCTTTGAAGGCTGAAAGCTGTCAAAGCCGTAGAACTCATCGAGGCCTTCGTTTTGACAGGTTATGGCTCCCGTAACTCTAAACGAGCCAAAAGTCATGGCTGTCTGAATAATCGATATCTACAGGGTGCAACATCCATGGTGCAAGGTGCAACATCCGTCCGAAATAGAGAAACAGTGCCGTACGACCTTTAGAAATGCGTGCATGGACTTGAAACGGAACAGTACCATGGTGCACCACTCTTCAGCGATGGAAAGTCGAAGATGGGGCACCGTAATCCCGTTTTACCGTAAAAATCCACGTGTCGAAAAACCGAAGGGTAAAAAACTAACGAGACCCGATTGAGATTCGGGTTGTCCTTTTTGGGCATTAGTCTATCCGTTGACGGCTGAAAGCTGTCAAAATCGTAGAACTCATCAAGGCCTTCGTTTTGACAGGTTATGGCTCCCGTAACTCTTAACGAGCCAGAAGTTATGGTCGTCCGAATAATCGATATCTACAGGGTTTAAAATCCACGGTGCAAGGTGCAACATCCGTCCGACATGGTGAAACAGTGTCGTACGACTTTTAGAAATGCGTGCATGGATTTGAAATGGAACAGTACCATGGTGCACCACTCTCCAGCGATGGTAAATCAAAGACCAGCCACCGTAATCCCGTTTTGCCGTAAAAATCCACGTGTCGAAAAAACGAAGGGTAAAAAACTTACGAGACCCGATTGAGATTCGGGTTGTCCTTTTTGGGCATTAATCTATCGTTGACGGCTAAAAGCTGTACAAGCCGTAGAACTCATCGAGGCCTTCGTTTTGACAGGTTATGGCTCCCGTAACTCTAAACGAGCCAGAAGTTATGGCCGTCCGGATAATCGATATCTATAGGGTGCAACATCCACGGTGCAAGGTGCAACATCCGTCCGAAATGGCGAAACAGTGCCGTATGACTCTTAGATATGCGTGCATGGATTTGAAATGGAACAGTACCATGGTGCACCACTCTTCCGCGATGGGAAGTCGAAGACGGGCCACGGTAATCCCGTTTTACCGTAAAAATCTACGTGTCGAAAAAACGAAGGGTAAAAAATTTACGAGGCCCGATTGAGATACGGGTTGTCCTTTTTGGGCATTAATCTATCCGTTGACGGCTGAAAGCTGTCAAAGCCGTAGAACTCATCGAGGCCTTCGTTTTGATAGGTTATGGCTCTCGTAGCTCTTAACGAGCCAGAAGTTATGGCCCTCCGAATAATCGATATCTACAGGGTGCAACATCCACGGTGCAAGGTGCAACATCCGTCCGAAATGGCGAAACAGTGCCGTATGACTTTTAGAAATACGTGCATGGATTTGAAACGGAACAGTACCATGGTGTACCACTCTCCAGCGATGGTAAATCGAAAACCAGCCACCGTAACCCCGTTTTACCGTAAAAATCTACGTGTCGAAAAAACGAAGGGTAAAAAACTTACGAGACCCGTTTGAGATTCGGGTTGTCCTTTTTGGGCATTAATCTATCCGTTGACGGCTGAAAGATGTCAAAGCCGTAGAACTCATCGAGGTCTTCGTTTTGACAGGTTACGGCTCCCGTAACTCTAAAGGAGCCAGAAGTTATGGCCGTTCGAATAATCGATATCTACAGGGTGCAACATCCACGGTGCAAGGTGCAACATCCGTCCGAAATGGCGAAACAGTATCGTACGACCTTTAGAAATGCGTGCATGGATTTGAAACGGAATAGTACCATGGCGTACCACTCTCCAGCGATGGTAAATCGAAGACCGGCCACCGTAATCCCGTTTTACCGTAAAAATCCATGTGTCGTAAAAACGAAGGGTAAAAAACTTACGAGACCCGATTGAGATTCGGGTTGTCCTTTTTGGGCATTAATCTATCCGTTGATGGCTGAAAGCGGTCAAAGCCGTAGAACTCATCGAGGTCTTCGTTTTGACAGGTTATGGCTCCCGTAAATCTAAACGAGCCAGAAGTTATGGCCGTCCGAATAATCGATATCTACAGGGTGCAACATCCACGGTGCAAGGTGCAACATCCGTCCGAAATGGAGAAACAGTGCCGTACGACTTTTAGAAATGCGTGCATGGATTTTAAATGGAACAGTACCATGGTGCATCACTCTTTAGCGATGGGAAGTCGAAGACGGGCCACGGTAATCCCGTTTTACCGTAAAAATCCACGTGTCGAAAAACGAAGGGTAAAAAACTTACGAGACCCGATTGAGATTCGGGTTGTTTTTTTGGGCATTAATCTATCCGTTGAAGGCTGAAAGCTGTCAAAGCCGTAGAACTCATCGAGGCCTTCGTTTTGACAGGTTATGGCTCCCGTAACTCTAAACGAGCCAAAAGTTATGGCCGTCCGAATAATCGATATCTACAGGGTGCAACATCCATGGTGCAAGGTGCAACATCCGTCCGAAATAGAGAAACAGTGCCGTACGACCTTTAGAAATGTGTGCATGGACTTGAAACGGAACAGTACCATGGTGCACCACTCTTCAGCGATGGAAAGTCGAAGATGGGGCACCGTAATCCCGTTTTACCGTAAAAATCCACGTGTCGAAAAACCGAAGGGTAAAAAACTAACGAGACCCGATTGAGATTCGGGTTGTCCTTTTTGGGCATTAGTCTATCCGTTGACGGCTGAAAGCTGTCAAAGTCGTAGAACTCATCGAGGCCTTCGTTTTGACAGGTTATGGCTCCCGTAACTCTTAACGAGCCAGAAGTTATGGTCGTCCGAATTATCGATATCTACAGGGTGCAAAATCCACGGTGCAAGGTGCAACATCCGTCCGACATGGCGAAACAGTGTCGTACGACTTTTAGAAATGCGTGCATGGATTTGAAATGGAACAGTAGCATGGTGCACCACTCTCCAGCGATGGTAAATCAAAGACCAGCCACCGTAATCCCGTTTTGCCGTAAAAATCCACGTGTCGAAAAAACGAAGGGTAAAAAACTTACGAGACCCGATTGAGATTCGGGTTGTCCTTTTTGGGCATTAATCTATCGTTGACGGCTGAAAGCTGTACAAGCCGTAGAACTCATCGAGGCCTTCGTTTTGACAGGTTATGGCTCCCGTAACTCTAAACGAGCCAGAAGTTATGGCCGTCCGCATAATCGATATCTATAGGGTGCAACATCCACGGTGCAAGGTGCAACATCCGTCCGAAATGGCGAAACAGTGCCGTATGACTCTTAGATATGCGTGCATGGATTTGAAATGGAACAGTACCATGGTGCACCACTCTTCCGCGATGGGAAGTCGAAGACGGGCCACGGTAATCCCGTTTTACCGTAAAAATCTACGTGTCGAAAAAACGAAGGATAAAAAACTTACGAGACCCGATTGAGATTCGGGTTGTCCTTTTTGGGCATTAATCTATCCGTTGACGGCTGAAAGCTGTCAAAGCCATAGAACTCATCGAGGCCTTCGTTTTGATAGGTTATGGCTCTCGTAGCTCTTAACGAGCCAGAAGTTATGGCCGTCCGAATAATCGATATCTACAGGGTGCAACATCCACGGTGCAAGGTGCAACATCCGTCCGAAATGGCGAAACAGTGCCGTATGACTTTTCGAAATGCGTGCATGGATTTGAAACGGAACAGTACCATGGTGTACCACTCTCCAGCGATGGTAAATCGAAGACCAGCTACCGTAACCCCGTTTTACCGTAAAAATCCACGTGCCGAAAAAACGAAGGGTAAAAAACTTACGAGACCCGTTTGAGATTCGGGTTGTCATTTTTGGGCATTAATCTATCCGTTGACGGCTGAAAGATGTCAAAGCCGTAGAACTCATCGAGGTCTTCGTTTCGACAGGTTATGGCTCCCGTAACTCTAAATGAGCCAAAAGTTATGGCCGTTCGAATAATCGATATCCACAGGGTGCAACATCCACGGTGCAAGGTGCAACATCCGTCCGAAATAGCGAAACAGTGTCGTACGACCTTTAGAAATGCGTGCATGGATTTTAAACGGAACAGTACCATGGTGTACCACTCTCCAGCGATGGTAAATCGAAGACCGGCCACCGAAATCCCGTTTTACCGTAAAAATCCATGTGTCGTAAAAACGAAGGGTAAAAAACTTACGAGACCCGATTGAGATTCGGGTTGTCCTTTTTGGGCATTAATCTATCAGTTGATGGCTGAAAGCTGTCAAAGCCGTAGAACTCATCGAGTCCTTCGTTTTGACAGTTTATGGCTCCCATAACTCTTAACGAGCCAGAAGTTATGGTCGTCCGAATAATCGATATCTACAGGGTGCAACATCCACGGTGCAAGGTGCAACATCCGTCCAACATGGCGAAACAGTGTCGTACGACTTTTAGAAATGCGTGCATGGATTTGAAATGGAACAGTACTATGGTGCACCACTCTCCAGCGATGGTAAATCAAAGACCAGCCACCGTAATCCCGTTTTGCCGTAAAAATCCACGTGTCGAAAAAACGAAGGGTAAAAAACTTACGAGACCCGATTGAGATTCGGGTTGTCCTTTTTGGGCATTAATCTATCGTTGACGGCTGAAAGCTGTACAATCCGTAGAACTCATCGAGGCCTTCGTTTTGACAGGTTATTGCTCCCGTAACTCTAAACGAGCCAGAAGTTATGGCCGTCCGAATAATCGATATCTACAGGGTGCAACATCCATGGTGCAAGGTGCAACATCCATGGTGCAAGGTGCAACATCCGTCCGAAATAGCGAAACAGTGCCGTACGACCTTTAGAAATGCGTGCATGGACTTGAAACGGAACAGTACCATGGTGCACCACTCTTCAGCGATGGGAAGTCGAAGATGGGGCACCGTAATCCCGTTTTACCTTAAAAATCCACGTGTCGAAAAACCGAAGGGTAAAAAACTAACGAGACCTGATTGAGATTCGGGTTGTCCTTTTTGGGCATTAGTCTATCCGTTGACGGCTGAAAGCTGTCAGAGTCGTAGAACTCATCGAGGCCTTCGTTTTGACAGGTTATGGCTCCCGTAACCCTTAACGAGCCAGAAGTTATGGTCGTCCGAATAATCGATATCTACAGGGTGCAAAATCCACGGTACAAGGTGCAACATCCGTCCGACATGGCGAAACAGTGTCGTACGACTTTTAGAAATGCGTGCATGGATTTGAAATGGAACAGTACCATGGTGCACCACTCTCCAGCGATGGTAAATCAAAGACCAGCCACCGTAATCTCGTTTTGCCGTAAAAATCCACGTGTCGAAAAAACGAAGGGTAAAAAACTTACGAGACCCGATTGAGATTCGGGTTGTCCTTTTTGTGCATTAATCTATCGTTGACTGCTGAAAGCTGTACAAGCCGTAGAACTCATCGAGGCCTTCGTTTTGACAGGTTATGACTCCCGTAACTCTAAACGAGCCAGAAGTTATGGCCGTCCGCATAATCGATATCTATAGGGTGCAACATCCACGGAGCAAGGTGCAACATCCGTCCGAAATGGCGAAACAGTGCCGTATGACTTTTAGATATGCGTGCATGGATTTGAAATGGAACAGTACCGTGGTGCACCACTCTTCCGCGATGGGAAGTCGAAGACGGGCCACGGTAATCCCGTTTTACCGTAAAAATCAACGTTTCGAAAAAATGAAGGGTAGAAAACTTACGAGACCCAATTGAGATTCGGGTTGTCCTTTTTGGGCATTAATCTATCCGTTGACGGCCGAAAGCTGTCAAAGCCGTAGAACTCATCGAGGCCTTCGTTTTGATAGGTTATGGCTCTCGTAACTCTTAACGAGCCAGAAGTTATGGCCGTCCGAATAATCGATATCTACAGGGTGCAACATCCACGGTGCAAGGTGCAACATCCGTCCGAAATGGCGAAACAGTGCCGTATGACTTTTAGAAATGCGTGCATGGATTTGAAATGGAACAGTACCATGGTGTACCACTCTCCAGCGATGGTAAATCGAAGACCAGCCACTGTAACCCCGTTTTACCGTAAAAATCCACGTGTCGAAAAAACGAAGGGTAAAAAACTTACGAGACCCGTTTGAGATTCGGGTTGTCCTTTTTGGGCATTATTCTATCCGTTGACGGCTGAAAGATGTCAAAGCCGTAGAACTCATCGAGGTCTTCGTTTCGATAGGTTATGGCTCCCGTAACTCTAAATGAGACAGAAGTTATGGCCGTTCGAATAATCGATATCTACAGGGTGCAACATCCACGGTGCAAGGTGCAACATCCGTCCGAAATGGCGAAACAGTGTCGTACGACCTTTAGAAATGCGTGCATGGATTTGAAACGGAACAGTACCATGGTGTACCACTCTCCAGCGATGGTAAATCGAAGACCACCATCGTAATCCCGTTTTACCGTAAAAATCCATGTGTCGTAAAAACGAAGGGTAAAAAATTTATGAGACCCGATTGAGATTCGGGTTGTCCTTTTTGGGCATTAATCTATCCGTTGACGGCTGAAAGCTGTCAAAGCCGTAGAACTCATCGATGAAAGTGCGGTGTGTATACAATTATATGTGCTAATATAGTATACACGGATCGTGTAATATGGATTACAATACAAATGCGGAAATAGATGATAATAGCATTGTAAATAGAAAATAGAAAAATCACACCAGAGATTTTTATACTGGTTCGGAGCACCGTCCTACGTCCAGTCCCAGACTTCTATCTGGATTTTCACTATTAACTACCTCGCTTCACCCGGAGGAACAGGTTTACAATACCCGAACAACCGAACGGGATTTCACGCCTCTAATACACTGAGGACTTCAACACTTGCCTCTTACAACACAGAGGACTTCAACAAAAGAACAAATACAATTGTTGTTGACAACTTGTGTTCTTGAAAACACGGATTTGTCACTAGCAGTACACCCTTCCTATAATCTTATCCTCAAAGTATGCGATATGATGTTTTGAAAAGATTAAGGAAAGTACATTATTGAATCAAAGGATATGAAATAGGTTCAAAGATTCAATAAATAATTTAGAGCTTTTATAATACAGAATTGAGATCAGAGATTAGATTAAAAGAATATATGAAATCGTTGTAAAAACTTGTGTTTGAATCAATGATTTAGATGAGTATATATAGAGAAAAAATAGTTGTAATCTTTGTGAACAGTTGCCATTAAGAGTTATGATCATTGATGAAAGATAGGAGATGCAACCTTTGGAGAAGAGAAGTGTCTTTTGGAAAAGTTGCTTTCTGTTTAAAAACGGTCGACAGGTCAAAAATGGACCGGTAGACAGGAATTCAAATATATATATACGTTATGTGCATGTGTGCACGTTCACTGTGCAATTTACACAGGAACGGTCGACCGCACCTATATTGACCGGTCGACCGGTGCCTGTTAAATTGCACATTGAATTGTGCAACTGCATGCAACTTATAAATTATTCGTATATATATTGATTCCCTTGATATGCATGATTATTTGAGGATAGATTTTAACAAATTTATTACTATTACAACAACAAATAATCAACCTATAATCTAGAGTACCATATATAGCTCTATTGACCTTGTTTTTGTCGATCGCCTTGTTTGTCAGAAATCAATCGCCTTATTTGTCAGAAATCAAAACTTTCATAAAGCTTGTGACTCAACATTCTCCCCCTTTTTGATTGATGACAATATATATATCTGCAAATCTGAATCTCCCCCTGAGTATGTGATTTCTTTCCTGCAAGCAATTGTTAGCCCTTTCTCCTCCATTGTCATCGACAAAAAGGAGTAACAGATCACTAGAATATGATATGCGTAGAATGACTATGATAAGCATAGAAAAATAAATCATTAACACATCAAAGACATAACAGAGTTTACTACAGAACATAATGTTAATTGAAAAGCATAAATAACGACACTATTTAGTACAAGTGTCGAAAAATGTTTTTAAAGAGCTAAAACATAATAGAATCTAGGATGAAGTAGATCGAATCTCCTCTTCATCATCGTCATCGTCGTCATCATCATCATCTTCATCTTCTTCCTCTTCCTCCTCATCATTGTTCCCTCTAGACGATTCGCCCTCGTCAGATGATGTCCATGTGAAAACTGGAGCAGCAGGACGTTTTCCTGGATCTTGTGCTTGAACAGAGGTGGATGAGGAACATGATATAGCGTCCCATAGCATACCGAAGAACGACTTGACCTTATTGAAGCGCTTATCAATTTTAGAGTCCATACGCTTGAGACGAGATTCAAGCAGAAATTGATTACGCGCAATGGTTTCAAGAGATTCTTTTGATTACGCGCAAGCGTTTGAAATTGATTACTTCATCGGCTTTTGGATCGAATTTTCCAAGCTGGTCTTTCGTATTTAAAATAAAGCACTTGGAACCAAAAACTTTGAAGTATGAGATTTTGGGCTTTCTTTTGTTAAACAATTCATAAGGAGTATTCTTGGTAAGAGGTCTTATGGACACACGATTTAAAACATAACAGGCAGTTGCGACAGCTTCTGCCCAGAAATGTTTTGGTAAGGTGGTTCCATTCAATAATGTTCTTGCACATTCTTGTAAAGTTCGGTTCTTTCGTTCTACTGCTCCGTTCTGTTGTGGAGTTCTGGGAAACGAAAAATTATGATATATACCTTTCTTTGTACAAAAATGTTCAAATTCATTATTTTCAAACTCTCCGCCATGATCACTTCTTATATTTTTAACTTTAATCCCTTTTGATTTTTGAATTCTTTTGACGAAAGATTTGAAATGATCGAAAGTATCACTTTTATTTTTTAAGAAAATTGTCCATGTATAACGAGAGAAATCATCAACAATTACAACCACATATTGACTGTGATTTATTGATTGAACTCTAGTAGGTCCAAATAAATCCATGTGCAGTAACTCAAGTGGTTGTAATGTTGATATGACTTTCTTGGATTTAAACGATGATTTGGTCAATTTTCCTAATTGACATGCATCACAAATGTTGTTAACTTTAAAACTCATTTTGGGTAGTCCTCTAACTAGATTGTTTTTGGCTAGCTTGTCAATAGTTCTGAAGTTTATATGACAGAAACGTTTGTGCCATAGCCATGGATCATTGTCATTAGCCACAAGACACATATCTGAATTATGATTAATATTCATATTTAGAATATATATATTTCTGTCTCTATAACCTTCAAAAACCAAATTATGGTCTTTATCTAAAATACTACACTTATTATTTGAAAAGGAAATTATAAAACCCTTGTCACATAACTGACTAATACTAAGTAAATTGTGTTTTAAATTTCTAACTAGCATGACATTAGTAATAAGAGGTAAGTTAGATGTACCGCAATTGCTCACATCGCCTTTGCCGATGATATAACCTTTTGAATTGTCTCCAAAAGTGACTGAGCCACCATCTGAGTATTTAATATTTGTTAATAAGCTCTTGTCTCCCGTCATATGCTTTGAGCAACCACTGTCCAATATCCACTTTCCTCTTTTCTTCAGTGGGACCTGCAAAAAATAGAATTAAGTTCATGGTACCCACTTTTTATAGGGTCCTAAGAGTTAGGTCTTAGGAGTCCAAACCCATTTGGGTCCGGTATCCCCTTTATATATATAATTGTTATTAAAATGTACATTATTCATGAATTGCTGAATGTATTTGTTCCTAATCAAATTATTATTTGTTTTAGGAACCCATATTTTGATAGTCTTGACATTTCTCTTTTGAAATTTCACAACTGGTTTTGGTTTGAAATATAATAAACTAAGATTTTTCTTAGCTTCAGTTTTTTGTACTTTCTTCTTACTTTTATTTCTAAGTTGTTTCTTAGTTTCATGTTTGTTATATCCCAAATCTTGTTTATCTGAAATAGATTGTGAACTTTCAATGATTTTAGTCAAATTTTCTCGACCTTTGTTAAAGTTAGAAACATTTTGAGTAATGTCATCAAACTTTGTTTGTAAACTAGCTTTTTCTAGGTCTAGAATTTTGACTTTTGCTTTAAGTTCATGATTTTCAGTAGTGAGAGCATTATTTTTCTCTTTTTGAGCTTCTATTTCTTGACTCAAAAGAGATATTTGAGAGTCAACATTAGATGATGATTCTTGAATATTTTCAAGTTCTTCTTCTAATATTTTCTTCTCATCTTTTAACATATCTCGTTCAAACTCTGCTCTACTTAAATCTGCTTTGACTACTTTTAATTGACGTTTTAAGTCTTTATATTTGACTATCAATTCAACATTAATATCAAGTAATTCATCAAATGTAGGAATTTGTACCTCATCTTCTGTTGCCATAAAGCAAACATTAGCTTGTTCATTCTCCGAATCACTTTCACTTTCTGATGAAGATGACTCTGAATCATCCCATGTTACTGAGAAGGCTCGTTTCTTTGATTTGTCCTTCTTATATTTGAATTTGTCATTTTCTGACTTTTTCTTTTGTTCTGGACAATCCTTCTGCATGTGTCCCTTTTTATGGCAGTTGAAACATTCTATAGCAGATGAAGATGGCTTATTTGATCCAGGTTTTCTTTTATTGTAGCGACTGGCTTTTCGATATTTTAGGAATTTTTTGAAACCTTTAGCAATGAACGCCAAATCTTCATCTTCAGAATCTGATTCATTTTCATCTTTCTCAACATGAAATGCTACATTTTTCTTTTCTTCTTTCTGTTCTTTTCTAGCCTGCAAATTTGCTTCATAGGACATTAAATTTCCTATCAATTCATCTGGCTTCATGACGGAAAGGTCATTAGCTTCTTCAATTGCTAATACTTTTCCTTCCCATTCATTAGTCAGAGAATGTAGGATTGTTGAAACAACATCAAAATCAGAATACTTTTGTCCTAACCCAATAAGTGCATGGTGAATAGTTTGAAACCGTGAATACATGTCATTGATTGTTTCATTTGGTTTCATTTTGAAATTTTGAAATTGACTTTTCAGCATGGCTATTTTGGCTTGTTTAACCTTGTTAGTACCTTCATGAGTGATTTTTAGCGTTTGCCAAATTTGATATGCAGTAGTGCAGATACTAACACAGTTATATTCATTTTGGTCTAATGCACAGAACAACATATTTATTGCTCTTGCATTTACGGCTGCTGCCGTTTTCTCAGCCACAGTCCATTCTGAATAATCAGTTGTTGGATTCACTATTTCTCTTTGAGTAGCATTCCAAGCATCATAGCTACTTGATTGCATAAAGAATGACATACGTGTTGCCCAATAACTATAGTTAAGACCATTGAAAAATGGAGGTCTTTGTGTCGATTGCCCTTCTGTGTAAGTGGTGTTTTGAGTGCTAGTACTTGCGTTATTTGCCATATTACAAGAATATATCAAATAACTGTGTTACGGTTATATGATGACCGTGCTCTGATACCAATTGAAAGTGCGGTGTGTATACAATTATATGTGCTAATATAGTATGCACGGATCGTGTAATATGGATTACAATACAAATGCGGAAATAGATGATAATAGCATTGTAAATAGAAAATAGAAAAATCACACCAGAGATTTTTATACTGGTTCGGAGCACCGTCCTACGTCCAGTCCCAGACTTCTATCTGGATTTTCACTATTAACTACCTCGCTTCACCCGGAGGAACAGGTTTACAATACCCGAACAACCGAACGGGATTTCACGCCTCTAATACACTGAGGACTTCAACACTTGCCTCTTACAACACAGAGGACTTCAACAAAAGAACAAATACAATTGTTGTTGACAACTTGTGTTCTTGAAAACACGGATTTGTCACTAGCAGTACACCCTTCCTATAATCTTATCCTCAAAGTATGCGATATGATGTTTTGAAAAGATTAAGGAAAGTATATTATTGAATCAAAGGATATGAAATAGTTTCAAAGATTCAATAAATAATTTAGAGCTTTTATAATACAGAATTGAGATCAGAGATTAGATTAAAAGAATATATGAAATCGTTGTAAAAACTTGTGTTTGAATCAATGATTTAGATGAGTATATATAGAGAAAAAATAGTTGTAACTCTTTGTGAACAGTTGCCATTAAGAGTTATGATCATTGATGAAAGATAGGAGATGCAACCTTTGGAGAAGAGAAGTGTCTTTTGGAAAAGTTGCTTTCTGTTTAAAAACGGTCGACAGGTCAAAAATGGACCGGTAGACAGGAATTCAAATATATATATACGTTATGTGCATGTGTGCACGTTCACTGTGCAATTTACACAGGAACGGTCGACCGCACCTATATTGACCGGTCGACCGGTGCCTGTTAAATTGCACATTGAATTGTGCAACTGCATGCAACTTATAAATTATTCGTATATATATTGATTCCCTTGATATGCATGATTATTTGAGGATAGATTTTAACAAATTTATTACTATTACAACAACAAATAATCAACCTATAATCTAGAGTACCATATATAGCTCTATTGACCTTGTTTTTGTCAATCGCCTTGTTTGTCAGAAATCAATCGCCTTATTTGTCAGAAATCAAAACTTTCATAAAGCTTGTGACTCAACAATCGAGGCCTTCGTTTTGACAGTTTATGGCTCCCATAACTCTTAACGAGCCAGAAGTTATGGTCGTCCGAATAATTGATATCTACAGGGTGCAACATCCACGGTGCAAGGTGCAACATCCGTCCGACATGGCGAAACAGTGTCGTACGACTTTTAGAAATGCGTGCATGGATTTGAAATGGAACAGTACCATGGTGCACCACTCTCCAGCGATGGTAAATCAAAGACCAGCCACCGTAATCCCGTTTTGCCGTAAAAATCCACGTGTCGAAAAAACGAAGGGTAAAAAACTTACGAGACCCGATTGAGATTCGGGTTGTCCTTTTTGGGCGTTAATCTATCGTTGACGGCTGAAAGCTGTACAATCCGTAGAACTCATCGAGGCCTTCGTTTTGACAGGTTATTGCTCCCGTAACTCTAATCGACCCAGAAGTTATGGCCGTCCGAATAATCGATATCTACAGGGTGCAACATCCATGGTGCAAGGTGCAACATCCGTCCGAAATAGCGAAATAGTGCCGTACGACCTTTAGAAATGCGTGCATGGACTTGAAACGGAACAGCACCATGGTGCACCACTCTTCAGCAATGGAAAGTCGAAGATGGGGCACCGTAATCCCGTTTTACCGTAAAAATCCACGTGTCGAAAAACCGAAGGGTAAAAAACTAACGAGACCCGATTGAGATTCGGGTTGTCCTTTTTGGGCATTATTCTATCCGTTGACGGCTGAAAGCTGTCAAAGTCGTAGAACTCATCGAGGCCTTCGTTTTGACAGGTTATGGCTCCCGTAACTCTTAACGATCCATAAGTTATGGTCGTCCGAATAATCGATATCTACAGGGTGCAAAATCCACGGTGCAAGGTGCAACATCCGTCCGACATGGCGAAACAGTGTCGTACGACTTTTAGAAATGCGTGAATGGATTTGAAATGGAACAGTACCATGGTGCACCACTCTCCAGCGATGGTAAATCAAAGACCAGCCACCGTAATCCCGTTTTGCCGTAAAAATCCACGTGTCGAAAAAACGAAGAGTAAAAAACTTACGAGACCCGATTGAGATTCGGGTTGTCCTTTTTGGGCATTAATCTATCGTTGACGCCTGAAAGCTGTACAAGCCGTAAAACTCATTGAGGCCTTCGTTTTGACAGGTTATGGCTCCCGTAACTCTAAACGAGCCAGAAGTTATGGCCGTCCGCATAATCGATATCTATAGGGTGCAACATCCGCGGTGCAAGGTGCAACATCCGTCCGAAATGGCGAAACAGTGCCGTATGACTTTTAGATATGTGTGCATGGATTTGAAATGGAAGAGTACCATGGTGCACCAATCTTCAGCGATGGGAAGTCGAAGACGGGCCACGGTAATCCCGTTTTACCGTAAAAATCTACGTGTCGAAAAAACGAAGGGTAAAAAACTTACGAGACCCGATTGAGATTCGGGTTGTCCTTTTTGGGAATTAATCTATCCGTTGACGGCTGAAAGCTGTCAAAGCCGTAGAACTCATCGAGGCCTTCGTTTTGATAGGTTATGGCTCTCGCAACTCTTAACGAGCCAGAAGTTATGGCCGTCCGAATAATCGATATCTACAGGGTGCAACATCCACGGTGCAAGATGCAACATCCGTCCGAAATGGCGAAACAGTGTCGTATGACTTTTAGAAATACGTGCATGGATTTGAAACGGAACAGTACCATGGTGTACCACTCTCCAGCGATGGTAAATCGAAGACCAACCACCGTAACCCCTTTTTACCGTAAAAATCAACGTGTCGAAAAAACGAAGGGTAAAAAACTTACGAGACCCGTTTGAGATTCGGGTTGTCCTTTTTGGGCATTAATCTATCCGTTGAGGGATGAAAGATGTCAAAGCCGTAGAACTCATCGAGGTCTTCGTTTTGACAGGTTATGGCTCCCGTAACTCTAAACGAGCCAGAAGTTATGGCCGTCCGAATAGTCGATATCTACAGGGTGCAACATCCACGGTGCAAGATGCAACTTCCGTCCGAAATGGCGAAACAGTGTCGTACGACTTTTAGAAATGCGTGCATGGATTTGAAACGGAACAGTACCATGGTGTACCACTCTCCAGCGATGGTAAATCGAAGACCGGCCACCGTAATCCCGTTTTACCGTAAAAATCCATGTGTCGTAAAAACGAAGGGTAAAAAACATACGAGACCCGATTGAGATTCGGGTTGTCCTTTTTGGGCATTAATCTATCCGTTGACGGCTGAAAGCTGTCAAAGCCGTAGAACTCATCGAGGTCTTCGTTTTGACAGGTTATGGCTCCCGTAACTCTAAACGAGCCAGAAGTTATGGCCGTCCGAATAATCGATATCTACAGGGTGCAACATCCACGGTGCAAGGTGCAACATCCGTCCGAAATGGAGAAACAGTGCCGTACGACTTTTAGAAATGCGTGCATGGATTTGAAATGGAACAGTACCATGGTGCACCACTCTCCAGCGATGGTCAATCAAAGACCAGCCACCGTAATCCCGTTTTGCCGTAAAAATCCACGTGTCGAAAAAACGAAGGGTAAAAAACTTACGATACCCGATTGAGATTCGGGTTGTTTTTTTGGGCATTAATCTATCCGTTGAAGGCTGAAAGCTGTCAAAGCCGTAGAACTCATCGAGGCCTTCGCTTTGACAAGTTATGGCTCCCGTAACTCTAAACGGGCCAAAAGTTATGGCCGTCCGAATAATCGATATCTACAGGGTGCAACATCCATGGTGCAAGGTGCAACATCCGTCCGAAATAGCGAAACAGTGCCGTACGACCTTTAGAAATGCGTGCATGGACTTGAAACGGAACAGTACCATGGTGCACCACTCTTCAGCGATGGAAAGTCGAAGATGGGGCACCGTAATCCCGTTTTACCGTAAAAATCCACGTGTCGAAAAACCAAAGGGTAAAAAACTAACGAGACCCGATTGAGATTCGGGTTGTCCTTTTTGGGCATTAGTCTATCCGTTGACGGCTGAAAGCTATCAAAGTCGTAGAACTCATCGAGGCCTTCGTTTTGACAGGTTATGACTCCCGTAACTCTTAACGAGCTAGAAGTTATGGTCGTCCGAATAATCGATATCTACAGGGTGCAAAATCCACGGTGCAAGGTGCAACATCCGTCCGACATGGCGAAACAGTGTCGTACGACTTTTAGAAATGCGTGCATGGATTTGAAATGGAACAGTACCATGGTGCACCACTCTCCAGCGATGGTAAATCAAAGACCAGCCACCGTAATCCCGTTTTGCCGTAAAAATCCACGTGTCGAAAAAACGAAGGGTAAAAAACTTACGAGACCCGATTGAGATTCGGGTTGTCCTTTTTGGGCATTAATCTATCGTTGACGGCTGAAAGCTGTACAAGCCGTAGAACTCATCGAGGCCTTCGTTTTGATAGGTTATGGCTCCCGTAACTCTAAACGAGCCAGAAGTTATGGCCGTCCGCATAATCGATATCTATAGGGTGCAACATCCACGGTGCAAGGTGCAACATCCGTCCGAAATGGCGAAACAGTGCCGTATGACTTTTAGATATGCGTGCATGGATTTGAAATGGAACAGTACCGTGGTGCACCACTCTTCCGCGATGGGAAGTCGAAGACGGGCCACGGTAATCCCGTTTTACCGTAAAAATCCACGTGTCGAAAAAACGAAGGGTAAAAAACTTACAAGACCCGATTGAGATTCGGGTTGTCCTTTTTGGGCATTAATCTATCCGTTGACGGCTGAAAGCCGTCAAAGCCGTAGAACTCATCGAGGCCTTCGTTTTGATAGGTTATGGCACTCGTAACTCTTAACGAGCCAGAAGTTATGGCCGTCCGAATAATCGATATCTACAGGGTGCAACATCCACGGTGCAAGGTGCAACATCCGTCCGAAATGGCGAAACAGTGCCGTATGACTTTTAGAAATGCGTGCATGGATTTGAAACGGAACAGTACTATGGTGTACCACTCTCTAGCGTTGGTAAATCGAAGACCAGCCACTGTAACCCCGTTTTACCGTAAAAATCCACGTGTCGAAAAAACGAAGGGTAAAAAACTTACGAGACCCGTTTGAGATTCGGGTTGTCCTTTTTGGGCATTAATCTATCCGTTGACGGCTAAAAGATGTCAAAGCCTTAGAACTCATCGAGGTCTTCGTTTCGACAGGTTATGGCTCCCGTAACTCTAAATGAGCCAGAAGTTATGGCCGTTCGAATAATCGATATCTACAGGGTGCAACATCTACGGTGCAAGGTGCAACATCCGTCCGAAATGGCGAAACAGTGTCGTACGACCTTTAGAAATGCGTGCATGGATTTTAAACGGAACAGTACCATGGTGTATCACTCTCCAGCGATGGTAAATCGAAGACCGGCCACCGTAATCCCGTTTTACCGTAAAAATCCATGTGTCGTAAAAACGAAGGGTAAAAAACTTACGAGACCCGATTGAGATTCGGGTTGTCCTTTTTGGGCATTAATCTATCCGTTGACGGCTGAAAGCTGTCAAAGCCGTAGAACTCATCGAGGCCTTCGTTTTGACAGTTTATGGCTCCCATAACTCTTAACGAGCCAGAAGTTATGGTCGTCCGAATAATCGATATCTACAGGGTGCAACATCCACGGTGCAAGTGCAACATCCGTCCGACATGGCGAAACAGTGTCGTACGATTTTTAGAAATGCGTGCATGGATTTGAAATGGAACAGTACCATAGTGCACCACTCTCCAGCGATGGTAAATCAAAGACCAGCCACTGTAATCCCGTTTTGCCGCAAAAATCCACGTGTCGAAAAAACGAAGGGTAAAAAACTTACGAGACCCGTTTGAGATTCGGGTTGTCCTTTTTGGGCATTAATCTATCGTTGACGGCTGAAAGCTGTACACTCCGTAGAACTCATCGAGGCCTTCGTTTTGACAGGTTATTGCTCCCGTAACTCTAAACGAGCCAGAAGTTATGGCCGTCCGAATAATCGATATCTACAGGGTGCAACATCCACGGTGCAAGGTGCAATATCCGTCCGAAATGGCGAAACAGTGCCGTAAGACTTTTAGAAACGCGTGCATGGATTTGAAACGGAACAGTACCATGGTGCACCACTCTTCAGCGATGGGAAGTCGAAGACGGGCCACGGTAATCCCGTTTTACCGTAAAAATCCACGTGTCGAAAAAACGAAGGGTAAAAAACTTACGAGACCCGATTGAGATTCGGGTTGTCCTTTTTGGGCATTAATCTATCTGTTGACGGCTGAAAGCTGTCAAAGCCGTAGAACTCATCGAGGCCTTCGTTTTGACAGGTTATGGCTCCCGTAACTCTTAACGAGCCAGAAGATATGGCCGTCCCAATAATCGATATCTACAGGGTGCAACATCCACGGTGCAAGGTGCAACATCCGTCCGACGTGGCGAAACAGTGCCGTACGACTTTTTGAAATGCGTGCATGGATTTGAAACGGAACAGTACCATGGTGCACCACTCTCCAGCGATGGTAAATCGAAGACCGGCCACCGTAATCCCGTTTTGCCGTAAAAATCCACGTGTCGAAAAAACAAAGGGTAAAAATCTTACGAGACCCGATTGAGATTCGGGTTGTCCTTTTTGGGCATTAATCTATCCGTTGACGGCTGAAAGCTGTCAAAGCCGTAGAACTCATCGATTCCTTTGTTTTGACAGGTTATGGCTCCCGTAACTCTAAACGAGCCAGAAGTTATGGCCGTCCGAATAATCGATATCTGGGTGCAACATCCACGGTGCAAGGTGCGACATCCGTCTGAAATGGCGAAACAGTGCCGTATGACTTTTAGAAACGCGTGCATGGATTTGAAACGGAACAGTACCATGGTGTACCACTCTCCAGCAATGGTAAATCGAAGACCAGCCACCGTAATCCTGTTTTACCGTAAAAATCCACGTGTCGAAAAAACGAAGGGTAAAAAACTTACGAGACCCGATAGAGATTCGGGTTGTCCTTTTTGGGCATTAATCTATCCGTTGACGGCTGAAAGATGACAAAGCCGTAGAACTCATTAAGGTCTTCGTTTTGACAGGTTATGGCTCCCGTAACTCTAAATGAGCCAGAATTTATGGTCGTCCGAATAATCGATATCTACAGGGTGCAAAATCCACGGTGCAAGGTGCAACATCCGTCCGAAATGTCGAAACAGTGCCGTACGACCTTTAGAAATGCATGCATGGATTTGAAACGGAACAGTACCATGGTGTACCACTCTCCAGCGATGGTAACTCGAAGACCAGCCACCGTAATCCCGTTTTACCTAAAAATCCTCGTGTCGAAAAAACGAAGGGTAAAAAACTTACGAGACCCGATTGAGATTCGGGTTGTCATTTTTGGGCATTAATCTATCCGTTGACGGCTGAAAGCTGTCAAAGCCGTAGAACTCATTGAGGTCTCCGTTTTGACAGGTTATGGCTCCCGTAACTCTAAATGAGCCAGAAGTTATGGCCGTCCGAATAATCGATATTTACAGGGTGCAACATCCACGGTGCAAGGTGCAACATCCGTCCGAAATGGAGAAACAGTGTCGTACGACTTTTAGAAATGCGTGCATGGATTTGAAACGGAACAGTACCATCGTGCAACACTCTCCAGCGATGGGAAGTCGAAGACGGGCCACGGTAATCCCGTTTTACCGTAAAAATCCACGTGTCGAAAAAACGAAGGGTAAAAAACTTACGAGACCCGATTGAGATTCGGGATGTCCTTTTTGGGCAATAATCTATCCGTTGACGGCTGAAAGCTGTCAAAGCCGTAGAACTCATCGAGGCCTTCGTTTTGACAGGTTATGGCTCCCGTAACTCTAAACGAGCCAGAAGTTTTGGCCGTCCGAATAATCGATATCTACAGGGTGCAACATCCACGGTGCAAGGTGCAACATCCGTCCGAAATGGAGAAACAGTGTCGTACGACTTTTATAAATGCATGCATGGATTTGAAATGGAACAGTACCATGGTGCATCACTATTCAGCGATGGAAAGTCGAAGACGGGCCACGGTAATCCCGTTTTACCGTAAAAATCCACGTGTCGAAAAAACGAAGGGTAAAAAACTTACGAGACCCGATTGAGATTCGGGTTGTCCATTTTGGGCATTAATCTATCCGTTGACGAATGAAAGCTGTCAAAGCCGTAGAACTCATCGAGGTCTTCGTTTTGACAGGTTATAGCTCCCGTAACTCTAAACGAGCCAGAAGTTATGGCCGTCCGAATAATCGATATCTACAGGGTGCAACATCCACGGTGCAAGGTGCAACATCCGTCCGAAATGGCCAAACAGTGCCGTATGACTTTTAGAAATGCGTGCATGGATTTGAAATGGAACATTACCATGGTGCACCATTCTCCAGCGATGGGAAGTCGAAGACGGGCCACGGTAATCCCATTTTACCGTAAAAATCCACGTGTCGAAAAAACGAAGGGTAAAAAACTAAAGAGACCCGATTGAGATTCGGGTTGTCCTTTTTGGGCATTAATCTATCCGTTGACGGTTGAAAGCTGTCAAAGTTGTAGAACTCATCGAGGCCTTCGTTTTGACAGGTTATGGCTCCCGTAACTCTAAGCGAGCCAGAAGTTATGGCCGTCCGAATAATCGATATCTACATGGTGCAACATCCACGGTGCAAGGTGCAACATCCGTCCGAAATGGCGAAACAGTGCCGTACGACCTTGAGAAATTCGTGCATGGATTTGAAACGGAACAGTACCATGGTGCACCACTCTCATGCGATGGTAAATCCAAGACCAGCCACCGTAATCCCGTTTTACCGTAAAAATCCACGTGTCGAAAAAACGAAGGGTAAAAAACTTACGAGACCCGATTGAGATTCGGGTTGTCCTTTTTGGGCATTAGTCTATCCGTAGACGGCTGAAAGCTGTCAAAGCCGTAGAACTCATCGAGGCCTTCGTTTTGACAGGTTATGGCTCCCGTAACTCTAATCGAACCAGAAGTTATGGCCGTCCGAATAATCGATATCTACAGGGTGCAACATCCACGGTGCAAGGTGCAACATCCGTCCGAAATGGCGAAACAGTGCCGTACGACATTTAGAAATTCATGCATGGATTTGAAACGGAACAGTACCATGGTGCACCACTCTCCAGCGATGGTAAATCGAAGACCAGCCACCGTAATCCCATTTTACCGTAAAAATCCACGTGTCGAAAAAACGAAGGGTAAAAAACTTACGAAACCCGATTGAGATTCGGGTTGTCCTTTTTGGGCATTAATCTATCCGTTGACGGCTGAAAGCTGTCAAAGCCGTAGAAACCATCAAGGCCTTCGTTTTGACAGGTTATGGCTCCCGTAACTTTAAACGAGCCAGAAGTTATGGCCGTCCGAATAATCAATATCTACAGGGTGCAACATCCACGGTGCAAGGTGCAACATCCGTCCGAAATGGCGAAACAGTGCTGTACGACCTTGAGAAATTCGTGCATGGATTTGAAACGGAACAGTGCCATGGTGCACCACTCTCCAGCGATGGTAAATCGAAGACCAGCCACCGTAATCCCGTTTTACCGTAAAAATCCACGTGTCGAAAAAACGAAGGGTAAAAAACTTACGAGACCCGATTGAGATTCGGGTTGTCCCTTTTGGGAATTAATCTATCCGTTGACGCCTGAAAGCTGTCAAAGCCGTAGAACTCATCGAGGCCTTCGTTTTGACAGGTTATGGCTCCCGTAACTCTAAACGAGCCAGAAGTTATGGCCGTCCGAATAATGGATATCTACAGGGCGCAACATCCGCGGTGCAAAGTGCAACATCCGTCCGAAATGGCGAAACAGTGCCGTATAACTTTTAGAAATACGTGCATGGATTTGAAATGGAATAGTACCATGGTGCACCACTCTCCAGCGATGGGAAGTCGAAGACGGGCCGCGGTAATCCCGTTTTACCGTAAAAATCCACGTGTCGAAAAAACGAAGGGTAAAAAACTTACGAGACCCGATTGAGATTCGGGTTGTCCTTTTTAGGCATTAATCAATCCGTTGACGGCTGAAAGCTATCAAAGCCGTTGAACTCATCGAGGCCTTCGTTTTTACAGGTTATGGCTACCGTAACTCTAAACTAGCCAGAAGTTATGGCCGTCCGAATAATCGATATCTACAGGGTGCAACATCCACGGTGCAAGGTGCAACATCCGTCCAAAATGGCGAAACAGTGCCGTACGACCTTTAGAAATTCTTGCATGGACTTGAAACGGAACAGTACCATGGTGCACCACTCTCCAGCGATGGTAAATCGAAGACCAGCAACCGTAATCCCGTTTTACCGTAAAAATCCACGTGTCGAAAAAACGAAGGGTAAAAAACTTACAAGACCCGATTGAGATCCGGGTTGTCCTTTTTGGGCATTAATCTATCCGTTGACGGCTGAAAGCCATCAAAGCCGTAGAACCCATCGAGGCCTTCGTTTTGACAGGTTATGGCTCCCGTAACTCTGAACGAGCCAGAAGTTATGGTCGTCCGAATAATCGATATCTACAGGGTGCAACATCCACGGTGCAAGGTGCAACATCCGTCCGAAATGGCGAAACAGTTCCGTACGACCTTGAGAAATTCGTGCATGGATTTGAAACGGAACAGTACCATGGTGCACCACTCTCCAGCGATGGTAAGTCAAAGACCAGCCACCGTAATCCCGTTTTACCGTAAAAATCCACGTGTCGAAAAAACGAAGGGTAAAAAACTTACGACACCCGATTGAGATTTGGGTTGTCCTTTTTGGGCATTAATCTATCCGTTGACGCCTGAAAGCTGTCAAAGCCGTAGAACTCATCGAGGCCTTCGTTTTGACAGGTTATGGCTCCCGTAAATCTAAACGAGCCATAAGTTATGGCCGTCCGAATAATGGATATCTACAGGGCGCAACATCCACGGTGCAAGGTGCAACATCCGTCCGAAATGGCGAAACAGTGCCGTATGACTTTTAGAAATACGTGCATGGATTTGAAATGGAACAGTACCATGGTGCACCACTCTCCAGCGATGGGAAGTCGAAGACGGGCCACGGTAATCCCGTTTTACCGTAAAAATCCACGTGTCGAAAGAACGAAGGGTAAAAAAATTACGAGACCCGATTGAGATTCGGGTTGTCCTTTTTGGGCATTAATCTATTCGTTGACGGCTGAAAGCTGTCAAAGCCGCAGAACTCATCGAGGCCTTCGTTTTTACAGGTTATGGCTCCCGTAACTCTAAACGAGCCAGAAGTTATGGCCGTCCGAATAATCGATATCTACAGGGTGCAACATCCACGGTGCAAGGTGCAACATCCGTCCGAAATGGCGAAACAGTGTCGCACGACCTTTAGAAATTCATGCATGGATTTGAAACGGAACAGCACCATGGTGCACCACTCTCCAGCGATGGTAAATCGAAGACCAGCCACCGTAATCCCGTTTTACCGTAAAAATCCACGTGTCGAAAAAACGATGGGTAAAAAACTTACGAGGCCCGATTGAGATTCGGGTTGTCCTTTTTGGGCATTAATCTATCCGTTGACGGTTGAAAGCTGTCAAAGCCGTAGAACTCATCGAGGCCTTCGTTTTGACAGGTTATGGCTCCCTTAACTCTAAACGAGCCAGTAGTTATGGCCGTCCGAATAATCGATGTCTATAGGGTGCAACATCCACGGTGCAAGGTGCAACATCCGTCCGAAATGGCGAAACAGTGTCGTACGACCTTGAGAAATTCGTGCATGGATTTGAAGCGGAACAGTACCATGGTGCACCACTCTCCAGCGACGGTAAATCGAAGACCAGCCACCGTAATCCCGTTTTACCGTAAAAATCCACGTGTCGAAAAAACGAAGGGTAAAAAACTTACGAGACCCGATTGAGATTCGGGTTGTCCTTTTTGGGTATTAATCTATCCGTTGACGGCTGAAAGCTATCAAAGCCGTAGAACCCATCGAGGCCTTCGTTTTGATAGGTTATGGCTCCCGTAGCTCTAAACGAGCCAGTAGTTATGGCCGTCCGAATAATCGATGTCTACAGGGTGCAACGTCCACGGTGCAAGGTGCAACATCCGTCCGAAATGGCGAAACAGTGCCGTACGACCTTTAGAAATTCATGCATGGATTTGAAACGGAACAGTACCATGGTGCATCACACTCCAGCGATGGTAAATCGAAGACCAGCCACCGTAATCCCGTTTAACCGTAAATATCCACGTGTCGAAAAAACGAAGGGTAAAAAACTTACGAGACCCGATTGAGATTCGGGTTGTCCATTTTGGGCCTTAATCTATCTGTTGACGGCTGAAAGCTGTCAAAGACGTAGAACCCATAAAGGCCTTCGTTTTGACAGGTTATGGCTCCTGTAACTCTAAACGAGCCAGAAGTTATGGCCGTCCGAATAATCGATATCTATAGGGTGCAACATCCAAGGTGCAAGGTGCAACATCCGTCCAAAATGGCGAAACAGTTCCGTACGACCTTGAGAAATTCGTGCATGGTTTTGAAACGGAATAGTACCTTGGTGCACCACTCTCCAGCGATGGTAAATCGAAGACCAGCCACCGTAATCCCGTTTTACCGTAAAAATCCACGTGTCGAAAAAACGAAGGGTAAAAAACTTACGAGACCCGATTGAGATTCGGGTTGTCCTTTTTGGGCATTAATCTATCCGTTGACGCCTGAAAGCTGTCAAAGCCGTAGAACTCATCGAGGCCTTCGTTTTGATAGGTTATGGCTCCCGTAACTCTAAACGAGCCAGAAGTTATGGCCGTCCGAATAATGGATATCTACAGGGCGCAACATCCACGGTGCAAAGTGCAACATCCGTCCGAAATGGCGAAACAGTGCCGTATGACTTTAAGAAATACGTGCATGGATTTGAAATGGAACAGTACCATGGTGCACCACTCTCCAGCGATGGGAAGTCGAAGACGGGCCATGGTAATCCTGTTTTACCGTAAAAATCCACGTGTCGAAAAAACGAAGGGTAAAAAACTTACGAGACCCGATTGAGATTCGGGTTGTCCTTTTTAGGCATTAATCAATCCGTTGATGGCTGAAAGCTATCAAAGCCGTTGAACTCATCGAGGCCTTCGTTTTTACAGGTTATGGCTCCCGTAACTCTAAACTAGCCAGAAGTTATGGCCGTCCGAATAATCGATATCTACAGGGTGCAACATCCACGGTGCAAGGTGCAACATCCGTCCGAAATGGCGAAACAGTGCCGTACGACCTTTAGAAATTCGTGCATGGATTTGAAACGGAACAGTACCATGGTGCACCACTCTCCAGTGATGGTAAATCGAAGACCAGCCACCGTAATCCCGTTTTACCGTAAAAATCCACGTGTCGAAAAAACGAAGGGTAAAAAACTTACGAGGCCCGATTGAGATCCGGGTTGTCCTTTTTGGGCATTAATCTATCCGTTGACGGCCGAAAGCCGTCAAAGCCGTAGAACCCATCGAGGCCTTCGTTTTGACAGGTTATGGCTCCCGTAACTCTGAACGAGCCAGAAGTTATGGTCGTCCGAATAATCGATATCTACAGTGTGCAACATCCACGGTGCAAGGTGCAACATCCGTCCGAAATGGCGAAACAGTTCCATACGACCTTGAGAAATTTGTGCATGGATTTGAAACGGAACAGTACCATGGTGCACCACTCTCCAGCGATGGTAAGTGGAAGACCAGCCACTGTAATCCCGTTTTACCGTAATAATCAACGTGTCGAAAAAACGAAGGGTAAAAAACTTACGACACCCGATTGAGATTCGGGTTGTCCTTTTTGGGCATTAATCTATCCGTTGATGCCTGAAAGCTGTCAAAGCCGTAGAACTCATCGAGGCCTTCGTTTTGACAGGTTATGGCTCCCGTAACTCTAAACGAGCCAGAAGTTATGGCCGTCCGAATAATGGATCTCTACAGGGTGCAACATCCACGGTGCAAGGTGCAACATCCGTCCGAAATGGCGAAACAGTGCCGTATGACTTTTAGAAATACGTGCATGGATTTGAAACGGAACAGTACCATGGTGCACCACTCTCCAGCGATGGGAAGTCGAAGACGGGCCACGGTAATCCTGTTTTACCGTAAAAATCCACGTGTCGAAAGAACGAAGGGTAAAAAACTTACGAGACCCGATTGAGATTCGGGTTGTCCTTTTTGGGCATTAATCTATCCGTTGACGGCTGAAAGCTGTCAAAGCCGTAGAACTCATCGAGGCCTTCGTTTTTACAGGTTATGGCTCCCGTAACTCTAAACGAGCCAGAAGTTATGCCCGTCCGAATAATCGATATCTACAGGGTGCAACATCCACGGTGCAAGGTGCAACATCCGTCCGAAATGGCGAAACAATGCCGTACGACCTTTAGAAATTCGTGCGTGGATTTGAAACGGAACAGTACCATGGTGCACCACTCTCCAGCGATGGTAAATCGAAGACCAGCCACCGTAATCCCGTTTTACCGTAAAAATCCACGTGTCGAAAAAACGATGGGTAAAAAACTTACGAGGCCCGATTGAGATTCGGGTTGTCCTTTTTGGGCATTAATCTATCCGTTGACGGCTGAAAGCTGTCAAAGCCGTAGAACTCATCGAGGCATTCGTTTTGACAGGTTATGGCTCCCGTAACTCTAAACGAGCCAGTAGTTATGGCCGTCCGAATAATCGATGTCTATAGGGTGCAATATCCACGGTGCAAGGTGCAACATCCGTCCGAAATGGCGAAACAGTGCCGTACGACCTTGAGAAATTCGTGCATGGATTTGAAACGGTACAGTACCATGGTGCACCAATCTCCAGCGACGGTAAAACGAAGACCAGCCACCGTAATCCCGTTTTACCGTAAAAATCCACGTGTCGAAAAAACGAAGGGTAAAAAACTTACGAGACCCGATTGAGATTCGGGTTGTCCTTTTTGGGCATTAATCTATCCGTTGACAGCTGAAAGCTATCAAAGCCGTAGAACCCATCGAGGCCTTCGTTTTGACAGGTTATGGCTCCCGTAGCTTTAAACGAGCCAGTAGTTATGGCCGTCCGAATAATCGATGTCTACAGGGTGCAACATCCACGGTGCAAGGTGCAACATCCGTCCGAAATGGCAAAACAGTGCCGTACGACCTTTAGAAATTCGTGAATGGATTTGAAACGGAACAGTACCATGATGAACCACTCGCCAGCGATGGTAAATCGAAGACGGGCCACCGTAATCCCGTTTTACCGTAAAAATCCACCTGTCGAAAAAACGAAGGGTAAAAAACTTACGAGACCCGATTGAGATTCGGGTTGTCCTTTTTGGGCACTGATCTATCCGTTGACGGCTGAAAGCTGTCAAAGCCGTAGCACTCATCGAGGCCTTCGTTTTGACAGGTTATGGCTCCCGTAACTCTTAACGAGCCAGAAGTTATGGCCGTCTGAATAATCGATATATACAGGGTGCAACATCCACGGTGCAAGGTGCAACATCCGTCCGAAATGGTGAAACAGTGTCGTACGACCTTTAGAAATTCGTGCATGGATTTGAAACGGAACAGTACCACGGTGCACCACTTTCCAGCGATGGTAAATAGAAGACCAGCCATCGTAATCCCGTTTTACCGTAAAAATCCACGTGTCGAAAAAACGAAGGGTAAAAAACTTACGAGACCCGATTGAGATCCGAGTTGTCCTTTTTGGGCATTAATCTATCCTTTGACGGCTGAAAGCTATCAAAGCCGTAGAATTCATCGAGGCCTTCGTTTTGACAGGTTATGGCTCCCGTAACTCTAAACGAGAAAGAAGTTATGGCCGTCCGAATAATCGATATCTACAGGGTGCAACATCCACGGTGCAAGGTGCAACATCCGTCCGAAATGACGAAACAGTGCCGTACGACCTTTAGAAATTCGTGCATGGATTTGAAACGGAACAGTACCATGGTGCACCACTCTCCAGCGATGGTAAATCGAAGACCAGCCACCGTAATCCCGTTTTACCGTAAAAATCCACGTGTCGAAAAAACGAAGGGTAAAAAACTTACGAGACCCGATTGAGATTCGAGTTGTCCTTTTTGGGCATTAATATATCCGTTGACGGTTGAAAGCTGTCAAAGCCGTAGAACTCATTGAGGCCTTCGTTTTGACAGGTTATGGCTCCCGTAACTCTAAACGAGCCAGAAGTTATGGCCGTCCGAATAATCGATATCTACAGGGTGCAGCATCCACGGTGCAAGGTGCAACATCCGTCCGAAATGGCGAAACAGTGTCGTACGACCTTTAGAAATTCGTGCATGGATTTGAAACGGAACAGTACCATGATGCACCACTCTTCAGCGATGGTAAATCGAAGACCAGCCACCGTAATCCCGTTTAACCGTAAAAATCCACGTGTCGAAAAAACGAAGGGTAAAAAACTTACGAGACCTGATTGAGATTCGGGTTGTCCTTTTTGGGCATTAATCTATCCGTTGACGGCTGAAAGCTGTCAAAGCCGTAGAACTCATCGAGGCCTTCGTTTTGACAGGTTATGGCTCCCTTAACTCTAAACGAGCCAGAAGTTATGGCCGTCCGAATAATCGAAATCTACAGGGTGCAACATCCACGGTGCAAGGTGCAACATCCGTCCGAAATGGCGAAACAGTGCCGTACGACCTTGAGAAATTCGTGCATGGATTTGAAACGGAACACTACCATGGTGCACCACTCTCCAGCGATGGTAAATCGAAGACCAGCCACCGTAAACCTGTTTTACCGTAAAAATCCACGTGTCGAAAAAACGAAGGGTAAAAAACTTACGAGACCCGATTGAGATTCGGGTTGTCCTTTTTGGGCATCAATATTTCCGTTGATCGCTCAAAGATGTCATAGTCGTAGAACTCATCGAGGCCTTCGTTTTGACAGGATATGGCTCCCGTAACTCTAAACGAGCCAGAAGTTATGGCCGTCCGAATAATCGATGCCTACAGGGTGCAACAACCACGGTGCAAGGTGCAACATCCGTCCGAAATGGCGAAACAGTGCTGTAGGACCTTTTGAAATTCGTGCATTGATTTGAAGCGGAACAGTACCATGGTGCACCACTCTCCAGAGATGGGAAGTCGAAGACGGGCCATGGTAATCCCGTTTTACCGTAAAAATCCACGTGTCGAAAAAACTTAGGGTAAAAAACTTACGAGACCCGATTGAGATTCGGGTTGTCCTTTTTCTGCATTAATCTATCTGTTGACGGCTGAAATCTGTCAAGATGTAGAACTCATCGAGGTCTTCGTTTTGACAGGTTATGGCTCCCGTAACTCTAAACGAGCCAGTAGTTATGGCCGTCCGAATAATCGATGTCTACAGGGTGCAACATCCACGGTGCAAGGTGCAACATCCGTCCGAAATGGCGAAACAGTGCCGTACGACCTTGAGAAATTCATGCATGGATTTGAAACGGAACAGTACCATGGTGCACCACTCTCCAGCGATGGGAAGTCGAAGACGGGCCACCGTAATCCCGTTTTACCGTAAAAATCCACCTGTCGAAAAAACGAAGGGTAAAAAACTTACGAGACCCGATTGAGATTCGGGTTGTCCTTTTTGGGCATTAACCTATCCGTTGACGGCTGAAAGCTGTCAAAGCCGTAGAACTCATCGAGGCCTTCGTTTTGACAGGTTGTGGCTCCCGTAACTCTAAACGAGCCAAAAGTTATGGCCGTCCGAATAATCGATATCTACAGGGTGCAACATCCACGGTGCAATGTGCAACATCCGTCCGAAATGGCGAAACAGTGCCGTACGACTTTTAGAAATGCGTGCATGGATTTGAAACGGAACAGTACCACGGTGCACCACTCCCCAGCGATGGAAAGTCGAAGACGGGCCACGGTAATCCTGTTTTACCGTAAAAATCCACGTGTCGAAAAAACGAAGGGTAAAAAACTTACGAGACCCGATTGAGATTCGGGTTGTCCTTTTTGGGCATTAATCTATCCGTTGACGGCTAACAGCTATCAAAGCCGTAGAACTCATCGAGGCCTTCGTTTTGACAGGTTATGGCTCCCGTAACTCTAAACGAGCCAGAAGTTATGGCCGTTTGAATAATCGATATCTACAGGGTGCAAATCCACGGTGCAAGGTGCAACATCTGTCCGAAATGGTGAAACAGTGCCGTACGACATTTAGAAATGCGTGCATGGATTTGAAACGGAACAATACCATGGTGCACCACTCTCCAGCGATGGGAAGTCGAAGACGGGCCACGGTAATCCCGTTTTACCGTAAAAATCCACGTGTCGAAAAAACGAAGGGTAAAAAACTTACGAGATGCGATTGGGATTCGGGTTGTCCTTTTGGGCATTAATCTATCTGTTGACGGCTGAAAGCAGTCAATGCCGTAGAAATCATCGAGGCCTTCGTTTTGACAGGATATGGCTCCCGTAACTCTAAATGAGCCAGATGTTATGGCCGTCCGAATAATCGATATCTACAGGGTGCAACATCCACGGTGCAAGGTGCAACATCCGTCCGAAATGGTGAAACAGTGCCGTACGACTTTTAGAAATGCGTGCGTGAATTTGAAGCGGAACAGTACCATGGTGCACCACTCTCCAATGATGGGAAGTCGAAGATGGGCCACGGTAATCCCGTTTTACCGTAAAAATCCACATGTCGAAAAAACGAAGGGTAAAAAACTAACGAGACGCGATCGAGATTCGGGTTGTCCTTTTTGGGCATTAATCTATCCGTTGACGGCTGAAAGCTGTCAAAGCCGTAGAACTCATCGAGGCCTTCGTTTTGACAGGTTATGGCTTCCGTAACTCTAAACGAGCCAGAAGTTATGGCCGTCCGAATAATCGATATCTACAGGGTGCAACATCCACGGTGCAAGGTGCAACATCCGTCCGAAATGGCGAAATAGTGTCGTACGACTTTTAGAAATGCGTGCATGGATTTGAAACGGAACACTGCCATGGTGCACCCATCTCCAGCGATGGGAAGTCGAAGACGGGCCACGGTAATCCCGTTTTACCGTAAAAATCCACGTGTCAAAAAAACGAAGGGTGAAAAAATTACGAGACCCGATTGAGATTCGGGTTGTCCTTTTTGGGCATTAATCTATTCGTTGATGGCTGAAAGCTGTCATTGCCGTAGAACTCATCGAGGCCTTCGTTTTTACTGGTTGTGGCTCCCGTAACTCTAAACGAGCCAGAAGTTTTGGCCGTCCGAATAATCGATATCTACAGAGTGCAACATACCCGGTGCAAGGTGCAACATCCGTCCGAAATGGCGAAACAGTGCCGTACGACTTTTAGAAATGCGTGCATGGATTTGAAATGGAACACTACCATGGTGCACCACTCTCCAGCGAGGGGAAGTCGAAGACGGGCCACGGTAATCCCGTTTTACCGTAAAAATCCACGTGTCGAAAAAACGAAGGGTAAAAAACGTACGAGACCCGATTGAGATTCGGGTTGTCCTTTTTGGGCATTAACCTATCCGTTGACGGCTGAAAGCTGTCAAAGCCGTAGAACTCATCGAGGCCTTCGTTTTGAAAGGTTATGGCTTCCGTAACTCTAAACGAGCCAGAAGTTATGGCCGTCCGAATAATCGATATCTACAGGGTGCAACATCCACGGTGCAAGGTGCAACATCCGTCCGAAATGGCGAAACAGTGCCGTACGACTTTTAGAAATGCGTGCATGGATTTGAAACGGAACACTACCATGGTGCACCACTCTCCAGCGAGGGGAAGTCGAAGACGGGCCACGGTAATCCCGTTTTACCGTAAAAATCCACGTGTCGAAAAAACGAAGGGTAAAAAACGTACGAGACCCGATTGAGATTTGGGTTGTCCTTTTTGGGCATTAACCTATCCGTTGACGGCTGAAAGCTGTCAAAGCCGTAGAACTCATCGAGGCCTTCGTTTTGACAGGTTATAGCTTCCGTAACTCTAAACGAGCCAGAAGTTATGGCCGTCCGAATAACCGATATCTACAGTGTGCTACATCCACGGTGCAAGGTGCAACATCCGTCTGAAATGGCGAAACAGTGCCGTACGACCTTTAGAAATTCGTGCATGGATTTGAAACAGAAAAGTACCATGGTGCACCACTCTCCAGCGATGGTAAATCGAAGACCAGCCACCGTAATCCCGTTTTACCGTAAAAATCGACGTGTCGAAAAAATGAAGGGTATAAAACTTACGAGACCCGATTGAGATTCGGGTTGTCGTTTTTGGGCATTGATCTATCCTTTGATGGCTGAAAGCTGTCAAAGCCGTAGAACTCATCGAGGCCTTCGTTTTGATAGGTTATGGCTCCCGTAACTCCAAACGAGCCAGAAGTTATGGCCGTCCGAATAATCGAGAACTACAGGGTGCAACATCCACGGTGCAAGGTGCAACATCCGTCCGAAATGGCGAAACGGTGTCGTACGACCTTTAGAAACTCGTGCATGGATTTGAAACGGAACAGTACCAGGGTGCACCACTCTCCAGCGATGGGAAGTCGAAGACGGGCCACCGTAATCCCGTTTTACCGTAAAAATCCACCTGTCGAAAAAACGAAGGGTAAAAAATTTACGAGACTCGATTGAGATTCGGGTTGTCCTTTTTGGGCACTAATCTATCCGTTGACGGCTGAAAGCGGTCAAAGCCGTAGAACTCAGCGAGGCCTTCGTTTTGACAGGTTATGGCTCCCGTAACTCTAAACAAGCAAGAAGTTATGGCCTTTCGAATAATCGATATCTACAGTATGCAACATCCACGGTGCAAGGTGCAACATCCGTCCGAAATGACGAAACAGTGCCGTACGACCTTTAGAAATTCGTGCACGGATTTTAAACGTAACAGTACCATGGTGCACCACTCTCTAGCGATGGTAAATCGAAGACCAGCCACCGTAATCCCGTTTTACCGTAAAAATCCACGTGTCGAAAAAACGAAGGGTAAAAAACTTACGAGACCCGATTGAGATTCGGGTTGTCCTTTTCGGGCATTAATATATCCGTTGACGGCTGAAAGCTGCCAAAGCCGTAGAACTCATCGAGGCCTTCGTTATGACAGGTTATTGCTTTTGTAACTCTAAACGAGCCAGAAGTTATGGCCGTCCGAATAATCGATATCTACAGGGTGCAACATCCACGGTGCAAGGTGCAACATCCGTCCGAAATGGCGAAACAGTGCCGTACGACCTTGAGAAATTCGTGCATGGATTTGAAACGGAACAGTACCATGGTGCACCACTCTCCAGCGATGGTAAATCGAAGACCAGCCACCGTAATCCTGTTTGACCGTAAAAATCCACGTGTCGAAAAAACGAGGGGTAAAAAACTTACGAGACCCGATTGAGATTCGGGTTGTCCTCTTTGGGCATTAATCTATCCGTTGGCGGCTAAAAGCCGTCAAAGCCGTAAAACTCATCGAGGCCTTCGTTTTGACAGGTTATAGCTCATGTAACTCTAAACGAGCAAGAAGTTATGGCCGTCCGAATAATCGGTATATACAGGGTGCAACATCCACGGTGCAAGGTGCAACATCCGTCCGAAATGGCGAAACAGTGCCGTATGACTTTTAGAAATGCGTGCATGGATTTGAAACGGAACAGTAACATGGTGCACCACTCTCTAGTGATGGGAAGTCGAAGACGGGCCACGGTAATCCCGTTTTACCGTAAAAATCCACGTGTCGAAAAAACGAAGGGTAAAAAATTTACGAGACCAGATTGAGATTCGGGTTGTCCTTTTTGGGCATTAATCTTTCCGTTGACGGCTGAAAGCTGTCAAAGCCGTAGAACTCATCGAGGCCTTCGTTTTGACAGGTTATGGCTCCCGTAACTCTAAACGAACCAGAAGTTATGGCCGTCCGAATAATCGATGTCTACAGGGTGCAACAACCACGGTGCAAGGTGCTACATCCGTCCGAAATGGCGAAACAGTGCCGTACGACTTTTAGAAATGCGTGCATGGATTTGAAACGAAACAGTACCACAGTGCACCACTCTTCAGCGATGGGATGTTGAAAACGAGCCACCGTAATCCCGTTTTACCGTAAAAATCCACCTGTCGAAAAAACGAAGGGTAAAAAACTTACGAGACCCGATTGAGATTCGGGTTGTCCTTTTTGGGCACTAATCTATCCGTTGACGGCTGAAAGCTATCAAAGCCGTAGAACTCATCGAGGCCTTCGTTTTGGCAGGTTATGACTCCCGTAACTCTTAACGAGCCAGAAGTTATGGCCATCCGAATAATCGATCTCTACAGGGTGCAACATCCACGGTGCAAGGTGCAACATCCGTCCGAAATGGCGAAACAGTGACCTACGACCTTTAGAAATTCGTGCATGGATTTGAAACGGAACAGTACCATGGTGCACCACTCTCCAGCGATGGTAAATCGAAGGCCAGCCACCGTAATCCCGTTTACCGTCAAAATCCACGTGTCGAAAAAACGAAAGGTAAAAAACTTACGAGACCCGATTGAGATTCGGGTTGTCCTTTTTGGGCATTAATCTATCCGTCGACGGCTGAATGCCGTCAAAGCCATAGAACTCATCGAGGCCTTCGTTTTGACAGGTTATGGCTCCCGTAACTCTAAACGAGAGAGAAGTTATGGCCGTCCGAATAATCGATATCTATAGGGTGCAACATCCACGGTGCAAGGTGCAACATCCGTCCGAAATGGCGAAACAGTGCCGTACGACCTTGAGAAATTCGTGCATGGATTTGAAATGGAACAGTACCATGGTGCACCACTCTCCAGCGATGGTAAATCGAAGACCAGCCACCGTAATCCCGTTTTACCGTAAAAATCCACGTGTCGAAAAAACGAAGGGTAAAAAACTTACGAGACCCGATTGAGATTCGGGTTGTCCTTTTTGGGCATTAATCTATCCGTTGACGGCTGAAAGCTGTCAAAGCCGTAGAACTCATCGAGGCCTTCGTTTTGACAGGTTATGGCTCCTGTAACTCTAAACGAGCCAGAAGTTATGGCCGTCCGAATAATCGATATCTACAGGGTGCAACATCCACGGTGCAAGGTGCAACATCCGTCCAAAATGGCGAAACAGTGCCCTACGACCTTTAGAAATCCGTGCATGGATTTGAAACGGAACAGTACCATGGTGCACCACTCTCCAGCGATGGTAACTCGAAGACCAGCCACCGTAATCCCGTTTTACCGTAAAAATCCACGTGTCGAAAAAACGAAGGGTAAAAAACTTACGAGACCCGATTGAGATTCGAGTTGTCATTTTTGGGCATTAATCTATCCGTTGACGGCTGAAAGCTGTCAAAGCCGTAGAACTCATCGAGGCCTTCGTTTTGACAGGTAATGGCTCTCGTAACTCTAAACGAGCCAGAAGTTATGGCCGTCCGAATAATCGATATCTACAGGGTGCAACATCCACGGTGCAAGGTGCAACATCCGTCCGAAATGGCGAAACGGTGCCGTACGACCTTTAGAAATTCGTGCATGGATTTGAAACGGAACAGTACCATGGTGCACCACTCTTCAGCGATGGGAAGTCGAAGACGGGCCACGGTAATCCCGTTTTACCGTAAAAATCCACGTGTCGAAAAAACGAAGGGTAAAAAACTTACGAGACCCGAATGAGATTCGGGTTGTCCTTTTTGGGCATTAATCTATCCGTTGACGGCTGAAAGCTGTCAAAGCCGTAGAACTCATCGAGGCCTTCGTTTTGACAGGTTATGGCTCTCGTAAATCTAAACCAGCCAAAAGTTATGGCCGTCCGAATAATCGAGAACTATAGGGTGCAACATCCGCGGTGCAAGGTGCAACATCCGTCCGAAATGGCGAGACAGTGCCGTACGACTTTTAAAAATGCGTGCATAGATTTGAAACGGAACAGTACCATGGTGCACCACTCTTCAGCGATGGAAAGTCGAAGACGGGCCACGGTAATCCAGTTTTACCGTAAAAATCCACGTGTCGAAAAAACGAAGGGTAAAAAACTTACGAGACCCGATTGAGATTCGGGTTGTCCTTTTTGAGCATTAATCTATCCATTGACGGCTGAAAGCTGTCAAAGCCGTAGAATTCATCGAGGCCTTCGTTTTGACAGGTTATGGCTCCCGTAACTCTAAACGAGCGAGAAGTTATGGCCGTCTGAATAATCGATATCTACAGGGTGCAACATCCACGGTGCAAGGTGCAACATCCGTCCGAAATGGCGAAACAGTGCTGTAGGACCTTTTGAAATTCGTGCATGGATTTGAAGCGGAACAGTACCATGGTGCACCACTCTCCAGCGATGGGAAGTCGAAGACGGGCCACGGTAATCCCGTTTTACCGTAAAAATTCACGTGTCGAAAAAACGAAGGGTAAAAAACTTACGAGACCCGATTGAGATTCGGGTTGTCCTTTTTGGGCATTAATCTATCCGTTGACGGCTGAAAGCTGTCAAATTCGTAGAACTCAACGAGGCCTTTGTTTTGACAGGTTATGGCTCCCGTAACTATAAACGAGCCAAAAGTTATGGCCGTCCGAATAATCGAGAACTATAGGGTGCAACATCCACGGTGCAAGGTGCAACATCCGTCCGAAATGGCGAAACATACAACTTTTAGAAATGCGTGCATAGATTTGAAACGGAACAGTACCATGGTGCACCACTCTTCAGCGATGGGAAGTCGAAGACGGGCCACGGTAATCCAGTTTTACCGTAAAAATCCACGTGTCGAAAAAACGAAGGGTAAAAAACTTACGAGACCCGATTGAGATTCAGGTTGTCGTTTTTGGGCATTAATCTATCCTTTGACGGCTGAAAGCTGTCAAAGCCGTAGAACTCATCATGGCCTTCGTTTTGACAGGTTATGGCTCCCGTAACTCTAAACGAGCAAGAAGTTATGGTCGTCCGAATAATCGATATCTACAGGGTGCAACATCCACGGTGCAAGGTGCAACATCCGTCCGAAATGGCGAAACTGTGTCGTACGACCTTTAGAAATTTGTGCATGGATTTGAAATGGAACAGTACCATGGTGCACCACTCTCCAGCGATGGTAAATCGAAGACCAGCCATCGTAATCCCGTTTTACCGTAAAAATCCACGTGTCGAAAAAACGAAGGGTAAAAAACTTACGAGACCTGATTGAGATTCGGGTTGTCCTTTTTGGGCATTAATCTATCCGTTGACGGCTGAAAGCTGTCATTGCCGCAGAACTCATCGAGGCCTCCGTTTTGACAGGTTATGGCTCCCCCAACTCTAAACGAGCAAGAAGTTATGGCCGTCCGAATAATCGATATCTGCAGGTTGCAACATCCACGGTGCAAGGTGCAACATCCGTCCGAAATGGCGAAACAGTGTCGTACGACCTTGAGAAATTCGTGCATGGATTTGAAACGGAACAGTACCATGGTGCACCACTCTCCAGCGATGGTAAATCGAAGACCAGCCACCGTAATCCCGTTTTATCGTAAAAATCCACGTGTCGAAAAAACGAAGGGTAAAAAACTTACGTGACCCGATTGAGATTCAGGTTGTCCTTTTTGGGCATTAATCTATCCGTTGACGGCTGAAAGCTATCAAAGAAGTAGAACTCATCAAGGACTTTGTTTTGACAGGTTATGGCTCCCGTAACTCTAAACGAGCGAGAAGTTATGGCCGTCCGAATAATCGATATCTACAGGGAGCAACATCCACGGTGCAAGGTGCAACATCCGTCCGAAATGGCGAAACAGTGCCGTATGACTTTTAGAAATGCGTGCATGGATTTGAAACGGAACAATACCATGGTACACCACTCTCCAGCGATGGTAAATCGAAGACCAACCACCGTAATCCCGTTTTACCGTAAAAATCCACGTGTCGAAAAAACGAAGGGTAAAAAACTTACGAGACCCGATTGAGATTCGAGTTGTCCTTTTTAGGCATTAATCTATCCGTTGACGGCTGAAAGCTGTCAAAGCCATAGAACTCATCGAGGCCTTCGTTTTGCCAGGTTATGGCTCTCGTAACTCTAAACGAGCCAGAAGTTATGGCCGTCCTAATAATCGATGTCTACAGGGTGCAACATCCACGGTGCAAGGTGCAATATCCGTCCGAAATGGCGAAACAGTGCCATACGACCTTTAGAAATTCGTGCATGGATTTGAAACGGAACAGTACCATGGTGCACCACTCTTCAGCGATGGCAAGTCAAAGACGGGCCTCGGTAATCCCATTTTACCGTAAAAATCTACGTGTCAAAAAAACGAAGGGTAAAAAACTTACGAGACCCGATTGAGATTCGGGATGTCCTTTTTGGGCATTAATCTATCCGTTGACGGCTGAAAGCTTTCAAAGCCGTAGAACTCATCGAGGCCTTCGTTTTGACAGGTTATGGCTCCCGTAACTCTAAACGAGCCAAAAGTTATGGCCGTCCGAATAATCGAGAACTATAGGGTGCAACATCCACGGTGCAAGGTGCAACATCCGTCCGAAATGGCGAAACAGTGTCGTACGACTTTGAGAAATGCGTGCATAGATTTGAAACGGAACAGTACCATGGTGCACCACTCTTCAGCGATGGGAAGTCGAAGACGGGCCACGGTAATCCAGTTTTACCGTAAAAATCCACGTGTCGAGAAAACGAAGGGTAAAAAACTTACGAGACCCGATTGAGATTCGGGCTGTCGTTTTTGGGCATTAATCTATCCTTTGACGGCTGAAAGCGGTCAAAGCCGTAGAACTCATCGAGTCCTTCGTTTTGACAGGTTATAGCTCCCGTAACTTTAAACGAGCGAGAAGTTATGGCCGTCCGAATAATCGATATCTACAGGGTGCAACATCCACGGTGCAAGGTGCAACATCCGTCCGAAATGGTGAAACATTGCCGTATGACTTTTAGAAATGCGTGCATGGATTTGAAACAGAACAGTACCATGGTGCACCGCTTTTCAGCGATGGGAAGTCGAAGACGGGCCACGGTAATCCAGTTTTACCGTAAAAATCCACGTGTCGAAAAAACGAAGGGTAAAAAACTTACGAGACCCGATTGAGAATCGGGTTGTCGTTTTTGGGCATTAATCTATCCTTTGATGGCTGAAAGCTGTTAAAGCCGTAGAACTCATCGAGGCCTTCGTTTTGACAGGTTATGGCTCCCGTAACTCTAAACGAGCAAGAAGTTATGGTTGTCCGAATAATCGATATCTACAGGGTGCAACATCCACGGTGCAAGGTTCAACATCCGTCCGAAATGGCGAAATAGTGTTGTACGACCTTTAGAAATTCGTGCATGGATTTGAAACAGAATAGTACCGTGGTGCACCACTCTCCAGCGATGGTAAATCGAAGAACAGCCACCGTAGTCCCGTTTAATCGTAAAATCCACTGTCGAAAAAACGAAGGGTAAAAAACTTACGAGACCCGATTGAGATTCGGGTTATCCTTTTTGGGCATTAGTCTATCCGCTGACGGCTGAAAGCTGTCAAAGCCGTAGAACTCATCGAGGCCTTCATTTTGACAGGTTATGGCTCCCGTAACTCTAAACGAGCGAGAAGTTATGGCCGTCCGAATAATCGATATCTACAGGGTGCAACATCCACGGTGCAAGGTGCAACATCCGTCCGAAATGGCGAAACAGTGCCGTACGACCTTGAGAAATTCGTGCATGGATTTGAAACGGAACAGTACCATGGTGCACCACTCTCCAGCGATGGGAAGTCGAAGACGGGCCACGGTAATCCCGTTTTACCGTAAAAATCCACGTGTCGAAAAAACGAAGGGTAAAAAACTTACGAGACCCGATTGAGATTCGAGTTGTCCTTTTTGGGCATTAATCTATCCGTTGACGGCTGAAAGCGGTCAAAGCCATAGAACTCATCGAGGCCTTCGTTTTGACAGGTTATGGCTCTCGTAACTCTAAACGAGCGAGAAGTTATGGCCGTCCGAATAATCGATATCTACAGGGTGCAACATCCACGGTGCAAGGTGCAACATCCGTCCGAAATGGCGAAACAGTGCCGTATGACTTTCAGAAATGCGTGCATGGATTTGAAACGGAACAGTACCATGGTGCACCGCTTTTCAGCGATGGGAAGTCGAAGACGGGCCACGGTAATCCAGTTTTACCGTAAAAATCCACGTGTCGAAAAAACGAAGGGTAAAAAACTTACGAGGCCCGATTGAGATTCGGGTTGTCGTTTTTGGGCATTAATCTATCCTTTGATGGCTGAAAGCTGTTAAAGCCATAGAACTCATCGAGGCCTTCGTTTTGACAGGTTATGGCTCCCGTAACTCTAAACGAGCAAGAAGTTATGGTCGTCCGAATAATCGATATCTACAGGGTGCAACATCCACGGTGCAAGGTTCAACATCCGTCCGAAATAGCAAAACAGTGCCGTACGACCTTTAGAAATTCCTACATGGATTTGAAATAGAACAGTACCATGGTGCACCACTCTCCAGCGATGGTAAATCGAAGACCAGCCGCCGTAGTCCCGTTTAATCGTAAAATCCACTGTCGAAAAAACGAAGGGTAAAAAACTTACGAGACTCGATTGAGATTCGGGTTGTCCTTTTTGGGCATTAATCTATCCGTTGATGGCTGAAAGCTGTCAAAGCCGTAGAACACATCGAGGCCGTCGTTTTGATAGGTTATGGCTCCAGTAACCCTAAACGAGTGAGAAGTTATGGCCGTCCGAATAATCGATATCTACAGGGTGCAACATCCACGGTGCAAGGTGCAACATCCGTCCGAAATGGCGAAACAGTGCTGTAGGACCTTTTGAAATTTGTGCATGGAATTGAAGCGGAACAGTACCATGGTGCACCACTCTCCAACGATGGGAAGTCGAAGACGGGCCACGATAATCCCGTTTTACCGTAAAAATCCACGTGTCGAAAAAACGAAGGGTAAAAAACTTACGAGACCCGATTGAGATTCGGGTTATCCTTTTTGGGCATTAGTCTATCCGTTGACGGCTGAAAGCTGTCAAAGCCGTAGAACTCATCGATTCCTTCGTTTTGACAGGTTATGGCTCCCGTAACTATAAACGAGCCATAAGTTATGGCCGTCCGAATAATCAAGAACTATAGGGTGCAACATCCACGGTGCAAGGTGCAACATCCGTCCGAAATGGCGAAACAGTGCCGTACGACTTTTAGAAATGCATGCATGGATTTGAAACGAAATAGTATCTTGGTGCACCACTCTTCAGCGATGGGAAGTCGAAGACGGGCCACGGTAATCCAGTTTTACCGTAAAAATCCACGTGTCGAAAAAACGAAGGGTAAAAAACTTACGAGACCCGATTGAGATTCGGGTTGTCCTTTTTGGGCATTAATCTATCCATTGACGGATGAAAGCTGTCAAAGCCGTAGAACTCATCGAGGCCTTCGTTTTGACAGGTTATGGCTCCCGTAACTCTAAACGAGCAAGAAGTTATGGTCGTCCGAATATTCGATATCTACAGGGTGCAACATCCACGGTGCAAGGTTCAACATCCCTCCGAAATGGCGAAACAGTGCCGTACGACCTTTAGAAATTCGTGCATGGATTTGAAACAGAACAGTACCATGGTGCACCACTCTCCAGCGATGGTAAATCGAAGACCAGCCACCGTAGTCCCGTTTAATCGTAAAATCCACTGTCGAAAAAACGAAGGGTAAAAAACTTACGAGATTCGATTGAGATTCGGGTTGTCCTTTTTGGGCATTAATCTATCCGTTGACGGCTGAAAGATGTCAAAGCCGTAGAACTCATCGAGGCCGTCGTTTTGACAGGTTATGGCTCCCGTAACTCTAAACGAGCCAGAAGTTATGGCCGTCCGAATAATCAATATCTGCAGGGTGCAACATCCACGGTGCAAGGTGCAACATCCGTCCGAAAAGGCGAAACAGTGCCGTACGACCTTGAGAAATTCGTGCATGGATTTGAAACGGAACAGTACCATGGTGCACCACTCTCCAGCGATGGGAAGTCGAAGACGGGCCACGGTAATCCCATTTTACCGTAAAAATCCATGTGTCGAAAAAACGAAGGGTAAAAAACTTACGAGACCCGATTGAGATTCGGTTGTCCTTTTTGGGCAATAATCTATCCGTTGACGGGTGAAAGCTGTCAAAGCAGTAGAACTCATCGAGGCCTTCGTTTTGACAGGTTATGGCTCCCGTAACTCTAAACGAGCGAGAAGTTATGGCCGTCCGAATAATCGATATCTACAGGGTGCAACATCCACGGTGCAAGGTGCAACATCCGTCCGAAATGGCGAAACAGTGCCGTATGACTTTTAGAAATGCGTGAATGGATTTGAAATGGAACAGTACCATGGTGCACCGCTCTTCAGCGATGGGAAGTCGAAGACGGGCCACGGTAATCCAGTTTTACCGTAAAAATCCACGTGTCGAAAAAACAAAGGGTAAAAAACTTACGAGACCCGATTGAGATTCGGGTTGTCGTTTTTGGGCATTAATCTATCCTTTGATGGCTGAAAGCTGTTAAAGCCGTAGAACTCATCGAGTCCTTCGTTTTGATAGGTTATGGCTCCCGTAACTCTAAACGAGCAAGAAGTTATGGTCGTCCGAATAATCGATATCTACAGGGTGCAACATCCACGGTGCAAGGTTCAACATCCGTCCGAAATGGCAAAACAGGGCCGTACGACCTTTAGAAATTCGTGCATGGATTTGAAACAGAACAGTACCATGGTGCACCACTCTCCAGCGATGGTAAATCGAAGACCAGCCACCGTAGTCCCGTTTAATCGTAAAATCCACTGTCGAAAAAACGAAGGGTAAAAAACTTACGAGACTCGATCGAGATTCGGGTTGTCCTTTTTGGGCATTAATCTATCCGTTGATGGCTGAAAGCTGTCAAAGCCGTAGAACTCATCGAGGCCGTCGTTTTGACAGGTTATGGCTCCCGTAACCCTAAACGAGCGAGAAGTTATGGCCGTCCGAATAATCGATATCTACAGGGTGCGACATCCACGGTGCAAGGTGCAACATCCGTCCGAAATGGCGAAATAGTGCCGTACGACCTTTAGAAATTCGTGCATGGATTTGAAACGGAACAGTACCATGGTGCACCACTCTCCAGCGATGGGAAGTCGAAGACGGGCCACGGTAATCCCGTTTTACCGTAAAAATCCACGTGTCGAAAAAACGAAGGGTAAAAAACTTACGAGACCCGATTGAGATTCGGGTTATCCTTTTTGGGCATTAGTCTATCCGTTGACGGCTGAAAGCTGTCAAAGCCGTAGAACTCATCGAGGCCTTCGTTTTGACAGGTTATGGCTCCCGTAACTATAAACGAGCCATAAGTTATGGCCGTCCGAATAATCAAGAACTATAGGGTGCAACATCCACGGTGCAAGGTGCAACATCCGTCCGAAATGGCGAAACAGTGCCGTACGACTTTTAGAAACGCATGCATAGATTTGAAACGGAACAGTACCATGGTGCACCACTCTTCAGCGATGGGAAGTCGAAGACGGGCCACGGTAATCCAGTTTTACCGTAAAAATCCACGTGTCGAAAAAACGAAGGGTAAAAAACTTACGAGACCCGATTGAGATTCGGGTTGTCGTTTTTGGGCATTAATCTATCCTTTGATGGCTGAAAGCTGTTAAAGCCGTAGAACTCATCGAGGCCTTCGTTTTGACAGGTTATGGCTCCCGTAACTCTAAACGAGCAAGAAGTTATGGTGTTGGAATAATCGATATCTACAGGGTGCAACATCCACGGTGCAAGGTGTAGCATCCGTCCGGAATGGCGAAACAGTGTCGTACGACCTTTAGAAATTTGTGCATGGATTTGAAACAGAACAGTACCATGGTGCACCACTCTCCAGAGATGGTAAATCGAAGACCAGCCACCGTAATCCCGTTTTACCGTAAAAATCCATGTGTCGAAAAAACGAAGGGTAAAAAACTTACGAGACCCGACTGAGATTCGGGTTGTCTTTTTGGGCATTAATCTATCCGTTGACGGCTGAAAGCCGTCAAAGCCGTAGAACTCATCGAGGCCTTCGTTTTGACAGGTTATGGCTCCCGTAACTCTAAACGAGCGAGAAGTTATGGCCGTCCGAATAATCGATATCTACAGGGTGCAACATCCACGGTGCAAGGTGCAACATCCGTCCGAAATGGCAAAACAGTGCCGTACGACCTTCAGAAATTCATGCATGGATATGAAACGGAACAGTACCATGGTGCACCACTCTCCAGCGATGGTAAACCGAAGACCAGCCACCGTAATCCCGTTTTACCGTAAAAATCCACGTGTCGAAAAAACGAAGGGTAAAAAACTTACGAGACCCGATTGAGATTCGGGTTGTCCTTTTTGGGCATTAATCTATCCATTGACGGCTGAAAGATGTCAAAGCCGTAGAACTCATCGAGGCCTTCGATTTGACAGGTTATGGCACTCTAAACGAGCGAGAAGTTATGGCCGTCCGAATAATCGATATCTACAGGGTGCAACATCCGTCCGAAAAGGCGAAACAGTGCCGTACGACCTTGAGAAATTCATGCATGGATTTGAAACGGAACAGTACCATGTTGCACCACTCTCCAGCGATGGGAAGTCGAAGACGGGCCACGGTAATCCCGTTTTACCGTAAAAATCCACGTGTCGAAAAAACGAAGGGTAAAAAACTTACGGGACCCGATTGAGATTCGGGTTGTCCTTTTTGGGCATTAATCTATCCGTTGACAGGTGAAAGCTGTCAAAGCAGTAGAACTCATCGAGGCCTTCGTTTTGACAGGTTATGGCTCCCGTAACTCTAAACGAGCGAGAAGTTATGGCCGTCCGAATAATCGATATCTAAAAGGTGCAACATCCACGGTGCAGGTGCAACATCCTTCCGAAATGGCGAAGCAGTGCCGTATGACTTTTAGAAATGCGTGCATGGATTTGAAACGAACAGTACCATGGTGCACCGCTCTTCAGCGATGGGAAGTCGAAGACGGGACATGGTAATCCAGTTTTACCGTAAAAATCCACGTGTCGAAAAAACGAAGGGTAAAAAACTTACGAGACCCGATTGAGATTCGGGTTGTCGTTTTTGGGCATTAATCTATCCTTTGATGGCTGAAAGCTGTTAAAGCCGTAGAACTCATCGAGGCCTTCGTTTTGACAGGTTATGGCTCCCGTAACTCTAAACGAGCAAGAAGTTATGGTCGTCCGAATAATCGATATCTACAGGGTGCAACATCCATGGTGCAAGGTTCAACATCCGTCCGAAATGGCGAAACAGTGCCGTACGACCTTTAGAAATTCGTGCATGGATTTGAAACAGAACTGTACCATGGTGCACCACTCTCCAGCTATGGTAAATCGAAGACCATCCACCATAATCCCGTTTAATCGTAAAATCCACTGTCGAAAAAACGAAGGGTAAAAAACTTACGAGACCCGATTGAGATTCGGGTTGTCCTTTTTGGGCATTAATCTATCCGTTGAGGGCTGAGAGCTGTCAAAGCTGTAGAACTCATCGAGGCCTTCGTTTTGACAGGTTATGGCTCCCGTAACTCTAAACGAGCGAGAAGTTATGGCCGTCCAAATAATCGATATCTACGGGGTGCAACATCCACGGTGCAAGGTGCAACATCCGTCCGAAATGGCGAAATAGTGCCGTACGACCTTTAGAAATTCGTGCATGGATTTGAAACGGAACAGTACCATGGTGCACCACTCTCCAGCGATGGGAAGTCGAAGACGGGCCTCGGTAATCCTGTTTTACCGTAAAAATCCACGTGTCGAAAAAACGAAGGGTAAAAAACTTACGAGACCCGATTGAGATTCGGGTTATCCTTTTTGGGCATTAGTCTATCCGTTGACAGCTGAAAGCTGTCAAAGCCGTAGAAATCATCGAGGCCTTCGTTTTGGCAGGTTATGGCTCCCGTAACTCTAAACGAGCCATAAGTTATGGCCGTCCGAATAATCGAGAACTACAGGGTGCAACATCCACGGTGCAAGGTGCAACATCCGTCCGAAATGGCGAAACAGTGTCGTACGACATTTAGAAATGCATGCATAGATTTGAAACGGAACAGTACCATGGTGCACCACTCTTCAGCGATGGGAAGTCGAAGACGGGCCACGGTAATCCAGTTTTACCGTAAAAATCCACGTGTCGAAAAAACGAAGGGTAAAAAACTTACGAGACCCGATTGAGATTCGGGTTGTCCTTTTTGGGCATTAATCTATCCGTTGACGGCTGAAAGCTGTCAAAGCCGTAGAACTCATCGAGGCCGTCGTTTTGACAGGTTATGCCTCCCGTAACTCTAAACGAGCGAGAAGTTATGGCCGTCCGAATAATCGATATCTACAGGGTGCAACATCCACGGTGCAAGGTGCAACATCCGTCCGAAATGGTGAAACAGTGTCGTACGACCTTTATAAATTCGTGAATGGATTTGAAACAGAACAGTACCATGGTGCACCACTTTCCAGAGATGGTAAATCGAAGACCAGCCACCGTAATCCCGTTTTACCGTAAAAATCCACGTGTCGAAAAAACGAAGGGTAAAAAACTTACGAGACCCGATTGAGATTCGTGTTGTCCTTTTTGGGCATTAATCTATCCGTTGACGGCTGAAAGCTGTCAAAGCCGTAGAACTCATCGAGGCCTTCATTTTGACAAGTTATGGCTCCCGTAACTCTAAACGAGCGAGAAGTTATGGCCGTCCGAATAATCGATATCTACAGGGTGCAACATCCACGGTGCAAGGTGCAACATCCGTCCGAAATGGCGAAACAGTGCCGTACGACCTTGAGATATTCGTGCATGGATTTGAAACGGAACAGTACCATGGTGCACCACTCTCCAGCGATGGTAAATCGAAGACCAGCCACCGTAATCCCGTTTTACCGTAAAAATTCACGTGTCGAAAAAACAAAGGGTAAATAACTTACGAGACCCGATTGAGATTCGGGTTGTCCTTTTTGGGCATTAATCTATCCATTGACGGCTGAAAGATGTCAAAGCCGTAGAACTCATCGAGGCCTTCGTTTTGACAGGTTATGGCTCCCGTAACTCTAAACGAGCGAGAAGTTATGGCCGTCCGAATAATCGATATCTACAGGGTGCAACATCCACGGTGCAAGGTGCAACGTCCGTACGAAAAGGCGAAACAGTGTCGTACGACCTTGAGAAATTCGTGCATGGATTTGAAACGGAACAGTACCATGGTGCACCACTCTCCAGCGATGGGAAGTCGAAGACGGGCCACGGTAATCCCGTTTTACCGTAAAAATCCACGTGTCGAAAAAACGAAGGGTAAAAAACTTATGAGACCCGATTGTGATTCGGGTTGTCCTTTTTGGGCATTAATCTATCCATTGACGGGTGAAAGCTTTCAAAGCAGTAGAACTCATCGAGGCCTTCCTCTTGACAGGTTTTAGCTCCCGTAACTTTAAACGAGCGAGAAGTTATGGCCGTCCGAATAATCGATATCTACAGGGTGCAACATCCACGGTGCAAGCTGCAACATCTGTCCGAAATGGTGAAACAGTGCCGTATGACTTTTAGAAATGCGTGCATGGATTTGAAACAGAACAGTACCATGGTGCACCGCTCTTCAGCGATGGGAAGTCGAAGACGGGCCACGGTAATCCAGTTTTACCGTAAAAATCCACGTGTCGAAAAAACGAAGGGTAAAAAACTTACGAGACCCGATTGAGATTCGGGTTGTCGTTTTTGGGCATTAATCTATCCTTTGATGGCTGAAAGCTGTTAAAGCCGTAGAACTCATTGAGGCCTTCGTTTTGACAGGTTATGGCTCCCGTAACTCTAAACGAGCAAGAAGTTATGGTCCGCCGAATAATCGATATCTACAGGGTGCAACATCCACGGTGCAAGGTTCAACATCCGTCCGAAATGGCGAAACAGTGCCGTACGACCTTTAGAAATTCGTGCATGGATTTGAAACAGAACAGTTCCGTGGTGCACCACTCTCCAGCGATGGTAAATCGAAGAACAGCCACCGTAGTCCCGTTTAATCGTAAAATCCACTGTCGAAAAAACGAAGGGTAAAAAACCTACGAGACCTGATTGAGATTCGGGTTGTCCTTTTTGGGCATTAATCTATCCGTTGACGGCTGAAAGCTGTCAAAGCCGTAGAACTTATCGAGACCGTCGTTTTGACAGGTTATGGCTCCCGTAACTCTAAACGAACGAGAAGTTATGGCCGTCCAAATAATCGATATCTACAGGGTGCAACATCCACGGTGCAAGGTGCAACATCCGTCCGAAATGGCGAAATAGTGCCGTACGACCTTTAGAAATTCGTGCATGGATTTGAAACGGAACAGTACCATGGTGCACCACTCTCCAGCGATGGGAAGTCGAAGACGGGCCACGGTAATCCCGTTTTACCGTAAAAATCCACGTGTCGAAAAAACGAAGGGTAAAAAACTTACGAGACCCGATTGAGACTCGGGTTATCCTTTTTGGGCATTAGTCTATCCGTTGATGGCTGAAAGCTGTCAAAGCCGTAGAACTTATCGAGGCCTTCGTTTTGACAGGTTATGGCTCCCGTAACTATAAACGAGCCATAAGTTATGGCCGTCCGAATAATCGAGAACTATAGGGTGCAACATCCACGGTGCAAGGTGCAACATCCGTCCGAAATGGCGAAACAGTGTCGTACGACTTTTAGAAATGCATGCATAGATTTGAAACGGAATAGTACCATGGTGCACCGCTCTTCAGCGATGGGAAGTCGAAGACGGGCAACGGTAATCCAGTTTTACCGTAAAAATCCACGTGTCGAAAAAACGAAGGGTAAAAAACTTACGAGACCCGATTGAGATTCGGGTTGTCGTTTTTGGGCATTAATCTATCCTTTGACGGCTGAAAGCTGTCAAAGCCGTAGAACTCATCGAGGCCTTCGTTTTGATAGGTTATGGCTCCCTTAACTCTAAACGAGCAAGAAGTTATGGTCGCCCGAATAATCGATATCTACAGGATGCAACATCCACGGTGCAAGGTGCAACATCCGTCCGAAATGGCGAAACAGTGCCGTACGACCTTTAGTAATTCGTGCATGGATTTGAAACAGAACAGTACCATGGTGCACCACTCTCCAGAGATGGTAAATCGAAGACCAGCCACAGTAATCCCGTTTTACCGTAAAAATCCACGTGTCGAAAAAACGAAGGGTAAAAATCTTACGAGACCCGATTGAGATTCGGGTTGTCCTTTTTGGGCATTATTCTATCCGTTGAAGGCTGAAAGCGTCAAAGCCGTAGAAATCATTGAGGCCTTCGTTTTGACAGGTTATGGCTCCCGTTACTCTAAACGAGCGAGAAGTTATGGCGGTCCGAATAATCGATATCTACAGGGCGCAACATCCACGGTGCAAGGTGCAACATCCGTCCGAAATGGCGAAACAGTGCCGTACGACCTTGAGAAATTCGTGCATGGATTTGAAACGGAACAGTACCATGGTGCACCACTCTCCAACGATGGTAAATCGAAGACCAGCCACCGTAATCCCGTTTTACCGTAAAAATCCACGTGTCGAAAAAACGAAGGGTAAAAAACTTACGAGACCCGATTGAGATTCGGGTTGTCCTTTTTGGGCATTAATCTATCCGTTGACGGCTGAAAGCTGTCAAAGCCGTAGAACTCATCGAGGCCTTCATTTTGACAGGTTATGGCTCCCGTAACTCTAAATGAGCGAGAAGTTATGGCCGTCCGAATAATCGATATCTACAGGGTGCAACATCCACGGTGCAAGGTGCAACATCCGTCCGAAATGGCGAAACAGTGCCGTACGACCTTGAGAAATTCGTGCATGGATTTGAAACGGAACAGTACCATGGTGCACCACTCTCCAGCGATGGTAAATCGAAGACCAGCCACCGTAATCCCGTTTTACCGTAAAAATCCACGTGTCGAAAAAACGAAGGGTAAATAACTTACGAGACCCGATTGAGATTCGGGTTGTCCTTTTTGGGCATTAATCTATCCATTGACGGCTGAAAGATGTCAAAGCCGTAGAACTCATCGAGGCCTTCGTTTTGACAGGTTATGGCTCCCGTAACTCTAAACGAGCGAGAAGTTATGGTCGTCCGAATAATCGATATCTACAGGGTGCAACATCCACGGTGCAAGGTGCAACATCCGTCCGAAATGGCGAAATAGTGCCGTACGACCTTTAGAAATTCGTGCATGGATTTGAAACAGAACAGTACCGTGGTGCACCAATCTCCAACGATGGTAAATCGAAGAACAGCCACCATAGTCCCGTTTAATCGTAAAATCCATTGTCGAAAAAACGAAGGGTAAAAAACATACGAGACCTGATTGAGATTCGGGTTGTCCTTTTTGGGCATTAATCTATCCGTTGACGGCTGAAAGCTGTCAAAGCCGTAGAACTCATCGAGGCCTTCGTTTTGACAGGTTATGGCTCCCGTAACTCTAAACGAACGAGAAGTTATGGCCGTCCAAATAATCGATATCTACAGGGTGCAACATCCACGGTGCAAGGTGCAACATCCGTCCGAAATGGCGAAATAGTGCCGTACGACCTTTAGAAATTCGTGCATGGATTTGAAACGGAACAGTACCATGGTGCACCACTCTCCAGCGATGGGAAGTCGAAGACGGGCCACGGTAATCCCGTTTTACCGTAAAAATCCACGTGTCGAAAAAACAAAGGGTAAAAAACTTACGAGACCCGATTGAGATTCGGGTTATCCTTTTTGGGCATTAGTCTATCCGTTGAGGGCTGAAAGCTGTCAAAGCCGTAGAACTTATCGAGGCCTTCGTTTTGACAGGTAATGGCTCCCGTAACTATAAACGAGCCATAAGTTATGGCCGTCCGAATAATCGAGAACTATAGGGTGCAACATCCACGGTGCAAGGTGCAACATCCGTCCGAAATGGCGAAACAGTGCCGTACGACTTTTAGAAATGCATGCATAGATTTGAAACGGAAGAGTACCATGGTGCACCGCTCTTCAGCGATGGGAAGTCGAAGACGGGCCACGGTAATCCAGTTTTACCGTAAAAATCCACGTGTCGAAAAAACGAAGGGTAAAAAACTTACGAGACCCGATTGAGATTCGGGCTGTCCTTTTTGGGCATTAGTCTATCCGTTGATGGCTGAAAGCTGTCAAAGCCGTAGAGCTCATCGAGGCCTTCGTTTTGACAGGTTATGGCTCCCTTAACTCTAAACGAGCCAGAAGTTATGGCCGTCCGAATAATCGAGAACTATAGGGTGCAACATCCACGGTGCAAGGTGCAACATCCGTCCGAAATGGCGAAACAGTGCCGTACGACCTTTAGAAATGCGTGCGTAGATTTGAAACGGAACAGTACCGTGGTGCACCACTCTCCAGCGATGGTAAATCGAAGACCAGCCACCGTAATCCCGTTTTACCGTAAAAATCCACGTGTCGAAAAAACGAAGGGTAAAAAACTTACGAGACCCGATTGAGATTTGGGTTGTCCTTTTTGGGCATTAATCTATCCGTTGACGGCTAAAAGATGCCAAAACCGTAGAACTCATCGAGGCCTTCGTTTTGACAGGTTATGGCTCCCGTAACTCTAAACGAGCGAGAAGTTATAGCCGTCCGAATAATGGATATCTACAGGGTGCAACATCCACGGTGCAAGGTGCAACATCCGTCCAAAATTGCGAAACAGTGCCGTACGACCTTTAGAAATTCGTGCATGGATTTGAAACGAACACTACTATGGTGCACCACTCTCCAATGATGGGAAGTAGAAGACGGGCCACGGTAATCCCGTTTTACCGTAAAAATCCACGTGTCGAAAAAATGAAGGGTAAAAAACTTACGAGACCCGATTGAGATTCGGGTTGTCCTTTTTGGGCATTAATCTATCCTTTGATGGCTGAAAGCTGTCAAAGCCGTAGAACTCATCGAGGCCTTCGTTTTGACAGGTTATAGCTCCCGTAACTCTAAACGAGCAAGAAGTTATGGTCGTCCAAATAATCGATTTCTACAGGGTGCAACATCCACGGTGCAAGGTGCAACATCCGTCCGAAATGGCGAAACAGTGTCGTACGACCTTTAGAAATTCGTGCATGGATTTGAAACGGAACAGTACCATGGTGCACCACTCTCCAGCGATGGTAAATCAAAGACCATCCACCGTAATCCCGTTTTACCGTAAAAATCCACGTGTCGAAAAAACGAAGGGTAAAAAACTTACGAGACCCGATTGAGATTCGGGTTTTCCTTTTCGGGCATTAATCTATCCGTTGACGGCTGAAAGCTGTCAAAGCCGTAGAACTCATCGAGGCCTTCGTTTTGACAGGTTATGGCTCCCGTAACTCTAAACGAGCGAGAAGTTATGGCCGTCCGAATAATCGATATCTACAGGGTGCAACATCCACGGTGCAAGGTGCAACATCCGTCCGAAATGGCAAAACAGTGACGTACGACCTTTAGAAATTTGTGCATGGATTTGAAACGGAACAGTACCATGGTGCACCACTCTCCAGCGATGGTAAATCGAAGACCAGCCACCGTAATCCCGTTTTACCGTAAAAATCCACGTGTCGAAAAAACGAAGGGTAAAAAACTAACGAGACCCGATTTAGATTCGGGTTGTCATTTTTGGGCATTAATCTATCCGTTGACGGCTGAAAGCTGTCAAAGCAGTAGAACTCATCGAGGCCTTCGTTTTGACAGGTTATGGCTCCCGCAACTCTAAACGAACGAGAAGTTGTGGCCGTCCGAATAATCGATATCTACTGGGTGCAACATCCACGGTGCAAGGTGCAACATCCGTCCGAAATGGCGAAACTGTGCCGTATGACTTTTAGAAATGCGTGCATGGATTTGAAATGAAACAGTACCATTGTGCACCACTCTTCAGCGATGGGAAGTCGAAGACGGGCCACGGTAATCCAGTTTTACCGTAAAAATCCACGTGTCGAAAAACGAAGGTTAAAAAACTTACGAGACCCGATTGAGATTCGGGTTGTCGTTTTTGGGCATTAATCTATCCTTTGACGGCTGAAAGCTGTCAAAGACGTAGAATTCATCGAGGCCTTCGTTTTGACAGGTTATGCCACCCGTACCTCTAAACGAGCAAGAAGTTATGGTCGTCCGAATAATTGATATCTACAGGGTGCAACATCCACGGTGCAAGGTGCAACATCCGTCTGAAATGGCGAAACAGTGCCGTACGACCTTTAGAAATTCGTGCATGGATTTGAAACGGAACAGTACCGTGGTGCGCCACTCTCCAGCGATGGTAAATCGAAGACCAGCCACGGTAATCCCATTTTACCGTAAAAATCCACGTGTCGAAAAAACGAAGGGAAAAAAACTTACGAGACCCGATTGAGATTCGGGTTGTCCTTTTTGGGCATTAATCTATCCGTTGACGGCTGAAAGCTGTCAAAGCCGTAGAACTCATCGAGGCCTTCGTTTTTACAGGTTATGGCTCCCGTAACTCTAAACGAGCGAGAAGTTATGGCCGTCCGAATAATCGATATCTACAGGGTTCAACATCCACGGTGCAAGGTGCAACATCCGTCCGAAATGGCGAAACAGTGCCGTACGACCTTTAGAAATTCGTGCATGGATTTGAAACGAACACTACCATGGTGCACCACTCTCCAGCGATGGGAAGTAGAAGACGGGCCACGATAATCCCGTTTTACCGTAAAAATCCACGTGTCGAAAAAACGAAGGGTAAAAAACTTACGAGACCCGATTGAGATTCGGGTTGTCCTTTTTGGGCATTAGTCTATCCATTGATGGCTGAAAGCTGTCAAAGCCGTAGAACTCATCGAGGCCTTCGTTTTGACAGGTTATGGCTCCCATAACTATAAACGAGCCAAAAGTTATGGCCGTCCGAATAATCGAGAACTATAGGGTGCAACATCCACGGTGCAAGGTGCAACATCCGTCCAAAATGGCTAAACAGTGCCGTACGACCTTTAGAAATGCGTGCATAGATTTGAAACGGAACAGTACCGTGGTGCACCACTCTCCAGCGATGGTAAATCGAAGACCAGCCACCGTAATCCCGTTTTACCGTAAAAATCCACGTGTCGATAAAACGAAGGGTAAAAAACTTACGAGACCCGATTGAGATTTGGGTTGTCCTTTTTGGGCATTAATCTATCCGTTGACGGCTAAAAGATGTCAAAACCATAGAACTCATCGAGGCCTTCGTTTTGACAGGTTATGGCTCCCGTAACTCTAAACGAGCGAGAAGTTATAGCCGTCCGAATAATGGATATCTACAGCGTGCAACATCCACGGTGCAAGGTGCAACATCCGTCCAAAATTGCGAAACAGTGCCGTACGACCTTTAGAAATTCGTGCATGGATTTGAAACGAACACTACTATGGTGCACCACTCTCCAATGATGGGAAGTAGAAGACGGGCAACGGTAATCCCGTTTTACCGTAAAAATCCACGTGTCGAAAAAATGAAGGGTAAAAAACTTACGAGACCCGATTGAGATTCGGGTTGTCCTTTTTGGGCATTAATCTATCCTTTGATGGCTGAAAGCTGTCAAAGCCGTAGAACTCATCGAGGCCTTCGTTTTGACAGGTTATAGCTCCCGTAACTCTAAACGAGCAAGAAGTTATGGTCGTCCGAATAATCGATTTCTACAGGGTGCAACATCCACGGTGCAAGGTGCAACATCCGTCCGAAATGGCGAAACAGTGTCGTACGACCTTTAGAAATTCGTGCATGGATTTGAAACAGAACAGTACCCTGGTGCACCACTCTCTAGCGATGGTAAATCGAAGACCAGCCACCGTAATCCCGTTTTAGCGTAAAAATCCACGTGTCGAAAAAACGAAGGGTAAAAAACTTACGAGACCCGATTGAGATTCGGGTTTTCCTTTTTGGGCATTAATCTATCCGCTGACGGCTGAAAGCTGTCAAAGCCGTAGAACTCATCGAGGCCTTCGTTTTGACAGGTTATGGCTCCCGTAACTCTAAACGAGCGAGAAGTTATGGCCGTCCGAATAATCGATATCTACAGGGTGCAACATCCACGGTGCAAGGTGCAACATCCGAACGAAATGGCAAAACAGTGCCGTACGACCTTTAGAAATTCGTGCATGGATTTGAAACGGAACAGTAGCATGGTGCACCACTCTCCAGCGATGGTAAATCGAAGACCAGCCGCCGTAATCCCGTTTTACCGTAAAAATCCACTTGTCAAAAAAACGAAGGGTAAAAAACTTACGGGACCCGATTGAGATTCGGGTTGTCCTTTATAGGCATTAATCGATCCGTTGACGGTTGAAAGCTGTCAAAGCCGTAGCACTCATCGAGGCCTTCGTTTTGACAGGGTATGGCTCCCGTAACTCTAGACGAGCCAGAAGTTATGGCCGTCCGAATAATCGATATCTACAGGGTGCAACATCCACGGTGCAAGGTGCAACATCCGTCCGAAATTTCGAAACAGTGCCGTATGACTTTAAGAAATGCGTGCATGGATTTGAAACGGAACAGTACCATGGTGCACCACTATTCAGCGATGGGAAGTCGAAGACGGGCCAAGGTAATCCAGTTTTACCGTAAAAATCCACGTGTCGAAAAACGAAGGGTAAAAAACTTACGAGACCCGATTGAGATTCGGGTTGTCGTTTGTGGGCATTAATCTATCCTCAAAGCCGTAGAACTCATCGAGGAATTCGTTTTGACAGGTTATGGCTCCCGTAACTCTAAACGAGCAAGAAGTTATGGTCGTCCGAATAATCGATATCTACAGGGTGCAACATCCACGGTGCAAGGTGCAACATCCGTCCGAAATGGCGAAACAGTGCCGTACGACCTTTAGAAATTCGTGCAAGGATTTGAAACGGAACAGTACCGTGGTGCACCACTCTCCAGCGATGGTAAATCGAAGACCAGCCACCGTAATCCCGTTTTACCGTAAAAATCCACGTGTGGAAAAAATGAAGGGTAAAAAACTTACGAGACCCGATTGAGATTTGGGTTGTCCTTTTTGGGCGTTAATCTATCCATTGATGGCGAAAAGCTGTCAAAGCCGTAAAACTCATCGAGGCCTTCGTTTTGACAGGTTATGCCTCCCGTAACTCTAAACGAGCGAGAAGTTATGGCCGTCCGAATAATGGATATCTACAGGGTGCAACATCCACGGTGCAAGGTGCAACATCCGTCCGAAATGGCGAAACAGTGCCGTACGACCTTTAGAAATTCGTGCATGGATTTGAAACGAACACTACCATGGTGCACCACTCTCCAGTGATGGGAAGTAGAAGACGGGCCACGGTAATCCCGTTTTACCGTAAAAATCCACGTGTCGAAAAAACGAAGGGTAAAAAACTTACGAGACCCGATTGAGATTCGGGTTGTCCTTTTTGGGCATTAGTCTATCCGTTGACGGCTGAAAGCTGTCAAAGCCGTATAACTCATCGAGGCCTTCGTTTTGACAGGTTATGGCTCCTGTAACTATAAACGAGCCAAAAGTTATGGCCGTCCGAATAATCGAGAACTATAGGTTGCAACATCCACGGTGCAAGGTGCAACATCCGTCCAAAATGGCGAAACAGTGCCGTACGACCTTTAGAAATGCGTGCATAGATTTGAAATGGAACAGTACCGTGGTGCACCACTCTCCAGCGATGGTAAATCGAAGACCAGCCACCGTAATCCCGTTTTACCGTAAAAATCCACGTGTCGAAAAACGAAGGGTAACAAACTTACGAGACCCGATTGAGATTTGGGTTGTTCTTTTTGGGCATTAATCTATCCGTTGACGGCTGAAAGCTGTCAAAACCGTAGAACTCATCGAGGCCTTCGTTTTGACAGGTTATGGCTCCCGTAACTCTAAACGAGCGAGAAGTTATGCCCGTCCGAATAATGGATATCTACAGGGTGCCACATCCACGGTGCAAGGTGCAACATCCGTCCGAAAATGGCGAAACAGTGCCGTACGACCTTTAGAAATTCGTGCATGGATTTGAAACGAACACTACCATGGTGCACCACACTCCAGTGATGGGAAGTAGAAGACGGGTGTAACGACCCGTATTTTACGTGTTGATATATCGTAGAATTATTAGGTCGTTAGTGTTGTTTATGTTCTCCTTAGCCTAAGTCGTATGGGAAGTTAACTCGGTTGCACAAGTTAAGTGATAGGTCGTGTGCGAGTTAATGGGTAACGACCTAAAAGTGTTGCAGCGACCTTAAGAAGAAGTTAGGCCGTTAGCAAGTTAGAGAGGTTAGCGACCTAGGGAGTTTAGGTCGTGTGTAAGATAGGTTAGTTTAGGTCGTTGGAGCGACCTAAGGAGATAGGGCGGTTTAAGTAGATTAGCGACCTAGGGGAGGAAGGTCGTTCAAGCGACCTAAGGGTTGTATGAAACCTAGTAGTAACGACCTAAGGAAGAGCGGGAGCGACCTATAGGATGAGCGACCTATAGGGTGTAGCGACCTAAGGAAGTTGTCGAGCTAAGGTAGTTAGCGACCTAGGGTTAACGACCTAACAGTTACGAGTTATGGTTCCTGACCGACCTAGGTATGGACCGACTTAAGAGTGTTTATGACCTATGGAAGTTAGGTCGTGAACGAGTTAGTATGGTTGGCCGACCTATAGGGTTTAACGACTTATAGGTAGAGCGACCTAAAAGGGAGACCGACCTAAGAGCTAACGGTTTAAGGGAGTTAACGAGTTAAGAGATAGGTCGTGGACGACCTATAGGGGTAACGACCTAAGTTAGGTTGTTAAGCGACCTAAGGGAAGTGTTAGATCGTGGTTTGTGTTAGGTCGCTAGGTAGGTTGGGTCGGTAGAATCATAGGTCGCAAGGAAATTAGGTCGCATGTTTATTTTAGGTCGGCATGGTCTTAGGTCGTAGGTCGTTGAAGGCAGCTGTGTTTTTAGGTCGCGTGTGCTATGGAGACTTAGGTCATGAATGACCTAAGTTAGGTCGGGGGTCTCTAGGTCGGCAACGACCTAAAACTGGGCGACGACCTAAGGGTGATTTCAGCCTATAAATAGAGGGTTTTGGCTCACTTTTTGGCACCGGATTTTGAAGCGACGAAGTGCTGCCATTTTTAGAGCTCGACTACAACATTTCTTCACTTCATTTCTCCGCTTTGATCAAGTGCTAACATCCATCCAAGATCGAAGATCAAGATCAAAGATCGAAGAGCCAAAGTTGAAGATCTTCTTCCGACGAAGCTAGATTTCACCATTTCAAGCGAGATTTCAACAAATCGAGCTTGAATCCTTGCTGTCCAGATTTGAAGTGATTAATTTTTGAAGTGTTTGGGTGATTCGGTGAGTGGTGATTATCTCTCACACGGATCCAAAGGAGTATATTGGAGTGGTGGTTCGTTTATGTGTTAAAGATAGTGATTTCTCGCATTTCTCTTAAGTCCGCATGTAGATCCATTGTTTATGAAGATGTTTACCTATGCAAATTCATTTATCGAGTTATAGGAACAAAACCTGTGTTTTATATTTGATAGATCTATGCTAGAAATCCATTATTCATGTATGATAGACTTTCACTCATTTATTTACGAAATTGCCATTATAGTTAATATTGCTTATTAGATCTTGTTTGAATGATTGATTATTTGAATGTATGATTGATTTGATTGTTTCAAGTTAGCTAGTAGTTGATTTGGAACAAGATGGTCGAAGATGATTCAAAAGCTAAGTGGAAAGGCTCTTGAATGGTGAAAGCTGCTTGTGGCATATGAAGCGGATGAGGAAGCTCATATGGATGGATTCGAGGACATTGCGATGATACGAGGAAGCAAAGTACGATGATGATGGACTTTGCCGTGATATGATGAGGCGAAGCATGATATGGACTTTGCTAAGATGCGATGAAGCAAAGTATGATATGAGATAGTCTTTGTCTAGTCCTGGCGGGATCATTCCAAGCATGATGTTAACTCGGTGATATGGTTCGAGTTTTGATGGATAATGGATGGCTCGAGAGGCGCTTGAGCTAGTATGGGAATAGTCGTCGAGGAGGATGACTAGGAGGCTAAGACTTCATCGTTGTTGAAGGTTCTAGCATGCTCAAAGCAAGAGTACGTTGGGCGGCATTGATATCCCAGGCACGGGTCACGATGACGTGCTAGTACTCTGGGCAGCATTGATATCCTAGGCACGGGTCACGATGACGTGCGGAGTTATGTCTAGAACCGGGGTTACCATTAGTCCTTGACTGACGGATGAAAGAATGTGCGTTCATTCAACTAACGATGATATCAAGGCAATGATAACAGTGATAGCCAGAGTCATGGATGTTGGTTATATCATCATTCGGTCTCAAGAGCGGTGATTTCTGGGTGCTTATCTGATCTTGGTTTAGGCCTTGGGGGTTTGTATTTGGAAAACATCGACCTTGACTCGAGTGGTTATCGCTTTACTTTAGTTACCTGTTGCTATGCTTGCTTCTTATTAGTGTGTGTCTGGGGGCTATCACTGTAGAAAGACGTGGAGTGGGATGATTTGGGTTCCTATTCCTTTTATCCTTTATGTTCCTTTGGTATGTTTGATTGTTGATTTACTGCTCACTAGGACTTTGTCTGACTCAAGGTTTTATGTCTCCTCTTATTACCTTGGGCTGTTCATCCATGTTTTGGGATGGGCAGACTAAGTGACAGGTGGCAGGTGCTGACCTTAGTGATTGACGATGTAGATGGCGAAGACGAGCAGGAGGCTTTTACATTTTATTTTCATATTCTATGTACTGGATATTTCCGCTGTTTTGTTGTTACTCCGAGTGTTTGTAGTGAGGCATGATTGTACTAACTTTCATATGATTGTATCAAACCACTATGATGTCTATGGTGATATTCTGTTTTGGAGCTTCATTATATATATTTTTCTCTAATGTATTTGATCCATGCGCTGTGAGTTCTATGATTGAGATTCTACGATGTTTATTCTACCCTTGGCGGTCGTCCATGGCTGCCTGGCACATTTTCAGCGCACCATTCCCTTATTTCCGTGCGGGAGTCATGGGACGTCGTCACAACGGACCACGGTAATCCCGTTTTACCGTAAAAATCCACGTGTCGAAAAAACGAAGGGTAAAAAACTTACGAGACCCGATTGAGATTCGGGTTGTCCTTTTTGGGCATTAATCTATCCTTTGACGGCTGAAAGCTGTCAAAGCCGTAGAACTCATCGAGGCCTTCGTTTTGACAGGTTATAGCTCCCGTAACTCTAAACGAGCAAGAAGTTATGGTCGTCCGAATAATTGATATCTACAGGGTGCAACATCCACGGTGCAGGGTGCAACATCCGTCCGAAATGGCGAAACAGTGCCGTACGACCTTTAGAAATTCATGCATGGATTTGAAACGGAACAGTACCATGGTGCACCACTCTCCAGCGATGGTAAATCGAAGACCAGCCACCGTAATCCCGTTTTACCGTAAAAATCCACGTGTCGAAAAAACGAAGGGTAAAAAACTTACGAGACCCGATTGAGATTCGGGTTGTCCTTTTTGGGCATTAATCTATCCGTTGACGGCTGAAAGCTGTCAAAGCCGTAGAACTCATCGAGGCCTTCGTTTTGACAGGTTATGGCTCCCGTAAATCTAAACGAGCGAGAAGTTATGGCCGTCCGAATAATCGATATCTACAGGGTGCAACATCCACGGTGCAAGGTGCAACATCCGTCCGAAATGGCAAAACAGTGTCGTACGACCTTTAGAAATTCGTGCATGGATTTGAAACGGAACAGTACCATGGTGCACCACTCTACAGCGATGGTAAATCGAAGACCAGCCACCGTAATCCCGTTTTACCGTAAAAATCCACTTGTCGAAAAAACGAAGGGTAAAAAACTTACGGGATCCGATTGAGATTCGGGTTGTCCTTTTTTGGCATTAATCTATCCGTTGACGGTGGAAAGCTGTCAAAGCCGTAGCACTCATCGAGGCCTTCGTTTTGACAGGTTATGGCTCCCGTAACTCTAAACGAGCCAGAAGTTATGGCCGTCCGAATAATCGATATCAACAGGGTGCAACATCCACGGTGCAAGGTGCAACATCCGTCCGAAATGGCGAAACAGTGCCGTATGACTTTTAGAAATGCGTTCATGGATTTGAAACAAAACAGTACCATGGTGCACCACTCTCCAGCGATGGAAAGTCGAAGACGGGCCACGGTAATCCCGTTTTACTGTAAAAATCCATGTGTCGAAAAAACGAAGGGTAAAAAACTTACGAGACTCGATTGAGATTCGGGTTTTTCTTTTTGGGTATTAATCTACCCGTTGACGACTGAAAGCTGTCAAAGCCATAGAACTCATCGAGGCCTTCGTTTTGACAGGTTATGGCTCCCGTAACTCTAAACGAGCCAGAAGTTATGGCCGTCCGAATAATCGATATCTACAGGGTGCAACATCCACGGTGCAAGGTGCAACATCCGTCCGAAATGGCGAAACAGTGCCGTACGACCTTTAGAAATTCGTGCATGGATTTGAAACGGAACAGTACCATGGTGCACCACTCTACAGCGATGGTAAATCGAAGACCAGCCACCGTAATCCCGTTTTACCGTAAAAATCCACTTGTCGAAAAAACGAAGGGTAAAAAACTTACGGGATCCGATTGAGATTCGGGTTGTCCTTTTTGGGCATTAATCTATCCGTTGACGGTGGAAAGCTGTCAAAGCCGTAGCACTCATCGATGCCTTCGTTTTGACAGGTTATGGCTCCCGTAACTCTAAACGGGCCAGAAGTTATGGCCGTCCGAATAATCGATATCTACAGGGTGCAACATCCACGGTGTAAGGTGCAACATCCGTCCGAAATTACGAAACAGTGTCGTACGACCTTTAGAAATTCGTGCATGGATTTGAAACGGAACAGTACCATGGTGCACCACTCTCCAGCGATGGTAAATCGAAGACCAGCCACCGTAATCCCGTTTTACCGTAAAAATCCACGTGTCGAAAAAACGAAGGGCAAAAAACTTACGAGACCCGATTGAGATTCGGGTTGTCCTTTTTGGCTATTAATCTATCCGTTGAAGGCTGAAAGATTTCAAAGCCGTAGAACTCATCGCGGCCTTCGTTTTGACAGGTTATGGCCCCCATAACTCTAAACGAGCCAAAAGTTATGGCCCTCCGAATAATCGATATCTACAGGGTGCAACATCCACGGTGCAAGGTGCAACATCCGTCCGAAATGGCGAAACATTGCAATACGATCCTTAGAAATTCGTGCGTGGATTTGAAACGGAACAGTACCATGGTGCACCACTCTCCAGCGATGGTAAATCGAAGAACAGCCACCGTAATCCCGTTTTACCGTAAAAATCCACTTGTCGAAAAAACGAAGGGAAAAAAACTTACGGGTCCCGATTGAGATTCGGGTTTTCCTTTTTGGGCATTAATCTATCCATTGACGGCCTTCGTTTTGACAGGTTATGGCTCCCGTAACTCTAAACGAGCCAGAAGTTATGGCCGTCCGAATAATCGATATCTACAGGGTGCAACATCCACGGTGCATGGTGCAACATCCGTCCGAAATGGCGAAACAGTGCCGTATGACTTTTAGAAATGCGTGCATGGATTTAAAACAGAATAGTACCATGGTGCACCACTCTCCAGCGATGGGAAGTCGAAGACGGGCCACGGTAATCCCGTTTTACCATAAAAATCCACGTGTCGAAAAAACGAAGGGTAAAAAACTTACGAGACCCGATTGAGATTCGGGTTGTCCTTTTTGGGCATTAACCTATCTATTGACGTCTGAAAGCTGTCAAAGCCGTAGAACTCATCGAGGCCTTCGTTTTGACAGGTCATGGCTCCCGTAACTCTAAACGAGCAAGAAGTTATGGCCGTCCGAATAATCGATGTCTACAGGGTGCAACATCCACGGTGCAAGGTGCAACATCCGTCCGAAATGGTGAAACAGTGCCGTACGACTTTTAGAAATGCGTGCATGGATTTGAAACGGAACAGTACCATGGTGCACCACTCTTCACCGATGGGAAGTCGAAGACGGGCCACCGTAATCCCGTTTTACCGTAAAAATCCACGTGTTGAAAAAACGAAGGGTAAAAAACTTACGAGACCCGATTGAGATTCGGGTCGTCCTTTTTGGGCACTAATCTATCCGTTGACGGCTGAAAGCCGTCAACGCCGTAGAACTCATCGAGGCCTTCGTTTTGACAGGTTATGGCTCCCGTAACTCTTAACGAGCCAGAAGTTATGGCCGTCCGAATAATCGATATCTACAGGGTGCAACATCCACGGTGCAAGGTGCAACATCCGTCCGAAATTACGAAACAGTGCCATACGACCTTTAGAAATTCCATGGATTTGAAACGGAACAGTACCATGGTGCACCACTCTCCAGCGATGGTAAATCGAAGACCACCACCGTAATCCCGTTTTACCGTAAAAATCCACGTGTCGAAAAAACGAAGGGTAAAAAACTTACGAGACCCGATTGAGATTTGTGTTGTCCTTTTTGGGCATTAATCTATCCGTTGACGGCTGAAAGCAGTCAAAGCCGTAGAACTCATGGAGGCCTTCGTTTTGACAGGTTATGGCTCCCGTAACTCTAAACGAGCCAAAAGTTATGGCCGTCCGAATAATCGATATCTACAGGGTGCAACATCCACGGTGCAAGTTGCAACATCCGTCCGAAATGGTGAAACAGTGCCGTACGACCTTTAGAAATTCGTGCATGGATTTGAAACGGAACAGTACAATGGTGCACCACTCTCCAGCGATGGTAAATTGAAGAACAGCCACCGTAATCTCGTTTTACGGTAAAAATCCACTTGTCGAAAAAACGAAGGGTAAAAAACATAGGAGACCCGATTGAGATTCGGGTTGTCCTTTTTGGGCATTAATCTATCCATTGACGGCTGAAAGTTGTCAAAGCCATAGAACTCATGGAGGCCTTCGTTTTGACAGGTTATGGCTCCCGTAACTCTAAACGAGCCAGAAGTTATGGCCGTCCGAATAATCGATGTCTACAGGGTGCAACATCCATGGTGCAATGTGCAACATCCGTCCGAAATGGCGAAACAGTGCCGTACGACTTTTAGAAATGCGTGCATGGATTTGAAACGGAACAGTACCATGGTGCACCACTCTTCAGCGATGGGAAGTCGAAGACGGGCCACCGTAATCCCGTTTTACCGTAAAAATCCACGTGTCGAAAAAACGAAGGGTAAAAAACTTACGAGACCCGATTGAGATTCGGGTCGTCCTTTTTGGGCACTAATCTATCCGTTGACGGCTGAAAGCTGTCAACACCGTAGAACTCATCGAGGCCTTCATTTTGACAGGTAATGTCTCCCGTAACTCTTAACGAGCCAGAAGTTATGGCCGTCCGAATGATCGATATCTACCGGGTGCAACATGCACGGTGCAAGGTGCAACATCCGTCCAAAATTACGAAACAGTGCCGTACGACCTTTAGAAATTCCATGGATTTGAAACGGAACAGTACCATGGTGCACCACTCTCCAGCGATGGTAAATCGAAGACCACCACCGTAATCCCGTTTTACCGTAAAAATCCACGTGTCGAAAAAACGAAGGGTAAAAAACTTACGAGACCCGATTGAGATTTGTGTTGTCCTTTTTGGGCATTAATCTATCCGTTGACGGCTGAAAGCAGTCAAAGCCGTAGAACTCATGGAGGCCTTCGTTTTGACAGGTTATGGCTCCCGTAACTCTAAACGAGCCAAAAGTTATGGCCGTCCGAATAATCTATATCTACAGGGTGCAACATCCACGGTGCAAGTTGCAACATCCGTCCAAAATGGTGAAACAGTACCGTACGACCTTTAGAAATTCGTGCATGGATTTGAAACGGAACAGTACAATGGTGCACCACTCTCCAGCGATGGTAAATCGAAGACCAGCCACCGTAATCCCGTTTTACCGTAAAAATCCACTTGTCGAAAAAACGAAGGGTAAAAAACTTACGAGACCCGATTGAGATTCGGGTTGTCCTTTTTGGGCATTAATCTATCCATTGACTGCCGAAAGCTGTCAAAGCCGTAGAACTCATCGAGGCCTTCGTTTTGACAGGTTATGGCTCCCGTAACTCTAAACGAGCCAGAAGTTATGGCCGTCCGAATAATCGATGTCTACAGGGTGCAACATCCATGGTGCAATGTGCAACATCCGTCCGAAATGGCGAAACAGTGCCGTACGACTTTTAGAAATGCGTGCATGGATTTGAAACGGAACAGTACCATGGTGCACCACTCTTCAGCGATGGGAAGTCGAAGACGGGCCACCGTAATCCTGTTTTACCGTAAAAATCCACGTGTCGAAAAAACGAAGGGTAAAAAACTTACGAGACCCGATTGAGATTCGGGTCGTCCTTTTTGGGCACTAATCTATCCGTTGACGGCTGAAAGCTGTCAACACCGTAGAACTCATCGAGGCCTTCATTTTGACAGGTAATGTCTCCCGTAACTCTTAACGAGCCAGAAGTTATGGCCGTCTGAATGATCGATATCTACCGGGTGCAACATGCACGGTGCAAGGTGCAACATCCGTCCAAAATTACGAAACAGTGCCGTACGACCTTTAGAAATTCCATGGATTTGAAACGGAACAGTACCATGGTGCACCACTCTCCAGCGATGGTAAATCGAAGACCACCACCGTAATCCCGTTTTACCGTAAAAATCCACGTGTCGAAAAAACGAAGGGTAAAAAACTTACGAGACCCGATTGAGATTTGTGTTGTCCTTTTTGGGCATTAATCTATCCGTTGACGGCTGAAAGCAGTCAAAGCCGTAGAACTCATGGAGGCCTTCGTTTTGACAGGTTATGGCTCCCGTAACTCTAAACGAGCCAAAAGTTATGGCCGTCCGAATAATCTATATCTACAGGGTGCAACATCCACGGTGCAAGTTGCAACATCCGTCCAACATGGTGAAACAGTGCCGTACGACCTTTAGAAATTCGTGCATGGATTTGAAACGGAACAGTACAATGGTGCACCACTCTCCAGCGATGGTAAATCGAAGACCAGCCACCGTAATCCCGTTTTACCGTAAAAATCCACTTGTCGAAAAAACGAAGGGTAAAAAACTTACGAGACCCGATTGAGATTCGGGTTGTCCTTTTTGGGCATTAATCTATCCATTGACTGCCGAAAGCTGTCAAAGCCGTAGAACTCATCGAGGCCTTCGTTTTGACAGGTTATGGCTCCCGTAACTCTAAACGAGCCAGAAGTTATGGTCGTCCGAATAATCGATGTCTACAGGGTGCAACATCCACGGTGCAAGGTGCAACATCTGTCCGAAATGGCGAAACAGTGCCGCACGACTTTTAGAAATGCGTGCATGGATTTGAAACGGAACAGTACCATGGTGCACCACTCTTCAGCGATGGGAAGTCGAAGACGGGCCACCGTAATCCCGTTTTACCGCAAAAATCCACGTGTCGAAAAAACGAAGGGTAAAAAACTTACGAGACCCGATTGAGATTCGGGTCGTCCTTTTTAGGCACTAATCTATCCGTTGATAGCTGAAAGCTGTCAACGCCGTAGAACTCATCGAGGCCTTCATTTTGACAGGTAATGTCTCCCGTAACTCTTAACGAGCCAGAAGTTATGGCCGTCCGAATGATCGATATCTACCGGGTGCAACATGCACGGTGCAAGGTGCAACATCCGTCCGAAATTACGAAACAGTGCCGTACGACCTTTAGAAATTCCATGGATTTGAAACGGAACAGTACCATGGTGCACCACTCTCCAGCGATGGTAAATCGAAGACCACCACCGTAAACCCGTTTTACCGTAAAAATCCACGTGTCGAAAAAACGAAGGGTAAAAAACTTACGAGACCCGATTGAGATTTGTGTTGTCCTTTTTGGGCATTAATCTATCCGTTGACGGTTGAAAGCAGTCAAAGCTGTAGAACTCATCGAGGCCTTCGTTTTGACAGGTTATTGCTCCCGTAACTCTAAACGAGCCAAAAGTTATGGCCGTCCGAATAATCGATATCTACAGGGTGCAACATCCACGGTGCAAGTTCCAACATCCGTCCGAAATGGTGAAACAGTGTCGTACGACCTTTAGAAATTCGTGCATGGATTTGAAACGGAACAGTACAATGGTGCACCACTCTCCAGCGATGGTAAATCGAAGACCAGCCGCCGTAATCCCGTTTTACCGTAAAAATCCACTTGTCAAAAAAACGAAGGGTAAAAAACTTACGAGACCCGATTGAGATTCGGGTTGTCCTTTTTGGGCATTAATCTATCCATTGACGGTTGAAAGCTGTCAAAGCCGTAGAACTCATCGAGGCCTTCATTTTGACAGGTTATGGCTCCCGTAACTCTAAACGAGCCAGAAGTTATGGCCGTCCGAATAATCGATGTCTACAGTGTGCAACATCCACGGTGCAAGGTGCAACATCCGTCCGAAATGGCGAAACAGTGCCGTACGACTTTTAGAAATGCGTGCATGGATTTGAAACGGAACAGTACCATGGTGCACCACTCTTTAGCGATGGGAAGTCGAAGACGGGCCACCGTAATCCCGTTTTACCGTAAAAATCCACGTGTCGAAAAAACGAAGGGTAAAAAACTTACGAGACCCGATTGAGATTCGGGTCGTCCTTTTTGGGCACTAATCTATCCGTTGATGGCTGAAAGCTGTCAACGCCGTAGAACTCATCGAGGCCTTCGTTTTGACAGGTTATGGCTCCTGTAACTCTTAACGAGCCAGAAGTTATGGCCGTCCGAATAATCGATATCTACAGTGTGCAACATCCACGGTGCAAGGTGCAACATCCGTCCGAAATGACGAAACAGTGCCGTACGACCTTTAGAAATTCCATGGATTTGAAACGGAATAGTACCACGGTGCACCACTCTCCAGCGACTGTAAATCGAAGACCACCACCGTAATCCCGTTTTACCGTAAAAATCCACGTGTCGAAAAAACGAAGGGTAAAAAACTTACGAGACCCGATTGAGATTTGTGTTGTCCTTTTTGGGCACTAATCTATCCGTTGACGGCTGAAAGCAGTCAAAGCTGTAGAACTCATCGAGGCCTTCGTTTTGACAGGTTATGGCTCCCGTAACTCTAAACGAGCCAAAAGTAATGGCCGTCCAAATAATCGATATCTACAGGGTGCAACATCCACGGTGCAAGTTGCAACATCCGTCCGAAATGGGGAAACAGTGCCGTACGACCTTTAGAAATTCGTGAATGGATTTGAAACGGAACAGTACAATGGTGCACCACTCTCCAGCGATGGTAAATCGAAGACCAGCCACCGTAATCCCGTTTTACCGTAAAAATCCACTTGTCGAAAAAACGAAGGGTAAAAAACTTACGAGACCCGATTGAGATTCGGGTTGTCCTTTTTGGGCATTAATCTATCCATTGACGGTTGAAAGCTGTCAAAGCCGTAGAACTCATCGAGGCCTTCATTTTGACAGGTTATGGCTCCCGTAACTCTAAACGAGCCAGAAGTTATGGCCGTCCGAATAATCGATATCTACAGGGTGCAACATCCACGGTGCAAGGTGCAACATCCGTCCAAAATGGCGAAACAGTGCCGTATGACTTTTAGAAATGCGTGCATGGATTTGAAGTGGAACAGTACCATGGTGCACCACTCTCCAGCGATGGGAAGTCGAAGACGGGCCACGGTAATCCCATTTTACCGTAAAAATCCACGTGTCGAAAAAACGAAGGGTAAAAAACTTACGAGACCCGATTGAGATTCGGGTTGTCCTTTTTGGGCATTAACCTATCCGTTGACGGCTAAAAGCTGTCAAAGCCATAGAACTCATCGAGGCCTTCGTTTTGACAGGTTATGGCTCCCGTAACTCTAAACGAGCCAGAAGTTATGGCCGTCCGAATAATCGATGTCTACAGGGTGCAACATCCACGGTGCAAGGTCCAACATCCGTCCGAAATGGCGAAACAGTGTCGTATGACTTTTAGAAATGCGTGCATGGATTTGAAACAGAACAGTACCATGGTGCACCACTCTTCAGCGATGGGAAGTCGAAGACGGGCCACCGTAATCCCGTTTTACCGTAAAAATCCAAGTGTCGAAAAAACGAAGGGTAAAAAACTTACGAGACCCGATTGTGATTCGGGTTGTCCTTTTTAAGCATTAATCTATCCGTTGACGGCTGAAAGCTGACAAAACCGTAGAACTCATCGAGGCCTTCATTTTGACAGGTTATGGCTCCCGTAACTCTAAACGAGCCTGAAGTTATGGCCGTCCGAATAATCGATATCTACAGGGTGCAACATCCAAAGTGCAAGGTGCAACATCCGTCCGAAATGGCGAAACAGTGTCGTACGACCTTTAGAAATTCGTGCATGGATTTGAAACGGAATAGTACCATGGTGCACCACTCTCCAGAGATTGTAAATCGAAGACCAGCCACCGTAATCCCGTTTTATCGTAAAAATCCACTTGTCGAAAAAACGAAGGGTAAAAAACTTACGAGACCCGACTGAGATTCGGGTTGTCCTTTTTGGGCATTAACCTATCCGTTGACGGCTGAAAGCTGTCAAAGCCGTAGAACCCATCGAGGCCTTCGTTTTGAAAGGTTATGGCTCCCGTAACTCTAAACGAGCCAGAAGTTATGGCCGTCCGAATAATCGATGTCTACAGGGTGCAACATCCACGGTGCAAGGTGCAACATCCGTCCGAAATGGCGAAACAGTGCCGTACGACTTTTTGAAATGCGTGCATGGATTTGAAACGGAACAGTACCATGGTGCACCACTCTTCAGCGATGGAAAGTCGAAGACGGGCCACCGTAATCCCGTTTTACCGTAAAAATCCACGTGTCGAAAAAACGAAGGGTAAAAAACTTACGAGACCCGATTGAGATTTGTGTTGTCCTTTTTGGGCATTAATCTATCCGTTGATGGCTGAAAGCAGTCAAAGCCGTAGAACTCATCGAGGCCTTCGTTTTGACAGGTTATGGCTCCCGTAACGCTAAACGAGCCAAAAGTTATGGCCGTCCGAATAATCGATATCTACAAGGTGCAACATCCACGGTGCAAGTTGCAACACCCGTCCGAAATGGTGAAATAGTGCCGTACGACCTTTAGAAATTCGTGCATGGATTTGAAACGGAACAGTACAATGGTGCACCACTCTCCAGCGATGGTAAGTCGAAGACCACCACCGTAATCCCGTTTTACCGTAAAAATCCACGTGTCGAAAAAACGAAGGGTAAAAAACTTACGAGACCCGATTGAGATTTGTGTTGTCCTTTTTAGGCATTAATCTATCCGTTGACGGCTGAAAGCAGTCAAACCCGTAGAACTCATCGAGGCCTTCGTTTTGACAGGTTATGGCTCCCGTAACTCTAAACGAGCCAAAAGTTATGACCGTCCGAATAATCGATATCTACAGGTTGCAACATCCACGGTGCAAGTTGCAACATCCGTCCGAAATGGTGAAACAGTGCCGTACGACCTTTAGAAATTCATGCATGGATTTGAAACGGAACAGTACAATGGTGCACCACTCTCCAGCGATGGTAAATCGAAGACCAGCCGCCGTAATCCCGTTTTACCGTAAAAATCCACTTGTCGAAAAAACGAAGGGTAAAAAACTTACGAGACCGGATTGAGATTCGGGTTGTCCTTTTTGGGCATTAATCTATCCATTGACGGCTGAAAGCTTTCAAAGCCGTAGAACTCATCGAGGCCTTCATTTTGATAGGTTATGGCTCCCGTAACTCTAAACGAGCCAGAAGTTATGGCCGTCCGAATAATCGATATCTACAGGGTGCAACATCCGTCCGAAATGGCGAAACAGTGCCGTACGACTTTTAGAAATGCGTGCATGGATTTGAAACGGAACAGTACCATGGTGCACCACTCTTCAGCGATGGGAAGTCAAAGACGGGCCACCGTAATCCCGTTTTACCGTAAAAATCCACGTGTCGAAAAAACGAAGGGTAAAAAACTTACGAGACTCGATTGAGATTCGGGTCGTCCTTTTTGGGCACTAATCTATCCGTTGACGGCTGAAAGCTGTCAACGCCGTAGAACTCATCGAGGCCTTCGTTTTGACAGGTTATGGCTCCCGTAACTCTTAACGAGCCAGAAGTTATGGCCGTCCGAATAATCGATATCTACAGGGTGCAACATCCACGGTGCAAGGTGCAACATCCGTCCGAAATTACGAAACAGTGCCGTACGACCTTTAGAAATTCCATGGATTTGAAACAGAATAGTACCATGGTGCACCACTCTCCAGCGATGGTAAATCGAAGATCACCACCGTAATCCCGTTTTACCGTAAAAATCCACGTGTCGAAAAAACGAAGGGTAAAAAACTTACGAGACCCGATTGAGATTTGTGTTGTCCTTTTTGGGCATTAATCTATCCGTTGATGGCTGAAAGCAGTCAAAGCCGTAGAACTCATCGAGGCCTTCGTTTTGACAGGTTATGGCTCCCGTAACTCTAAACGAGCCAAAAGTTATGGCCGTCCGAATAATCGATATCTACAAGGTGCAACATCCACGGTGCAAGTTGCAACACCCGTCCGAAATGGTGAAATATTGCCGTACGACCTTTAGAAATCCGTGCATGGATTTGAAACGGAACAGTACAATGGTGCACCACTCTCCAGCGATGGTAAATCGAAGACCAGCCACTGTAATCCCGTTTTACCGTAAAAATCCACTTGTCGAAAAAACGAAGGGTAAAAAACTTACGAGATCCGATTGAGATTCGGGTTGTCCTTTTTGGGCATTAATCTATCCATTGACGGCTGAAAGCTGTCAAAGCCGTAGAACTCATCGAGGCCTTCATTTTGACAGGTTATGGCTCTCGTAACTCTAAACGAGCCAGAATTTATGGCCGTCCGAATAATCGATATCTACAGGGTGCAACATCCACAGTGCAAGGTGCAACATCCGTCCGAAATGGCGAAACAGTGCCGTACGACTTTTAGAAATGCGTGCATGGATTTGAAACGGAACATTACCATGGTGCACCACTCTTCAGCGGTGGAAAGTCGAAGACGGGCCACCGTAATCCCGTTTTACCGTAAAAATCCACGTGTCGAAAAAACGAAGGGTAAAAAACTTACGAGACCCGATTGAGATTCGGGTCGTCCTTTTTGGGCACTAATCTATCCGTTGACGGCTGAAAGCTGTCAACGCCGTAGAACTCATCGAGGCCTTCGTTTTGACAGGTTATGGCTCCCGTAACTCTTAACAAGCCAGAAGTTATGGCCGTCCGAATAATCGATATCTACAGGGTGCAACATCCACGGTGCAAGCTGCAACATCCGTCCGAAATTACGAAACAGTGCCGTACGACCTTTAGAAATTCCATGGATTTGAAACGGAACAGTACCATGGTGCACCACTCTACAACGATGATAAATCGAAGACCACTACCGTAATCCCGTTTTACCGTAAAGATCCACGTGTCGAAAAAACGAAGGGTAAAAAACTTACGAGACCCGATTGAGATTTGTGTTGTCCTTTTTGGGCATTAATCTATCCGTTGACGGCTGAAAGCAGTCAAAGCCGTAGAACTCATCGAGGCCTTCATTTTGACAGGTTGTGGCTCCTGTAACTCTAAACGAGCCAAAAGTTATGGCCGTCCGAATAATCGATATCTACAGGGTGCAACATCCACGGTGCAAGTTGCAACATCCGTCCGAAATGGTGAAACAGTGCCGTACGACCTTTAGAAATTCGTGCATGGATTTGAAATGTAAAAGTACAATGGTGCACCACTCTCCAGCGATGGTAAATCGAAGACTAGCCACCGTAATCCCGTTTTACCGTAAAAATCCACTTGTCGAAAAAACGAAGGGTAAAAAACTTACGAGACCCGATTGAGATTCGGGTTGTCCTTTTTGGGCGTTAATCTGTCCATTGACGGCTGAAAGCTGTCAAAGCCGTAGAACTCATGGAGGCCTTCATATTGATAGGTTATGGCTCCCGTAACTCTAAACGAGCCAGAAGTTATGGCCGTCCGAATAATCGATATCTACAGGGTGCAACATCCACGGTGCAAGGTGCAACATCCGTCCGAAATGGCGAAACAGTGCCGTACGACTTTTAGAAATGCGTGCATGGTTTGAAACGGAACAGTACCATGGTGCACCACTCTTCAGCGATGGGAAGTCGAAGACGGGCCACCGTAATCCCGTTTTACCGTAAAAATCCACGTGTCGAAAAAACGAGGGGTAAAAAACTTACGAGACCCGATTGAGATTCGGGTCGTCCTTTTTGGGCACTAATCTATCCGTTGACGGCTGAAAGCTGTCAACGCCGTAGAACTCATCGAGGCCTTCATTTTGACAGGTTATGGCTCCCGTAACTCTTAACGAGCCAGAAGTTATGGCCGTCCGAATAATCGATATCTACAGGGTGCAACATCCACGGTGCAAGGTGCAACATCCGTCCGAAATTACGAAACAGTGCCGTACGACCTTCAGAAATTCCATGGATTTGAAACGGAACAGTACCACGGTGCACCACTCTCCAGCGATGGTAAATCGAAGACCACCACCGTAATCCCATTTTACCGTAAAAATCCACGTGTCGAAAAAACGAAGGGTAAAAAACTTACGAGACCCGATTGAGATTTGCGTTGTCCTTTTTGGGCATTAATCAATCCATTGAGGGCTGAAAGCAGTCAAAGCCGTAGAACTCATCGAGGCCTTCGTTTTGACAGGTTATGGCTCCCGTAACTCTAAACGAGCCAAAAGTTATGGCCGTCCGAATAATCGATATCTACAGGGTGCAACATCCACGGTGCAAGTTGCAACATCTGTCCGAAATGGGGAAATAGTGCCGTACGACCTTTAGAAATTCGTGCATGGATTTGAAACGGAACAGTACAATGGTGCACCACTCTCCAGCGATGGTAAATCGAAGACCAGCCACCGTAATCCCATTTTACCGTAAAAATCCACTTATCGAAAAAACGAAGGGTAAAAAACTTACGAGACCCGATTGAGATTCGGGTTGTCCTTTTTGGTCATTAATATATCCATTGACGGCTAAAAACTATCAAAGCCGTAGAACTCATCGAGGCCTTTATTTTGACAGGTTATGGCTCCCGTAACTCTAAACGAGCCAGAAGTTATGGCCGTCCGAATAATCGATATCTACAGGGTGCAACATCCACGGTGCAAGGTGCAACATCCGTCCGAAATGGCGAAACAGTGCCGTACGACTTTTAGAAATGCGTGCATGGATTTGAAATGGAACAGTACCGTAATGCACCACTCCTCAGTGATGGGAAGTCGAAGACGGGCCACCGTAATCCCGTTTTACCGTAAAAATCCACGTGTCGAAAAAACGAAGGGTATAAAACTTACGAGACCCGATTGAGATTCGGGTCGTCCTTTTTGGGCACTAATCTATCCATTGACGGTTGAAAGCTGTCAATGCCGTAGAACTCATCGAGTCCTTCGTTTTGACAGGTTATGGCTCCCGTAACTCTTAACGAGCCAGATGTTATGGCCGTCCGAATAATCGATATCTACAGGGTGCAACATCCACGGTGCAAGGTGCAACATCCGTCCGAAATTACGAAACAGTGTCGTACGACCTTTAGAAATTCCATGGATTTGAAACGGAACATTACCACGGTGCACCACTCTCCAGCGTTGGTAAATCGAAGACCACCACCGTAATCCCGTTTTACCGTAAAAATCCACGTGTCGAAAAAATGAAGGGTAAAAACTTACGAGACCCGATTTAGATTTGTGTTGTCCTTTTTGGGCATTAATCTATCCGTTGACGGCTGAAAGCAGTCAAAGATGTAGAACTCATCGAGGACTTCGTTTTGACAGGTTATGGCTCCCGTAACTCTAAACGAGCCAAAAGTTATGGCCGTCCGAATAATCGATATCTACAGGGTGCAACATCCACGGTGCAAGTTGCAACATCCGTCCGAAATGGGGAAACAGTGCCATACGACCTTTAGAAATTCGTGCATGGATTTGAAATGGAACAGTACAATGGTGCACCACTCTCCAGCGATGGTAAATCGAAGACCAGCCACCGTAATCCTGTTTTACCATAAAAATCCACTTGTCGAAAAAACGAAGGGTAAAAAACTTACGAGACCCGATTGAGATTCGGGTTGTCCTTTTTGTGCATTAATCTATCCATTGACGGCTGAAAGCTGTCAAAGCCGTAGAACTCATCGAGGCCTTCATTTTGACAGTTTATGGCTCCCGTAACTCTAAACGAGCCAGAAGTTATAGCCGTCCGAATAATCGATATCTACTGGGTGCAACATCCACGGTGCAAGGTGCAACATCCGTCCGAAATGGCGAAACAGTGCCGTATGACTTTTAGAAATGCGTGCATGGAATTGAAGCGGAACAGTACCACGGTGCACCACTCTCCAGCGATGGGAAGTCGAAGACGGGCCACGATAATCCCATTTTACCGTAAAAATCCACGTGTCGAAAAAACGAAGGGTAAAAAACTTACGAGACCCGATTGAGATTCGGGTTGTCCTTTTTGGGCATTAACCTATCCGTTGACGGCTGAAAGCTGTCAAAGCCGTAGAACTCATCGAGGCCTTCGTTTTGACAGTTTATGGCTCCCGTAACTCTAAACGAGCCAGAAGTTAAGGCCGTCCGAATAATCGATGTCTACAGGGTGCAACATCCACGGTGCAAGGTGCAACATCCGTCCGAAATGGCGAAACAGTGTCGTATGACTTTTAGAAATGCGTGCATGGATTTGAAACAGAACATTACCATGGTGCACCACTCTTCGGCGATGTGAAGTCGAAGATAGGCCACCGAAATCCCGTTTTACCGTAAAAATCCACATGTCGAAAAAACGAAGGGTAAAAAACTTACGAGACCCGTTTGAGATTCGGGTTGTCCTTTTTAGGCATTAATCTATCCGTTGACGGCTGAAAGCTGTCAAAGCCGTAGAACTCATCGAGGCCTTCATTTTGACAGGTTATGGCTCCCGTAACTCTAAACGAGCTAGAAGATATGGCCTTCCGAATAATCGATATCTACAGGGTGCAACATCCACAGTGCAAGGTGCAACATCCGTCCGAAATGGCGAAACATTGTCGTACGACCTTTAGAAATTCGTGCATGGATTTGAAACGGAATAGTACCATGGTGCACCACTCTCCAGCGATTGTAAATCGAAGACCAGCCACCGTAATCCCGTTTTACCGTAAAAATCCACGTGTCGAAAAAACGAAGGGTAAAAAACTTACGAGACCCGATTGAGATTCGGGTTGTCCTTTTTGGGCACTCATCTATCCGTTGACGGCTGAAAGCTATCAAAGCCGTAGAACTCATCGAGGCCTTCGTTTTGACAGGTTATGGCTACCGTAACTCTTAACGTGCCAGAAGTTATGGCCGTCCGAATAATCGATATCTATAGGGTGCAACATCCACGGTGCAAGGTGCAACATCCGTCCGAAATGGCGAAATAGTGCCGTACGACCTTTAGAAATAAGCGCATGGATTTGAAACGGAACAGTACCATGGTGCACCACTCTGCAGCGATGGTAAATCGAAGACCAGCCACCGTAATCCCGTTTTACCGCAAAATCCACATGTCGAAAAAACGAAGGGTAAAAAACTTACGAGACCCGATTGAGATTCGGGTTGTCCTTTTCGGGCATTAATCTAACTATTGACAGCTGAAAATTGTCAAAGCCGTAGAACTCATCCACGCCTTCGTTTTGACAGGTTATGGCTCCCGTAACTCTAAACAAGCCAGAAGTTATGGCCGTCCGAATAATCGATATCTACAGGGTGCAACATCCACGGTGCAAGGTGCAACATCCGTCCGAAATGGCGAAACAGTGTCGTACGACCTTTAGAAATTCGTGCATGGATTTGAGACGGAACAGTACCATGGTGCACCACTCTCCAGCGATGGTAAATCGAAGACCAGCCACCGTAATCCCGTTTTACCGTAAAAATCCACGTGACGAAAAAACGAAGGGTAAAAAACTTACGTGACCCGATTGAGATTCGGGCTGTCCTTTTTGGGCATTAATCTATCCGTTGACGGCTGAAAGCTGTCAAAGCCGTAGAACTCATCGAGGCCTTCGTTTTGACAGGTTATGGCTCCTGTAACTCTAAACGAGCGAGAAGTTATGGCCGTCCGAATAATCGATATCTACAGGGTGCAACATCCACGGTGCAAGGTGCAACATCCGTCCGAAATGGCGAAACAGTGCCGTACGACCTTGAGAAATTCGTGCATGGATTTGAAACGGAATAGTACCATGGTGCACCACTCTCCAGCGATGGTAAATCGAAGACCAGCCACCGTAATCCCGTTTTACTGTAAAAATCCACGTGTCGAAAAAACAAAGGGTAAAAAACTTACGAGACCCGATTGAGATTCGGGTTGTCCTTTTTGGGCATTAATCTATCCATTGACGGCTGAAGGTTGTCAAAGCCGTAGAACTCATCGAGGCCTTCGTTTTGACAGGTTATGGCTCCCGTAACTCTAAACGAGCGAGAAGTTATGGCCGTCCAAATAATCGATATCTACAGGGTGCAACATCCACGGTGCAAGGTGCAACATCCGTCCGAAATAGCGAAACAGTGCCGTATGACTTTTAGAAATGCGTGCATGGATTTGAAACGGAACAGTACCATGGTGCACCACTCTCCAGTGATGGGAAGTCGAAGACGGGCCACGGTAATCCGGTTTTACCGTAAAAATCCATGTGTCGAAAAAACGAAGGGTAAAAAACTTACGAGACCCGATTGAGATTCGGGTTGTCCTTTTTGGGCATTAATCTATCCGTTGACAGCTGAAAGCTGTCAAAGCCGTAGAACTCATCGAGGCCTTCGTTTTGACAGGTTATGGCTCCCGTAACTCTAAACGAGCCAGAAGTTATGGCCGTCCGAATAATCGATGTCTACAGGGTGCAACATCCACGGTGCAAGGTGCAACATCCGTCCGAAATGGCGAAACAGTGCCGTACGACTTTTAGAAATGTGTGCATGGATTTGAAATGGAACAGTACCATGGTGCACCACTCTCCAGCGATGGTAAATCGAAGACGGGCCACCGTAATCCCGTTTTACCGTAAAAATCCACGTGTCGAAAAAACGAAGAGTAAAAAACTTACGAGACCCGATTGAGATTCGGGTTGTCCTTTTTGGGTATTAATCTATCCGTTGACAGCTGAAAACTGTCAAACCGTAGAACTCATCGAGGCCTTCATTTTGACAGGTTATGGCTCCCGTAACTCTAAACGAGCCAGAAGTTATGGCCGTCCGAATAATCGATATCTACAGGGTGCAACATCCACGGTGCAAGGTGCAACATCCGTCCGAAATGGCGAAACAGTGCCGTACGACCTTTAGAAATTCATGCGTGGATTTGAAACGGAACAGTACCATGGTGCACCACTCTCCAGCGACGGTAAATCGAAGACCAGCCACCGTAATCCCGTTTTACTGTAAAAATCCACGTGTCGAAAAAACGAAGGGTAAAAAACTTACGAGACCCGATTGAGATTCGGGTTGTCCTTTTTGGGCACTAATCTATTTGTTGACGGCTGAAAAATGTCAAAGCCGTAAAACTCATCGAGGCCTTCGTTTTGACAGGTTATGGCTCCCGTAACTATTAACGAGCCAGAAGTTATGGCCGTCCGAATAATCGATATCTACAGGGTGCAACATCCACGGTGCAAGGTGCAACATCCGTCCGAAATGGCAAAACAGTGCCGTACGTCCTTTACAAATTCGTGCATGGATTTGAAACGCAACAGTACCATGGTGCACCACTCTCCAGCGATGGTAAATCGAAGACCAGCCACCGTAATCCCGTTTTACCGTAAAAATCCACGTGTCGAAAAAACGAAGGGTAAAAAACTTACGAGGCCCGATTGAGATTCGGGTTGTCCTTTTTGGGCACTAATCTATCTGTTGACGGCTGAAAGCTGTCAAAGCCGTATAACTCATCGAGGCCTTCGTTTTGACAGGTTATGGCTCCCGTAACTCTTAACGAGCCAGAAGTTATGGCCGTTCGAATAATCGATATCTACAGGGTGCAACATCCACGGTGCAAGGTGCAACTTCCGTCCGAAATGGCGAAACAGTGCCGTACGACCTTTAGAAATTCGTGCATGGATTTGAAACGGAACAGTACCATGGTGCACCACTCTCCAGCGATGGTAAATCGAAGACCAGCCACCGTAATCCCGTTTTACCGTAAAAATCCACGTGTCGAAAAAACGAAGGGTAAAAAACTTACGAGACCCGATTGAGATTCGGGTTGTCCTTTTTGGGCATTAATCTATCCGTTGACAGCTAAAAGCTGCCAAAGCCATAGAACTCATCGAGGCCTTCGTTTTGACAGGTTATGGCTCCCGTAACTCTAAACTAGGCAGAAGTTATGGCCGTCCGAATAATCGATATCTACAGGGTGCAACATCCACGGTGCAAGGTGCAACATCCGTCCGAAATGGCGAAACAGTGCCGTACGACCTTTAGAAATTCGTGCATGGATTTGAAACGGAACAGTACCATGGTGCACCACTCTCCAGTGATGGGAAGTCAAAGACGGGCCACGGTAATCCTGTTTTACCGTAAAAATCCACGTGTCGAAAAAACGAAGGGTAAAAAACTTACGAGACCCGATTGAGATTCGGGTTGTCCTTTTTGGGCATTAATCTATCCGTTGACAGCTGAAAGCTGTCAAAGCCGTAGAACTCATCGAGGCCTTCGTTTTGACAGGTTATGGCTCCCGTAACTCTAAACGAGCCAGAAGTTATGGCCGTCCGAATAATCGATGTCTACAGGGTGCAACATCCACGGTGCAAGGTGCAACATCCGTCCGAAATGGCGAAACAGTGCCGTACGACTTTTAGAAATGTGTGCATGGATTTGAAATGGAACAGTACCATGGTTCACCACTCTTCAGCGATGGGAAGTCGAATATGGGCCACCGTAATCCCGTTTTACCGTAAAAATCCACGTGTCGAAAAAACGAAGGGTAAAAAACTTACGAGACCCGATTGAGATTCGGGTTGTCCTTCTTGGGCATTAATCTATCCGTTGATGGCCGAAAGCTGTCAAACCGTAGAACTCATCAAGGCCTTCATTTTGACAGGTTATGGCTCCCGTAACTATAAACGAGCCAGAAGTTATGGCCGTCTGAATAATCGATATCTAGAGGGTGCAACATCCATAGTGCAAGGTGCAACATCCGTCCGAAATGGCGAAACAGTGTCGTACGACCTTTAGAAATTCATGCGTGGATTTGAAACGGAAGGGTACCATGGTGCACCACTCTCCAGCGATGGTAAATCGAAGAACAGCCATCGTAATCCCGATTTACCGTAAAAATCCATGTGTCGAAAAAACGAAGGGTAAAAAACTTACGAGAGCCGATTGAGATTCGGGTTGTCCTTTTTGGGACTAATCTATCTGTTGACGGCTGAAAGGTGTCAAAGCCGTAAAACTCATCGAGGCCTTCGTTTTGACAGGTTATGGCTCCCGTAACTCTTAACGAGCCAGAAGTTATGGCCGTCCGAATAATCGATATCTACAGGGTGCAACATCCACGGTGCAAGGTGCAACATCCGTCCGAAATGGCGAAACAGTGCCGTACGTCCTTTAGAAATTCGTGCATGGATTTGAGACGGAACAGTACCATGGTGCACCACTCCCCGGCGACGGTAAATCGAAGACCAGCCACCGTAATCCCGTTTTACCGTAAAAATCCACGTGTCGAAAAAACGAAGGGTAAAAAACTTACGACACCCGATTGAGATTCGGGTTGTCCTTTTTGGGCACTAATCTATCTGTTGACGGCTGAAAAATGTCAAAGCCGTAAAACTCATCGAGGCCTTCGTTTTGACAGGTTATGGCTCCCGTAACTATTAACGAGCCAGAAGTTATGGCCGTCCGAATAATCGATATCTACAGGGTGCAACATCCACGGTGCAAGGTGCAACATCCGTCCGAAATGGCGAAACATTGCCGTACGTCCTTTACAAATTCGTGCATGGATTTGAAACGCAATAGTACCATGGTGCACCACTCTCCAGCGATGGTAAATCGAAGAACAGCCACCGTAATCCCGTTTTACCGTAAAAATCCACGTGTCGAAAAAACGAAGGGTAAAAAACTTACGAGGCCCGATTGAGATTCGGGTTGTCCTTTTTGGGCACTAATCTATCTGTTGACGGCTGAAAGCTGTCAAACCCGTAAAACTCATCGAGGCCTTCGTTTTGACAGGTTATGGCTCCCGTAACTCTTAACGAGCCAGAAGTTATGGCCGTCCGAATAATCGATATCTACAGGGTGCAACATCCACGGTGCAAGGTGCAACATCCGTCCGAAATGGCGAAACAGTGCCGTACGACCTTTAGAAATTCGTGCATGGATTTGAAACGGAACAGTACCATGGTGCACCACTCTCCAGCGATGGTAAATCGAAGACCAGCCACCGTAATCCCGTTTTACCGTAAAAATCCACGTGTCGAAAAAACGAAGGGTAAAAAACTTACGAGGCCCGATTGAGATTCGGGTTGTCCTTTTTGGGCACTAATCTATCTGTTGACGGCTGAAAGCTGTCAAAGCCGTAAAACTCATCGAGGCCTTCGTTTTGACAGGTTATGGCTCCCGTAACTCTTAACGAGCCAGAAGTTATGGCCGTCCGAATAATCGATATCTACAGGGTGCAACATCCACGGTGCAAGGTGTAACATCCGTCCGAAATGGCGAAACAGTGCCGTACGACCTTTAGAAATTCGTGCATGGATTTGAAACGGAACAGTACCATGGTGCACCATTCTCCAGCGATGGTAAATCGAAGACCAGCCACCGTAATCCCGTTTTACCGTAAAAATCCACGTGTCGAAAAAACGAAGGGTAAAAAACTTACGAGACCCGATTGAGATTCGGGTTGTCCTTTTTGGGCATTAATCTATCCGTTGACAGCTAAAAGCTGCCAAAGCCAAAGAACTCATCGAGGCCTTCGTTTTGACAGGTTATGGCTCCCGTAACTCTAAACGAGGCAGAAGTTATGGCCATCCGAATAATCGATATCTACAGGGTGCAACATCCACGGTGCAAGGTGCAACATCCGTCCGAAATGGCGAAACAGTGCCGTATGACCTTTAGAAATTCGTGCATGGATTTGAAACGGAACAGTACCATGGTGTACCACTCTCCAGCGATGGAAAGTCGAAGACGGGCCACGGTAATCTCGTTTTACCATAAAAATCCACGTGTCATAAAAACGAAGGGTAAAAAACTTATGACACCCGATTGAGATTCGGGTTATCATTTTTGGGCATTAATCTACCCGTTGACGGCTGAAAGCTGTCAAAGCCGTAGAACTCATCGAGGCTTTCGTTTTGACAGGTTATGGCTCCCGTAACTCTAAACGAGCAAGAAGTTATGGTCGTCCGAATAATCGATATCTACAGGGTGCAACATCCACGGTGCAAGGTGCAACATCCGTCCGAAATGGCGAAACAGTGCCGTATGACCTTTAGAAATTCATGCATGGATTTGAAACGGAACAGTACCATGGTGCACCACTCCCCAGCGATGGTAAATCGACGACCAGCCATCGTAATCCCATTTTACCGTAAAAATCCATGTGTCGAAAAAACGAAGGGTAAAAAATTTACGAGACCCGATTGAGATTCGGGCTGTCCTTTTTGGGCATTAATCTATCCGTTGACGGCTAAAAGCTGTCAAAGCCGCAGAACTCATCGAGGCCTTCGTTTTCACAGGTTATGGCTCCCGTAACTCTAAACGAGCGAGAAGTTATGGCCGTCCGAATAATCGATATCTACAGGGTGCAACATCCACGGTGGAAGGTGCAACATCCGTCCGAAATGGCGAAACAGTGCCGTACGACCTTGAGAAATCTGTGCATGGATTTGAAACGGAACAGTACTGTTTGCGCCAAAATTGGTCACAAACCCCAAGTATTGTGAAAGCACCAGTGTTGGAATATAAATCAGCAATATCCAAACACAAATCACGGATCTAAGCAAGCAACACACAGCAAAATAGAAATTATGAACAAGAACACACAATTTATAGTGGTTCGGCTACCTCCGGCCTACGTCCACTTCAAAGGTTTTTCCTTTTATTGATGTTCTTCGCTGATTACAATCGATTACAGCGGATTACAATGAATTATAGTTCTGAAGTTCGAGCACAACGGTGGTTGTTGAATGCAAAGTAGAGCCTTGGTGGAGTCTTGATGCTTCAAAGTCTTGATCTTGCCAAAGAGAACCCGGTCCCTTCTCTGAATGACCTGGGAGTCTATTTATAGGCGTAGACTGCTGCTATCTCGCTGAAAACTCGGGAGACCTCTTCTGGCACGTGAGGGGGGCCCATACGTACGGTCTCGGGGAGTTTGGGCCCACTTTGGCATCGGTTCGAACTCCATTCGAACCGATCAAGAATTCATTCAATCGAGGTGAAATTTGGCGTGGACATTAGTCGACATGTATGGAAGCATCTGTGAAATTTTCATGGCATTTGGATCAGCAGGTTGGAAGATATGGTGGATTTGAATTTGAGTTTATGGGATAGCTGTTTGGTTCGAACCCATGTGTTCGAACCGATAGCTTCGAATCCATCATAGCACGCGACTTCGTGGTGACGTGGAGCGCCTTCTTCGAATCGATCCGGACTTCACTCCGTGTTGACCGCTTCGACTCCATACATCTCGGCGCATTCGAACCGATGGATGACACGTCATCTTGGTTGGTTGACCCAGTGGGTTCGAATGGAGCTACACAGGATGGGTTCGAAGATGGATGGGTTCGAAGCATGGCTCACGGAAGGGTTCGAAGCATGGCTCTGTGATGGGTTCGGAGTAGGGCTTTGTGATGGGTTCGAAGTAAGGCTATCTGGGGTTTACTTGATGGAGTCGAGGCGAGGTTCTAGCTGATGGATTCGAAGGTCGTCTTTCTTATCGATTCGAACATGGTGGGTTCGAATTAGTTGGTTTCGAAGTGGAGTCGAACCGATGGATGCGAACTCCATCGATTCAAACTTTGGTACACGGATATGGGTTCGAGGCGCGGCCTCACTCCTTGGGTTCGAACTAGATGGGTTCGAACATAGGTAGGGTGATGGTTTCGAACAGAGCAATGTCCATTCTTCTCCACTTGAATTCATCATAACTTGAGCGTACGACCTCGGATTGACTTGAAATTTGAGATGCAGACTTCTATGATCTTTCTTGTCGTGTCTTATCAATTGTGGCCCGTTCCGGACTCGGACAAAATTCATCGATATCCATGGTTATCCTGCAATGCATGGTTGATATTCATGAATAGTAATCATTGATTTTTAGTAAATTTTGGATATCTCAACTTTGCCAAAAGTTGGGATAACATTTTGCCCCCCAAAATATGCCTTTTTGTAAAAGGTATGTTTTGAATGGTCTTATATCAAGTGTGATAAATTCATGTTTCACTCATAGCTGTGGCATTATCAATCAAGTTTGTGGCTGTTCGAAGCCAAATCAATGTTCGTTCTTCCCGTAGGAGTTGAGAATGAAGTTTCATGGTCTCTCCGGACCACTACTGGCTGCTCTGAACCCTTACTAAGTCCATTCTAGACTTAGTGATTGAATAGAAAGATCCTATTGCTCTCTGGCGTTGCCTTCTATCCCTTGCACTCCGGTCCCGGTTAGGACATATAGCGATATCATGGTCGTTCGGGACCGATCATAGCCTCTCCGGGCTCTTGCTGGATCCCATTCTGTCACTCTCCGGTGAAGGGGAAACAGCGCTCAAGTGAGTCGATCCTGTCGCTCTCCGGCGAAGCAACTCACTTCTTGCACTCCGGTTCAGTGTATCTGAACATTAAGCGATGTCATGGTCGTTCGGGACCGATCATAGCCTCTCCGGGCTCTTGCTGGATCCCATCCTGTCACTCTCCGGTGAAGGGGAAACAGCGCTTAAGTGAGTCGATCCTGTCGCTCTCCGGCGAAGAAACTCACTTCTTGCACTCCGGTTCAGTGTATCTGAACATTAAGCGATGTCATGGTCGTTCGGGACCGATCATAGCCTCTCCGGGCTCTTGCTGGATCCCATCCTGTCACTCTCCGGTGAAGGGGAAACAGCGCTTAAGTGAGTCGATCCTGTCGCTCTCCGGCGAAGCAACTCACTTCTTGCACTCCGGACCCCGTCTCTCCGGGTAGGGTCATAAAGCGATCATGTTTATATGTAATGTTCATCCTTTGACTCTCCGGTCAAAAGGTTTATTTCAAGAAGTTCTAATTTATTTATTAAAATTCAAGTTCCAGATGCTCAATCTCAAACATCAGAGAAAAACTAAAGATTGCCTCTCCGGGCGTAGCGGTTTATCTCCATCTCAGAGCATGCCTAGGGATCCCGTACATGTGTAAGTGGAGCGATCGTTTATTCTGAAAATAAATTTAAATAAAATTATTCGACCGAATTCCAAATCCTGGACTTGGCCCTTGCCATCTTTGATCAGTTGATGACGAGTCGTGATCCCGATCCAGGATCGTTCCTGCAAGGTGGAGGCGGTAGTTGTTCATGTCTCGTTGCCGCTGTCCGTTCTCTGACATATTGTGGCAATCTACCACCTCTGGCATGCTCTTCCACCTCATCCTTCAGGTGACGGCATTCATCTGTGGTGTGCCCATCCAGCTCATGGAACAAGCAATATTTTCCAGTCCTGCGCTCCCGCTCGGTGGGATCCCTTACAGGTGGCTTTCGATAGTGAAGTTGCCCCCTGGTTTCAGTGAAGACTCTTTCTAGACTTGTATTCAGATCGGTGTACTGTCTGAATCTTGGCTCTCGGAATTTCTTCCGTTTATCAGGACTATCACGTCTGTCACCCTGTTTCCTTTTTCCCTTGTCCGCTCCGGACTGCTCTCCGGAGGTTCCTATGCTTTTTGTGGCATTTATTTCACGACTCTCGACTCGTGATTCTTCTAACTGAATGAACTTTTCAGCTTTATGGAAGAATTCTCCAAGATCCTGCGGTGGATCTTTAGTTAGAGAATCTTTAAACTTGGTGCCTTCCGCGACTCCTGCCACCGCCGCCATCAAAATCATTGATGGATCCGGGCGATCCACAGAAGTCACTGTCACGTTGAATCTGAGTAGAAAATCTTTTATGGACTCTTCGGTCCTCTGCTTGATTGTTGCTAAAGTCATCACACTCTTGGGTCGCGTCACGTGGACCTTGAACTGTCTCATGAAGCAATCAACGAGCTCGCTCCATGTTCCAATTGATCCAGTCTCTAGTTGTCTGAACCATAGTGAAGCTAAATCTGTCAAATATAGAGGGAAGCATCGTGCCATCACTTCCTCGGATGCCCCCAGCACCTCCATGTGCCTGATATACCTTGTGATGTGCATGGTCGGGTCTGACCTTCCGTCATAGGGATCTAGCGCTGGTAATTTGAACTTTGGAGGGTTCCTTGCGTTTCGGATGTTTGGAGTGAATGGACTCCGACTAACTTCTTCTAGCCCTCCGCTAGGCAATCCTCCTCTCATGATTCGTCGCATTAGGCCTATCATTCTCTCATCTCCGTCTAGGGATTGCCCCCTTGTCAAGTTTCTGTCCTGCCCCCCGAGCCTTGAAGGGAATTCCGGTACGTACTCTTCTGGTGGCTCGTTGGCGTATGCATTGGCTCCTGTCTGTTGTGCTCCGTCTGTTGGTCTTCCAGTATCGGACCCTGAGGGTCTGCCCCCAAGGCCTTGTTGACCACCTTCAATCCCTGTATTCTGGCCTTGAGCCTGTCCTTCATTTGCATCTGCAATCCTGATTCCTTGTCCCGTACTCGTAGCTGTTGTAGTTGGTCCAAGGTTTTGCATATTTGCCGCCCTCATCTGCTCGAGGAAATTCTGCAGCATCTCCTGTTGACTCTTCATTATGCTTTCGCGCAATGAATTAGCCATAGCCTCCATCTCGTCTCTGGTGATGTAGACGGAAGCTTGTCCTTCTCCTGATCCGGAGGATGCCTCTTGGCTTCCTCCTTGTTGGCTTCTATCAATTCTCTGTCTTGTTTGTCGAGTCATTGTCTCTGAATTGGAGTTTCTTCAAACTTTTGAATCCGAATTCTGAATCTGATGTAGCAGGTGCTGGTTCTTCTCAGTGAAAGCACCAAAGTGTTTGCGCCAAAATTGGTCACAAACCCCAAGTATTGTGAAAGCACCAGTGTTGGAATATAAATCAGCAATATCCAAACACAAATCACGGATCTAAGCAAGCAACACACAGCAAAATAGAAATTATGAACAAGAACACACAATTTATAGTGGTTCGGCTATCTCCGGCCTACGTCCACTTCAAAGATTTTTCCTTTTATTGATGTTCTTCGCTGATTACAATCGATTACAGCGGATTACAATGAATTATAGTTCTGAAGTTCGAGCACAACGGTGGTTGTTGAATGCAAAGTAGAGCCTTGGTGGAGTCTTGATGCTTCAAAGTCTTGATCTTGCCAACGAGAACCCGGTCCCTTCTCTGAATGACCTGGGAGTCTATTTATAGGCGTAGACTGCTGCTATCTCGCTGAAAACTCGGGAGACCTCTTCTGGCACGTGAGGGGGGCCCATACGTACGGTCTCGGGGAGTTTGGGCCCACTTTGGCATCAGTTCGAACTCCATTCGAACCGATCAAGAATTCATTCAATCGAGGTGAAATTTGGCGTGGACATTAGTCGACATGTATGGAAGCATCTGTGAAATTTTCATGGCATTTGGATCAGCATGTTGGAAGATATGGTGGATTCGAATTTGAGTTTATGGGATAGCTGTTTGGTTCGAACCCATGTGTTCGAACCGATAGCTTCGAATCCATCATAGCACGCGACTTCGTGGTGACGTGGAGCGCCTTCTTCGAATCGATCCGGACTTCACTCCGTGTTGACCGCTTCGACTCCATACATCTCGGCGCATTCGAACCGATGGATGACACGTCATCGTGGTTGGTTGACCCAGTGGGTTCGAATGGAGCTACACAGGATGGGTTCGAAGATGGATGGGTTCGAAGCATGGCTCACGGAACGGTTCGAAGCATGGCTCTGTGATGGGTTCGAAGTAGGGCTTTGTGATGGGTTCGAAGTAAGGCTATTTGGGGTTTACTTGATGGAGTCGAGGCGAGGTTCTAGCTGATGGATTCGAACGTCGTCTTTCTTATCGATTCGAACATGGTGGGTTCGAATTAGTTGGTTTCGAAGTGGAGTCGAACCGATGGATGCGAACTCCATCGATTCGAACTTTGGTACACGGATATGGGTTCGAGGCGCGGCCTCACTCCTTGGGTTCGAACTAGATGGGTTCGAACATAGGTAGGGTGATGGTTTCGAACAGAGCAATGTCCATTCTTCTCCACTTGAATTCATCATAACTTGAGCGTACGACCTCGGATTGACTTGAAATTTGAGATGCAGACTTCTATGATCTTTCTTGTCGTGTCTTATCAATTGTGGCCCGTTCCGGACTCGGACAAAATTCATCGATATCCATGGTTATCCTGCAATGCATGGTTGATATTCATGAATAGTAATCATTGATTTTTAGTAAATTTTGGATATCTCAACTTTGCCAAAAGTTGGGATAACAAGTACCATGGTGCACCACTCTCCAGCGATGGGAAGTCGAAGACGGGTCACCGTAATCCCGTTTTACCGTAAAAATCCACGTGTCGAAAAAACGAAGGGTAAAAAACTTACGAGACCCGATTGAGATTCGGGTTGTCCTTTTTGGGCACTAATCTATCCGTTGACGGCTGAAAGCTGTCAAAGCCGTAGAACTCATCGAGGCCTTCGTTTTGACAGGTTATGGCTCACGTAACTCTTAACGAGCCAGAAATTATGGCCGTCCGAATAATCGATATCTACAGGGTGCAACATCCACGGTGCAAGGTGCAACATCCATCCGAAATGGCGAAACAGTGCCGTACGACCTTTAGAAATTCATGCATGGATTTGAAATGGAACAGTACCATGGTGCACCACTCTCCAGCGATGGTAAATCGAAGACCAGCCACCGTAATCCCGTTTTACCGTAAAAATCCACGTGTCGAAAAAACGAAGGGTAAAAAACATACGAGACCCGATTGAGATTCGGGTTGCCCTTTTTGGGCATTAATCTATCCGTTGACGGCTGAAAGCTGTCAAAGCCATAGAACTCATCGAGTCCTTCGTTTTGATAGGTTATGGCTCCCGTAACTCTAAACTAGCCAGAAGTTATGTCCGTCCGAATAATCGATATCTACAGGGTGCAACATCCACGGTGCAAGGTGCAACATCCGTCCGAAATGGCGAAACAGTGCCGTACGACCTTTAGAAATTCGTGCATGGATTTGAAACGAAACAGTACCATGGTGCACCACTCTCCAGCGATGGTAAATCGAAGACCAGCCACCGTAATCCCGTTTTACCGTAAAAATCCACGTGTCGAAAAAACGAAGGGTAAAAAACATACGAGACCCGATTGAGATTCGGGTTGTCCTTTTTGGGCATTAATCTATCCATTGACGGCTGAAAGCTGTCAAAGCCGTAGAACTCATCGAGCCCTTCGTTTTGACAGGATATGGCTCCCGTAACTCTAAACGAGCCAGAAGTTATGGCCGTCCGAATAATCGATATTTACAGGGTGCAACATCCACGGTGCAAGGTGCAACATCCGTCCGAAATGGCGAAACAGTGCCGTACGACCTTTAGAAATTCGTGCATGGATTTGAAACGGAACAGTACCATGGTGCACCACTCTCCAGTGATGGGAAGTCGAAGACGGGCCACGGTAATCCCGTTTTACCGTAAAAATCCACGTGTCGAAAAAACGAAGGGTAAAAAACTTACGAGACCCGATTGAGATTCGGGTTGTCCTTTTTGGGCATTAATCTATCCATTGACGGCTAAAAGCCGTCAAAGCCGTAGAACTCATCGAGGCCTTCGTTTTGACTGGTTATGGCTCCCGTAACTCTAAACGAGCCAGAAGTTATGGCCGTCCGAATAATCGATATCTGCAGGGTGCAACATCCACGGTGCAAGGTGCAACATCCGTCCGAAATGGCGAAGCAGTGCCGTACGACTTTTAGAAATGCGTGCGTGGATTTTAAACGGAACAGTACCATGGTGCACCACTCTTCAGCGATGGGAAGTCGAAGACGGGCCACGGTAATCCCGTTTTACCGTAAAAATCCACGTGTCGAAAAAACGATGGGTAAAAAACTTACGAGACCCGATTGAGAGTCGGGTTGTCCTTTTTGGGCATTAATCTATCCTTTGACAGCAAAAAGCTATCAAAGCCGTAGAAATCGTCGAGGCCTTTATTTTGATAGGTTATGGCTCCCGTAACTCTAAACGAACAAGAAGTTATGGCCGTCCGAATAATCGATATCTACAGGGTGCAACATCCACGGTGCAAGGTGCAACATCCGTCCGAAATGGCGAAACAGTGCCGTACGACCTTGAGAAATTCGTGCATGGATTTGAAACGGAACAGTACCATGGTGCACCACTCTCCAGCGATGGTAAATAGAAGACCAGCCACCGTAATCCTGTTTTACCGCAAAAATCCACGCGTCGAAAAAACGAAGGGTAAAAAACTTACGTGACCCGATTGAGATTCGGGTTGTCCTTTTTGGGCATTAATCTATCCGTTGACGGATGAAAGCTGTCATAGCCGTAGAACTCATCGAGGCCTTCGTTTTGACAGGTTGTGGCTCCCGTAACTCTAAACGAGCCAGAAGTTATGGCTGTCCGAATAATCGATATCTACAGGGTGCAACATCCACGGTGCAAGGTGCTACATCCGTCCGAAATGGCGAAACAGTGCCGTACGACCTTGAGAAATTCGTGCACGGATTTGAAACGGAACAGTACCATGGTGCACCACTATCCAGCGATGGTAAATCGAAGACCAGCCACAGTAATCCCGTTTTACCGTAAAAATCCACGTGTCGAAAAAACGAAGGGTAAAAAACATACGAGACCCGATTGAGATTCGGGTTGTCCTTTTTGGGCATTAATCTATCCGTTGACGGCTGAAAGCGGTCAAAGCCATAGAAATCAACGAGGCCTTCGTTTTGACAGGTTATGGCTCCCGTAACTCTAAACGAGCGAGAAGTTATGGCCATCCGAATAATCGATATCTACAGGGTGCAAAATCCACGGTGCAAGGTGCAACATCCGTCCGAAATGGCGAAACAGTGCCGTACGACCTTTAGAAATTCGTGCATGGATTTGAAACGGAATAGTACCATGGTGCACCACTCTCCAACGATTGGAAGTCGAAGACGGGCCACGGTAATCCCGTTTTACTGTAAAAATCCACGTGTCGAAAAAACGAAGGGTAAAAAACTTACGAGGCCCGATTGAGATTCGGGTTGTCCTTTTTGGGCATTAATCTATCCGTTGATGGCTGAAAGCTATCAAAGCCATTGAACTCATCGAGGCCTACGTTTTGACTGGTTATGGCTCCCGTAACTCTAAACGAGCCAGAAGTTATGGCCGTCCGAATAATCGATATCTACAGGGTGCAACATCCACGGTGCAAGGTGCAACATCCGTCCAAAATGGCGAAACAGTGCCGTACAACTTTTAGAAATGCATGCATGGATTTGAAACGGAACAGTACCATGGTGCACCACTCTCCAGCGGTGGGAAGTTGAAGATGGGCCACGGTAATCCCATTTTACCGTAAAAATCCACGTGTCGAAAAAACGAAGGGTAAAAAACTTACGAGACCCGATTGAGATTCGGGTTGTCCTTTTTGGGCATTAATCTATCTGTTGACGGCTGAAAGCTGTCAAATCCGTAGAACTCATTGAGGCCTTCGTTTTGACTGGTTATGGATTCCGTAACTCTAAACGAGCCAGAAGTTATGGCCGTCCGAATAATCGATATCTACAGGGTGCAACATCCACGGTGCAAGGTGCAACATCCGTCCGAAATGGCGAAACAGTGTCGTACGACTTTTAGAAATGCGTGCATGGATTTGAAATGGAACAGTACCATGGTGCACCACTCTTCAGCGATGGAAAGTCGAAGATGGGCCACGGTAATCCCGTTTTACCGTAAAAATCCACGTGTCGAAAAAACGATGGGTAAAAAACTTACGAGACCTGATTGAGATCCGGGTTGTCCTTTTTGGGCATTAATCTATCCTTTGACGGCAAAAAGCTGTCAAAGCCGTAGAACTCATCGAGGCCTTCGTTTTGACAGGTTATGGCTCCCATAACTCTAAACGAGCAAGAAGTTATGGCCGTCCGAATAATCGATATCTACAGGGTGCAACATCCACGGTGCAAGGTGCAACATCCGTCTGGCGAAACAGTGTCGGACGACCTTTAGAAATTCGTGCATGGATTTGAAACGGAACAGTACCATGGTGCACCACTCTCCAGCGATGGTAAATCGAAGACCAGCCACCGTAACCCCGTTTTACCGCAAAAATCCACGTGTCGAAAAAACGAAGGGTAAAAAACTAACGAGACCCGATTGAGATTCGGGTTGTCCTTTTTGGGCATTAATCAATCCGTTGGCGGATGAAAGCTGTCAAAGCCGTAGAACTCATCGAGGCCTTCGTTTTGACAGGTTATGGCTCCCGTAACTCTAAACGAGCCAGAAGTTATGGCCGTCCGAATAATCGATATCTACAGGGTGCAACATCCACGGTGCAAGGTGCAACATCCGTCCGAAATGGCGAAACAGTGTCGTACGACCTTTAGAAATTCGTGCATGGATTTGAAATGGAAGAGTACCATGGTGCACCACTCTCGAGTGATGGGAAGTCGAAGACGGGCCACGGTAATCCCGTTTTACCGTAAAAATCGACGTGTCGAAAAAACGTAGGGTAAAAAACTTACGAGACCCGATTGAGATTCGGGTTGTCCTTTTTGGGCATTAATCTATCCGTTGACGGCTGAAAGCTATCAAAGCCGTAGAACTCATCGAGGCCTTCGTTTTGACTGGTTATGGCTCCCGTAACTCTAAGCGAGCCAGAAGTTATGGCCGTCCGAATAATCGATATCTACAGGGTGCAACATCCACGGTGCAAGGTGCAAAATCCATCTGAAATGGCGAAACTGTGCCGTACGACTTTTAGAAATGCGTGCATGGATTTGAAATGGAACAGTACCATGGTGCACCACTCTTCAGCGATGGGAAGTCGAAGACGGGCCACGGTAATCCCGTTTTACCGTAAAAATCCACGTGTCGAAAAAACGATGGGTAAAAAACTTACGAGACCCGATTGAGATTCGGGTAGTCCTTTTTGGGTATTAGTCTATCCTTTGACGGCAAAAAGCTGTCAGAGCCGTAGAACTCATCGAGGCCTTCGTTTTGACAGGTTATGGCTCCCGTAACTATAAACGAGCAAGAAGTTATGGCCGTCCGAATAATTGATATCTACAGGGTGCAACATCCACGGTGCAAGGTGCAACATCCGTCCGAAATGGCGAAACAGTGTCGTACGACCTTTAGAAATTCATGCATGGATTTGAAACGGAACAGTACCATGGTGCACCACTCTACAGAAGACCAGCCACCGTAATCCCGTTTTACAGCAAAAATCCACGTGTCGAAAAAACGAAGGGTAAAAAACTTACAAGACCCGATTGAGATTCGGGTTGTCCTTTTTGGGCATTAATCTATCCGTTGACGGATGAAAGCTGTCAAAGCCGTAGAACTCATCGAGGCCTTCGTTTTGACAGATTATGGCTCCCGTAACTCTAAACGAGCGAGAAGTTATGGCCGTCTGAATAATCGACATCTACAGGGTGCAACATCCACGGTGCAAGGTGCAACATCCGTCCGAAATGGCGAAACAGTGCCGTACGACCTTTAGAAATTCGTGCATGAATTTGAAATGGAACAGTACCATGGTGCACCACTCTCCAGCGATGGGAAGTCGAAGACGGGCCACGGTAATCCCGTTTTACCGTAAAAATCCACGTGTCGAAAAAACGAAGGGTAAAAAACTTACGAGACCCGATTGAGATTCGGGTTGTCCTTTTTGGGCATTAATCTATCCGTTGACGGCTGAAAGCTGTCAAAGCTGTAATACTCATCGAGGCCTTCGTTTTGACAGGTTATGGCTCCCGTAACTATAAACGAGCCAAAAGTTATGGCCGTCCGAATAATCGAGAACTATAGGGTGCAACATCCACGGTGCAAGGTGCAACATCCGTCCGAAATGGCGAAACAGTGCCGTATGATATTTACAAATGCGTGCATGGATTTGAAACGGAACGGTACCATGGTGAACCACTCTTCATGGATGGAAAGTCGAAGACGGGCCACGGTAATCCAGTTTTACCGTAAAAATCCACGTGTCGAAAAAACGAAGGGTAAAAAACTTACAAGACCCGATTGAGATTCGGGTTGTCCTTTTTGGGCATTAATCTATCCGTTGACGGATGAAAGCTGTCAAAGCCGTAGAACTCATCGAGGCCTTCGTTTTGACAGTTATGGCTCCCGTAACTCTAAACGAGCGAGAAGTTATGGCCGTCTGAATAATCGACATCTACAGGGTGCAACATCCACGGTGCAAGGTGCAACATCCGTCCGAAATGGCGAAACAGTGCCGTACGACCTTTAGAAATTCGTGCATGGATTTGAAATGGAACAGTACCATGGTGCACCACTCTCCAGTGATGGGAAGTCGAAGACGGGCCAAGGTAATCCCGTTTTACCGTAAAAATCCACGTGTCGAAAAAACGAAGGGTAAAAAACTTACGAGACCCGATTGAGATTCGGGTTGTCCTTTTTGGGCATTAATCTATCCGTTGACGGCTGAAAGCTGTCAAAGCTGTAATACTCATCGAGGCCTTCGTTTTGACAGGTTATGGCTCCCGTAACTATAAACGAGCCAAAAGTTATGGCCGTCCGAATAATCGAGAACTATAGGGTGCAACATCCACGGTGCAAGGTGCAACATCCGTCCGAAATGGCGAAACAGTGCCGTATGATATTTACAAATGCGTGCATGGATTTGAAACGGAACGGTACCATGGTGAACCACTCTTCATGGATGGAAAGTCGAAGACGGGCCACGGTAATCCAGTTTTACCGTAAAAATCCACATGTCGAAAAAACGAAGGGTAAAAAACTTACGAGACCCGATTGAGATTCGGGTTGTCCTTTTTGGGCATTAATCTATCCGTTGACGGATGAAAGCTGTCAAAGCCGTAGAACTCATCGAGGCCTTCGTTTTGACAGATTATGGCTCCCGTAACTCTAAACGAGCGAGAAGTTATGGCCGTCTGAATAATCGACATCTACAGGGTGCAACATCCACGGTGCAAGGTGCAACATCCGTCCGAAATGGCGAAACAGTGCCGTACGACCTTTAGAAATTCGTGCATGGATTTGAAATGGAACAGTACCATGGTGCACCACTCTCCAGCGATGGGAAGTCGAAGACGGGCCACGGTAATCCCGTTTTACCGTAAAAATCCACGTGTCGAAAAAACGAAGGGTAAAAAACTTACGAGACCCGATTGAGATTCGGGTTGTCCTTTTTGGGCATTAATCTATCCGTTGACGGCTGAAAGCTGTCAAAGCTGTAATACTCATCGAGGCCTTCGTTTTGACAGGTTATGGCTCCCGTAACTATAAACGAGCCAAAAGTTATGGCCGTCCGAATAATCAAGAACTATAGGGTGCAACATCCACGGTGCAAGGTGCAACATCCGTCCGAAATGGCGAAACAGTGCCGTATGATATTTACAAATGCGTGCATGGATTTGAAACGGAACGGTACCATGGTGAACCACTCTTCATGGATGGAAAGTCGAAGACGGGCCACGGTAATCCAGTTTTACCGTAAAAATCCACGTGTCGAAAAAACGAAGGGTAAAAAACTTACGAGGCCCGATTGAGATTCGGGTTGTCCTTTTTGGGCACTAATCTATCTGTTGACGGCTGAAAGCTGTCAAAGCCGTAGAAATCATCGAGGCCTCCGTTTTGACAGGTTATGGCTCCCGTAACTCTTAACGAGCCAGAAGTTATGGCCGTCCGAATAATCGATATCTACAGGGTGCAACATCCACGGTGCAAGGTGCAACATCCGTCCGAAATGGCGAAACAGTGCCGTACGACCTTTAGAAATTCGTGCATGGATTTGAAACGGAACAGTACCATGGTGCACCACTCTCCAGCGAAGGTAAATCGAAGACCAGCCACCGTAATCCCGTTTTACCGTAAAAATCCACGTGTCGAAAAAACGAAGGGTAAAAAACTTAAGAGACCCGATTGAGATTCGGGTTGTCCTTTTTGGGCATTAATCTATCCGTTGACAGCTAAAAGCTGCCAAAGCCATAGAACTCATCGAGGCCTTCGTTTTGACAGGTTATGGCTCCCGTAACTCTAAATGAGGCAGAAGTTATGGCCATCCGAATAATCGATATCTACAGGGTGCAACATCCACGGTGCAAGGTGCAACATCCGTCCGAAATGGCGAAACAGTGCCGTATGACCTTTAGAAATTCGTGCATGGATTTGAAACGGAACAGTACCATGGTGCACCACTCTCCAGTGATGGGAAGTCGAAGACGGGCCACGGTAATCCCGTTTTACCGTAAAAATCCACGTGTCGAAAAAACGAAGGGTAAAAAACTTACGAGACCCGATTGAGATTCGGGTTGTCCTTTTTGGGCATTAATCTATCCGTTGACGGCTGAAAGCTGTCAAAGCTGTAATACTCATCGAGGCCTTCGTTTTGACAGGTTATGGCTCCCGTAACTATAAACGAGCCAAAAGTTATGGCCGTCCGAATAATCGAGAACTATAGGGTGCAACATCCACGGTGCAAGGTGCAACATCCGTCCGAAATGGCGAAACAGTGCCGTATGATATTTACAAATGCGTGCATGGATTTGAAATGGAACGGTACCATGGTGAACCACTCTTCATGGATGGAAAGTCGAAGACGGGCCACGGTAATCCAGTTTTACCGTAAAAATCCACGTGTCGAAAAAACGAAGGGTAAAAAACTTACGAGGCCCGATTGAGATTCGGGTTGTCCTTTTTGGGCACTAATCTATCTGTTGACGGCTGAAAGCTGTCAAAGCCGTAGAAATCATCGAGGCCTTCGTTTTGACAGGTTATGGCTCCCGTAACTCTTAACGAGCCAGAAGTTATGGCCGTCCGAATAATTGATATCTACAGGGTGCAACATCCACGGTGCAAGGTGCAACATCCGTCCGAAATGGCGAAACAGTGTCGTACGACCTTTAGAAATTCATGCATGGATTTGAAACGGAACAGTACCATGGTGCACCACTCTACAGCGATGGTAAATCGAAGACCAGCCACCGTAATCCCGTTTTACAGCAAAAATCCACGTGTCGAAAAAACGAAGGGTAAAAAACTTACAAGACCCGATTGAGATTCGGGTTGTCCTTTTTGGGCATTAATCTATCCGTTGAGGATGAAAGCTGTCAAAGCCGTAGAACTCATCGAGGCCTTCGTTTTGACAGATTATGGCTCCCGTAACTCTAAACGAGCCAGAAGTTATGGCCGTCCGAATAATCGATATCTACAGGGTGCAACATCCACGGTGCAAGGTGCAACATCCGTCCGAAATGGCGAAGCAGTGCCGTACGACTTTTAGAAATGCGTGCGTGGATTTTAAACGGAACAGTACCATGGTGCACCACTCTTCAGCGATGGGAAGTCGAAGACGGGCCACGGTAATCCCGTTTTACCGTAAAAATCCACGTGTCGAAAAAACGATGGGTAAAAAACTTACGAGACCCGATTGAGATTCGGGTAGTCCTTTTTGGGTATTAGTCTATCCTTTGACGGCAAAAAGCTGTCAGAGCCGTAGAACTCATCGAGGCCTTCGTTTTGACAGGTTATGGCTCCCGTAACTATAAACGAGCAAGAAGTTATGGCCGTCCGAATAATTGATATCTACAGGGTGCAACATCCACGGTGCAAGGTGCAACATCCGTCCGAAATGGCGAAACAGTGTCGTACGACCTTTAGAAATTCATGCATGGATTTGAAACGGAACAGTACCATGGTGCACCACTCTACAGCGATGGTAAATCGAAGACCAGCCACCGTTATCCCGTTTTACAGCAAAAATCCACGTGTCGAAAAAACGAAGGGTAAAAAACTTACAAGACCCGATTGAGATTCGGGTTGTCCTTTTTGGGCATTAATCTATCCGTTGACGGATGAAAGCTGCCAAAGCCGTAGAACTCATCGAGCCCTTCGTTTTGACAGGATATGGCTCCCGTAACTCTAAACGAGCCAGAAGTTATGGCCGTCCGAATAATCGATATCTACAGGGTGCAACATCCACGGTGCAAGGTGCAACATCCGTCCGAAATGGCGAAACAGTGCCGTACGACCTTTAGAAATTCGTGCATGGATTTGAAACGGAACAGTACCATGGTGCACCACTCTCCAGTGATGGGAAGTCGAAGACGGGCCACGGTAATCCCGTTTTACCGTAAAAATCCACGTGTCGAAAAAACGAAGGGTAAAAAACTTACGAGACCCGATTGAGATTCGGGTTGTCCTTTTTGGGCATTAATTTATCCGTTGACGGCTAAAAGCCGTCAAAGCCGTAGAACTCATCGAGGCCTTCGTTTTGACTGGTTATGGCTCCCGTAACTCTAAACGAGCCAGAAGTTATGGCCGTCCGAATAATCGATATCTACAGGGTGCAACATCCACGGTGCAAGGTGCAACATCCGTCCGAAATGGCGAAGCAGTGCCGTACGACTTTTAGAAATGCGTGCGTGGATTTTAAACGGAACAGTACCATGGTGCACCACTCTTCAGCGATGGGAAGTCGAAGACGGGCCACGGTAATCCCGTTTTACCGTAAAAATCCACGTGTCGAAAAAACGATGGGTAAAAAACTTACGAGACCCGATTGAGATTCGGGTAGTCCTTTTTGGGTATTAGTCTATCCTTTGGCGCCAAAAAGCTGTCAGAGCCGTAGAACTCATCGAGGCCTTCGTTTTGACAGGTTATGGCTCCCGTAACTATAAACGAGCAAGAAGTTATGGCCGTCCGAATAATTGATATCTACAGGGTGCAACATCCACGGTGCAAGGTGCAACATCCGTCCGAAATGGCGAAACAGTGTCGTACGACCTTTAGAAATTCATGCATGGATTTGAAACGGAACAGTACCATGGTGCACCACTCTACAGCGATGGTAAATCGAAGACCAGCCACCGTAATCCCGTTTTACAGCAAAAATCCACGTGTCGAAAAAACGAAGGGTAAAAAACTTACAAGACCCGATTGAGATTCGGGTTGTCCTTTTTGGGCATTAATCTATCCGTTGACGGATGAAAGCTGTCAAAGCCGTAGAACTCATCGAGGCCTTCGTTTTGACAGATTATGGCTCCCGTAACTCTAGACGAGCGAGAAGTTATGGCCGTCTGAATAATCGACATCTACAGGGTGCAACATCCACGGTGCAAGGTGCAACATCCGTCCGAAATGGCGAAACAGTGCCGTACGACCTTTAGAAATTCGTGCATGGATTTGAAATGGAACAGTACCATGGTGCACCACTCTCCAGCGATGGGAAGTCGAAGACGGGCCACGGTAATCCCGTTTTACCGTAAAAATCCACGTGTCGAAAAAACGAAGGGTAAAAAACTTACGAGACCCGATTGAGATTCGGGTTGTCCTTTTTGGGCATTAATCTATCCGTTGACGGCTGAAAGCTGTCAAAGCTGTAATACTCATCGAGGCCTTCGTTTTGACAGGTTATGGCTCCCGTAACTATAAACGAGCCAAAAGTTATGGCCGTCCGAATAATCGAGAACTATAGGGTGCAACATCCACGGTGCAAGGTGCAACATCCGTCCGAAATGGCGAAACAGTGCCGTATGATATTTACAAATGCGTGCATGGATTTGAAACGGAACGGTACCATGGTGAACCACTCTTCATGGATGGAAAGTCGAAGACGGGCCACGGTAATCCAGTTTTACCGTAAAAATCCACGTGTCGAAAAAACGAAGGGTAAAAAACTTACGAGGCCCGATTGAGATTCGGGTTGTCCTTTTTGGGCACTAATCTATCTGTTGACGGCTGAAAGCTGTCAAAGCCGTAGAAATCATCGAGGCCTTCGTTTTGACAGGTTATGGCTCCCGTAACTCTTAACGAGCCAGAAGTTATGGCCGTCCGAATAATCGATATCTACAGGGTGCAACATCCACGGTGCAAGGTGCAACATCCGTCCGAAATGGCGAAACAGTGCCGTACGACCTTTAGAAATTCGTGCATGGATTTGAAACGGAACAGTACCATGGTGCACCACTCTCCAGCGATGGTAAATCGAAGACCAGCCACCGTAATCCCGTTTTACCGTAAAAATCCACGTGTCGAAAAAACGAAGGGTAAAAAACTTAAGAGACCCGATTGAGATTCGGGTTGTCCTTTTTGGGCATTAATCTATCCGTTGACAGCTAAAAGCTGCCAAAGCCATAGAACTCATCGAGGCCTTCGTTTTGACAGGTTATGTCTCCCGTAACTCTAAACGAGGCAGAAGTTATGGCCATCCGAATAATCGATATCTACAGGGTGCAACATCCACGGTGCAAGGTGCAACATCCGTCCGAAATGGCGAAACAGTGCCGTATGACCTTTAGAAATTCGTGCATGGATTTGAAACGGAACAGTACCATGGTGCACCACTCTCCAGCGATGGAAAGTCGAAGACGGGCCACGGTAATCCCGTTTTACCATAAAAATCCACGTGTCGTAAAAACGAAGGGTAAAAAACTTATGACACCCGATTGAGATTCGGGTTATCCTTTTTGGGCATTAATCTACCCGTTGACGGCTGAAAGCTGTCAAAGCCGTAGAACTCATCGAGGCTTTCGTTTTGACAGGTTATGGCTTCCGTAACTCTAAACGAGCAAGAAGTTATGGTCGTCCGAATAATCGATATCTACAGGGTGCAACATCCACGGTGCAAGGTGCAACATCCGTCCGAAATGGCGAAACAGAGACGTATGAACTTTAGAAATTCATGCATGGATTTGAAATGGAACAGTACCATGGTGCACCACTCCCCAGCGATGGTATATCGACGACCAGCCATCGTAATCCCATTTTACCGTAAAAATCCACGTGTCGAAAAAACGAAGGGTAAAAAATTTACGAGACCCGATTGAGATTCGGGCTGTCCTTTTTGGGCATTAATCTATCCGTTGACGGCTAAAAGCTGTCAAAGCCGTAGAACTCATCGAGGCCTTCGTTTTCACAGGTTATGGCTCCCGTAACTCTAAACGAGCGAGAAGTTATGGCCGTCCGAATAATCGATATCTACATGTTGCAACATCCACGGTGCAAGGTGCAACATCCGTCCGAAATGGCGAAACAGTGCCGTACGACCTTGAGAAATTCGTGCATGGATTTGAAACGGAACAGTACCATGGTGCACCACTCTCCAGCGATGGGAAGTCGAAGACGGGTCACCGTAATCCCGTTTTACCGTAAAAATCCACGTGTCGAAAAAACGAAGGGTAAAAAACTTACGAGACCCGATTGAGATTCGGGTTGTCCTTTTTGGGCACTAATCTATCCGTTGACGGCTGAAAGCTGTCAAAGCCGTAGAACTCATCGAGGCCTTCGTTTTGATAGGTTATGGCTCACGTAACTCTTAACGAGCCAGAAATTATGGCCGTCCGAATAATCGATATCTACAGGGTGCAACATCCACGGTGCAAGGTGCAACATCCATCCGAAATGGCGAAACAGTGCCGTACGACCTTTAGAAATTCATGCATGGATTTGAAATGGAACAGTACCATGGTGCACCACTCTCCAGCGATGGTAAATCGAAGACCAGCCACCGTAATCCCGTTTTACCGTAAAAATCCACGTGTCGAAAAAACGAAGGGTAAAAAACATACGAGACCCGATTGAGATTCGGGTTGCCCTTTTTGGGCATTAATCTATCCGTTGACGGCTGAAAGCTGTCAAAGCCATAGAACTCATCGAGTCCTTCGTTTTGATAGGTTATGGCTCCCGTAACTCTAAACTAGCCAGAAGTTATGGCCGTCCGAATAATCGATATCTACAGGGTGCAACATCCACGGTGCAAGGTGCAACATCCGTCCGAAATGGCGAAACAGTGCCGTACGACCTTTAGAAATTCGTGCATGGAGTTGAAACGAAACAGTACCATGGTGCACCACTCTCCAGCGATGGTAAATCGAAGACCAGCCACCGTAATCCCGTTTTACCGTAAAAATCCACGTGTCGAAAAAACGAAGGGTAAAAAACATACGAGACCCGATTGAGATTCGGGTTGTCCTTTTCGGGCATTAATCTATCCATTGACGGCTGAAAGCTGTCAAAGCCGTAGAACTCATCGAGCCCTTCGTTTTGACAGGATATGGCTCCCGTAACTCTAAACGAGCCAGAAGTTATGGCCGTCCGAATAATCGATATCTACAGGGTGCAACATCCACGGTGCAAGGTGCAACATCCGTCCGAAATGGCGAAACAGTGCCGTACGACCTTTAGAAATTCGTGCATGGATTTGAAACGGAACAGTACCATGGTGCACCACTCTCCAGTGATGGGAAGTCGAAGACGGGCCACGGTAATCCCGTTTTACCGCAAAAATCCACGTGTCGAAAAAACGAAGGGTAAAAAACTTACGAGACGCGATTGAGATTCGGGTTGTCCTTTTTGGGCATTAATTTATCCGTTGACGGCTGAAAGCCGTCAAAGCCGTAGAACTCATCGAGGCCTTCGTTTTGACTGGTTATGGCTCCCGTAACTCTAAACGAGCCAGAAGTTATGGCCGTCCGAAAAATCGATATCTACAGGGTGCAACATCCACGGTGCAAGGTGCAACATCCGTCCGAAATGGCGAAGCAGTGCCGTACGACTTTTAGAAATGCGTGCGTGGATTTTAAACGGAACAGTACCATGGTGCACCACTCTTCAGCGATGGGAAGTCGAAGACGGGCCACGGTAATCCCGTTTTACCGTGAAAATCCACGTTTCGAAAAAACGATGGGTAAAAAATTTACGAGACCCGATTGAGATTCGGGTTGTCCTTTTTGGGCATTAATCTATCCTTTGACGGCAAAAAGCTGTCAGAGCCGTAGAAATCATCGAGGCCTTCGTTTTGATAGGTTATGGCTCCCGTAACTCTAAACGAACAAGAAGTTATGGCCGTCCGAATAATCGATATCTACAGGGTGCAACATCCACGGTGCAAGGTGCAACATCCGTCCGAAATGGCGAAACAGTGCCGTACGACCTTGAGAAATTCGTGCATGGATTTGAAACGGAACAGTACCATGGTGCACCACTCTCCAGCGATGGTAAATCGAAGACCAGCCACCGTAATCCTGTTTTACCGCAAAAATCCACGTGTCGAAAAAACGAAGGGTAAAAAACTTACGTGACCCGATTGAGATTCGGGTTGTCCATTTTGGGCATTAATCTATCCGTTGACGGATGAAAGCTGTCATAGCCGTAGAACTCATCGAGGCTTCGTTTTGATAGGTTGTGGCTCCCGTAACTCTAAACGAGCCAGAAGTTATGGCTGTCCGAATAATCGATATCTACAGGGTGCAACATCCACGGTGCAAGGTGCTACATCCGTCCGAAATGGCGAAACAGTGCCGTACGACCTTGAGAAATTCGTGCACGGATTTGAAACGGAACAGTACCATGGTGCACTACTATCCAGCGATGGTAAATCGAAGACCAGCCACCGTAATCCCGTTTTACCGTAAAAATCCACGTGTCGAAAAAACGAAGGGTAAAAAACATACGAGACCCGATTGAGATTCGGGTTGTCCTTTTTGGGCATTAATCTATCCGTTGACGGCTGAAAGCGGTCAAAGCCATAGAAATCATCGAGGCCTTCGTTTTGACAGGTTATGGCTCCCGTAACTCTAAACGAGCGAGAAGTTATGGCCATCCGAATAATCGATATCTACAGGGTGCAAAATCCACGGTGCAAGGTGCAACATCCGTCCGAAATGGCGAAACAGTGCCGTACGACCTTTAGAAATTCGTGCATGGATTTGAAACGGAATAGTACCATGGTGCACCACTCTCCAGCGATTGGAAGTCGAAGACAGGCCACGGTAATCCCGTTTTACTGTAAAAATCCACGTGTCGAAAAAACGAAGGGTAAAAAACTTACGAGACCCGATTGAGATTCGGGTTGTCCTTTTTGGGCATTAATCTATCCGTTGATGGCTGAAAGCTATCAAAGCCATTGAAATCTTCGAGGCCTACGTTTTGACTGGTTATGGCTCCCGTAACTCTAAACGAGCCAGAAGTTATGGCCGTCCGAATAATCGATATCTACAGGGTGCAACATCCACGGTGCAAGGTGCAACATCCGTCCAAAATGGCGAAACAGTGCCGTACGACTTTTAGAAATGCGTGCATGGATTTGAAACGGAACAGTACCATGGTGCACCACTCTCCAGCGGTGGGAAGTCGAAGATGGGCCACGGTAATCCCATTTTACCGTAAAAATCCACGTGTCGAAAAAACGAAGGGTAAAAACTTACGAGACCCGATTGAGATTCGGGTTGTCCTTTTTGGGCATTAATCTATCTGTTGACGGCTGAAAGCTGTCAAAGCCGTAGAACTCATTGAGGCCTTCGTTTTGACTGGTTATGGCTTCCGTATCTCTAAACGAGCCAGAAGTTATGGCCGTCCGAATAATCAATATCTACAGGGTGCAACATCCACGGTGCAAGGTGCAACATCCGTCCGAAATGGCGAAACAGTGTCGTACGACTTTTAGAAATGCGTGCATGGATTGAAATGGAACAGTACCATGGTGCACCACTCTTCAGCGATGGAAAGTCGAAGACGGGCCACGGTAATCCCGTTTTACCGTAAAAATCCACGTGTCGAAAAAACGATGGGTAAAAAACTTACGAGATCCGATTGAGATCCGGGTTGTCCTTTTTGGGCATTAATCTATCCTTTGACGGCAAAAAGCTGTCAAAGCCGTAGAACTCATCGAGGCCTTCGTTTCGACAGGTTATGGCTCCCATAACTCTAAACGAGCAAGAAGTTATGGCCGTCCGAATAATCGATATCTACAGGGTGCAACATCCACGGTGCAAGGTGCAACATCCGTCTGGCGAAACAGTGTCGGACGACCTTTAGAAATTCTTGCATGGATTTGAAATGGAACAGTACCATGGTGCACCACTCTCCAGCGATGGTAAATCGAAGACCAGCCACCGTAACCCCGTTTTACCGCAAAAATCCACGTGTCGAAAAAACGAAGGGTAAAAAACTTACGAGACCCGATTGAGATTCGGGTTGTCCTTTTTGGGCATTAATCAATCCGTTGGCGGATGAAAGCTGTCAAAGCCGTAGAACTCATCGAGGCCTTTCGTTTTGACAGGTTATGGCTCCCGTAACTCTAAACGAGCCAGAAGTTATGGCCGTCCGAATAATCAATATCTACAGGGTGCAACATCCACGGTGCAAGGTGCAACATCCGTCCGAAATGGCGAAACAGTGTCGTACGACCTTTAGAAATTCGTGCATGGATTTGAAATGGAAGAGTACCATTGAGCACCACTCTTCAGCGATGGGAAGTCGAAGATGGGCCACGGTAATCCCGTTTTACCGTAAAAATCCACGTGTCGAAAAAACGAATGGTAAAAAACTTACGAGACCCGATTGAGATTCGGGTTGTCGTTTTTGGGCATTAATCTATCCTTTGACGGCTGAAAGCTGTCAAAGCCGTAGAACTCATCGAGGCCTTCGTTTTGACAGGTTATGGCTCCCGTAACTCTAAACGAGCGAGAAGTTATGGTCGTCCGAATAATCGATATCTACAGGGTGCAACATCCACGGTGCAAGGTGCAACATCCGTCCGAAATGGCGAAACAGTGCCGTACGACCTTTAGAAATTCGTGCATGGATTTGAAACGGAACAGTACCATGGTGCACCACTCTCCAGCGGTGGTAAATCGAAGACCAGCCACCGTAATCCCGTTTTACCGTAAAAGTCCACGTGTCGAAAAAACGAAGGGTAAAAAACTTACGAGACCCGATTGAGATTCGGATTGTCCTTTTTGGGCATTATTCTATCCGTTGACGACTGAAAGCTGTCAAACCCGTAGATCTCATCGAGGCCTTCGTTTTGATAGGTTATGGCTCCCGTAACTCTAAACGAGCGAGAAGTTATGGCCGTACGAATAATCGATATCTACAGGGTGCAACATCCATGGTGCAAGGTGCAACATCCGTCCGAAATGGCGAAACAGCGCCGTACGACCTTGAGAAATTCGTGCATGGATTTGAAACGGAAAAGTACCATGGTGCACCACTCTCCAGCGATGGTAAATCGAAGACCATCCACCGTAATCCCATTTTACCGTAAAAATCCACGTGTCGAAAAAACGAAGGGTAAAAAACTTACGAGACCCGATTGAGATTCGGGTTGTCCTTTTTGGGCATTAATCTATCCATTGACGGCTGAAAGCTGTCAAAGCAGTAGAACTCATTGAGGCCTTCGTTCTGGCAGGTTATGGCTCCCGCAACTCTAAACGAGCGAGACGTTATGGCCGTCCGAATAATCGATATCTATAGGGTGCAACATCCACGGTGCAAGGTGCAACATCCGTCCGAAATGGGGAAACAATGCCGTACGACCTTTAGAAATTCGTGCATGGATTTGAAACGAACAGTACCATGGTGCACCACCCTCCAGCGATGGGAAGTAAAAGACGGGCCACGGTAATCCCGCTTTACCGTAAAAATCCACGTGTCGAAAAAACAAAGGATAAAAAAATTACGAGACCCGATTGAGATTCGAGTTGTCCTTTTTGGGCATTAGTCTATCCGTTGACGGATGAAAGCTGTCAACGCCGTAGAACTCATCGAGGCCTTCGTTTTGACAGGTTATGGCTCCCGTAACTCTAAACGAGCAAGAAGTTATGGTCGTCCGAATAATCGATATCTACAGGGTGCAACATGCACGGTGCAAGGTGCAACATCCGTCCGAAATGGCGAAACAGTGCCGTACGACCTTTAGAAATTCGTGCATGGATTTGAAATGGAACAGTACCATGGTGCACCACCCTCCAATAATGGTAAATCGAAGACCAGCCACCGTAATCCCGTTTTACCGTAAAAATCCATGTGTCGAAAAAACGAAGGGTAAAAAACTTACGAGACCCGATTGAGATTCGGGTTGTCCTTATTGGGCATTAATCTATCCGTTGACGGCTGAAAGCTGTCAAAGCCGTAGAACTCATCGAAGCCTTCGTTTTGACAGGTTATGGCTCCCGTAACTCTAAACGAGCGAGAAGTTATGGCCGTCCGAATAATCGATATCTACAGGGTGCAACATCCACGGTGCAAGGTGCAACATCCGTCCGAAATGGCGAAACAGTGCCGTACGACCTTGAGAAATTCGTGCATGGATTTGAAACGGAATAGTACCATGGTGCACCACTCTCCAGCGATGGTAAATCGAAGACCAGCCACCGTAATCCAGTTTTACCGTAAAAATCCACGTGTCGAAAAAACGAAGGGTAAAAAACTTACGAGACCCGATTGAGATTCGGGTTGTACTTTTTGGGCATTAATCTATCCGTTGATAGCTGAAAGCTGTCAAAGCAGTAGAACTCATCGAGGCCTTCGTTTTGACAGGTTTTTGCACCCGTAACTCTAAACGAGCGAGAAGTTATTGCCGTCTGAATAATCGATATCTACAGGGTGCAACATCCACGGTGCAAGGTGCAACATCCGTCCGAAATGGTGAAACAGTGCCGTATGAATTTTAGAAATGCGTGCATGGATTTGAAACGGAACAGTACCATGGTGCACCACTCTTCAGCGATGGAAAGTCGAAGACGGGCCACGGTAATCCAGTTTTACCGTAAAAATCCACGTGTCGAAAAAACGAAGGGTAAAAAACTTACGAGACCCGATTGAGATTCAGGTTGTCGTTTTTGGGCATAAATCTATCCTTTGACGGTTGAAAGCTGTCAAAGCCGTAGAACTCATCGAGGCCTTCGTTTTGACAGGTTATGGCTCCCGTAACTCTAAACGAGCAAGAAGTTATGGTCGTCCGAATAATCGATATCTACAGGGTGCAACATCCACGGTGCAAGGTGCAACATCCGTCCGAAATGGCAAAACAGTGCCGTACGACCTTTAGAAATTCGTGCATGGATTTGAAACGGAACAATACCATGGTAAACCACTCTCCAGCAATGGTAAATCGAAGACCAGCCACCGTAATCCCGTTTTACCGTAAAAATCCACGTGTCGAAAAAACGAAGGGTAAAAAACTTACGAGACCCGATTGAGATTCGGGTTGTCCTTTTTGGGCATTAATCTATCCGTTGACGGCTGAAAGCTGTCAAAGCCGTAGAACTCATCGAGGCCTTCGTTTTGACTGGTTATGGCTCCCGTAACTCTAAACGAGCCAGAAGTTATGGCCGTCCGAATAATCGATATCTACAGGGTGCAAATACCACGGTGCAAGGTGCAAAATCCGTCTGAAATGGCGAAACTGTGCCGTACGACTTTTAGAAATGCGTGCATGGATTTGAAACGGAACAGTACCATGGTGCACCACTCTTCAGCGATGGTAAGTCGAAGAGGGGCCACGGTAATCCCGTTTTACCGTAAAAATCCACGTGTCGAAAAAACGATGGGTGAAAAACTTACGAGACCCGATTGAGATTCGGGTAGTCCTTTTTGGGTATTAATCTATCCTTTGACGGCAAAAAGCTGTCAGAGCCGTAGAACTCATCGAGGCCTTCGTTTTGACAGGTTATGGCTCCCGTAACTATAAACGAGCAAGAAGTTATGGCCGTCCGAATAATTGATATCTACAGGGTGCAACATCCACGGTGCAAGGTGCAACATCCGTCCGAAATGGCGAAACAGTGTCGTACGACCTTTAGAAATTCATGCATGGATTTGAAACGGAACAGTACCATGGTGCACCACTCTACAGCGATGGTAAATCGAAGACCAGCCACCGTAATCCCGTTTTACAGCAAAAATCCACGTGACGAAAAAACGAAGGGTAAAAAACTTACAAGACCCGATTGAGGTTCGGGCAGTCCTTTTTGGGCATTAATCTATCCGTTGACGGATGAAAGCTGTCAAAGCCGTAGAACTCATCGAGGCCTTCGTTTTGACAGATTATGGCTCCCGTAACTCTAAACGAGCGAGAAGTTATGGCCGTCTGAATAATCGACATCTATAGGGTGCAACATCCACGGTGCAAGGTGCAACATCCGTCCGAAATGGCGAAACAGTGCCGTATGACCTTTAGAAATTCGTGCATGGATTTGAAATGGAACAGTACCATGGTGCACCACTCTCCAGCGATGGGAAGTCGAAGACGGGCCACGGTAATCCCGTTTTACCGTAAAAATCCACGTGTCGAAAAAACGAAGGGTAAAAAACTTACGAGACCCGATTGAGATTCGGGTTGTCCTTTTTGGGCATTAATCTATCCGTTGATGGCTGAAAGCTGTCAAAGCTGTAATACTCGTCGAGGCCTTCGTTTTGACAGGTTATGGCTCCCGTAACTATAAACGAGCCAAAAGTTATGGCCGTCCGAATAATCGAGAACTATAGGGTGCAACATGCACGGTGCAAGGTGCAACATCCGTCCGAAATGGCGAAACAGTGCCGTATGACATTTACAAATGCGTGCATGGATTTGAAACGGAACGGTACCATGGTGAACCACTCTTCATGGATGGAAAGTCGAAGACGGGCCACGGTAATCCAGTTTTACCGTAAAAATCCACGTGTCGAAAAAACGAAGGGTAAAAAAATTACGAGACCCGATTGAGATTCGGGTTGTCGTTTTTGGGCATTAATCTATCCTTTGATGGCTGAAAGCTGTCAAAGCCGTAGAACTCATCGAGGCCTTCGTTTTGACAGGTTATGGCTCCCATAACTCTAAACGAGCAAGAAGTTATGGTCGTCCGAATAATCGATATCTATAGGGTGCAACATCCACGGTGCAAGGTGCAACATCCGTCCGAAATGGCGAAAAAGTGCCGTACGACCTTTAGAAATTCGTGCATGGATTTGAAACGGAACAGTACCATGGTGCACCACTCTCCAGCGATGGTAAATCGAAGACCAGCCACCGTAATCCCGTTTTACCGTAAAAATCCACGTGTCGAAAAAACGAAGGGTAAAAAACTTACGAGACCCGATTGAGATTCGGGTTGTCCTTTTTGGGCATTAATCTATCCGTTGACGGCTGAAAGCAGTCAAAGCCGTAGAACTCATCGAGGCCTTTGTTTTGACAGGTTATGGCTCCCGTAACTCTAAACGAGCGAGAAGTTATGGCCGTCCGAATAATCGATATCTACAGGGTGCAACATCCACGGTGCAAGGTGGACATCCGTCCGAAATGGCGAAACAGGGTCGTACGACCTTGAGAAATTCGTGCATGGATTTGAAGCGGAACAGTACCATGGTGCACCACTCTCCAGCGATGGTAAATTGAAGACCAGCCACCGTAATCCCGTTTTACCGTAAAAATCCACGTGTCGAAAAAACGAAGGGTAAAAAACTTACGAGACCCGATTGAGATTCGGGTTGTCCTTTTTGGGCATTAATCTATCCGTTGACGGTTGAAAGCCGTCAATGCAGTAGAACTCATCGAGGCCTTCGTTTTGACATGTTATGGCTCCCGCAACTCTAAACGAGCGAGAAGTTATGGCCGTCCGAATAATCGATATCTACGGGGTGCAACATCCACGGTGCAAGGTGCAACATCCGTCCTAAATGGCGAAACAGTGCCGTACGACCTTGAGAAATTCGTGCATGGATTTGAAACGGAACAGTACCATGGTGCACCACTCTTCAGCGATGGGAAGTCGAAGACGGGCCACGGTAATCCAGTTTTACCGTAAAAATCCACGTGTCGAAAAAACAAAGGGTAAAAAACTTACGAGACCCGATTGAGATTCGGGTTGTCGTTTTTGGGCATTAATCTATCCTTTGGCGGCTGAAGGCTGTCAAAGCCGTAGAACTCATCGAGGCCTTCGTTTTAACAGGTTATGGCTCCCGTAACTCTAAACGAGCAAGAAGTTATGGTCGTCCGAATAATCGATATCTACAGGGTGCAACATCCACGGTGCAAGGTGCAACATCCGTCCGAAATGGTGAAACAGTGCCGTACGATCTTTAGAAATTCGTGCATGGATTTGAAACGGAACAGTACCATGGTGCACCACTCTCCAGTGATGGTAAATCGAAGACCAGCCACCGTAATCCCGTTTTACCGTAAAAATCCACGTGTCGAAAAAACGAAGGGTAAAAAACTTACGAGACCCGATTGAGATTCGGGTTGTCCTTTTTGGGAATTAATCTATCCGTTGACGGCTGAAAGCCGTCAAAGCCGTAGAACTCATCGAGGCCTTCGTTTTGACAGGCTATGGCTCCCTAACTCTAAACAAGCGAGAAGTTATGGCCGTCTGAATAATCGATATCTACAGGGTACAATATCCACGGTGCAAGATGCAACATCCGTCCGAAATGAGGAAACAGTGCCGTATGACCTTTAGAAATTCGTGCATGGATTTGAAACGAACATTACCATGGTGCACCGCTCTCCAGCGATGGGAAGTAGAAGACGGGCCACGGTAATCCCGTTTTACCGTAAAAATGCACGTGTCGAAAAAACGAAGGATAAAAAACTTACGAGACCCGATTTAGATTCGGGTTGTCCTTTTTGGGCATTAGTCTATCCGTTGACGGCTGAAAGCTGTCAAAGCCGTAGAACTCATCGAGGCCTTCGTTTTGACAGGTAATGGCTCCCGTAACTATAAACGAGCCAAAAGTTATGGCCGTCCGAATAATCGAGAACTATAGGGTGCAACATCCACGGTGCAAGGTGCAACATCCGTCCGAAATGGCGAAACAGTGCCGTACGACTTTTAGAAATGCATACATAGATTTGAAACGGAACAGTACCATGGTGCACCACTCTTCAGCGATGGGAAGTCGAAGACGGGCCACGGTAATCCAGTTTTGCCGTAAAAATCCACGTGTCGAAAAAACGAAAGGTAAAAAACTTACGAGACCCGATTGAGATTCGGGTTGTCGTTTTTGGGCATTAATCTATCCTTTGACGGCTGAAAGCTGTCAAAGCCGTAGAACTCATCGAGGCCTTCGTTTTGACAGGTTATGGCTCCCGTAACTCTAAACGAGCAAGAAGTTATGGTCGTCCGAATAATCGATATCTACAGGGTGCAACATCCACGGTGCAAGGTGCAACATCCGTCCGAAATGGCGAAACAGTGCCGTACGACCTTTAGAAATTCGTGCATGGATTTGAAACGGAACAGTACCATGGTGCACCACTCTCCAGCGATGGTAAATCGAAGACCAGCCACCGTAATCCCGTTTTACCGTAAAAGTCCACGTGTCGAAAAAACGAAGGGTAAAAAACTTAGGAGACCCGATTGAGATTCGGATTGTCCTTTTTGGGCATTATTCTATCCGTTGACGACTGAAAGCTGTCAAACCCGTAGAACTCATCGAGGCCTTTGTTTTGACAGGTTATGGCTCCCGTAACTCTAAACGAGCGAGAAGTTATGGCCGTACGAATAATCGATATCTACAGGGTGCAACATCCACGGTGCAAGGTGCAACATCCGTCTGAAATGGCGAAACAGCGCCGTACGACCTTGAGAAATTCGTGCATGGATTTGAAACGGAAAAGTACCATGGTGCACCACTCTCCAGCGATGGTAAATCGAAGACCAGCCACCGTAATCCCATTTTACCGTAAAAATCCACGTGTCGAAAAAACGAAGGGTAAAAAACTTACGAGACCCGATTGAGATTCGGGTTGTCCTTTTTGGGCATTAATCTATCCATTGACGGCTGAAAGCTGTCAAAGCAGTAGAACTCATCGAGGCCTTCGTTCTGACAGGTTATGGCTCCCACAACTCTAAACGAGCGAGAAGTTATGGCCGTCCGAATAATCGATATCTACAGGGTGCAACATCCACGGTGCAAGGTGCAACATCCGTCCGAAATGGGGAAACAATGCCGTACGACCTTTAGAAATTCGTGCATGGATTTGAAACGAACAGTACCATGGTGCACCACTCTCCAGCGATGGGAAGTAAAAGACGGGCCACGGTAATCCCGCTTTACCGTAAAAATCCACGTGTCGAAAAAACAAAGGATAAAAAACTTACGAGACCCGATTGAGATTCGAGTTGTCCTTTTTGGGCATTAGTCTATCCGTTGACGGATGAAAGCTGTCAACGCCGTAGAACTCATCGAGGCCTTCGTTTTGACAGGTTATGGCTCCCGTAACTCTAAACGAGCAAGAAGTTATGGTCGTCCGAATAATCGATATCTACAGGGTGCAACATCCACGGTGCAAGGTGCAACATCCGTCCGAAATGGCGAAACAGTGCCGTACGACCTTTAGAAATTCGTGCATGGATTTGAAATGGAACAGTACCATGGTGCACCACTCTCCAATAATGGTAAATCGAAGACCAGCCACCGTAATCCCGTTTTACCGTAAAAATCCACGTGTCGAAAAAACGAAGGGTAAAAAACTTACGAGACCCGATTGAGATTCGGGTTGTCGTTTTTGGGCATTAATCTATCCTTTGACGGCTGAAAGCTGTCAAAGCCGTAGATCTCATCGAGGCCTTCGTTTTGACAGGTTATGGCTCCCGTAATTCTAAACGAGCGAGAAGCTATTGCCGTCCGAATAATCGATATCTACAGGGTGCAACATCCACGGTGCAAGGTGCAACATCCGTCCGAAATGGCGAAACAGTGCCGTACGACCTTTAGAAATTCGTGCATGGATTTGAAACGGAACAGTACCATGGTGCACCACTCTCCAGCGATGGTAAATCGAAGACCAGCCACCGTAATCCCGTTTTACCGTAAAAGTCCACGTGTCGAAAAAACGAAGGGTAAAAAACTTACGAGACCCGATTGAGATTCGGATTGTCCTTTTTGGGCATTATTCTATCCGTTGACGACTGAAAGCTGTCAAACCCGTAGAACTCATCGAGGCCTTTGTTTTGACAGGTTATGGCTCCCGTAACTCTAAACGAGCGAGAAGTTATGGCCGTACGAATAATCGATATCTACAGGGTGCAACATCCATGGTGCAAGGTGCAACATCCGTCCGAAATGGCGAAACAGCGCCGTACGACCTTGAGAAATTCGTGCATGGATTTGAAACGGAAAATTACCATGGTGCACCACTCTCCAGCGATGGTAAATCGAAGACCAGCCACCGTAATCCCATTTTACCGTAAAAATCCACGTGTCGAAAAAACGAAGGGTAAAAAACTTACGAGACCCGATTGAGATTCGGGTTGTCCTTTTTGGGCATTAATCTATCCATTGACGGCTGAAAGCTGTCAAAGCAGTAGAACTCATCGAGGCCTTCGTTCTGGCAGGTTATGGCTCCCGCAACTCTAAACGAGCGAGAAGTTATGGCCGTCCGAATAATCGATATCTATAGGGTGCAACATCCACGGTGCAAGGTGCAACATCCGTCCGAAATGGGGAAACAATGCCGTACGACCTTTAGAAATTCGTGCATGGATTTGAAACGAACAGTACCATGGTGCACCACTCTCCAGCGATGGGAAGTAAAAGACGGGCCACGGTAATCCCGCTTTACCGTAAAAATCCACGTGTCGAAAAAACAAAGGATAAAAAACTTACGAGACCCGATTGAGATTCGAGTTGTCCTTTTTGGGCATTAGTCTATCCGTTGACGGATGAAAGCTGTCAACGCCGTAGAACTCATCGAGGCCTTCGTTTTGACAGGTTATGGCTCCCGTAACTCTAAACGAGCAAGAAGTTATGGTCGTCCGAATAATCGATATCTACAGGGTGCAACATCCACGGTGCAAGGTGCAACATCCGTCCGAAATAGCGAAACAGTGCCGTACGACCTTTAGAAATTCGTGCATGGATTTGAAATGGAACAGTACCATGGTGCACCACCCTCCAATAATGGTAAATCGAAGACCAGCCACTGTAATCCCGTTTTACCGTAAAAATCCATGTGTCGAAAAAACGAAGGGTAAAAAACTTACGAGACCCGATTGAGATTCGGGTTGTCCTTATTGGGCATTAATCTATCCGTTGACGGCTGAAAGCTGTCAAAGCCGTAGAACTCATCGAAGCCTTCGTTTTGACAGGTTATGGCTCCCGTAACTCTAAACGAGCGAGAAGTTATGGCCGTCCGAATAATCGATATCTACAGGGTGCAACATCCACGGTGCAAGGTGCAACATCCGTCCGAAATGGCGAAACAGTGCCGTACGACCTTGAGAAATTCGTGCATGGATTTGAAACGGAACAGTACCATGGTGCACCACTCTCCAGCGATGGTAAATCGAAGACCAGCCACCGTAATCCAGTTTTACCGTAAAAATCCACGTGTCGAAAAAACGAAGGGTAAAAAACTTACGAGACCCGATTGAGATTCGGGTTGTACTTTTTGGGCATTAATCTATCCGTTGATAGCTGAAAGCTGTCAAAGCAGTAGAACTCATCGAGGCCTTCGTTTTGACAGGTTTGTGCACCCGTAACTCTAAACGAGCGAGAAGTTATTGCCGTCTGAATAATCGATATCTACAGGGTGCAACATCCACGGTGCAAGGTGCAACATCCGTCCGAAATGGTGAAACAGTGCCGTATGACTTTTAGAAATGCGTGCATGGATTTGAAACGAAACAGTACCATGGTGCACCACTCTTCAGCGATGGAAAGTCGAAGACGGGCCACGGTAATCCAGTTTTACCGTAAAAATCCACGTGTCGAAAAAACGAAGGGTAAAAAACTTACGAGACCCGATTGAGATTCAGGTTGTCGTTTTTGGGCATAAATCTATCCTTTGACGGTTGAAAGCTGTCAAAACCGTAGAACTCATCGAGGCCTTCGTTTTGACAGGTTATGGCTCCCGTAACTCTAAACGAGCAAGAAGTTATGGTCGTCCGAATAATCGATATCTACAGGGTGCAACATCCACGGTGCAAGGTGCAACATCCGTCCGAAATGGCAAAACAGTGCCGTACGACCTTTAGAAATTCGTGCATGGATTTGAAACGGAACAATACCATGGTAAACCACTCTCCAGCAATGGTAAATCGAAGACCAGCCACCGTAATCCCGTTTTACCGTAAAAATCCACGTGTCGAAAAAACGAAGGGTAAAAAACTTACGAGACCCGATTGAGATTCGGGTTGTCCTTTTTGGGCATTAATCTATCCGTTGACGGCTGAAAGCTGTCAAAGCCGTAGAACTCATCGAGGCCTTCGTTTTGACAGGTTATGGCTCCCGTAACTCTAAACGAGCGAGAAGTTATGGCCGTCCGAATAATCGATATCACAGGGTGCAACATCCACGGTGCAAGGTGCAACATCCGTCCGAAATGGCGAAATAGTGCCGTACGACCTCTAGAAATTCGTGCATGGATTTGAAACGAACAGTACCATGGTGCACCACTCTCCAGCGATGGGAAGTAAAAGACGGGCCACGGTAATCCCGTTTTACCGTAAAAATCCACGTGTCGAAAAAACAAAGGATAAAAAACTTACGAGACCCGATTGAGATTCGGGTTGTCCTTTTTGTGCATTAGTCTATCCGTTGACGGCTGAAAGCTGTCAAAGCCGTATAACTCACTGAGGCCTTCGGTTTGACAGGTTGTGACGACCGCCCATGACTCCCGCACCAAAACAAGGAAATAATGCGCTGAAAGGTGTGCCAGGCAGCCATGGACGATAGTCAGGGTAAAACAAAACAAAAGAATCTCTATCGCATAACTCACAGCGCATGGATAAAATACAATAGAGAAATATAATATAGTGAAGCTCCATAGAACAGAAACATCATCATATAAGCATCACAGTAGTTTTATACAATCATCTACACAAATCCATACATGAAAGCCTCACTACAAATCACTCAACCAAATACAGCAGCGGATACCCAGTACATATAGTAAGAAAACTAATATGCAAAGCCTCCTGCTCGTCTTCGTCATCTTCAGCGTAGAACTCCTAGCACAGCACCTGTCACCTGCTACCTAGTCTGCCCATCCCAAACATGGATGAACAGCCCAAGGAAATAAGAGGAGACATAAAACCTTGAGTCAGACAAAGTCTTAGTGAGCAGTAAATTAACTATCAAACATACCAAAAGAGCATAAAGGATAAAAGGAATAGGAACCAAACCATCCCACTCCACCTCTTTCTACAGTGATAGCCCCAGACATACACTAAGGAGAAGCAAGCATAACAACATAGACAATTAAGGTAAAGCGAATACCACTCGAGTCAAGGACGATGTTTTCCAAATACAAACCCCCAAGGCCTAAACCAAGATCAGATAAGCACCCAGAAAACACCGCTCTTGAAGCCGAATGATAATACAACCAAACATCCATGACTCTGGCTATCACTGTCATCCTTGCCTCGATTTCACCGTTAGTTGAATGACCATCTGTCAAGGGCTAATGGTAACCCCGGTTCTAACCATAACTCCGCACACTGCCTTGTGCCTAGGACTTATCTACTTTGCCCAGAGTACTCAACTACCTACCTGTAGTCTTTTGGGTGTCCCGACTACCTACCTGTAGTCGTTATGGGCGCCCCATGTACTCTTGCTTTTGAGCATGCTAGAACCTTCAACAACGACGAGATCCAAGCCTCCTAGCCATCCTTCTTGACGACTATCCTCATACAAGCTCAAGCTACCTCTTGAACAATCCATTATCAACCAACTTGAACTACTCTTCAAGTTATCAACATGCTTGGAATGATCCCTGCTTGGATTAAGCCAAGACTCACATCATACTTCGCTTCATCGCATCAAAGCAAAGTCTCAACTCAACAACATGGTTTGCCTCATCAAATCATGGCAAAGTCCCATCTCAACATCATCCAATCTATACATATGAGCTTCAACATCCGCTACATATGCCTTAAGCAGCTTTCACCATTCAAGAGCCTTCTTCCATAGCTTTTGAATCCTCTTCCATCCTCTTGTTCCAAATCAACTACTAGCTAACTTGGAAACAATCAAATCAATCATACATTCAAATATCAATCATTCAAACAAGATCTAACAAGCAATATAAGCAATATCAACTATAATGGCAATTTCGTAAATAAGTGAGCAAAAGTCCAACATATGTGAAACCATAGTTTTTAGCATAGATCTATCAAATATAAAACATGGGTTTTGTCTCTAATACTTGTTAAACTAACTTGCATAAGTAAACATCTTCAAAAACCATGGATCTAGACTTCGATCTAAGAAAAATGCATGAAACCTCTAACTTTAACACCCAAACATGCCACCAATCCAATATACTCCTTTGGATCCGCGTGAGAGATAACTACCACTCACCAAATCACCAAAACAACCTAAAATCAATCAACTTCAGATCTGGACAGCAAGGACTTGAGCTTGATCCGGAGAAATTTCACTTGAAATGGTGAAATCTAGCCTCTTCGGATGAAAATCTTCAACTTTGGCTCTTGATCTTTGATCTTGATCTTCAATCTTCAATGGATGTTAGCACTTGATGGAAGTAGAGAAAGAAGTGAAGAAAATACTGTAGTCGAGTTTCCAAAATGGCAGCACTTCGTCGCTTCGAAATCTGGTGCCAAAAAGTGAGCCGAACCCCTCTATTTATAGGCTGGAACCTCCCTGAGTCGTCGCCCCATGAGTCGGTCCCGACTCATCATGAGTCGTCCACGACTCATCTCCTGCCGACTCACGACCTAGCACAGCCGACCCTGCGACTTAACTATACAACATATACTGCCGACTTAACACTAACCCAGATGCCGACTTAAATTCTACCGACTCAAAGACCTAACGACTCAACACAGCAAGAAGGTCACACGACTTAAGACACATACGACTTATCCCGGCCGACCTAAGCCTAATCCTTATCCCACGAGACACGACTCAAAAGCCTAAGTCCCCAACGACTTATCCACTAAGTCGGCCCACCGACCTAAGCCTTAGATCTTATAGACCGTTAACCCCTATAAGCCGCTACAACCTTAAGTCGTCTAAGCCCCTTGAGTCGGTCCCTATGAGTCGGTCACGACTCATCACCTAACTTGCTAACTCGCACAAGCCTATAGGTCGTTACCCCTCTTAACTCGTTAGCTCCTTAGGTCGTATAACTTCCTGGGTTGGCCAAAGCCTTAAGTCGTTACTTCCACTAACTCGTACACGACCTAACCACTATCCCACTAAGTCGTGTATGACTTAGACCCTAGGCCCACTGAGTCGTTATCTCGTATATTTCCTTAACCCGTTAGCTACCTTGCACACAGTTGACTCGTGCCCAAGCTAACTCGCTAACGACTCATAGTTTCTTAACTCGGCAACCCTATGAGTCGGTCACGACTCAAGCTAGAGGCAACACAATCAACACTATCGACCTGCAAATTCTACGATTTATCGACACGTAAAATACGGGTCGTTACATTCTCTCCCCCTTAGGAATTTCGCCCCCGAAATTCCAAGCAAACAATAGCAATCACAATTATTCTGCATGCCTACCATCCATAGCAATCAACAAACCATGCATCCAATTCTAGCCTAGCATGCAGAATTCTAAGACTTAGAACAAGCTACAAATTCATGAGATGTCACGACACTTTAGGGCAATACCTCGAAGAGTCCGGGATGAGCTGCCTTCATCCTCTCTTCCTCCTCCCACGTACAGTCGTTAACATCATCACTCCATTGTACCTTGAGCAACGTAATCGTCTTCCTCCTAAGCTGTTTCGTATTGGTTTCAACAATACGAAGCGGCTTACGAGGTCTCGAAACAACAGGATCAACCTCCAAGTCTTCACAGCTATCAGCAGAAACCACCGTAGTTGGGTCGTGCACATACTTCCGTAGATAAGATACATGAAAAACATTGCGCACACCCGCCATCTTTTCCGGTAACTCCAATCTATAAGCGAGCTTTCCAATTCGCTCGATAATCGGAAATGGTCCAACAAATCTCGGAGTCAATTTCCCTTTCTTCCCGAATCTAACAACATTCTTCAATGGGGAAATCTTCACAAAAACCATATTACCCACGTCGAATTCCAAATCCTTTCGACGATTATCTGCATAACTTTTCTGACGATCTTGGGCTGCCTTCATTCTTTGCCGAATGTTCTCTATACGATCCGAAGTCTGTCGAATCATCTCTGGCCCAAGTATCAGCTTTTCTCCAGTTTCCAACCAACATGTCGGAGAGTTACACGGTCTTCCATATAATGCCTCATATGGTGCCATACCAATACTCGACTGATAACTGTTATTATAAGCAAACTCCACCAAATGAAGGTGATCTTCCCATGATCCTCCGAAGTCCAAAACACATGCTCTAAGAAGATCTTCCAAAACTCGGTTGACTCTCTCAGTCTGACCATCTGTTTGAGGGTGATAAGCTGTACTCAAACACAACTCAGTTCCCAAAACTTCCTGGAAGCTCTTCCAAAATCTACTAGTGAACAATGGATCTCGATCGCTCACTATACTCTTCGGAACACCATGGAAACGAACTATCCACTTCACATATAATTCAGCCAACTTCGATGCAGTCCTAGTCGATCGAACAGGAATGAACCTTGCACTCTTGGTCAAACGATCTACTATGACCCAAATCCCTTCATTCCCTGCTCTTGTCCTAGGTAGACCATCGATAAAGTCCATCGACACTTGCTCCCACTTCCATGTAGGAACCTCCAATGGCTGAAGCAATCCACTGGGCTTCTTCTGCTCAGCTTTCACCAACTGGCAATTCATACACTTGGAAATAAAATTTCCAACATCCTTCTTCATACCTTCCCAGTAGTAGGTTCTCTTCATATCCCGATACATCTTATTTCCACCTGGATGAATTGTCAACTTCGAGTGATGACTCTCCCTCAGAACTTCATCTCTCAATCCATCTACATCGGAAACAACTAGTCGCCCTTGCTTTCGAAGCCAACCCTCTCGATCGACCTCGAATCCCTTATCCTTCTCCGGGTCCAATCCAGATTCCAAATCACAGATAATCTTGACAAGCTTATCATCTCCCTTTTGGCTCTCGCCAACCCTTTCCACAAGAGTAGGCCTTATCGATAAGTTTGCCAACATCTTAGGTTCCAATTCACATCTAGGCCTGAAGTCAAATCCAGCCAAATACTCAAGACTCTTCCATTCCGAAAACATGGCTCCCAAACCTGCATGTCTTCGACTTAACGCATCTGCCACTACGTTACCTTTTCCTGGAGTATAGGCTATACCAAAATCATAAGATGCTAGGAACTCTAGCCATCGTTGCTGTCGAAGATTTAAATCCTTTTGGGAGAACAGATACTTCAACGACTTATGATCTGTAAACAACTCGAATCTAACTCCCAATAGATAGTGTCTCCACATCTTCAAAGCAAACACAATCGCCGCTAACTCCAAATCATGAGTCGGATAATTCCTTTCATGCGGCTTTAGTTGTCGACTAGCATACGCAACAACTTTATGCTTCTGCATTAGCACCGCTCCTAGTCCAGTGCCACATGCATCGGTGTAAACCACCATCTCATCATTCCCACTCGGAATAGTCAAAACAGGAGCACTTGTCAGTCGTTCTTTCAGGATTACGAAAGCTTGCTCACACTTATCATCCCATCTGAACACTTGGTTCTTCTTCGTCAACCCTGTTAACGGTGCAGCTATCTTGGAAAAGTCTTTGATAAACCGTCGATAATATCCTGCTAATCCAAGAAAACTTCTCACATCGGATGCATTCTTAGGTCTAATCCAATCCTGGATTGCTGCCACCTTAGCGGGATCAACCGCTATGCCATTTCCAGAGATAACATGGCCTAAGAACCTCACTTCACTCTTCCAGAAGTGACACTTCGAAAACTTAGCCTTCAGCTGATGTTTCCGTAAGATTCCTAAAACAATCCTCAAGTGCGTCTTGTGCTCTTCCTCAGTTCTGGAATAAACCAAAATATCATCCACGAACACAAGCACGAACTTATTCAACTGATCTCTGAACACTCTATTCATAAGATCCACAAAATATGCTGGCGCGTTAGTCAACCCAAACGGCATTACCAGCCACTCATAAAACCCGGATGGTGTCCTGAAAGCAGTCTTCGGCACACTATCCTTCGCCACTCTCAACTGGTGAAATCCCGTTGCCAAATCCATCTGAGAAAACACCTTAGCCTCGTGAAGCTGATCAAACAAGTCATCTATTCTCGGCAATGGATACTTGTTCTTCTTAGTCACCTTATTCAGCTCACGATAATCCACACACAACCTCAACGATCCATCCGCTTTGGTTGCGAACACAACTGGCGCACCCCATTCGGACACACTTCTCCGAATGAATCCTTTCTGCAAAAGGTCATCAACTTGCACCTTCAGCTCTTGCTGCTCCCTCGGTGCCATCCGCCTAAGAGGCATCACAACAGGTCTGGCTCCCTCAACTAGATCGATACGAAACTCGATCTCCCTATGCGGCGGTAACCCTTTGACTTCCTCAAAGACATCACCAAACTCATTCACAATAGGCACTGATGACAGTCCATCCCGTGGAACAACCAGCGAATACATGAAGCTCATGAAGACGCCTTCCTCATGCTTACATCGTATCACAACCTTTCGCCCTTCCACATTTCCGACTGTCACCTCAAGCCTCTCACAATCAATCCTAGCCGCATACTTCCTAAGCCAGTCCATGCCCAAAATAATTCCGAACCCCGCAAAGTTCAGAACAAAGCAATCACAAACAAACGAGCAATCATGACTCGACACAACTAGACCACGGCATATCATACACAAACATGACGAACCCCCAACCGGATTAGTCACAACCAATGGCCTATCAACAATATCCGGTTTCATACCTAACCGGCATACCAACTTATCACAAACAAAAGAATGCGACGCTCCAGTATCAAACAACACTCTAACTGGAACACCACAAATAGAAAGAGTACCTTGAACCACCACACTCTTCCCCTTCTCCTCAGCAGTAGGAGCTTTCGAAGACGATGGAACAGCCCCCAAAGCATAGGCTTGCACAACCTGCCTATCTTTCCTCGGTTCTGGACAGTCCTTCTTGATATGTCCCAGCTTATCACAGTTGTAACACTTTCCCGACACTTTGGGATTCTTACAATCTTTGTAAAGATGGCCCTTCTGCTGGCAGTTATAGCAAGTCACTTCACTCTTCGGCTTCTTCTGGCCATCCCTACCCCTCTGTTGCTGTTGTTTCCTCTTCTTATTGCTACTCTGCTGTGGTTTAGATCCTTCCCTGGTTACAGAAACGACAGAACTTTCCCTAGGAAACAAACTCTCATGCCTAAGAGCTTTTTCCACAAGCTTCTCAAATGGATCGTCCAGATGATCCACTAACTGCCTCCCAAGATAAGCATCCAGACCAGTCACAAACTTTTCATTCTTCTGGTAGGGAGAATCAATATATGATCTGGCATACTTAGACAAAGCTTCAAACTCAGAAATGTACTCAAGAACAGGCCTTCCCCCTTGCTTGAGCTCCACAAACCTCTTAAACAAGACAGATTTCTGGGAAGTAGAGATGAACTTAGCTTCAAATCTAACTTGGAATTGCTCCCAAGTAATCTCTTCTTCTGGAGTATCGATGGTGATAGAATTCCACCAATCAGCAGCTCTTCCCTGAAGCTGTCTCGATGCAAGCTTCCTCTTAGTTGCATCCTCAATCCCTAAGTCACCAAAGATTCTTTTGCAAGCATCAATCCATCTCTGCACCTCAATAGTCGACTCCGTCCCCAAGAAAACTTTCCCTCCAAGAGCAGTATAATCCTTGCAAAGCTTGGCAAAATCCACCGGTCTCGGAGCTTGGACTTGAACTCCCACATCCACAGATGATCCTGAAGCTGGTATTCTCCTCATGATTGAAGTCATCATGGCCTCAAACATAGGAGCATAATCAACAGCTTCCCTAGCATCACGGCTACCCCTCGCAGCTTGTCTCTCACTTCGACTCATCCTTAATATCTGTAAATAAGAATGATTAGAACACCTTAAGAAACAACTGCATAAGGAGTTCAAACCCTTCTAAACTACTATATTATATATAGTAATCATCCATCAAATTACAATTACGTCTCTCTTACGTAGTTACATCAGCGAGCGTTGGCTAAAATCGATTAACCAAAGCTCTGATACCAAATGTGACGACCGCCCATGACTCCCGCACCAAAACAAGGAAATAATGCGCTGAAAGGTGTGCCAGGCAGCCATGGACGATAGTCAGGGTAAAACAAAACAAAAGAATCTCTATCGCATAACTCACAGCGCATGGATAAAATACAATAGAGAAATATAATATAGTGAAGCTCCATAGAACAGAAACATCATCATATAAGCATCACAGTAGTTTTATACAATCATCTACACAAATCCATACATGAAAGCCTCACTACAAATCACTCAACCAAATACAGCAGCGGATACCCAGTACATATAGTAAGAAAACTAATATGCAAAGCCTCCTGCTCGTCTTCGTCATCTTCAGCGTAGAACTCCTAGCACAGCACCTGTCACCTGCTACCTAGTCTGCCCATCCCAAACATGGATGAACAGCCCAAGGAAATAAGAGGAGACATAAAACCTTGAGTCAGACAAAGTCTTAGTGAGCAGTAAATTAACTATCAAACATACCAAAAGAGCATAAAGGATAAAAGGAATAGGAACCAAACCATCCCACTCCACCTCTTTCTACAGTGATAGCCCCAGACATACACTAAGGAGAAGCAAGCATAACAACATAGACAATTAAGGTAAAGCGAATACCACTCGAGTCAAGGACGATGTTTTCCAAATACAAACCCCCAAGGCCTAAACCAAGATAAGATAAGCACCCAGAAAACACCGCTCTTGAAGCCGAATGATAATACAACCAAACATCCATGACTCTGGCTATCACTGTCATCCTTGCCTCGATTTCACCGTTAGTTGAATGACCATCTGTCAAGGGCTAATGGTAACCCCGGTTCTAACCATAACTCCGCACACTGCCTTGTGCCTAGGACTTATCTACTTTGCCCAGAGTACTCAACTACCTACCTGTAGTCTTTTGGGTGTCCCGACTACCTACCTGTAGTCGTTATGGGCGCCCCATGTACTCTTGCTTTTGAGCATGCTAGAACCTTCAACAACGACGAGATCCAAGCCTCCTAGCCATCCTTCTTGACGACTATCCTCATACAAGCTCAAGCTACCTCTTGAACAATCCATTATCAACCAACTTGAACTACTCTTCAAGTTATCAACATGCTTGGAATGATCCCTGCTTGGATTAAGCCAAGACTCACATCATACTTCGCTTCATCGCATCAAAGCAAAGTCTCAACTCAACAACATGGTTTGCCTCATCAAATCATGGCAAAGTCCCATCTCAACATCATCCAATCTATACATATGAGCTTCAACATCCGCTACATATGCCTTAAGCAGCTTTCACCATTCAAGAGCCTTCTTCCATAGCTTTTGAATCCTCTTCCATCCTCTTGTTCCAAATCAACTACTAGCTAACTTGGAAACAATCAAATCAATCATACATTCAAATATCAATCATTCAAACAAGATCTAACAAGCAATATAAGCAATATCAACTATAATGGCAATTTCGTAAATAAGTGAGCAAAAGTCCAACATATGTGAAACCATAGTTTTTAGCATAGATCTATCAAATATAAAACATGGGTTTTGTCTCTAATACTTGTTAAACTAACTTGCATAAGTAAACATCTTCAAAAACCATGGATCTAGACTTCGATCTAAGAAAAATGCATGAAACCTCTAACTTTAACACCCAAACATGCCACCAATCCAATATACTCCTTTGGATCCGCGTGAGAGATAACTACCACTCACCAAATCACCAAAACAACCTAAAATCAATCAACTTCAGATCTGGACAGCAAGGACTTGAGCTTGATCCGGAGAAATTTCACTTGAAATGGTGAAATCTAGCCTCTTCGGATGAAAATCTTCAACTTTGGCTCTTGATCTTTGATCTTGATCTTCAATCTTCAATGGATGTTAGCACTTGATGGAAGTAGAGAAAGAAGTGAAGAAAATACTGTAGTCGAGTTTCCAAAATGGCAGCACTTCGTCGCTTCGAAATCTGGTGCCAAAAAGTGAGCCGAACCCCTCTATTTATAGGCTGGAACCTCCCTGAGTCGTCGCCCCATGAGTCGGTCCCGACTCATCATGAGTCGTCCACGACTCATCTCCTGCCGACTCACGACCTAGCACAGCCGACCCTGCGACTTAACTATACAACATATACTGCCGACTTAACACTAACCCAGATGCCGACTTAAATTCTACCGACTCAAAGACCTAACGACTCAACACAGCAAGAAGGTCACACGACTTAAGACACATACGACTTATCCCGGCCGACCTAAGCCTAATCCTTATCCCACGAGACACGACTCAAAAGCCTAAGTCCCCAACGACTTATCCACTAAGTCGGCCCACCGACCTAAGCCTTAGATCTTATAGACCGTTAACCCCTATAAGCCGCTACAACCTTAAGTCGTCTAAGCCCCTTGAGTCGGTCCCTATGAGTCGGTCACGACTCATCACCTAACTTGCTAACTCGCACAAGCCTATAGGTCGTTACCCCTCTTAACTCGTTAGCTCCTTAGGTCGTATAACTTCCTGGGTTGGCCAAAGCCTTAAGTCGTTACTTCCACTAACTCGTACACGACCTAACCACTATCCCACTAAGTCGTGTATGACTTAGACCCTAGGCCCACTGAGTCGTTATCTCGTATATTTCCTTAACCCGTTAGCTACCTTGCACACAGTTGACTCGTGCCCAAGCTAACTCGCTAACGACTCATAGTTTCTTAACTCGGCAACCCTATGAGTCGGTCACGACTCAAGCTAGAGGCAACACAATCAACACTATCGACCTGCAAATTCTACGATTTATCGACACGTAAAATACGGGTCGTTACACAGGTTATGGCTCCCGTAACTCTAAACGAGCAAGAAGTTATGGCCGTCCGAATAATCGATATCTACAGGGTGCAACATCCACGGTGTAAGGTGCAACATCCGTCCGAAATGGCGAAACAGTGCCGTACGACCTTTAGAAATTCGTGCATGGATTTGAAATGGAACAGTACCATGGTGCATCACTCTCTAGCGATGGTAAATCGAAGACCAGCCACCGTAATCCCGTTTTACCGTAAAAATCCACGTGTCGAAAAAACGAAGAGTAAAAAACTTACGAGACCCGATTGAGATTCGGGTTGTCCTTTTTGGGCATTAATCTATCCGTTAACGGCTGAAAGCTGTCAAAGCCGTAGATCTCATCGAGGCCTTCGTTTTGACAGGTTATGGCTCCCGTAACTCTAAACGAGCGAGAAGTTATGGCCGTCCGAATAATCGATATCTACAGGGTGCAACATCCACGGTGCAAGGTGCAACATCCGTCCGAAATGGCGAAACAGTGCCGTACGACCTTGAGAAAATCATGCATGGATTTGAAACGGAACAGTACCATGGTGCACCACTCTCCAGCGATGGTAAATCGAAGACCAGCCACGGTAATCCCGTTTTACCATAAAAATCCACGTGCCGAAAAAACGAAGGATAAAAAAATTACGAGACCCGATTGAGATTCGGGTTGTCCTTTTTGGGAATTAGTCTATCCGTTGATGGCTGAAAGCCGTCAAAGCCGTAGAACTCATCGAGGCCTTCGTTTTGACAGGTTATGGCTCCCGTAACAATAAACGAGGCAAAAGTTATGGCCGTCCGAATAAACGAGAACTATAGGGTGCAACATCCACGGTGCAAGGTGCAACATCCGTCCGAAATGGCGAAACAGTGCCGTACGACTTTTAGAAATGCGTGCATAGATTTGAAACGGAACAATACCATGTCGCACCACTCTTCAGCGATGGGAAGTCGAAGACGGGCCACGGTAATCCAGTTTTACCGTAAAAATCCACGTGTCGAAAAAACGAAGGGTAAAAAACTTACGAGACCCGATTGAGATTCGGGTTGTCCTTTTTGGGCATTAATCTATCCATTGACGGCTGAAAGCTGTCAAAGCAGTAGAACTCATCGAGGCCTTCGTTCTGACAGGTTATGGCTCCCACAACTCTAAACGAGCGAGAAGTTATGGCCGTCCGAATAATCGATATCTACAGGGTGCAACATCCACGGTGCAAGGTGCAACATCCGTCCGAAATGGGGAAACAATGCCGTACGACCTTTAGAAATTCGTGCATGGATTTGAAACGAACAGTACCATGGTGCACCACTCTCCAGCGATGGGAAGTAAAAGACGGGCCACGGTAATCCCGCTTTACCGTAAAAATCCACGTGTCGAAAAAACAAAGGATAAAAAACTTACGAGACCCGATTGAGATTCGAGTTGTCCTTTTTGGGCATTAGTCTATCCGTTGACGGATGAAAGCTGTCAACGCCGTAGAACTCATCGAGGCCTTCGTTTTGACAGGTTATGGCTCCCGTAACTCTAAACGAGCAAGAAGTTATGGTCGTCCGAATAATCGATATCTACAGGGTGCAACATCCACGGTGCAAGGTGCAACATCCGTCCGAAATGGCGAAACAGTGCCGTACGACCTTTAGAAATTCGTGCATGGATTTGAAATGGAACAGTACCATGGTGCACCACTCTCCAATAATGGTAAATCGAAGACCAGCCACCGTAATCCCGTTTTACCGTAAAAATCCACGTGTCGAAAAAACGAAGGGTAAAAAACTTACGAGACCCGATTGAGATTCGGGTTGTCGTTTTTGGGCATTAATCTATCCTTTGACGGCTGAAAGCTGTCAAAGCCATAGATCTCATCGAGGCCTTCGTTTTGACAGGTTATGGCTCCCGTAATTCTAAACGAGCGAGAAGCTATTGCCGTCCGAATAATCGATATCTACAGGGTGCAACATCCACGGTGCAAGGTGCAACATCCGTCCGAAATGGCGAAACAGTGCCGTACGACCTTTAGAAATTCGTGCATGGATTTGAAACGGAACAGTACCATGGTGCACCACTCTCCAGCGATGGTAAATCGAAGACCAGCCACCGTAATCCCGTTTTACCGTAAAAGTCCACGTGTCGAAAAAACGAAGGGTAAAAAACTTACGAGACCCGATTGAGATTCGGATTGTCCTTTTTGGGCATTATTCTATCCGTTGACGACTGAAAGCTGTCAAACCCGTAGAACTCATCGAGGCCTTTGTTTTGACAGGTTATGGCTCCCGTAACTCTAAACGAGCGAGAAGTTATGGCCGTACGAATAATCGATATCTACAGGGTGCAACATCCATGGTGCAAGGTGCAACATCCGTCCGAAATGGCGAAACAGCGCCGTACGACCTTGAGAAATTCGTGCATGGATTTGAAACGGAAAAGTACCATGGTGCACCACTCTCCAGCGATGGTAAATCGAAGACCAGCCACCGTAATCCCATTTTACCGTAAAAATCCACGTGTCGAAAAAACGGAGGGTAAAAAACTTACGAGACCCGATTGAGATTCGGGTTGTCCTTTTTGGGCATTAATCTATCCATTGACGGCTGAAAGCTGTCAAAGTAGTAGAACTCATCGAGGCCTTCGTTCTGGCAGGTTATGGCTCCCGCAACTCTAAACGAGCGAGAAGTTATGGCCGTCCGAATAATCGATATCTATAGGGTGCAACATCCACGGTGCAAGGTGCAACATCCGTCCGAAATGGGGAAACAATGCCGTACGACCTTTAGAAATTCGTGCATGGATTTGAAACGAACAGTACCATGGTGCACCACTCTCCAGCGATGGGAAGTAAAAGACGGGCCACGGTAATCCCGCTTTACCGTAAAAATCCACGTGTCGAAAAAACAAAGGATAAAAAACTTACGAGACCCGATTGAGATTCGAGTTGTCCTTTTTGGGCATTAGTCTATCCGTTGACGGATGAAAGCTGTCAACGCCGTAGAACTCATCGAGGCCTTCGTTTTGACAGGTTATGGCTCCCGTAACTCTAAACGAGCAAGAAGTTATGGTCGTCCGAATAATCGATATCTATAGGGTGCAACATCCACGGTGCAAGGTGCAACATCCGTCCGAAATGGCGAAACAGTGCCGTACGACCTTTAGAAATTCGTGCATGGATTTGAAATGGAACAGTACCATGGTGCACCACCCTCCAATAATGGTAAATCGAAGACCAGCCACCGTAATCCCGTTTTACCGTAAAAATCCATGTGTCGAAAAAACGAAGGGTAAAAAACTTACGAGACCCGATTGAGATTCGGGTTGTCCTTATTGGGCATTAATCTATCCGTTGACGGCTGAAAGCTGTCAAAGCCGTAGAACTCATCGAAGCCTTCGTTTTGACAGGTTATGGCTCCCGTAACTCTAAACGAGCGAGAAGTTATGGCCGTCCGAATAATCGATATCTACAGGGTGCAACATCCACGGTGCAAGGTGCAACATCCGTCCGAAATGGCGAAACAGTGCCGTACGACCTTGAGAAATTCGTGCATGGATTTGAAACGGAACAGTACCATGGTGCACCACTCTCCAGCGATGGTAAATCGAAGACCAGCCACCGTAATCCAGTTTTACCGTAAAAATCCACGTGTCGAAAAAACGAAGGGTAAAAAACTTACGAGACCCGATTGAGATTCGGGTTGTACTTTTTGGGCATTAATCTATCCGTTGATAGCTGAAAGCTGTCAAAGCAGTAGAACTCATCGAGGCCTTCGTTTTGACAGGTTTGTGCACCCGTAACTCTAAACGAGCGAGAAGTTATTGCCGTCTGAATAATCGATATCTACAGGGTGCAACATCCACGGTGCAAGGTGCAACATCCGTCCGAAATGGTAAAACAGTGCCGTATGACTTTTAGAAATGCGTGCATGGATTTGAAACGGAACAGTACCATGGTGCACCACTCTTCAGCGATGGAAAGTCGAAGACGGGCCACGGTAATCCAGTTTTACCGTAAAAATCCACGTGTCGAAAAAACGAAGGGTAAAAAACTTACGAGACCCGATTGAGATTCAGGTTGTCGTTTTTGGGCATAAATCTATCCTTTGACGGTTGAAAGCTGTCAAAGCCGTAGAACTCATCGAGGCCTTCGTTTTGACAGGTTATGGCTCCCGTAACTCTAAACGAGCAAGAAGTTATGGTCGTCCGAATAATCGATATCTACAGGGTGCAACATCCACGGTGCAAGGTGCAACATCCGTCCGAAATGGCAAAACAGTGCCGTACGACCTTTAGAAATTCGTGCATGGATTTGAAACGGAACAATACCATGGTAAACCACTCTCCAGCAATGGTAAATCGAAGACCAGCCACCGTAATCCCGTTTTACCGTAAAAATCCACGTGTCGAAAAAACGAAGGGTAAAAAACTTACGAGACCCGATTGAGATTCGGGTTGTCCTTTTTGGGCATTAATCTATCCGTTGACGGCTGAAAGCTGTCAAAGCCGTAGAACTCATCGAGGCCTTCGTTTTGACAGGTTATGGCTCCCGTAACTCTAAACGAGCGAGAAGTTATGGCCGTCCGAATAATCGATATCACAGGGTGCAACATCCACGGTGCAAGGTGCAACATCCGTCCGAAATGGCGAAATAGTGCCGTACGACCTCTAGAAATTCGTGCATGGATTTGAAACGAACAGTACCATGGTGCACCACTCTCCAGCGATGGGAAGTAAAAGACGGGCCACGGTAATCCCGTTTTACCGTAAAAATCCACGTGTCGAAAAAACAAAGGATAAAAAACTTACGAGACCCGATTGAGATTCGGGTTGTCCTTTTTGTGCATTAGTCTATCCGTTGACGGCTGAAAGCTGTCAAAGCCGTATAACTCACTGAGGCCTTCGGTTTGACAGGTTATGGCTCCCGTAACTCTAAACGAGCAAGAAGTTATGGCCGTCCGAATAATTGATATCTACAGGGTGCAACATCCACGGTGTAAGGTGCAACATCCGTCCGAAATGGCGAAACAGTGCCGTACGACCTTTAGAAATTCGTGCATGGATTTGAAATGGAACAGTACCATGGTGCATCACTCTCTAGCGATGGTAAATCGAAGACCAGCCACCGTAATCCCGTTTTACCGTAAAAATCCACGTGTCGAAAAAACGAAGAGTAAAAAACTTACGAGACCCGATTGAGATTCGGGTTGTCCTTTTTGGGCATTAATCTATCCGTTGACGGCTGAAAGCTGTCAAAGCCGTAGATCTCATCGAGGCCTTCGTTTTGACAGGTTATGGCTCCCGTAACTCTAAACGAGCGAGAAGTTATGGCCGTCCGAATAATCGATATCTACAGGGTGCAACATCCACGGTGCAAGGTGCAACATCCGTCCGAAATGGCGAAACAGTGCCGTACGACCTTGAGAAAATCATGCATGGATTTGAAACGGAACAGTACCATGGTGCACCACTCTCCAGCGATGGTAAATCGAAGACCAGCCACGGTAATCCCGTTTTACCGTAAAAATCCACGTCCCGAAAAAACGAAGGATAAAAAACTTACGAGACCCGATTGAGATTCGGGTTGTCCTTTTTGGGAATTAGTCTATCCGTTGACGGCTGAAAGCCGTCAAAGCCGTAGAACTCATCGAGGCCTTCGTTTTGACAGGTTATGGCTCCCGTAACAATAAACGAGGCAAAAGTTATGGCCGTCCGAATAAACGAGAACTATAGGGTGCAACATCCACGGTGCAAGGTGCAACATCCGTCCGAAATGGCGAAACAGTGCCGTACGACTTTTAGAAATGCGTGCATAGATTTGAAACGGAACAATACCATGTCGCACCACTCTTCAGCGATGGGAAGTCGAAGACGGGCCACGGTAATCCAGTTTTACCGTAAAAATCCACGTGTCGAAAAAACGAAGGGTAAAAAACTTACGAGACCCGATTGAGATTCGGGTTGTCGTTTTTGGGCATTAATCTATTCTTTGACGGCTGAAAGCTGTCAAAGCCGTAGAACTCATCGAGGCCTTCGTTTTGACAGGTTATGGCTCCCGTAACTCTAAACGAGCAAGAAGTTATGGTCGTCCGAATAATCGATATCTACAGGGTGCAACATCCACGGTGCAAGGTGCAACATCCGTCCGAAATGGCGAAATAGTGCCGTACGACCTTTAGAAATTCTTGCATGGATTTGAAACGGAATAGTACCATGGTGCACCACTCTCCAGCGATGGTAAATCGAAGACCAGCCACCGTAATCCCGTTTTACCGTAAAAATCCACGTGTCGAAAAAACGAAGGGTAAAAAACTTACGAGACCCGATTGAGATTCGGGTTGTCCTTTTGGGCATTAATCTATACGTTGACGGCTGAAAGCTGTCAAAGCCGTAGAACTCCTCGTGGCCTTCGTTTTGACAGGTTATGGCTCCCGTAACTCTAAACGAGCGAGAAGTTATGGCCGTCCGAATAATCGATATCTACAGGGTGCAACATCCACGGTGCAAGGTGCAACATCCACGGTGCAAGGTGCAACATCCGTCCGAAATGGCGAAATAGTGCCGTACGACCTTGAGAAATTCGTGCATGGATTTGAAACGGAACAGTACCATGGTGCACCACCCTCCAGCGATGGTAAATCGAAGACCAGCCACCGTAATCCCGTTTTATCGCAAAAATCCACGTGTCGAAAAAACGAAGGGTAAAAAACTTACGAGACCCGATTGAGATTCGGGTTGTCCTTTTTGGGCATTAATCTATCCGTTGACGGCTGAAAGCTGTCAAAGCAGTAGAAATCATCGAGGCCTTCATTTTGACAGGCTATGGCTCTCGTAACTCTAAACGAGCAAGATGTTATGGCCGTCCGAATAATCGATATCTACAGGGTGCAACATCCACGGTGCAAGGTGCAACATCCGTCCGAAATGGCGAAACAGTGCCGTATGACTTTTAGAAATGCGCGCATGGATTTGAAACGGAACAGTACCATGGTGCACCACTCTCCAGCGATGGGAAGTCGAAGGCGGGCCACGGTAATCCCGTTTTACCGTAAAAATCCACGTGTCGAAAAAACGAAGGGTAAAAAACTTACGAGACCCGATTGAGATTCGGGTTGTACTTTTTGGGCATTAATCTATCCGTTGATGGCCAAAAGCTCTCAAAGATGTAGAACTCATCGAGGCCTTCGTTTTGACTGGTTATGGCTCCTGTAACTCTAAACGAGCCAGAAGTTATGGCCGTCCGAATAATCGATGTCTACAGGGTGCAACATCCACGGTGCAAGGTGCAACATCCGTCCGAAATGGCGAAACAGTGTCGTATGACTTTTAGAAATGGGTGCATGGATTTGAAACGGAACCGTACCATGGTGCTCCACTCTTCAGCGATGGGAAGTCGAAGACGAGCCACCGTAATCCCGTTTTACCGTAAAAATCCACGTGTCGAAAAAACGAAGGGTAAAAAACTTACGAGACCCAATAGAGATTCGGGTTGTCCTTTTTGGGCACTAATCTATCCGTTAATGGCTGAAAGCTGTCAAAGCCGTAGAACTCGTCGAGGCCTTCGTTTTGACAGGTTATGGCTACCGTAACTCTTAACGAGCCAGAAGTTATGGCCGTCCGAATAATTGATATCTACCGGGTGCAACATCCACGGTGTAAGGTGCAACATCCGTCCGAAATTATGAAACAGTGCCGTACGATCTTTAGAAATTCGTGCATGGATTTGAAACGGAATAGTACCATGGTGCACCACTCTCCAGCGATGGTAAATCGAAGACCAGCCACCGTAATCCCGTTTTACCGTAAAAATCCACGTGTCGAAAAAACGAAGGGTAAAAAACTTACTAGACCCGATTGAGATTCGGGTTGTCCTTTTTGGCTATTAATCTATCCGTTGAAGGCTGAAAGATGTCAAAGCCGTAGAACTCATCGCGGCCTTCGTTTTGACAGGTTATGGCTCCCGTAACTCTAAACGAGCCAAAAGTTATGGCCCTCCGAATAATCGATATCTACAGGGTGCAACATCCACGGTGCAAGGTGCAACATCCGTCCGAAATGGCGAAACAGTGCCGTACGACCTTTAGAAATTCGTGCATGGATTTGAAATGGAACAGTACCATTGTGCACCACTCTCCAGCGATGGTAAATCGAAGACCAGCCACCGTAATCCCGTTTTACCGTAAAAATCCACTTGTCGAAAAAACGAAGGGTAAAAAACTTACGGGACCCGATTGAGATTCGGGTTGTCCTTTTTGGACATTAATCTATCCGTTGACGGCTGAAAGCTGTCAAAGCCGTAGCACTCATCGAGGCCTTCGTTTTGACAGGTTACGGTTCCCATAACTCTAATCGAGCCAGAAGTTATGGCCGTCCGAATAATCGATATCTACAGGGTGCAACATTCACGGTGCAAAGTGCAACATCCGTCCGAAATGGCGAAAAGTGCCGTACGACCTTTAGAAATGCGTGCATGGATTTGAAACGGAACAATACTATGGTGCACCACTCTTCAGCGATGGGAAGTCGAAAACGGGCCACCGTAATCCCGTTTTACCGTAAAAATCCACCTGTCGAAAAAACGAAGAGTAAAAAACTTACGAGACCCGATTGAGATTCGGGTTGTCCTTTTTGGGCATTAATCTATCTGTTGACGGCTGAAAGCTGTCAAAGCCGTAGAACTCATCGAGGCCTTCGTTTTGACAGGTTATGGCTCCCGTAACTCTAAACGAGCGAGAAGTTATGGCCGTCCGAATAATCGATATCTACAGGGTGCAACATCCACGGTGCAAGGTGCAAAATTCGTCCGAAATGGCGAAACAGTGTCGTACGATCTTTAAAAATTCATGCATGGATTTGAAACGGAACAGTACCATGGTGCACCACTCTCCAGCGATGGTAAATTGAAGACCAGCCACCATAATCCCGTTTTACCGTAAAAATCCACGTGTCGAAAAAACGAAGGGTTAAAAACTTACGAGACCGGATTGAGATTCGGGCTGTCCTTTTTGGGCATTAATCTATCCGTTGACGGCTGAAAGCTGTCAAAGCCGTAGAACTCATCGAGGCGTTCGTTTTGACAGGTTATGGCTCCCGTAAATCTAAACGAGCGAGAAGTTATGGTCGTCCGAATAATCGATATCTACAGGGTGCAACATCCATGGTGCAAGGTGCAACATCCGTCCGAAATGGCGAAACAGTGCCGTACGACCTTGAGAAATTCATGCATTGATTTGTAACGGAACAGTACCATGGTGCACCACTCTCCAGCGATGGTAAATCGAAGACCAGCCACCGTAATCCCGTTTTACCGTAAAAATCCACGTGTCGAAAAAACGAAGGGTAAAAAACTTACGAGACCCGATTGAGATTCGGGTTGTCCTTTTTGGGCATTAATCTATCCGTTGACGGCTGAAAGTTGTCAAAGCCGTAGAACTCATCGAGGCCTTCGTTTTGACAGGTTATGGCTCCCGTAACTCTAAACGAGCGAGAAGTTAGGGCCGTCCGAATAATCGATATCTACAGGGTGCAACATCCACGGTGCATGGTGCAACATCCGTCCGAAATGGAGAAACAGTGTCGTACGACCTCTAGAAATTCGAGCATGGATTTGAAACGAACAGTACCATGGTGCACCACTCTCCAGCGATGGGATGTCAAAGACGGGCCACGTTATCCCGTTTTACCGTAAAAATCCACGTGTCGAAAAAACGAAGGGTAAAAAACTTACGAGACCCGATTGATGTTCGGGTTGTCCTTTTTGGGCATTAATCAATCCGTTCTCAGCTGAAAGCTGTCAAAGCCGTAGAACTCATCGAGGCTTCGTTTTGACAGGTTATGGCTCCCGTAACTCTAAACAAGCCAGAAGTTATGGCCGTCCGAATAAACGATATCTACAGGGTGCAACATCCACGGTGCAAGGTGCAACATCCGTCAGAAATGGCGAAACAATGCCGTACGACCTTGAGAAATCCGTGCATGGATTTGAAACGGAACAGTACCATGGTGCACCACTCTCCAGCGTTGGTAAATCGAAGACCAGCCACCGTAATCCCGTTTTACCGTAAAAATCCGCGTGTCGAAAAAACGAAGGGTAAAAAACTTACGAGACCCGATTGAGATTCGGGTTGTCCTTTTTGGGCATTAATCTATCCATTGACGGCGGAAAGCTGTCAAAGCTGTAGAACTCATCGAGGCCTTCGTTTGGACAGGTTATGGCTCCCGCAACTCCAAACGAGCGAGAAGTTATGGCCGTCCAAATAATCGATATCTACAGGGTGCAACATCCACGGTACAAGGTGCAACATCCGTCCGAAATGGCGAAACAGTGCCGTATGATTTTTAGAAATGGTTGCACGTATTTGAAACGGAACAGTACCATGGTGCACCACTCCCCAGCGATGGTAAATCGAAGACCACCACCGTAATCCCGTTTTACCGTAAAAATCCACGTGTCGAAAAAACGAAGGGTAAAAAACATACGAGACCCGATTGAGATTCGGGTTGTCCTTTTTGGGCATTAATCTATCTGTTGATAGCTGAAAGCTGTCAAAGCCGTAGAACTCATCGAGGCCTTCGTTTTGACAGGTTATCGCTCCCGCAACTCTAAACGAGCCAGAAGTTATGGCCGTCCGAATAATCGATGTCTACAGGGTGCGACATCCACGGTGCAAGGTGCGACATCCGTCCAAAATGGCGAAACAGTGCCGTACGACTTTTAGAAATGCGTGCATAGATTTGAAACGGAACAGTAACATGGTGCACCACTCTTCAACGATGGGAAGTCGAAGACGGGCCACCGTAATCCCGTTTTACCGTAAAAATCCACGTGTCGAAAAAACGAAGGGTAAAAAACTTACGAGACCCGATTGAGATTTTGGTTGTCCTTTTTGGGCATTAATCTATCCGTTGACGGCTGAAAGCTGTCAAAGCCGTAGAACTCGTCGAGGCCTTCATTTTGACAGGTTATGGCTCCCGTAACTCTAAACGAGCCAGAAGTTATGGCCGTCCGAATAATCGATATCTACAGGGTGCAACATCCACAGTGCAAGGTGCAACATCCGTCCGAAATGGCGAAACAGTGTCGTACGACCTTTGGAAATTTGTGCATGGATTTGAAACGGAACAGTACCATGGTGCAGCACTCTCCAGCAATGGGAAGTCGAAGACGGGCCACCGTAATCCCGTTTTACCGTAAAAATCCACGTGTCGAAAAAACGAAGGGTAAAAAACTTACGAGACCCGATTGAGATTCGGGTTGTCCTTTTTGGGAATTAATCTATCCATTGACATCTGAAAGTGGTCACAGCCGTAGAACTCATCGAGGCCTTCGTTTTGACAGGTTATGGCTCCCGTAACTCTAAACGAGCCAGAAGTTATGGCCGTCCGAATAATCGATATCTAAAGGGTGCAACATCCACAGTGCTAGGTGCAACATCCGTCCGAAATGGCGAAACAGTGCCGTACGACTTTTAGAAATGCGTGCATTGATTTAAAATGGAACAGTACCATGGTGCACCACTCTCCAGCGATGGTAAATCGAAGACCAGCCACCGTAATCCCGTTTTACCGTAAAAATCCACGTGTCGAAAAAACGAAGGGTAAAAAACTTACGAGACCCGATTGAGATTCGGGTTGTCATTTTTGGGCATTAATCTATCCGTTGACGGCTGAAAGTTGTCAAAGCCGTAGAACTCATCGAGGCCTTCATTTTGACAGGTTATGCCTCCCGTAACTCTAAACGAGCCAGAAGTTATGGCCGTCCGAATAATCGATATCTACAGGGTGTAACATCCACAGTGCAAGGTGCAACATCCGTCCGAAATGGCGAAACTGTGTCGTACGACCTTTGGAAATTTGTGCATGGATTTGAAACGGAACAGTACCATGGTGCACCACTCTCCAGCGATGGTAAATCGAAGACCAGCCACCGTAATCCCGTTTTACCGTAAAAATCCGCGTGTCGAAAAAACGAAGGGTAAAAAACTTACGAGACCCGATTGAGATTCGGGTTGTCCTTTTTGGGCACTAATCTATCCGTTGACGGATGAAAGCTGCCAAAGCCGTAGAACTCTCGAGGCCTTCATTTTGACTGGTTATAGCTCCCGTAAGTCTTAACGAGCCAGAAGTTATGGCCGTTCGAATAATCGATATCTACAGGGTGCAACATCCACGGTGCAAGGTGCAACATCCGTCCGAAATGGCCAAACAGTGCCGTATGACTTTTAGAAATGTGTGCATGGATTTGAAACAGAACAGTACCATGGTGCACCACTCTCCAGCGATGGGAAGTCGAAGACGGGCCACGGTAATCCCATTTTACCGTAAAAATCCACGTGTCGAAAAAGCGAAGGGTAAAAAACTTACGAGACCCGATTGAGATTCGGGTTGTCCTTCTTGGGCATTAACCTATCCGTTGACGGCTGAAAGCTGTCAAAGCCGTAGAACTCATTGAGGCCTTCGTTTTGACAGGTTATGGCTCCCGTAACTCTAAACGAGCCAGAAGTTATGGCCGTCCGAATAATCGATATCCACATGGTGCAACATCCACGGTGCAAGGTGCAACATCCGTCCGAAATGGCGAAACAGTGCCGTACGACCTTTAGAAATGCGTGCATGGATTTGAAACGGAACAGAACCATGTTGCACCACTCTTCAGCGTTGGGAAGTCGAAGACGGGCCACCGTAATCCCGTTTTACCGTAAAAATCCACGTGTCGAAAAAACAAAGGGTAAAAAACTTACGAGACCCGATTGAGATTCGGGTTGTCCTTTTTGGACATTAATCTATCCGTTGACGTCTGAAAGCTGTCAAAGCCGTAGAACTCATCGATGCCTTCATTTTGATAGGTTATGGCTCCCGTAAATCTTAACGAGCCAAAAGTTATGGCCGTCCGAATAATCGATATCTACAGGGTGCAACATCCACGGTGCAAGGTGCAACATCCGTCCGAAATGGCGAAACAGCGCCGTACGACCTTTAGATATTCGTGCATGGATTTGAAATGGAACAGTACCATGGGGCACCACTCTTCAGCGATGGAAAGTCGAAGACGGGCCACGGTAATCCCGTTATACCGTAAAAATCCACGTGTCGTAAAAACGAAGGGTAAAAAACTTACGAGACCCGATTGAGATTCGGGTTATCCTTTTTGGGCATTAATCTATCCGTTGACGGCTGAAAGCTGTCAAAGCCGTAGAACTCACCGAGGCCTTCGTTTTGACAGGTCATGGCTCCCGTAACTCTAAACGAGCAAGAAGTTATGGTCGTCCGAATAATCGATATCTACAGGGTGCAACATCCACGGTGCAAGGTGCAACATCCGTCCGAAATGGCGAAACAGTGCCGTACGACTTTTAGAAATGTGTGCATGGATTTGAAACGGAACAGTACCATGGTGCACCACTCTCCAGCGATGGTAAATCGAAGACCAGCCACCGTAAACCCGTTTTACCGTAAAAATCCACGTGTCGAAAAAACGAAGGGTAAAAAACTTACGAGACCCGATTGAGTTTCGGGCTGTCCTTTTTGGGCATTAATCTATACGTTGACGGATGAAAGCTGTCAAAGCCATAGAACTCATCGAGGCCTTCGTTTTGACAGGTTATGGCTCCCGTAACTCTAAACGAGCGAGAAGTTATGGCCGTCCGAATAATCGATATCTGTAGGGTGCAACATCCACGGTGCAAGGTGCAACATCCGTCCGAAATGGCGAAACAGTGTCGTACGACCTTGAGAAATTCGTGCATGGATTTGAAAAGGAACAGTACCATGGTGCACCACTCTCCAGCGATGGTAAATCGAAGACCAGCCACCGTAATCCCGTTTTACCGTAAAAATCCACGTGTCGAAAAAACGAAGGGTAAAAAACTTACGAGACCCGATTGAGATTCGGGTTGTCCTTTTTGGGCATTAATCTATCCGTTGACGGCTGAAAGCTGTCAAAGCTGTAGAACTCATCAAGGCCTTCATTTTGACAGGTTATGGCTCCTGTAACTCTAAACGAGCGAGAAGCTATGGCCGTCCGAATAATCGATATCTATAGGGTGCAACATCCACGGTGCAAGGTGCAACATCCGTCCGAAATGGCGAAACAGTGCCGTACGACCTTGAGAAATTCGTGCATGGATTTGAAACGGAACAGTACCATGGTGCACCACTCTCCAGCGATGGGAAGTCGAAGACGGGACACCGTAATCCCGTTTTACCGTAAAAATCCACGTGTCGAAAAAATGAAGGGTAAAAAACTTACGAGACCTGATTGAGATTTGGGTTGTCCTTTTTGCGCATTAATCAATCCGTTGTCGGCTGAAAGCAGTCAAAGCCGTAGAACTTATCGAGGCCTTCGTTTTGACAGGTTATGGCACCCGTAACTCTAAACGAGCCAGAAGTTATGGCCGTCCGAATAATCGATATCTACAGGGTGCGACATCCACGGTGCAAGGTGAAACATCCGTCCGAAATGGCGAAACAGTGCCGTATGACTTTTAGAAATGCGTGCATGGATTTGAAACGGAACAGTACCATGGTGCACCACTCTCCAGCGATGGGAAGTCGAAGACCGGCCACGGTAATCCCGTTTTACTGTAAAAATCCACGTGTCGAAAAAACGAAGGGTAAAAAAGTTACGAGACCCGATTGAGATTCGGGTTGCCCTTTTTGGGCATTAATCTATCCATTGACGGCTGAAAGCTGTCAAAGCCGTAGAAATCATCGAGGCCTTCGTTTTGACAGGTTATGGCTCCCGTAACTCTAAACGAGCCAGAAGTTATGGCCATCCGAATAATCGATGTCTACAGGTTGCAACATCCATGGTGCAAGGTGCAACATCCGTCCGAAATGGCGAAATAGTGCCGTACGACTTTTAAAAATGGATGCATAGATTTGAAACGGAACAGTACCATGGTGCACCACTCTCCAGCGATGGGAAGTCGAAGACGGGCCACCGTAATCCCGTTTTACCGTAAAAATCCACGTGTCGAAAAAACGAAGGGTAAAAAACTTACGAGACCCGATTGAGATTCAGGTTGTCCTTTTTGGGCACTAATCTATCCGTTGACGGCTGAAAGCTGTCAAAGCCGTAGAACTCATCGAGGCCTTCATTTTGACAGGTTATGGCTCCCGTAACTCTAAACGAGCCAGAAGTTATGGCCGTCCGAATAATCGATATCTACAGGGTGCAACATCCACAGTGCAAGGTGCAACATCCGTCCGAAATGGCGAAACAGTGTCGTACGACCTTTGAAAATTCGTACATGGATTTGAAACGGAACAGTACCATGGTGCACCACTCTCCAGCGATGGTAAATCGAAGACCAGCCACAGTAATCCCGTTTTACCGTAAAAATCCACGTGTCGAAAAAACGAAGGGTAAAAAACTTACGAGACCCGATTGAGATTCGGGTTGTCCTTTTTGGGCACTAATCTATCCGTTGACGGCTGAAAGCTGTCAAAGCCGTAGAACTCATCGAAGCCTTCGTTTTGACAGGTTATGGCTCCCGTAACTCTTAACGAGCCAGAAGTTACGGCCGTCCGAATAATCGATATCTACAGGGTGCAACATCCACGGTGCAAGGTGCAACATCAGTCCGAAATGGCGAAACAGTGCCGTACGACCTTTAGAAATTCGTGCATGGATTTGAAACGGAACAGTGCCATGGTGCACCACTCTCCAGCGATGGTAGAACGAAGACCAGCCACCGAAATCCCGTTTTACCGTAAAAATCCACGTGTCGAAAAAACGAAGGGTAAAAAACTTACGAGACCCGATTGAGATTCGGGTTGTCCTTTTTGGACATTAATCTATCCGTTGACGGCTGAAAGCTGTCAAAGCCGTAGAACTCATCGACGTCTTCGTTTTGACAGGTTATGGATCCCGTAACTCTAAACAAGCCAGAAGTTATGGCCGTCCGAATAATCGATATCTACAGGGTGCAACATCCACGGTGCAAGGTGCAACATCCGTCCGAAATAGCGAAACAGTGCCGTACGACCTTTAGAAATTCGTGCATAGATTTGAAACGGAACAGTACCATGGTGCACCACTCTCCAGCGATGGTAAATCGAAGACCAGCCACCGTAATCCCGTTTTACCGTAAAAATCCACGTGTCGAAAAAACGAAGGGTAAAAAACTTACGAGACCCGATTGAGATTCGGGTTGTCCTTTTTAGGCTTTAATCTATCCGTTGACGGCTGAAAGCAGTCAAAGCCGTAGAACTCACCGAGGCCTTCGTTTTGACAGGTTATGGCTCCCGTAACTCTAAACGAGCCAGAAGTTATGGCCGTCCGAATAATCGATATCTACAGGGTGCAACATCCACGGTGTAAGGTGCAACATCCGTCCGAAATGGCGAAACAGCGCCGTACGACCTTTAAAAATTCGTGCATGGATTTGAAACGGAACAGTTCTTTGGTGCACCACTCTCCAGCGATGGGAAGTCGAAGACGGGCCACGGTAAGCCCGTTTTACCGTAAAAATCCACGTGTCGTAAAAACGAAGGGTAAAAAACTTACGAGACCCGATTGAGATTCGGGTTGTCCTTTTTGGGCATTAATCTATCCGTTGACGGCTAAAAGCTGTCAAAGCCGTAGAACTCATCGAGGCCTTCGTTTTGACCGGTTGTTGCTCCCGTAACTCTAAACGAGCAAGAAGTTATGGTCGTCCGAATAATCGATATCTACAGGGTGCAACATCCACGGTGCAAGGTGCAACATCCGTCCGAAATGGCGAAACAGTGCCGTACGACCTATAGAAATTCATGCATGGATTTGAAACGGAACAGTACCACGGTGCACCACTCTCCAGCGATGGTAAATCGAAGACCAGCCACCGTAATCCCGTTTTACCGTAAAAATCCACGTGTCGAAAAAACGAAGGGTAAAAAACTTACGAGACCCGATTGAGATTCGGGCTGTCCTTTTTGGGCATTAATCTATCCGTTGACGGATGAAAGCTGTCAAAGCCATAGAACTCATCGAGGCCTTCGTTTTGACAGGTTATTGCTCCCGTAACTCTAAACGAGCGAGAAGTTATGGCCGTCCGAATAATCGATATCTACAGGGTGCAACATCCACGGTGCAAGGTGCAACATCCGTCCGAAATGGCGAAACAGTGCCGTACGACCTTGAGAAATTCGTGCATGGATTTGAAACGGAATAGTACCATGGTGCACCACTCTCCAGCGATGGTAAATCGAAGACCAGCCCCCGTAATCCCGTTTTACCGTAAAAATCCACGTGTCGAAAAAACGAAGGGTAAAAAACTTACGAGACCCGATTGAGATTCGGGTTGTCCTTTTTGGGCATTAATCTATCCGTTGTCGGCTGAAAGCTGTCAAAGCCGTAGAACTCATCGACGTCTTCGTTTTGACAGGTTATGGATCCCGTAACTCTAAACAAGCCAGAAGTTATGGCCGTCCGAATAATCGATATCTACAGGGTGCAACATCCACGGTGCAAGGTGCAACATCCGTCCGAAATAGAGAAACAGTGCCGTACGACCTTTAGAAATTCGTGCATAGATTTGAAACGGAACAGTACCATGGTGCACCACTCTCCAGCGATGGTAAATCGAAGACCAGCCACCGTAATCCCGTTTTACCGTAAAAATCCACGTGTCGAAAAAATGAAGGGTAAAAAACTTACGAGACCCGATTGAGATTCGGGTTGTCCTTTTTAGGCATTAATCTATCCGTTGACGGCTGAAAGCAGTCAAAGCCGTAGAACTCATCGAGGCCTTCGTTTTGATAGGTTATGGCTCCCGTAACTCTAAACGAGCCAGAAGTTATGGCCGTCCGAATAATCGATATCTACAGGGTGCAACATCCACGGTGTAAGGTGCAACATCCGTCCGAAATGGCGAAACAGCGCCGTACGACCTTTAAAAATTCGTGCATGGATTTGAAACGGAACAGTTCTTTGGTGCACCACTCTCCAGCGATGGGAAGTCGAAGACGGGCCACGGTAAGCCCGTTTTACCGTAAAAATCCACGTGTCGTAAAAACGAAGGGTAAAAAACTTACGAGACCCGATTGAGATTCGGGTTGTCCTTTTTGGGCATTAATCTATCCGTTGACGGCTAAAAGCTGTCAAAGCCGTAGAACTCATCGAGGCCTTCGTTTTGACCGGTTGTTGCTCCCGTAACTCTAAACGAGCAAGAAGTTATGGTCGTCCGAATAATCGATATCTACAGGGTGCAACATCCACGGTGCAAGGTGCAACATCCGTCCGAAATGGCGAAACAGTGCCGTACGACCTATAGAAATTCATGCATGGATTTGAAACGGAACAGTACCACGGTGCACCACTCTCCAGCGATGGTAAATCGAAGACCAGCCACCGTAATCCCGTTTTACCGTAAAAATCCACGTGTCGAAAAAACGAAGAGTAAAAAACTTACGAGACCCGATTGAGATTCGGGCTGTCCTTTTTGGGCATTAATCTATCCGTTGACGGCTGAAAGCTGTCAAAGCCATAGAACTCATCGAGGCCTTCGTTTTGACAGGTTATTGCTCCCGTAACTCTAAACGAGCGAGAAGTTATGGCCGTCCGAATAATCGATATCTACAGGGTGCAACATCCACGGTGCAAGGTGCAACATCCGTCCGAAATGGCGAAACAGTGCCGTACGACCTTGAGAAATTCGTGCATGGATTTGAAACGGAACAGTACCATGGTGCACCACTCTCCAGCGATGGTAAATCGAAGACCAGCCCCCGTAATCCCGTTTTACCGTAAAAATCCACGTGTCGAAAAAACGAAGGGTAAAAAACTTACGAGACCCGATTGAGATTCGGGTTGTCGTTTTTGGGCATTAATCTATCCGTTGTCGGCTGAAAGCTGTCAAAGCCGTAGAACTCATCGACGTCTTCGTTTTGACAGGTTATGGATCCCGTAACTCTAAACAAGCCAGAAGTTATGGCCGTCCGAATAATCGATATCTATAGGGTGCAACATCCACGGTGCAAGGTGCAACATCCGTCCGAAATAGCGAAACAGTGTCGTACGACCTTTAGAAATTCGTGCATAGATTTGAAACGGAACAGTACCATGGTGCACCACTATCCAGCGATGGTAAATCGAAGACCAGCCACCGTAATCCCGTTTTACCGTAAAAATCCACGTGTCGAAAAAACGAAGGGTAAAAAACTTACGAGACCCGATTGAGATTCGGGTTGTCCTTTTTAGGCATTAATCTATCCGTTGACGGCTGAAAGCAGTCAAAGCCGTAGAACTCATCAAGGCCTTCGTTTTGACAGGTTATGGCTCCCGTAACTCTAAACGAGCCAGAAGTTATGGCCGTCCGAATAATCGATATCTACAGGGTGCAACATCCACGGTGTAAGGTGCAACATCCGTCCGAAATGGCGAAACAGCGCCGTACGACCTTTAAAAATTCGTGCATGGATTTGAAACGGAACAGTTCTTTGGTGCACCACTCTCCAGCGATGGGAAGTCGAAGACGGGCCACGGTAAGCCCGTTTTACCGTAAAAATCCACGTGTCGTAAAAACGAAGGGTAAAAAACTTACGAGACCCGATTGAGATTCGGGTTGTCCTTTTTGGGCATTAATCTATCCGTTGACGGCTAAAAGCTGTCAAAGCCGTAGAACTCATCGAGGCCTTCGTTTTGACCGGTTATTGCTCCCGTAACTCTAAACGAGCAAGAAGTTATGGTCGTCCGAATAATCGATATCTACAGGGTGCAACATCCACGGTGCAAGGTGCAACATCCGTCCGAAATGGCGAAACAGTGCCGTACGACCTATAGAAATTCAGGCATGGATTTGAAACGGAACAGTACCACGGTACACCACTCTCCAGCGATGGTAAATCGAAGACCAGCCACCGTAATCCCGTTTTACCGTAAAAATCCACGTGTCGAAAAAACGAAGGGTAAAAAACTTACGAGACCCGATTGAGATTCGGGCTGTCCTTTTTGGGCATTAATCTATCCGTTGACGGCTGAAAGCTGTCAAAGCCATAGAACTCATCGAGGCCTTCGTTTTGACAGGTTATTGCTCCCATAACTCTAAACGAGCGAGAAGTTATGGCCGTCCGAATAATCGATATCTACAGGGTGCAACATCCACGGTGCAAGGTGCAACATCCGTCCGAAATGGCGAAACAGTGCCGTACGACCTTGAGAAATTCGTGCATGGATTTGAAACGGAACAGTACCATGGTGCACCACTCTCCAGCGATGGTAAATCGAAGACCAGCCCCCGTAATCCCGCTTTACCGTAAAAATCCACGTGTCGAAAAAACGAAGGGTAAAAAACTTACGAGACCCGATTGAGATTCGGGTTGTCCTTTTTGGGCATTAATCTATCCGTTGTCGGCTGAAAGCTATCAAAGCCGTAGAACTCATCGAGGCCTTCGTTTTGACAGCTTATGGCTCCCGTAACTCTAAACGATCGAGAAGTTATGGCCGTCCGAATAATCGATATCTACAGGGTGCGACATCGACGGTGCAAGGTGCAACATCCGTCCGAAATGGCGTAACAGTGCCGAATGACTTTTAGAAATGCGTGCATGGATTTGAAACGGAACGGTACCATGGTGCACCACTCTCTAGCGATGGGAAGTCGAAGACGGGCCACCGTAATCCCGTTTTACCGTAAAAATCCACGTGTCGAAAAAACGAAGGGTAAAAAACTTACGGGACCCGATTGATGTTCGGGTTGTCCTTTTTGCGTATTAATCAATCCGTTGTCGGCTGAAAGCTGTCAAAGCCGTAGAACTCATCGAGGCCTTCGTTTTGATAGGTTATGGCTCCCGTAACTCTAAACGAGCCAGAAGTTATGGCCGTCCGAATAATCGATATCTACAGGGTGCAACATCCACGGTGCAAGGTGCAACATCCGTCCGAAATGGCGAAACAGTGTCGTACAACCTTGAGAAATTCGTGCATGGATTTGAAACGGAACAGTACCATGGTGCACCACTCTGCAGCGATGGTAAATCGAAGACCAGCCACCGTAATCCCGTTTTATCGTAAAAATCCACGTTTCGAAAAAATGAAGGGTAAAAGACTTACGAGACCCGATTGAGATTCGGGTTGTCCTTTTTGGGCATTAATCTATCCGTTGTCGGCTGAAAGCTGTCAAAGCCGTAGAACTCATCGACGTCTTCGTTTTGACAGGTTATGGATCCCGTAACTCTAAACAAGCCAGAAGTTATGGCCGTCCGAATAATCGATATCTACAGGGTGCAGCATCCACGGTGCAAGGTGCAACATCCGTCCGAAATAGCGAAACAGTGTCGTACGACCTTTAGAAATTCGTGCATAGATTTGAAACGGAACAGTACCATGGTGCACCACTCTCCAGCGATGGTAAATCGAAGACCAGCCACCGTAATCCCGTTTTACCGTAAAAATCCACGTGTCGAAAAAACGAAGGGTAAAAAACTTACAAGACCCGATTGAGATCCGGGTTGTCCTTTTTGGGCATTAATCTATCCGTTGACGGCTGAAAGCCATCAAAGCCGTAGAACTCATCGAGGCCTTCGTTTTGATAGGTTATGGCTCCCGTAACTCTAAACGAGCCAGAAGTTATGGCCGTCCGAATAATCGATATCTACAGGGTGCAACATCCACGGTGCAAGGTGCAACATCCGTCCGAAATGGCGAAACAGTGTCGTACAACCTTGAGAAATTCGTGCATGGATTTGAAACGGAACAGTACCATGGTGCACCACTCTCCAGCGATGGTAAATCGAAGACCAGCCACCGTAATCCCGTTTTACCGTAAAAATCCACGTTTCGAAAAAATGAAGGGTAAAAGACTTACGAGACCCGATTGAGATTCGGGTTGTCCTTTTTGGGCATTAATCTATCCGTTGTCGGCTGAAAGCTGTCAAAGCCGTAGAACTCATCGACGTCTTCGTTTTGACAGGTTATGGATCCCGTAACTCTAAACAAGCCAGAAGTTATGGCCGTCCGAATAATCGATATCTACAGGGTGCAGCATCCACGGTGCAAGGTGCAACATCCGTCCGAAATAGCGAAACAGTGCCGTACGACCTTTAGAAATGCGTGCATAGGTTTGAAACGGAACAGTACCATGGTGCACCACTCTCCAGCGATGGTAAAACGAAGACCAGCCACCGTAATCCCGTTTTACCGTAAAAATCCACGTGTCGAAAAAACGAAGGGTAAAAAACTTACGAGACCCGATTGAGATTCGGGTTGTCCTTTTTAGGCATTAATCTATCCGTTGACGGCTGAAAGCAGTCAAAGCCGTAGAACTCATCGAGGCCTTCGTTTTGACAGGTTATGGCTCCCGTAACTCTTAACGAGCCAGAAGTTACGGCCGTCCGAATAATCGATATCTACAGGGTGCAACATCCACGGTGCAAGGTGCAACATTAGTCCGAAATGGCGAAACAGTGTCGTACGACCTTTGGAAATTCGTGCATGGATTTGAAACGGAACAGTACCATGGTGCACCACTCTCCAGCGATGGTAAATCGAAGACCAGCCACCGTAATCCCGTTTTACCGTAAAAATCCACGTGTCGAAAAAACGAAGGATAAAAAACTTACGAGACCCGATTGAGATTCGGGCTGTCCTTTTTGGGCATTAATCTGTCCGTTGACGGCTGAAAGCCATCAAAGCCGTAGAACTCATCGACGTCTTCGTTTTGACAGGTTATGGCTCCCGTAACTCTAAACAAGCCAGAAGTTATGGCCGTCCGAATAATCGATATCTACAGGGTGCAACATCCACGGTGTAAGGTGCAACATCCGTCCGAAATGGCGAAACAGTGCCATACGACCTTTAGAAATTCGTGCATGGATTTGAAACGGAACAGTACAATGGTGCACCACTCTCCAGCGATGGTAAATCAAAGACCAGCCACCGTAATCCCGTTTTACCGTAAAAATCCACGTGTCGAAAAAACAAAGGATAAAAAACTTACGAGACCCGATTGAGAGTCGGGTTGTCCTTTTTGGGCATTAATCTATCCGTTGTCGGTTAAAAGCTATCAAAGCCGTAGAACTCATCGAGGCCTTCGTTTTGACAGGTTATGGCTCCCGTAACTCTAAAGGAGCCAGATGTTATGGCCGTCCGAATAATCGATATCTACAGGGTGCAACATCCACCGTGCAAGGTGCAACATCCGTCCGAAATGGCGAAACAGTGCCTTACGACTTTTAGAAATGCGTGTATGGATTTGAAATGGAACAGTACCATGGTGCACCACTCTCCAGCGATGGCAAGTCGAAGACGGGCCACGGTAATCCCGTTTTACCGTAAAAATCCACGTGTCGAAAAAAACGAAGGGTAAAAGACTTACGAGACCCGATTGAAATTCGGGTTGACCTTTTTGGGCACTAATCTATCCGTTGACGGCTGAAAGCTGTCAAAGCCGTAGAACTCATCGAGGCCTTCGTTTTGAAAGGTTATGGCTCCCGTAACTCTAAACGAGCCAGAAGTTACGGCCGTTCGAATAATCGATATCTAGGGGGTGCAACATCCACGGTGCAAGGTGCAACATCCGTCCGAAATGGCGAAACAGTGCCGTACGAATTCTACAAATGCGTGCATGGATTTGAAACGGAACAGTACCATGGTGCACCACTCTCCAGCGATGGTAAATCGAAGACCAGCCACCGTAATCCCGTTTTACCGTAAAAATCCACGTGTCGGAAAAAAGAAGGGTAAAAAACTTACGACACCCGATTGAGATTCGGGTTGTTCTTTTTGGACTTTTATCTATCCGTTGACGGTTGAAAGCTGTCAAAGCCATAGAACTCATAGAGGCCTTCGTTTTGAAAGGTTATGGCTCCCGTAACTCTAAATGAGCCAGAAGTTATGGCCGTCCGAATAATCGATATCTACAGGGTGCAACATCCACGGTGCGAGGTGCAACATCCGTACGAAATGGCGAAACTGTGCCGTACGACTTTTAGAAATGCGTGCATGGATTTGAAACGTAGCAGTACCACGGTGCACCACTCTTTAGCGATGGGAAGTCGAAGACGGGCCACGGTAATCCCGTTTTACCGTAAAAATCCACGTGTCGAAAAAACGAAGGGTAAAAAACTTACGAGTCCCGATTGATATTCAGGTTGTCCTTTTTGGACATTAATCTATCCGTTGATGGCTGAAAGCTGTCAAAGCTGTAGAACTCATCGAGGCCTTCGTTTTGACAGGTTATGGCTCCAGTAACTCTAAACGAGCCAGAAGTTATGGCCGTCCGAATAATCGATATCTACAGGGTGCAACATCCACGTTGCAAGGTGCAACATCCGTCCGAAATGGCGAAACAGTGCCGTACGACTTTTAGAAATGCATGCATGGATTTGAAATTGAACAGTACCATGGTGCACCACTCTTCAGCGATGGGAAGTCGAAGCCTTGCCACGGAAATCCCGTTTTACCGTAAAAATCCACGTGTCGAAAAAAAGAAGGGTAAAAAACTTATGAGACCCGATTGAGATTCGGGTTGTCCTTTTTGGGCATTAATCTATCCGTTGTCGGCTGAAAGCTGTCAAAGCCGTAGAACTCATCGAGGCCTTCGTTTTGACAGGTTATGGCTCTCGTAACTCTAATCGAGCCAGAAGTTATGGCCGTTCGAATAATCGATATCTACAGGGTGCAACATCCGTCAGAAATGGCAAAACAGTGCCGTACGACTTTTAGAAATGCGTGCACGGATTTGAAACATAACAGTACCATGGTGCACCACTATCCAGCGATGGGAAGTCGAAGACGGGGAACGGCAATCCCGTTTTATCGTAAAAATCCACGTGTCGAAAAAACGAAGGGTAAAAAACTTACGAGACCCGATTGAGATTCGGGTTGTCCTTTTTGGGCATTAATCTATCCGTTGACGGCTGAAAGCTGTCAAAACCATATAACTCATCGAGGCCTTCGTTTTGAAAGGTTATGGCTCCCATAACTCTAAACAAGCCAGAAGTTATGGTCGTCTGAATAATCGATATCTACAGGGTGCAACATCCACGGTGCAAGGTGCAACATCCGTCCGAAATGGCGAAACAGTGCCGTACGACTTTTAGAAATGCGAGCATGGATTTGAAACGGAACAGTACCATGGTGCACCACTCTTCAGTGATGGGAAGTCGAAGACGGGCCACGGTAATCCCGTTTTACCGTAAAAATCCACGTGTCGAAAAAACGAAGGGTAAAAAACTTACGAGACCCGATCGAGATTCGGGTTGTCCTTTTTGGACATTAATCTATCCGTTGATGGCTGAAAGTTGTCAAAGCCGTAGAACTCATCGAGGCCTTCGTTTTGACTTGTTATGGCTCCCGTTACTCTAAACGAGCCAGAAGTTATGGCCGTCCGAATAATCGATATCTAGAGGGTGCAACATCCACGGTGCAAGGTGCAACATCTGTCCGAAATGGAAAAACAGTGTCGTGTGACTTTCAGAAATGCGTGCATGGATTTAAAACGGAACAGTACCATGGTACACCACTCTCCAGCGATGGAAAGTCGAAGACGGGCCACGGTAATCCCGTTTTACCGTAAAAATCCACATGTTGAAAAAACGAAGGGTAAAAAACTTACGAGACCCGATTGAGATTCGGGTTGTCCTTTTTGGGCATTAATCTATCCGTTGACGGCTAAAAGCCGTTAAAGCCGTAGAACTCATCGAGGCCTTCGTTTTGACAGGTTATGGCTTTTGTAACCCTAAACGAGCCAGAAGTTATTGTCGTTCGAATAATCGATATCTACAGGGTGCAACATCAACGGTGCAAGGTGCAACATCCGTCCGAAATGGCGAAACGGTGCCGTAAGACTTTTAGAAATGCGTACATGGATTTGAAACGGAATAGTACCATGGTGCACCACTCTCCAACGATGGTAAATCGAAGACCAGCCACCGTAATCCCGTTTTACCGTAAAAATCCACGTGTCGAAAAAACGAAGGGTAAAAAACATACGACACCCGATTGAGATTCGGGTTGTCCTTTTTGGTCATTAATCTATCCGTTGATGGCTGAAAGCTGTCAAAGCCGTAGAACTCATCGAGGCCTTCGTTTTGACAGGTTATGGCTCCCGTAACTCTAAACGAGCCAGAAGTTATGGCCGTCCGAATAATCGATATCTACAGGGTGCAACATCCACGGTGCAAGGTGCAACATCCGTCCGAAATGGCGAAACAGTGTCGTACGACTTTTAGAATTGCGTGCATGGATTTGAAACGGAACAGTACCATGGTGCACCACTCTCCAGCGATGGTAAATCGAAGACCAGCCACCGTAATCCCGTTTTACCGTAAAAATCCACGTGTCGAAAAACGAAGGGTAAAAAACTTACGAGACTCGATTGAGATTCGGGTTGTCCTTTTTGGGCATTAATATGTCCGTTGACGGCTGAAAGCTATCAAAGCCGTAGAACTCATTGAGGCCTTCGTTTTGACAGGTTATGGCTCCCGTAACTCTAAACGAGCCAGAAGTTATGGCCGTCCGAATAATCGATATCTACAGGGTGCAACATCCACGGTGCAAGGTGCAACATCCGTCCGAAATGGCGAAACAGTGCCATACGACCTTTAGAAATTCGTACATGGATTTGAAACGGAACAGCACCAAGGTGCACCACTCTCCAGCGATGGTAAATCGAAGACCAGCCACCGTAATCCCGTTTTACCGTAAAAATCAACGTGTCCAAAAAACGAAGGGTAAAAAACTTACGAGACCCGATTGAGATTCGGGTTGTCCTTTTTAGGCATTAATCTATCCGTTGACGGCTGAAAGCTGTCAAAGCCGTAGAACTCATCGAGGCCTTCGTTTTGACAGGTTATGGCTCCCGTAACTCTGAACGAGCTAGAAGTTATGGCCGTCGAAATAATCGATATCTACAGGGTGCAACATCCACGGTGCAAGGTGCAACATCCGTCCGAAATGGCGAAACAGTGCCGTATGACTTTTAGAAATGCGTGCATGGATTTGAAACGGAACAGTACCATGGTGCACCAGTCACCAGTGATGGGAAGTCGAAGACGGGCAACGGTAATCCCGTTTACCGTAAAAATCCACGTGTCGAAAAAACGAAGGGTAAAAAACTTACGAGACCCGATTGAGATTCGGGTTGTCCTTTTCGGGCATTAATCTATCCGTTGACGGCTCAAAGCTGTCAAAGCCGTAGAACTCATAGAGGCCTTCGTTTTGACAGGTTATCGCTCCCGTAACTCTAAACGAGCCAGAAGTTATGGCCGTCCGAATAATCGATATCTACAGGGTGCAACATCCACGGTGCAAGGTGCAACATCCGTCCGAAATGGCGAAACAGTGCCGTACGACTTTTCAAAACGCGTGCATGGATTTGAAACGGAACAGTACCATGGTGCACCACTCTCCAGCGATGGGAAGTCGAAGACGGGCCACCGTAATCCCGTTTTACCGTAAAAATCCACGTGTCGAAAAAACGAAGGGTAAAAAACTTACGAGACCCGATTGAGATTCGGGTTGTCATTTTTGGGCATTAATCTATCCGTTGACGGCTGAAAGCTGTCAAAGCTGTAGAACTCATCGAGGCCTTCGTTTTGACAGGTTATGGCTCCCGTAACTCTGAACGAGCCAGAATTTATGGCCGTCCGAATAATCGATATCTACAGGGTGCAACATCCACGGTGCAAGGTGCAACATCCGTCCGAAATGGCGAAACAGTGCCGTACGACTTGTAGAAATGCGTGCATGGATTTGAAAAGGAACAGCACCATGGTGCATCACTCTCCAGCGATGGTAAATCGAAGACCAGCCACCGTAATCCTGTTTTACCGTAAAAATCCACGTGTCGAAAAAACGAAGGGTAAAAAACTTAAGAGACTCGATTGAGATTCGGGTTGTCCTTTTTGGGCATTAATATGTCCGTTGATGGCTGAAGGCTGTCAAAGCCATAGAATTCATCGAGGCCTTCGTTTTGACAGGTTATGGCTCCCGTAACTCTAAACGAGCCAGAAGTTATGGCCGTCCGAATAATCGATATCTACAGGGTGCAACATCCGTCCGAAATGGCAAAACAGTGCCATACGACTTTTATAAATGCGTGCATGGATTTGAAACGGAACAGTACCATGGTGCACCACTCTCCAGCGATGGTAAATCGAAGACCAGCCACCGTAATCCCGTTTTACCGTAAAAATCCACGTGTCGAAAAAACGAAGGGTAAAAAACTTAAGAGACTCGATTGAGATTCGGGTTGTCCTTTTTGGGCATTAATATGTCCGTTGATGGCTGAAAGCTATCAAAGCCATAGAACTCATCGAGGCCTTCGTTTTGACAGGTTATGGCTCCCGTAACTCTAAATGAGACAGAAGTTATGGCCGTGCGAATAATCGATATCTATAGGGTGCAACATCCACGGTGCAAGGTGCAACATCCGTCCAAAATGGCAAAACAGTGCCGTATGACTTTTAGAAATGCGTGCATGGATTTTAAACAGAACAGTACCATGGTGCACCACTCTCCAGCATTGGGAAGTAGAAGACGGGCCACGGTAATCCCGTTTACCGTAAAAATCCACGTGTTGAAAAATCGAAGGGTAAAAAACTTACGTGACCCGATTGAGATTCGAGTTGTCCTTTTTGGGCATTAATCTATCCGTTGACGGCTCAAAGCTGTCAAAGCCGTAGAACTCGTCGAGGCCTTCGTTTTGACAGGTTATGGTCACGTAACTCTAAAAGAGCCAGAAGTTATGGCCGTCCGAATAATCGATATCTACAGGGTGCAACATCCACGGTGCAAGGTGCAACATCCGTCCGAAATGGAGAAACAGTCCTGTACGACTTTTAGAAATGCGTGCATGGATTTGAAACGGAACAGTACCACGGTGCGCCACTCTCAAGCGATGGTAAATCGAAGACCAGCCACGGTAATCCCGTTTTACCGTAAAAATCCACGTGTCGAAAAAACGAAGGGTAAAAAACTACGTGACCCGATTGAGATTCGGGTTGTCCTTTTTGGGCATTAATCTATCCGTTGACATCTGAAAGTGGTCACAGCCGTAGAACTCATCGAGGCCTTCGTTTTGACAGGTTATGGCTCCCGTAACTCTAAACGAGCCAGAAGTTATGGCCGTCCGAATAATCGGTATCTACAAGGTGCAACATCCACGGTGCTAGGTGCAACATCCGTCCGAAATGGCGAAACAGTTCCGTACGACTTTTAGAAATGCGTGCATTGATTTGAAACGGAACAGTACCATGGTGCACCACCCTCCAGCGATGGAAAATCGAAGACCAGCCACCGTAATCCCGTTTTACCGTAAAAATCCACGTGTCGAAAAAACGAAGGGTAAAAAACTTACGAGACTCGATAGAGATTCGAGTTGTCCTTTTTGGGCATTAATATGTCCGTTGACGGCTGAAAGCTATCAAAGCCGTAGAACTCATCGAGGCCTTCGTTTTGACAGGTTATGGCTCCCGTAACTCTAAACGAGCCAGAAGTTATGGACGTCCGAATAATCAATATCTACAGGGTGCAACATGGTGCAAGGTGCAACATCCGTCCGAAATGGCGAAACAGCGCCGTACGACTTTTAGAAATGCATGCATTGATTTGAAATGGAACATTACCATGGTGCACCACTCTCCAGCGATGGGAAATCGAAGTCCAGCCACCGTAATTCCGTTTTACCGTAAAAATCCACGTGTCAAAAAAACGAAGGGTAAAAAACTTACGAGACCCGATTGAGATTCGGGTTGTCCTTTTTGGGCATTAATCTATCCGTTGACGGCTCAAAGCTGTCAAAGCCGTAGAACTCATCGAGGCCTTCGTTTTGACAGGTTATGGCTCCCGTAACTCTAAAAGAGCCAGAAGTTATGGCCATCCGAATAATCGATGTCTACAGGGTGCAACATCCACGGTGCAAGGTGCAACATCCGTCCGAAATGGCGAAACAGTGCCGTACGACTTTTAGAAATGCGTGCATGGATTTGAAACGGAACAGAACCACGGTGCACCACTCTTCAGCGATGGTAAATCGAAGACCAGCCACGGTAATCCCGTTTTACCGTAAAAATCCACGTGTCGAAAAAACGAAGGGTAAAAAACTTACGTGACCCGATTAAGATTCGGGTTGTCCTTTTTGGGAATTAATCTATCCATTGACATATGAAAGTGGTCACAGCCGTAGAACTCATCGAGGCCTTCGTTTTGACAGGTTATGGCTCCCGTAACTCTAAACGAGCCAGAAGTTATGGCCGTCCGAATAATCGATATCTAAAGGGTGCAACATCCACAGTGCTAGGTGCAACATCCGTCCGAAATGGCGAAACAGTGCCGTACGACTTTTAGAAATGCGTGCATTGATTTAAAATGGAACAGTACCATGGTGCACCACTCTCCAGCGATGGTAAATCGAAGACCAGCCACCGTAATCCCGTTTTACCGTAAAAATCCACGTGTCGAAAAAACGAAGGGTAAAAAACTTACGAGACTCGATTGAGATTCGAGTTGTCCTTTTTGGGCATTAATATGTCCGTTGACGGCTGAAAGCTGTCAAAGCCGTAGAAGTCATCGAGGCCTTCGTTTTGATAGGTTATGGCTCCCGTAACTGTAACGACCCGTATTTTACGTGTCGATATATCGTAGAATTTACAGGTCGTTAGTGTGGTTTATGTTGTCTCTAGCCTGAGTCGTTTAGGAAGTTAACTCGTGAGTTAAGTGATGAGTCGCGTTCGAATTAAGAGATGAGTGTGCACGAGTTAACGAGTCAAGGTAGTGAACGACTCATGTATGAGTCATGAATGACTTAAGGTTTTGACCGACTCAGGGGATAAGGAGCTAACGAGTTAAGAGTTATGAGTTAACTCGTATGGGACGACTCATGGTGGTTAACGGCTTATAGAGTTAGAACATTGCCAGGTTACGAGTTAACGGGATAGGTTGAGTCGTGACCGGGTTAAGGGGATGAGTCGTATAGTAGATGAGTCGCTAAGGGCTTAGGTCGTTATGCCGCGTGTGGGTTAGGTCCCGCGCTTGGATGAGTCGTAGCTTGTTAGGTCGTATGCTGTTGGGATTCTCTGAGTCGTGGAATATGATGAGTCGTGAACGACTCAGGGATGACTCATGGACGACTTATGGACGCACGACTCATGGAGTTTTCAGCTTATAAATAGAGGGGTTTGGCTCACTTTTTGGCACCGGTTTTTGAAGCGACGAAGTGCTGCCATTTTGGGAACTCGACTACAACATTTCTTCATCTTCTTTTCTCCATTCCAATCTAGTTCTAACATCCATCCAAGATCGAAGGTCGAGATCGAAGATTCAAGGGCCAAAGTTGAAGATCTTCATCCAACGAAGCTAGATTTCATCGTTTCTAGCGGGATCTCGACGAATCAAGTTTGGATCTCCGCTGTCCAGATCTGAAGTGGATTTCTTTTGGAGTGTTTGGGCGATTCGGTGAGTGGTGGTTATCTCTCACGCGGACCCAAAGGAGTATATTGGTTTGGTGGTTTGTTGGAGTGTGGTAGATAGTAATTTTATGCATTTTTCCTTAGATCTTAGTGTAGATCCATTACTTATGAAGATGTTTACTTATGCAAGTTCATTCATCAAATTGTAGGGACAATACCCATGATTTATATTTGTTAGATCTATGCTAAAAACCCATGATTCATGTATGATAGATCTATTCACATTTATTTACGAAATTGCCATTTTAGTTATAAATGCCTATTTAGATCTTGATTGACTACTTATTTGTTTGGATTAATGTTTGCCTTGTTTGATTGTTGTGAATGAGTTATCTAGTTGATAGATTTGGACAAGTATGGTCAAAGACGATTCAAAAGCTACGGAAGAGGCTCTTGAATGGTGATAATTGCTTAAGGCATATGTGGGGGATGTTGACGCTTATATGTATGGATTGGATGATGTTGAGATGGAATTTTGCCATGACGCAATGAGGCAAACCATGATGTTAAGATGAGCCTTTTCTATGATGAAGATGAGGCGAGGCACGATTTAATGTAACCTTGGTTTAGTCGAGAAGGATTACTCCAAGCATGTTGATAACTTGAAGGGTAGTTCGAGTTGATTGATAATGGATGGCTCAAGAGGTAGTTTGGGCTATGTTGAGAATAGTCGTCAAGGAGGATGACTAGAAGGCTTGGATTTCATCGTTGTTGAAGGTTCTAGCAGACTCAAAGCAAGAGTACAAGGGTTGCCCTAAAGACTACAGGAAGGTGGTCTGGACACCCTAAAGACTACAGGTAGGTGGTCGAGTACTCTGGGTAGTTGCGAAAATTCCTAGGCACGGGTCATGATGACGTGCAGAGTTATGTCTAGAACCGGGGTTACCATTAGCCCTTGATAGATGGCTCAGGAAGGAGCCGGTCATTCAATTAACGGTGATTTCGAAGCAAGGTTAACAATGATAGCCAGAGTCGTGGATGTTTGGACGTTGGGTTGTATCATCATTCGGTCTCAAAAGCGGTGTTTCCTGGGTGCTTATCTGATCTTGGTTTAGGCCTTGGGGATTTGTATTTGGAAAACATCGACCTTGACTCGAGTGATTATTGCTTTACCTTAATTGTCTGCCATGTTATGTTTGCTTCTCTTTAGTGTGAGTCTGGGGGCTATCACTGTAGAAAGAGGTGGAGTGGGATGGTTTGGTTCCTAATCCTTTTATCCCTTATACTCTTTTGGTATGTTTGATAGTTGATTTACTGCTCACTAAGACTTTGTCTGACTCAAGGTTTTATGTCTCCTCTTATTACCTTGGGCTGTTCATCCATGTTGGGATGGGCAGACTAGGTAGCAGGTGACAGGTGCTGTTCTTGGAGATCTACGTTGATGATGACGAAGACGAGCAGGAGGCTTTTGCATATTATTTCATATTATGTACTGGGTTTTTCCGCTGTATATACTTTGAGTGCTTTGTAGTGAGGTTTTGATGTATTGATTGTTCTGATGATTGTATCAAACTTCTAAGATGCTTATTTGATGATATTCTGTTATGACGCTTCACTATACATATATTTCTCTATTGTATTTTATCCATGCGCTGTGAGTTATGCGATAGATTCTGCGATGTTTATTCTACCCTTGACGGTCACCCATGGCTGCCTGGCACGCCTCTCAGCGCATTATTTCCTTGTTTTGGTGCGGGAGTCATGGGCGGTCGTCACATTTGGTATCAGAGCTTTGGTTAATCGATTTTAGCCAACGCTCGCTGACGTAACTACGTATGAGAGACGTAATTGTATTTTGATGGATGATTACTATATATAATATAGTAGTTTAAAAGGATTTGAACTCCTTATGCAGTTGTTTCTTAAGGTGTTCTAATCATTCCTTTTTGTAGATATTAAGGATGAGTCGAAGTGAGAGACAAGCTGCAAGGGAAAGCCGTGCTGCTAGGGAGGCTTTTGATTATGCTCCTATGTTTGAAGCCATGATGACTTCGATCATGAGGAGGATACCAGCTTCGAGGTCATCAGTAGATGTTGGAGTTCAAGTTCAAGCTCCAAGACCGGTGGATTTTACTAAGCTTTGTAAGGACTATACTTCTCTTGGAGGAAAGGTTTTCTTGGGAACGGAATCAACTATTGAAGTACAGAGATGGATTGATGCTTGTAGGAGGATCTTTGGTGATTTGGGAATCGAGGATGCAACTAAGAGGAAGCTTGCATCAAGGCAACTTCAAGGGAGAGCTTCAGATTGGTGGAATTCTATCACCATTGATACTCCGGAGGAGGAGATTACTTGGGAGCAATTCCAAGTCAGATTTGAAGCTAAGTTTATCTCTACAGCTCAGAAATCTGTTTTGTTCAAGAAGTTTGTAGAGCTCAAGCAAGGTGGGAGATCGGTCCTTGAGTATGTTTCTGAGTTTGAAGCTTTGTCCAAGTATGCCAGATCGTATATTGATTCTCCCTATCAGAAGAATGAGAAGTTTGTGACCGGTTTGGATGCTTATCTTGGAAGACAGTTGGTGGATCATCTGGACGATCCGTTTGAGAAGCTTGTGGAGAAAGCTCTCAGGCATGAGAGTTTATTTCCTAGGGAGAGTTTTGTTGTTGCTGTAACCAAGGAAGGATCTAAACCACAGCAAGGTGGCAACAAGAAGAGGAAGCAGCAGCAACAGAAGGGTAAGGATGGCCAGAAGAAGCCGAAGGGTGAAGTGACCTGCTACAACGGTCAGCAGAAGGGCCATCTCTTCAGAGATTGCAAGAATCCCAAGGTGCTGGGAAAGTGTTACAACTGTGATAAGCTGGGACATATCAAGAAGGATTGCCCAGAACCAAGGAAAGATAGGCAGATTGTGCAAGCTTATGCTATGGGAGCTGTGCCGTCGTCTTCAAAAGCTCCTACTGCTGAAGAGAAGGGGAAGAGTGTGGTGGTTCAAGGTACTCTTTCTATTTGTGGTGTTCTAGTTAGAGTGTTGTTTGATACTGGTGCGTCGCATTCTTTTATTTGTGATGATCTTGTAGGCCGGTTAGGTTTGGAACCGGATATTGTTGATAGACCATTGGTTGTGACTAATCCAGTTGGGGGTTCGTCCTGTTTGTGTATGATATGCCGTGGTTTAGTTGTGTCGAGTCATGATTGCTCTTTTGCTTGTGATTGCTTTGTTCTGAACTTTGTGGGGTTCGGAATTATTTTGGGTATGGACTGGCTTAGGAAGTATGCGGCAAGGATTGACTGTGAGAGGCTGGAGGTGACAGTCGGGAATGTGGAAGAGCGAAAGGTTGTGATACGAAGTAAGCATGAAGAAGGCGTCTTCATGAGCTTCATGTATTCGCTGGTTGTTCCACGGGATGGACTGTCATCGGTGCCTATTGTGAATGGATTTGAGGATGTCTTTGACGAAGTCAAAGGATTACCGCCGCATAGGGAGATCGAGTTTCGTATCGATCTAGTTGAGGGAGCCGGACCCGTTGTGATTCCTCTTAGGCGGATGGCGCCTAGGGAACAGCAAGAGTTGAAGGTGCAAGTTGATGACCTTTTGCAAAAAGGATTCATTCGGCGTAGTGTGTCCGAATGGGGTGCACCAGTTGTGTTCGCAACCAAAGCGGATGGATCGTTGAGGTTGTGTGTGGATTATCGTGAGCTGAATAAGATGACTAAGAAGAACAAGTATCCATTGCCGAGGATAGATGACTTGTTTGATCAGCTTCACAAGGCTAAGGTGTTTTCTCAGATGGATTTGGCAACGGGATTTCACCAGTTGAGAGTGGCTAAGGATAGTGTGCCGAAGACTGTTTTAGGACACCATCCGGATTTTATGAGTGGCTAGTAATGCCGTTTGGATTGACCAACGCACCAGCATATTTTGTGGATCTTATGAATAGAGTGTTCAGAGATCAGTTGAATAAGTTCGTGCTTGTGTTCGTGGATGATATTCTGATTTATTCCAGAACTGAAGAAGAGCACAAGACGCACTTGAGTATTGTTTTGGAAATCTTGCGGAAACATCAGTTGAAGGCTAAGTTTTCGAAGTGTCATTTTTGGAAGAGTGAAGTGAGGTTCTTAGGCCATGTTATCTCTGGAAATGGAATCACGGTTGATCCCGCTAAGGTGGCAGCGATCCAGGATTGGATTAGACCTAAGAATGCATTTGATGTGAGAAGTTTTCTTGGATTAGCAGGATATTATCGTCGGTTTATCAAAGACTTTTCCAAGATAGCTGCACCGTTAACAGGATTGACGAAAAAGAACCAAGTGTTCGGATGGGATGATAAGTGTGAGCAAGCCTTCGTAATCCTAAAAGAGCGACTAATAAGTGCTCCTGTTTTGACTATTCCAAGTGGGAATGATGAGATGGTGGTTTACACCGATGCATGTGGTACTGGACTTGGAGCAGTGCTGATGCAGAAGGATAAAGTTGTTGCGTATGCTAGTCGACAACTGAAGCCGCATGAAAGGAATTACCCGACTCATGATTTGGAGTTAGCGGCAATTGTTTTTGCTTTGAAGATGTGGAGACATTACCTATTGGGGGTTCGATTCGAGTTGTTTACGGATCATAAGTCGTTGAAGTATCTGTTCTCCCAAAAGGATTTGAATCTCCGACAGCAACGGTGGCTAGAATTTTTAGCATCATATGATTTTGGTATAGCCTATACTCCGGGAAAAGGCAACGCAGTGGCAGATGCGTTAAGTCGAAGACATGCAGGATTGGGAGCCATGTTTTCAGAATGGAAGAGTCTAGAGTATTTGGCTGAATTTGACTTCAGGCCTAGATGTGAATTGGAACCTGAGATGTTGGCAAACTTATCGATAAGGCCTACTCTTGTGGAGAGAATTGGCGAGAGCCAAAAGCGAGACGATAAGCTTGTCAAGATTATCCGAGATTTGGAATCTGGATTGAATCCAGAAAAGGATAAAGGATTTGAAGTCGATCGAGAGGGTTGGCTTCGAAAGCAAGGACGACTAGTTGTTCCCGATGTGGATGGACTGAGAGATGAAGTCCTTAGGGAAAGTCATCACTCGAAGTTGACGATTCATCCGGGTGGAAATAAGATGTATCGGGATATGAAGAGAACCTATTATTGGGAAGGTATGAAGAAGGATGTTGGAAATTTTATTTCCAAGTGTATGAATTGCCAGTTGGTGAAAGCTGAGCAGAAGAAGCCCAGTGGATTACTTCAGCCATTAGAGGTTCCTACATGGAAGTGGGAGCAAGTGTCGATGGATTTTATCGATGGTCTACCTAGAACCAGGACAGGGAATGAAGGGATTTGGGTCATTGTAGATCATTTGACTAAGAGTGCAAGGTTCATTCCTGTTCGATCAACTAGGACTGCATCGAAGTTGGCTGAGTTGTTTGTTAAGTGGATTGTTCGATTCCATGGTGTTCCGAAGAGTATAGTGAGCGATCGAGACCCATTGTTCACTAGTGGATTTTGGAAGAGCTTCCAGGAAGTTTTGGGAACTAAGTTGTGTTTGAGTACAGCTTACCAGCCTCAAACAGATGGTCAGTCTGAGAGAGTCAACCGAGTTTTGGAAGATCTCCTCAGAGCATGTGTTTTGGATTTCGGAGGATCGTGGGAAGATCATCTTCATTTGGTGGAGTTTGCATACAATAACAATTACCAGTCAAGTATTGGTATGGCACCATATGAAGCACTGTATGGAAGACCGTGTAACTCTCCGACATGTTGGTTGGAAACTGGAGAAAAGCTGATACTTGGGCCAGAGATGACTCGACAGACTTCGAATTGTATAGAGATTATTCGGCAACGAATGAAGGCAGCCCAAGATCGTCAGAAAAGTTATGCCGATAATCGTCGTAAGGATTTGGAGTTCGACGTAGGTGATATGGTTTTTGTGAAGATTTCTCCATTGAAGAGTATTATGAGATTCGAGAAGAAAGGAAAGTTAACTCCGAGATTTGTTGGACCATTCCCGATCATCGAGCGAATTGGAAAGCTCGCTTATAGATTGGAGTTACCGGAAAAGATGGCAGGTGTGCACAATGTTTTTCATGTATCCTATCTACGGAAGTATGTGCATGACTCGAATACAGTGGTTTCTGCTGATAGCTGTGAAGATTTAGAGGTTGATCCAGTGGTTATGAGACCTCGTAAGCCGCTTCGTGTTGTTGAAACCGACACGAAACAGCTTAGGAGGAAGATGATTACGTTGCTCAAGGTACAATGGAGTGAAGTTGTTAACGACTGTACGTGGGAGGAGGAAGAGAGGATGAAGGCAGCTCATCCTGAACTCTTCAAGGTATGACCATAAGGTGTCGTGACATCTCATGAATTTGTAACTTGTTCTAATCTTAGAATTCTGCATGCTAGGCTAGTAATTGGATGCATGGTTTGTTTATTGCTATGAATGGTAGGCATGCAAAATAGTTTTGATTTCTCTTGTTTGTTTGGAATTTCGGGGGCGAAATTCCTAAGGGGGAGAGAATGTAACGACCCGTATTTTACGTGTCGATATATCGTAGAATTTACAGGTCGTTAGTGTTGTTTATGTTGTCTCTAGCCTGAGTCGTTTAGGAAGTTAACTCGTGAGTTAAGTGATGAGTCGCATTCGAATTAAGAGATGAGTGTGCACGAGTTAACGAGTCAAGGTAGTGAACGACTCATGTATGAGTCGTGAATGACTTAAGGTTTTGACCGACTCAGGGGATAAGGAGCTAACGAGTTAAGAGTTAACTCGTATGGGATGACTCATGGTGGTTAACGGCTTATAGAGTTAGAACATTGCCAGGTTACGAGTTAACGGGATAGGTTGAGTCGTGACCGGGTTAAGGGGATGAGTTGTATAGTAGATGAGTCGCTGAGGGCTTAGGTCGTTATGTCGCGTGTGGGTTAGGTCGCGCGCTTGGATGAGTCGTAGCTTGTTAGGTCGTATGCTGTTGGGATTCTATGAGTCGTGGAATATGATGAGTCGTGAACGACTCAGGGATGACTCGTGGACGACTTATGGACGCACGACTCATGGAGTTTTCAGCTTATAAATAGGGGGGTTTGGCTCACTTTTTGGCACCGGTTTTTGAAGCGACGAAGTGCTGCCATTTTGGGAACTCGACTACAACATTTCTTCATCTTCTTTTCTCCATTCCAATCTAGTTCTAACATCCATCCAAGATCGAAGGTCGAGATCGAAGATTCAAGGGCCAAAGTTGAAGATCTTCATCCAACGAAGCTAGATTTCATCGTTTCTAGCGGGATCTCGACGAATCAAGTTTGGATCTCCGCTGTCCAGATCTGAAGTGGGTTTCTTTTGGAGTGTTTGGGCGATTCGGTGAGTGGTGGTTATCTCTCACGCGGACCCAAAGGAGTATATTGGTTTGGTGGTTTGTTGGAGTGTGGTAGATAGTAATTTTATGCATTTTTCCTTAGATCTTAGTGTAGATCCATTACTTATGAAGATGTTTACTTATGCAAGTTCATTCATCAAATTGTAGGGACAATACCCATGATTTATATTTGTTAGATCTATGCTAAAAACCCATGATTCATGTATGATAGATCTATTCTCATTTATTTACGAAATTGCCATTTTAGTTATAAATGCCTATTTAGATCTTGATTGACTACTTATTTGTTTGGATTAATGTTTGCCTTGTTTGATTGTTGTGAATGAGTTATCTAGTTGATAGATTTGGACAAGTATGGTCAAAGACGATTCAAAAGCTACGGAAGAGGCTCTTGAATGGTGATAATTGCTTAAGGCATATGGGGGGGGATGTTGACGCTCATATGTATGGATTGGATGATGTTGAGATGGAATTTTGCCATGACGCAATGAGGCAAACCATGATGTTAAGATGAGCCTTTGCTATGATGAAGATGAGGCGAGGCACGATTTAATGTAACCTTGGTTTAGTTGAGAAGGATTACTCCAAGCATGTTGATAACTTGAAGGGTAGTTCGAGTTGATTGATAATGGATGGCTCAAGAGGTAGTTTGGGCTATGTTGAGAATAGTCGTCAAGGAGGATGACTAGAAGGCTTGGATTTCATCGTTGTTGAAGGTTCTAGCAGACTCAAAGCAAGAGTACAAGGGTTGCCCTAAAGACTACAGGAAGGTGGTCTGGACACCCTAAAGACTACAGGTAGGTGGTCGAGTACTCTGGGTAGTTGCGAAAATTCCTAGGCACGGGTCATGATGACGTGCGGAGTTATGTCTAGAACCGGGGTTACCATTAGCCCTTGATAGATGGCTCAGGAAGGAGCCAGTCATTCAATTAACGGTGATTTCGAAGCAAGCTTAACAGTGATAGCCAGAGTCGTGGATGTTTGGACGTTGGGTTGTATCATCATTCGGTCTCAAAAGCGGTGTTTCCTGGGTGCTTATCTGATCTTGGTTTAGGCCTTGGGGATTTGTATTTGGAAAACATCGACCTTGACTCGAGTGATTATTGCTTTACCTTAATTGTCTGCCATGTTATGTTTGCTTCTCTTTAGTGTGAGTCTAGGGGCTATCACTGTAGAAAGAGGTGGAGTGGGATGGTTTGGTTCCTATTCCTTTTATCCCTTATACTCTTTTGGTATGTTTGATAGTTGATTTACTGCTCACTAAGACTTTGTCTGACTCAAGGTTTTATGTCTCCTCTTATTACCTTGGGCTGTTCATCCATGTTGGGATGGGCAGACTAGGTAGCAGGTGACAGGTGCTGTTCTTGGAGATCTACGTTGATGATGACGAAGACGAGCAGGAGGCTTTTGCATATTATTTCATATTATGTACTGGGTTTTTCCGCTGTATATACTTTGAGTGCTTTGTAGTGAGGTTTTGATGTATTGATTGTTCTGATGATTGTATCAAACTTCTAAGATGCTTATTTGATGATATTCTGTTATGAAGCTTCACTATACATATATTTCTCTATTGTATTTTATCCATGCGCTGTGAGTTATGCGATAGATTCTGCGATGTTTATTCTACCCTTGACGGTCACCCATGGCTGCCTGGCACGCCTCTCAGCGCATTATTTCCTTGTTTTGGTGCGGGAGTCATGGGCGGTCGTCACAGTAACTCTAAACGAGCCAGAAGTTATGGACGTCCGAATAATCGATATCTACAGGGTGCAACATGGTGCAAGGTGCAACATCCGTCCGAAATGGCGAAACAGTGCCGTACGACTTTTAGAAATGCGTGCATTGATTTGAAACGGAACATTACCATGGTGCACCACTCTCCAGCGATGGGAAATCGAAGTCCAGCCACCGTAATCCCGTTTTACCGTAAAAATCCACGTGTCAAAAAAACGAAGGGTAAAAAACTTACGAGACCCGATTGAGATTCGGGTTGTCCTTTTTGGGCATTAATCTATCTGTTGACGGCTGAAAGCTGTCAAAGCCGTAGAACTCATCGAGGCCTTCGTTTTGACAGGTTATGGCTCCCGTAACTCCAAACGAGCCAGAAGTCATGGCCGTCCGAATAATCGATATCTACAGGGTGCGACTTTTAGAAATGCGTGCATGGATTTGTAACGTAACAGTACCACGGTGCACCACTCTTCAGCGATGGGAAGTCGAAGACGGGCCACGGTAATCCCGTTTTACCGTAAAAATCCACGTGTCGAAAAAACGAAGGGTAAAAAACTTACGAGTCCCGATTGAGATTCGGGTTGTCCTTTTTGGACATTAATCTATCCGTTGATGGCTGAAAGCTGTCAAAGCTGTAGAACTCATCGAGGCCTTCGTTTTGACAGGTTATGGCTCCAGTAACTCTAAACGAGCCAGAAGTTATGGCCGTCCGAATAATTGATATCTACAGGGTGCAACATCCACGTTGCAAGGTGCAACATCCGTCCGAAATGGCGAAACAGTGCCGTACGACTTTTAGAAATGCGTGCATGGATTTGAAATTGAACAGTACCATGGTGCACCACTCTTCAGCGATGGGAAGTCGAAGATGGGCCACGGAAATCCCGTTTTACCGTAAAAATCCACGTGTCGAAAAAAAGAAGGGTAAAAAACTTATGAGACCCGATTGAGATTCGGGTTGTCCTTTTTGGGCATTAATCTATCCGTTGTCGGCTGAAAGCTGTCAAAGCTGTAGAACTCATCGAGGCCTTCGTTTTGACAGGTTATGGCTCTCGTAACTCTAATCGAGCCAGAAGTTATGGCCGTTCGAATAATCGATATCTACAGGGTGCAACATCCGTCAGAAATGGCGAAACAGTGCCGTACGACTTTTAGAAATGCGTGCATGGATTTGAAATAGAATAGTACCATGGTGCACCACTCTCCAGCGATGGGAAGTCGAAGACGGGGAACGGCAATCCCGTTTTATCGTAAAAATCCACGTGTCGAAAAAACGAAGGGTAAAAAAGTTACGAGACCCGATTGAGATTCGGGTTGTCCTTTTTGGGCATTAATCTATCCGTTGACGGCTGAAAGCTGTCAAAACCATATAACTCATCGAGGCCTTCGTTTTGAAAGGTTATGGCTCCCGTAACTCTAAACAAGCCAGAAGTTATGGTCGTCTGAATAATCGATATCTACAGGGTGCAACATCCACGGTGCAAGGTGCAACATCCGTCCGAAATGGCGAAACAGTGCCGTACGACTTTTAGAAATGCGAGCATGGACTTGAAACGGAACAGTACCATGGTGCACCACTCTTCAGTGATGGGAAGTCGAAGACGGGCCACTGTAATCCCGTTTTACCGTAAAAATCCACGTGTCGAGAAAACGAAGGGTAAAAAACTTACGAGACCCGATCGAGATTCGGGTTGTCCTTTTTGGACATTAATCTATCCGTTGATGGCTGAAAGTTGTCAAAGCCGTAGAACTCATTGAGGCCTTCGTTTTGACTTGTTATGGCTCCCGTTACTCTAAACGAGCCAGAAGTTATGGCCGTCCGAATAATCGATATCTACAGGGTGCAACATCCACGGTGCAAGGTGCAACATCTGTCCGAAATGGAAAAACAGTGTCGTATGACTTTTAGAAATGCGTGCATGGATTTAAAATGGAACAGTACCATGGTACACCACTCTCCAGCGATGGGAAGTCGAAGACGGGCCACGGTAATCCCGTTTTACCGTAAAAATCCACATGTTGAAAAAACGAAGGGTAAAAAACTTACGAGACCCGATTGAGATTCGGGTTGTCCTTTTTGGGCATTAATCTATCCGTTGACGGCTGAAAGCCGTTAAAGCCGTAGAACTCATCGAGGCCTTCGTTTTGACAGGTTATGGCTTTTGTAACTCTAAACGAGCCAGAAGTTATTGTCGTTCGAATAATCGATATTTACAGGGTGCAACATCAACGGTGCAAGGTGCAACATCCGTCCGAAATGGCGAAACGGTGCCGTAAGACTTTTAGAAATGCGTACATGGATTTGAAACGGAACAGTACCATGGTGCACCACTCTCCAACGATGGTAAATCGAAGACCAGCCACCGTAATCCCGTTTTACCGTAAAAATCCACGTGTCGAAAAAACGAAGGGTAAAAAACTTACGACACCCGATTGAGATTCGGGTTGTCCTTTTTGGTCATTAATCTATCCGTTGATGACTGAAAGCTGTCAAAGCCGTAGAACTCATCGAGGCCTTCGTTTTGACAGGTTATGGCTCCCGTAACTCTAAACGAGCCAGATGTTATGGCCGTCCGAATAATCGATATCTACAGGGTGCAACACCCATGGTGCAAGGTGCAACATCCGTCCGAAATGGCGACAGTGTCGTACGACTTTTAGAATTGCGTGCATGGATTTGAAACGGAACAGTACCATGGTGCACCACTCTCCAGTGATGGTAAATCGAAGACCAGCCACCGTAATCCCGTTTTACTGTAAAAATCCACGTGTCGAAAAACGAAGGGTAAAAAACTTACGAGACTCGATTGAGATTCGGGTTGTCCTTTTTGGGCATTAATATGTCCGTTGACGGCTGAAAGCTATCAAAGCCGTAGAACTCATCCGTCCGAAATGGCGAAACAGTGCCGTATGACTTTTAGAAATGCGTGCATGGATTTGAAACGGAACAGTACCATGGTGCACCAGTCAGCAGTGATGGGAAGTCGAAGACGGGCCACGGTAATCCCGTTTACCGTAAAAATCCACGTGTCGAAAAAACGAAGGGTAAAAAACTTACGAGACCCGACTGAGATTCGGGTTGTCCTTTTCGGGCATTAATCTATCCGTTGACGGCTCAAATCTGTCAAAGCCGTAGAACTCATCGAGGCCTTCGTTTTGAAAGGTTATGGCTCCCGTAACTCTAAACGAGCCGGAAGTTATGGCCGTCCGAATAATCGATATCTACAGGGTGCAACATCCACGGTGCAAGGTGCAACATCCGTCCGAAATGGCGAAACAGTGCCGTACGACTTTTCGAAATGCGTGCAAGGATTTGAAACGGAACAGTACCATGGTGCACCACTCTCCAGCGATGGGAAGTCGAAGACGGTCCAACGTAATCCCGTTTTACCGTAAAAATCCACGTGTCGAAAAAACGAAGGGTAAAAAACTTACGAGACCCGATTGAGATTCGGGTTGTCATTTTTGGGCATTAATCTATCCGTTGACGGCTGAAAGCTGTCAAAGCCGTAGAACTCATCAAGGCCTTCGTTTTGACAGGTTATGGCTCCCGTAACTCTGAACGAGCCAGAATTTATGGCCGTCCGAATAATCGATATCTACAGGGTGCAACATCCACGGTGCAAGGTGCAACATCCGTCCGAAATGGCGAAACAGTGCCGTACGACTTTTAGAAATGCGTGCATGGATTTGAAACGGAACAGTACCATGGTGCACCACTCTCCAGCGATGGTAAATCGAAGACCAGCCACTGTAATCCCGTTTTACCGTAAAAATCCACGTGTCGAAAAAACGAAGGGTAAAAAACTTAAGAGACTCGATTGAGATTCGGGTTCCTTTTTGGGAATTAATATGTCCGTTGATGGCTGAAAGCTGTCAAAGCCATAGAATTCATCGAGGCCTTCGTTTTGACAGGTTATGGCTCCCGTAACTCTAAACGAGCCAGAAGTTATGGCCGTCCGAATAATCGATATCTACAGGGTGCAACATCCACTGTGCAAGGTGCAACATCCGTCCGAAATGGCGAAACAGTGCCATATGACTTTTATAAATGCGTGCATGGATTTGAAACGGAACAGTACCATGGTGCACCACTCTCCAGCGATGGTAAATCGAAGACCAGCCACCGTAATCCCGTTTTACCGTAAAAATCCACGTGTCGAAAAAACGAAGGGTAAAAAACTTAAGAGACTCGATTGAGATTCGGGTTGTCCTTTTTGGGCATTAATATGTCCGTTGATGGCTGAAAGCTGTCAAAGCCATAGAACTCATCGAGGCCTTCGTTTTGACCGGTTATGGCTCCCGTAACTCTAAATGAGCCAGAAGTTATGGCCGTCCGAATAATCGATATCTACAGGGTGCAACATCCACGGTGCAAGGTGCAACATCCGTCCAAAATGGTAAAACAGTGCCGTATGACTTTTAGAAATGCGTGCATGGATTTTAAACAGAACAGTACCATGGTGCACCACTCTCCAGCGTTGGGAAGTAGAAGACGGGCCACGGTAATCCCGTTTACCGTAAAAATCCACGTGTCGAAAAAACGAAGGGTAAAAAACTTACGTGACCCGATTGAGATTCGAGTTGTCCTTTTTGGGCATTAATATATCCGTTGACGGCTCAAAGCTGTCAAAGCCGTAGAACTCATCGAGGCCTTCGTTTTGACAGGTTATGGCTCACGTAACTCTAAAAGAGCCAGAAGTTATGGCCGTCCGAATAATCGATATCTACAGGGTGCAACATCCACGGTGCAAGGTGCAACATCCGTCCGAAATGGCGAAACAGTCCTGTACGACTTTTAGAAATGCGTGCATGGATTTGAAACGGAACAGTACCACGGTGCACCACTCTCCAGCGATGGTAAATCGAAGACCAGCCACGGTAATCCCGTTTTACCGTAAAAATCCACGTGTCGAAAAAACGAAGGGTAAAAAACTACGTGACCCGATTGAGATTCGGGTTGTCCTTTTTGGGCATTAATCTATCCGTTGACATCTGAAAGTGGTCACAGCCGTAGAACTCATCGAGGCCTTCGTTTTGACAGGTTATGGCTCCCGTAACTCTAAACGAGCCAGAAGTTATGGCCGTCCGAATAATCGGTATCTACAAGGTGCAACATCCACAGTGCTAGGTGCAACATCCGCCCGAAATGGCGAAACAGTGCCGTACGACTTTTAGAAATGCGTGCATTGATTTGAAACGGAACAGTACCATGGTGCACCACCCTCCAGTGATGGTAAATCGAAGACCAGCCACCGTAATCCCGTTTTACCGTAAAAATCCACGTGTCGAAAAAACGAAGGGTAAAAAACTTACGAGACTCGATTGAGATTCGAGTTGTCCTTTTTGGGCATTAATATGTCCATTGACGGCTGAAAGCTATCAAAGCCGTAGAACTCATCGAGGCCTTCGTTTTGACAGGTTATGGCTCCCGTAACTCTAAACGAGCCAGAAGTTATGGACGTCCGAATAATCGATATCTACAGGGTGCAACATGGTGCAAGGTGCAACATCCGTCCGAAATGGCGAAACAGTGCCGTACGACTTTTAGAAATGCGTGCATTGATTTGAAATGGAACATTACCATGGTGCACCTCTCTCCAGCGATGGGAAATCGAAGTCCAGCCACCGTAATCCCGTTTTACCGTAAAAATTCACGTGTCAAAAAAACGAAGGGTAAAAAACTTACGAGACCCGTTTGAGATTCGGGTTGTCCTTTTTGGGCATTAATCTATCCGTTGACGGCTCAAAGCTGTCAAAGCCGTAGAACTCATCGAGGTCTTCGTTTTGACAGGTTATGGCTGCCGTAACTCTAAAAGAGCCAGAAGTTATGGCCGTCCGAATAATCGATATCTACAGGGTGCAACATCCACGGTGCAAGGTGCAACATCCGTCCGAAATGGCGAAACAGTGTCGTACGACTTTTAGAAATGCGTGCATGGATTTGAAACGGAACAGAACCACGGTGCACCACTCTTCAGCGATGGTAAATCGAAGACCAGCCACGGTAATCCCGTTTTACCGTAAAAATCCACGTGTCGAAAAAACGAAGGGTGAAAAACTTACGTGACCCGATTAAGATTCGGGTTGTCCTTTTTGGGAATTAATCTATCCGTTGACATCTGAAACTGGTCACAGCCGTAGAACTCATCGAGGCCTTCGTTTTGACAGGTTATGGCTCCCGTAACTCTAAACGAGCCAGAAGTTATGGCCGTCCGAATAATCGATATCTACAGGGTGCAACATCCTCGGTGCTAGGTGCAACATCCGTCCGAAATGGCGAAACAGTGCCGTACGACTTTTAGAAATGCATGCATTGATTTGAAACGGAACAGTACCATGGTGCACCACTCTCCAGCGATGGTAAATCGAAGACCAGCCACCGTAATCCCGTTTTACCGTAAAAATCCACGTGTCGAAAAAACGAAGGGTAAAAAACTTACGAGACTCGATTGAGAAACGAGTTGTCCTTTTTGGCCATTAATATGTCCGTTGACGGCTGAAAGCTGTCAAAGACGTAGAACTCATCGAGGCCTTCGTTTTGACAGGTTATGGCTCCCGTAACTCTAAACGAGCCAGAAGTTATGGACGTCTGAATAATCGATATCTACAGGGTGCAACATGGTGCAAGGTGCAACATCCGTCCGAAATGGCGAAACAGTGCCGTACGACTTTTAGAAATGCGTGCATTGATTTGAAACGGAACATTACCATGGTGCACCACTCTCCAGCGATGGGAAATCGAAGTCCAGCCACCGTAGTCCCGTTTTACCGTAAAAATCCACGTGTCAAAAAAACGAAGGGTAAAAAACTTACGAGACCCGATTGAGATTCGGGTTGTCCTTTTTGGGCATTAATCTATCCGTTGACGGCTGAAAGCTGTCGAAGCCGTAGAACTCATCGAGGCCTTCGTTTTGACAGGTTATGGCTCCCGTAACTCCAAACGAGCCAGAAGTAATGGCCGTCCGAATAATCGATATCTACAGGGTGCAACATGGTGCAAGGTGCAACATCCGTCCGAAATGGCGAAACAGTGCCGTACGACTTTTAGAAATGCGTGCATGGATTTGAAACGGAACAGTACCATGGTCCACCACTCTCCAGCCATGGTAAATCAAAGACCAGCCACGGTAATCCCGTTTTACCGTAAAAATCCACGTGTCGAAAAAACGAAGGGTAAAAAAACTTACGTGACCCGATTGAGATTCGGGTTGTCCTTTTTGTGCATTAATCTATCCGTTGACGGCTAAAAGCTGTCAAGCCGTAGAACTCATCGAGGCCTTCGTTTTGACAGGTTATGGCTCCCGTAACTCTAAACGAGCCAGAAGTTATGGCCGTCCGAATAATCGATATCTACAGGGTGCAACATCCACGGTGCAAGGTGCAACATCCGTCCGAAATGGCGAAACAGTGCCGTACGACTTTTAGAAATGCGTGCATGGATTTGAAACGGAACAGTACCAAGGTGCACCACTCTCCAGCGATGGTAAATCGAAGACCAGCCGCTGTAATCCCGTTTTACCGTAAAAATCCACGTGTCGAAAAAACGAAGGGTAAAAAACTGACGAGACGCGATTGAGATTCGGGTTGTCCTTTTTGGGCATTAATATGTCCGTTGACGGCTGAAAACTGTCAAAGCCGTAGAAATCATCGAGGCCTTCGTTTTGACAGGTTATGGCTCCCGTAACTCTAAACGAGCCAGAAGTTATGGCCGTCCGAATAATCGATTTCTACGGGGTGCAACATCCACGGTGCGAGGTGCAACATCCGTCCGAAATGGCGAAACAGTGCCGTACGACCTTGAGAAATTCGTGCATGGATTTGAAACGGAATAGTACTATGGTGCACTACTCTCCAACGATGGTAAATCGAAGACCAGCCACCGTAATCCTGTTTTACCGTAAAAATCCACGTGTCGAAGAAACGAAGGGTAAAAAACTTACGAGACCCGATTGAGATTCGGGTTGTCCTTTTTGGTCATTAATCTATCCGTTGACGGCTGAAAGCTGTCAAAGCCGTAGAACTCATCGAGGCCTTCGTTTTGACAGGTTATGGTTCCCGTAACCCTAAACGAGCGAGAAGTTATGGCCGTCCGAATAATCGATATCTACAGGGTGCAACATCGACGGTGCAAGGTGCAACATCCGTCCGAAATGGCGAAACAGTGCCGTACGACCTTTAGAAATTCGTGCATGGATTTGAAATGGAACAGTACCATGGTGCACCACTCTCCAGCGATGGGAAGTCGAAGACGGGCCACGGTAATCCCGTTTTACCGTAAAAATCCACGTGTCGAAAAAACAAAGGGTAAAATACTTACGAGACCCGATTGAGATTCGGGTTGTCATTTTTGGGCATTAATCTATCCATTGACGGCTGAAAGCAGTCAAAGCCGTAGAACTCATCGAGGCCTTCGTTTTGAAAGGTTATGGCTCTCGTAACTCTAAACGAGCCAGAAGTTACGGCCGTCCGAATAATCGATATCTACAGGGTGCAACATCCACGGTGCAAGGTGTAACATCCGTCCGAAATGGCGAAACAGTGCCGTACGAATTCTACAAATGCCTTCATGGATTTGAAACAGAACAGTACCATGGTGCACCACTCTCCAGCGATGGTAAATCGAAGACCAGCCACCGTAATTCCGTTTTACCGTAAAAATCCACGTGTCGAAAAAAAGAAGGGTAAAAAACTTACGAGACCCGATTGAGATTCGGGTTGTTCTTTTTGGACATTAATCTATCCATTGACGGTTGAAAGCTGTCAAAGCCGTAGAACTCATTGAGGCCTTCGTTTTGAAAGGTTATGGCTCCCGTAACTCTAAATGAGCCAGAAGTTATGGCCGTCCGAATAATCGATATCTACAGGGTGCAACATCCACGGTGCAAGGTGCAACATCCGTCCGAAATGGCGAAACAGTGCCGTACGACTTTTAAAAATGCGTGCATGGATTTGAAACGTAACAGCACCACGGTGCACCACTCTTCAGCGATGGGAAGTCGAAGACGGGCCACGGTAATCCCGTTTTACCGTAAAAATCCACGTGTCGAAAAAACGAAGGGTAAAAAACTTACGAGTCCCGATTGAGATTCGGGTTGTCCTTTTTGGACATTAATCTATCCGTTGATGGCTGAAAGCTGTCAAAGCTGTAGAACTCATCGAGGCCTTCGTTTTGACAGGTTATGGCTCCAGTAACTCTAAACGAGCCAGAAGTTATGGCCGTCCGAATAATCGATATCTATAGCGTGCAACATCCACGTTGCAAGGTGCAACATCCGTCCGAAATGGCGAAACAGTGCCGTACGACTTTTAGAAATGCGTGCATGGATTTGAAATTGAACAGTACAATGGTGCACCACTCTTCAGCGATGGGAAGTCGAAGACGGGCCACGGAAATCCCGTTTTACCATAAAAATCCACGTGTCGAAAAAAAGAAGGGTAAAAAACTTACGAGACCCGATTGAGATTCGGGTTGTCCTTTTTAGGCCGTAATCTATCCGTTGACGGCTGAAAGCAGTCAAAGCCGTAGAACTCATTGAGGCCTTCGTTTTGACAGGTTATCGCTCCTGTAACTCTAAACGAGCCAGAAGTTATGGCCGTCCGAATAATCGATATTTACAGGGTGCAACATCCGTCCGAAATGGCGAAACAGTGCCGTATGACTTTTAGAAATGCGTGCATGGATTTGAAACAGAATAGTACCATGGTGCACCACTCTCCAGCGATGGGAAGTCGAAGACGGGGAACGGCAATCCCGTTTTACCGTAAAAATCCACGTGTCGAAAAAAGAAGGGTAAAAAACTTATGAGACCCGATTGAGATTCGGGTTGTCCTTTTTGGGCATTAATCTATCCGCTGTCGGCTGAAAGCTGTCAAATCCGTAGAACTCATCGAGGCCTTCGTTTGACAGGTTATGGCTCCCGTAACTCTAATCGAGCCAGAAGTTATGGCCGTCCGAATAATCGATATCTACAGGGTGCAACATCCGTCAGAAATAGCGAAACAGTGCCGTACGACTTTTAGAAATGCGTGCATAGATTTGAAACAGAACAGTACCATGGTGCACCACTCTCCAGCGATGGGCGTAAAAATCCACATGTCGAAAAACGAAGGGTAAAAAACTTACGAGACCCGATTGAGATTCGGGTTGTCCTTTTTGGGCATTAATCTATCTGTTGACGGCTGAAAGCTGTCAAAGCCATAAAACTCATCGAGGCCTTCGTTTTGAAAGGTTATGGCTCCCGTAACTCTAAACGAGCCAGAAGTTATGGTCGTCTGAATAATCGATATCTACAGGGTGCAACATCCACGGTGCAAGGTGCAACATCCGTCCGAAATGGCGAAACAGTGTCGTACGACTTTTAGAAATGCGAGCAAGGATTTGAAACGGAACAGTACCATGGTGCACCACTCTTCAGCGATGGGAAGTCGAAGACGGGCCACGGTAATCCCGTTTTACCGTAAAAATCCACGTGTCGAAAAAACGAAGGGTAAAAAACTTACGAGACCCGATCGAGATTCGGGTTGTCCTTTTTGGACATTAATCTATCCGTTGATGGCTGAAAGCTGTCAAAGCCGTAGAACTCATCGAGGCCTTCGTTTTGACTTTTATGGCTCCCGTTACTCTAAACGAGCCAGAAGTCATGGCCGTCCGAATAATCGATATCTACAGGGTGCAACATCCACGGTGCAAGGTGCAACATCCGTCCGAAATGGAAAAACAGTGCCGTATGACTTTTAGAAATGCGTACATGGATTTAAAATGGAACAGTACCATGGTACACCACTATCCAGCGATGGGAAGTCGAAGACGGGCCACGGTAATCCCGTTTTACCGTAAAAATCCACGTGTTGAGAAAACGAAAGGTAAAATACTTACGAGACCCGATTGAGATTCGGCTTGTCATTTTTGGGCATTAATCTATCCGTTGACGGCTGAAAGCTGTCAAAGCCGTAGAACTCATCGAGGCCTTCGTTTTGAAAGGTTATGGCTCCCGTAACTCTAAACGAGCCAGAAGTTACGGCCGTCCGAATAATCGATATCTACAGGGTGCAACATCCACGGTGCAAGGTGCAACATCCGTCCGAAATGGCGAAACAGTGCCGTACGAATTCTACAAATGCGTGCATGGATTTGAAACGGAACAGTACCATGGTGCACCACTCTCCAGCGATGGTAAATCGAAGACCAGCCACCGTAATTCCGTTTTACCGTAAAAATCCACGTGTCGAAAAAAAGAAGGGTAAAAAACTTACGAGACCCGATTGAGATTCGGGTTGTTCTTTTTGGACATTAATCTATCCGTTGACGGTTGAAAGCTGTCAAAGCCGTAGAACTCATTGAGGTCTTCGTTTTGAAAGGTTATGGCTCCCGTAACTCTAAATGAGCCAGAAGTTATGGCCGTCTGAATAATCGATATCTACAGGTGCAACATCCACGGTGCAAGGTGCAACATCCGTCCGAAATGGCGAAACAGTGCCATACGACTTTAAGAAATGCGTGCATGGATTTGAAACGTAACAGCACCACGGTGCACCACTCTTCAGTGATGGGAAGTCGAAGACGGGCCACGGTAATCCCGTTTTACCGTAAAAATCCACGTGTCGAAAAAACGAAGGGTAAAAAACTTACGAGTCCCGATTGAGATTCGGGTTATCCTTTTTGGACATTAATCTATCCGTTGATGGCTGAAAGCTATCAAAGCTGTAGAACTCATCGAGGCCTTCGTTTTGACAGGTTATGGCTCCAGTAACTCTAAACGAGCCAGAAGTTATGGCCGTCCGAATAATCGATATCTACATCGTGCAACATCCACGTTGCAAGGTGCAACATCCGTCCGAAAAGGCGAAACAGTGCCGTACGACTTTTAGAAATGCGTGCATGGATTTGAAATTGAACAGTACCATGGTGCACCACTCTTCAGCGACGGGAAGTCGAAGACGGGCCACGGAAATCCCGTTTTACCGTAAAAATCCACATGTCGAAAAAAAGAAGGGTAAAAAACTTACGAGACCCGATTGAGATTCGGGTTGTCCTTTTTGGGCCGTAATCTATCCGTTGACGGTTGAAAGCAGTCAAAGCCGTAGAACTCATTGAGGCCTTCGTTTTGACAGGTTATCGCTCCCGTAACTCTAAACGAGCCAGAAGTTATGGCCGTCCGAATAATCGATATCTACAGGGTGCAACATCCGTCCGAAATGGCGAAACAGTGCCGTATGACTTATAGAAATGCGTGCATGGATTTGAAACAGAACAGTACCATGGTGCACCACTCTCCAGCGATGGGAAGTCGAAGACGGGGAACGGCAATCCCGTTTTACCGTAAAAATCCACGTGTCGAAAAAAGATGGGTAAAAAACTTATGAGACCCGATTGAGATTCGGGTTGTCCTTTTTGGGCATTAATCTATCCGTTGTCGGCTGAAAGCTGTCAAAGCCGTAGAACTCATCGAGGCCTTCGTTTTGACATGTTATGGCTCCCGTAACTCTAATCGAGCCAGAAGTTATGGCCGTCCGAATAATCGATAACTACAGGGTGCAACATCCGTCAGAAATGGCGAAACAGTGCCGTACGACTTTTAGAAATGCGTGCATGGATTTGAAACAGAACAGTACCATGGTGCACCACTCTCCAGCGATGGGAAGTTGAAGACGGGGAACGGCAATCCCGTTTTATCGTAAAAATCCACGTGTCGAAAAAACGAAGGGTAAAAAACTTACGAGACCCGATTGAGATTCGGGTTGTCCTTTTTGGGCATTAATCTATCTGTTGACGGCTGAAAGCTGTCAAAGCCATATAACTCATCGAGGCCTTCGTTTTGAAAGGTTATGGCTCCCGTAACTCTAAACGAGCCAGAAGTTATGGTCGTCTGAATAATCGATATCTACAGGGTGCAACATCCACGGTGCAAGGTGCAACATCCGTCCGAAATGGCGAAACAGTGTCGTACGACTTTTAGAAATGCGAGCATGGATTTGAAACGGAACAGTACCATGGTGCACCACTCTTCAGCGATGGGAAGTCGAAGACGGGCCACGGTAATCCCGTTTTACCGTAAAAATCCACGTGTCGAAAAAACGAAGGGTAAAAAACTTACGAGACCCGATCGAGATTCGGGTTGTCCTTTTTGGACATTAATCTATCCGTTGATGGCTGAAAGCTATCAAAGCCGTAGAACTTATCGAGGCCTTCGTTTTGACTTGTTATGGCTCCCGTTACTCTAAACGAGCCAGAAGTCATGGCCGTCCGAATAATCGATATCTACAGGGTGCAACATCCACGATGCAAGGTGCAACATCCGTCCGAAATGGAAAAACAGTGCCGCATGACTTTTAGAAATGCGTACATGGATTTAAAATGGAATAGTACCATGGTACACCACTATCCAGCGATGGGAAGTCGAAGACGGGCCACGATAATCCCGTTTTACCGTAAAAATCCACGTGTTGAAAAAACGAAGGGTAAAAAACTTACGAGACCCGATTGAGATTCGAGTTGTCCTTTTTGGGCATTAATCTATCCGTTGACGGCTGAAAGCCGTTAAAGCCGTAGAACTCATCGAGGCCTTCGTTTTGACAGGTTATGGCTTTTGTAAGTCTAAACGAGCCAGAAGTTATTGCCGTTCGAATAATCGATATCTACAGGGTGCAACATCCACGGTGCAAGGTGCAACATCCGTCCGAAATGGCGAAACGGTGCCGTACGACTTTTAGAAATGCGTACATGGATTTGAAACGGAACAGTACCATGGTGCACCACTCTCCAGCGATGGTAAATCGAAGACTAGCCACCGTAATCCCGTTTTACCGTAAAAATCCACGTGTCGAAAAAACGAAGGGTAAAAAACTTACGACACCCGATTGAGATTCGGGTTGTACTTTTTGGTAATTAATCTATCTGTTGACGGCTGAAAGCTGTCAAAGCCGTAGAACTCATCGAGGCCTTCGTTTTGACGGGTTATGGCTCCCATAACTCTAAACGAGCCAGAAGTTTTGGCCGTCCGAATAATCGATATCTACAGGGTGCAACATCCACGGTGCAAGGTGCAACATCCGTCCGAAATGGCAAAACAGTGTCGTACGACTTTTAGAATTGCGTGCATGGATTTGAAACGGAGCAATACCATGGTGCACCACTCTCCAGCGATGGTAAATCGAAGACCAGCCACCGTAATCCCGTTTTACCGTAAAAATCCACGTGTCGAAAAAACGAAGGGTAAAAAACTTACGAGACTCGATTGAGATTCGGGTTGTCCTTTTTGGGCATTAATATGTCCGTTGACGGCTGAAAGCTATCAAAGCCGTAGAACTCATTGAGGCCTTCGTTTTGACCGGTTATGGCTCCCGTAACTCTAAACGAGCCAGAAGTTATGGCCGTCCGAATAATCGATATCTACAGGGTGCAACATCCACGGTGCAAGGTGCAACATCCGCCCGAAATGGCGAAACAGTGCCATACGACCTTTAGAAATTCGTACATGGATTTGAAACGGAACAGTACCATGGTACACCACTCTCCAGCGATGGTAAATCGAAGACCAGCCACCGTAATCCCGTTTTACCGTAAAAATCCACGTGTCAAAAAAACGAAGGGTAAGAAACTTACGAGACCCGATTGAGATTCGGGTTGTCCTTTTTAGGCATTAATCTATCCGTTGACGGCTGAAAGCTGTCAAAGCCGTAGAACTCATCGAGGCCTTCGTTTTCACAGGTTATGGCTCCCGTAACTCTGAACGAGCCAGAAGTTATGGCCGTCCGAATAATCGATATCTACAGGGTGCAACATCCACGGTGCAAGGTGCAACATCCGTCCGTAATGGCGAAACAGTGCCGTATGACTTTTAGAAATGCGTGCATGGATTTGAAACGGAACAGTACCATGGTGCACCAGTCACCAGCGATGGGAAGTCGAAGACGGGCCACGGTAATCCCGTTTACAGTAAAAATCCACGTGTCGAAAAAACAAAGGGTAAAAAACTTACGAGACCCGATTGAGATTCGGGTTGTCCTTTTTGGGCATTAATCTATCCGTTGGCGGCTCAAAGCTGTCAAAGCCGTAGAACTCATCGAGGCCTTCGTTTTGACAGGTGATGGCTCTCGTATCTCTAAACGAGCCAGAAGTTATGGCCGTCCGAATAATCGATATCAACATGGTGCAACATCCACGGTGCAAGGTGCAACATCCGTCCGAAATGGCGAAACAGTGTCGTACGACTTTTCGAAATGCGTGCACGGATTTGAAACGGAACAGTACCATTGTGCACCACTCTCCAGCGATGGGAAGTCAAAGACGGGCCACCGTAATCCCGTTTTACCGTAAAAATTCACGTGTCGAAAAAACGAAGGGTAAAAAACTTACAAGACCCGATTGAGATTCGGGTTGTCATTTTTGGGAATTAATCTATCCGTTGACGGCTGAAAGCTGTCAAAGCCGTAGAACTCATCGAGGCCTTCGTTTTGACAGGTTATGGCTCCCGTAACTCTGAACGAGCCAGAATTTATGGCCGTCCGAATAATCGATATCTACAGGGTGCAACATCCACGGTGCAAGGTGCAACATCCGTCCGAAATGGCGAAACAGTGCCGTACGACTTTTAGAAATGCGTGCATGGATTTGAAACCGAACAGTACCATGGTGCACCACTCTCCAGCGATGGTAAATCGAAGACCAGCCACCGTAATCCCGTTTTACCGTAAAAATCCACGTGTCGAAAAAACGAAGGGTTAAAAACTTAAGAGACTCGATTGAGATTCGGGTTGTCCTTTTTGGGCATTAATATGTCCGTTGACGGCTGAAAGATGTCAAAGCCGTAGAACTCATCGAGGCCTTCGTTTTGACAGGTTATGGCTCCCGTAACTCGAAACAAGCCAGAAGTTATGGCCGTCCGAGTAATCGATATCTATAGGGTGCAACATCCACTGTGCAAGGTGCAACATCCGTCCGAAATGGCGAAACAGTGCCATACGACCTTTAGAAATTCATGCATGGATTTGAAACGTAACAGTGCCATGGTGCACCACTTTCCAGTGATGGTAAATCGAAGACCAGCCACCGTAATCCCGTTTTACCGTAAAAATCCACGTGTCAAAAAAACGAAGGGTAAAAAACTTACGAGACCCGATTGAGATTCGGGTTGTCCTTTTTGGGCATTAATCTATCCGTTGACGGCTCAAAGATGTCAAAGCCGTAGAACTCATCGAGGCCTTCGTTTTGACAGGTTATGGCTCCCGTAAATCTAAATGAGCCAGAAGTTATGGCCGTCCGAATAATCGATATCTACAGGGTGCAACATCCACGGTGCAAGGTGCAACATCTGTCCGAAATGGCAAAACAGTGCCGTATGACTTTTAGAAATGCGTGCATGGATTTTAAACAGAATAGTACCATGGTGCACCACTCTCCAGCGTTTGGAAGTCGAAGACGGGCCACGGTAATCCCGTTTACCGTAAAAATCCACGTGTCGAAAAAACGAAGGGTAAAAAACTTACGTGACCCGATTGAGATTCGGGTTGTCCTTTTTAAGCATTAATCTATCCGTTGACGGCTCAAAGCTGTCAAAGCCGTAGAACTCATCGAGGCCTTCGTTTTGACAGGTTATGGCTCTCGTAACTCTAAAAGAGCCAGAAGTTATGGCCGTCCGAATAATCGATATCTACAGGGTGCAACATCCACGGTGCAAGGTGCAACATCCGTCCGAAATGGCGAAACAGTGCCGTACGACTTTTAGAAATGCGTGCATGGATTTGAAACGGAACAGTACCATGGTGCACCACTCTCCAGCGATGGTAAATCGAAGACCAGCCACGGTAATCCCATTTTACCGTAAAAATCCACCTGTCGAAAAAACGAAGGGTAAAAAACTTACGTGACCCGATGGAGATTCGGGTTGTCTTTTTTGGGCATTAATCTATCCGTTGACATCTGAAAGTGGTCACAGCCGTAGAACTCATCGAGGCCTTCATTTTGACAGGTTATGGCTCCCGTAACTCTAAACGAGCCAGAAGTTATGGCCGTCCGAATAATCGATATCTACAGGGTGCAACATCCACGGTGCCAGGTGCAACATCCGTCCGAAATGGCGAAATAGTGTCGTACGACTTTTAGAAATGCGTGCATAGATTTGAAACGGAACAGTACCATGGTGCACCACTCTCCAGCGATGGTAAATCGAAGACCAGCCACCGTAATTCCGTTTTACCGTAAAAATCCACGTGTCGAAAAAACGAAGGGTAAAAAACTTACGAGACTCGATTGAGATTCGAGTTGTCCTTTTTGGGCATTAATATGTCCGTTGACGGCTGAAAGCGGTCAAAGCCGTAGAACTCATCGAGGCCTTCGTTTTGACAGGTTATGGCTCCCGTAACTCTAAACGAGCCAGAAGTTATGGACGTCCGAATAATCGATATCTACAGGGTGCAACATCCACGGTGCAAGGTGCAACATCCGTCCGAAATGGCGAAACAGTGCCGTACGACTTTTAGAAATGCGTGCATGGATTTTAAATGAAACAGTACCATGTTGCACCACTCTTCGGCAATGGGAAGTCGAAGACGGGCCACGGTAATCCCGTTTTACCGTAAAAATCCACGTGTCGAAAAAACAAAGGGTAAAAAACTTACGAGACCCGATTGAGATTCGGGTTGTCCTTTTTGGGCATTAATCTATCCGTTGACGGCTGAAAGCTATCAATATCGTAGAACTCATCAAGGCCTTCGTTTTGACAGGTTATGGCTCCCGTAACTCTAAACGAGCCAGAAGTTATGGTCGTCCGAATAATCGATATCTACAGGGTGCAACATCCACGGTGCAAGGTGCAACATCCATCCAAAATGGCGAAACAGTGTCGTACGACTTTTAGAAATGCGTGCATGGATTTGAAACGGAACAGTACCATGGTCCACCACTCTCCAGCCATGGTAAATCGAAGACCAGCCACGGTAATCCCGTTTCACCGTAAAAATCCACGTGTCGAAAAAACGAAGGGTAAAAAAACTTACGTGACCCGATTGAGATTCGGGTTGTCCTTTTTGTGAATTAATCTATCCGTTGACGGCTGAAAGCTGTCAAGCCGTAGAACTCATCGAGGCCTTCGTTTTGACAGGTTATGGCTCCCGTAACTCTAAATGAGCCAGAAGTTATGGCCGTCCGAATAATCGATATCTACAGGGTGCAACATCCACGGTGCAAGGTGCAACATCCGTCCGAAATGGCGAAACAGTGCCGTACGAATTTTAGAAATGCGTGCATGGATTTGAAACGGAACAGTACCAAGATGCACCACTCTCCAGCGATGGTAAATCGAAGACCAGCCGCCGTAATCCCGTTTTACCGTAAAAATCCACGTGTCGAAAAAACGAAGGGTAAAAAACTTACGAGACGCGATTGAGATTCGGGTTGTCCTTTTTGGGCATTAATATGTCCATTGACGGCTGAAAACTGTCAAAGCCGTAGAAATCATCGAGGCCTTCGTTTTGACAGGTTATGGCTCCCGTAACTCTAAACGAGCCAGAAGTTATGGCCGTCCGAATAATCGATTTCTACGGGGTGCAACATCCACGGTGCAAGGTGCAACATCCGTCCGAAATGGCGAAACAGTGCCGTACGACCTTGATAAATTCGTGCATGGATTTGAAACAGAATAGTACTATGGTGCACCACTCTCCAGCGATGGTAAATCGAAGACCAGCCACCGTAATCCCGTTTTACCGTAAAAATCCACGTGTCGAAAAAACGAAGGGTAAAAAACTTACGAGACCCGATTGAGATTCGGGTTGTCCTTTTTGGTCATTAATCTATCCGTTGACGGCTGAAAGCTGTCAAAGCCGTAGAACTCATCGATGCCTTCATTTTGACAGGTTATGGCTCCCGTAACTCTAAACGAGGGAGAAGTTATGGCCGTCCGAATAATCGATATCTACAGGGTGCAACATCCACGGTGCAAGGTGCAACATCCGTCCGAAATGGCGAAACAGTGCCATACGACCTTTAGAAATTCGTACATGGATTTGAAACGGAACAGTACCATGGTACACCACTCTCCAGCGATGGTAAATCGAAGACCAGCCACCGTAATCCCGTTTTACCGTAAAAATCCACGTGTCAAAAAAACGAAGGGTAAAAAACTTACGAGACCCGATTGAGATTCGGGTTGTCCTTTTTAGGCATTAATCTATCCGTTGGCGGCTGAAAGCTGTCAAAGCCGTAGAACTCATCGAGGCCTTCGTTTTGACAGGTTATGGCTCCCGTAACTCTGAACGAGCCAGAAGTTATGGCCGTCCGAATAATCGATATCTACAGGGTGCAACATCCACGGTGCAAGGTGCAACATCCGTCCGAATTGGCGAAACAGTGTCGTACGACCTTGAGAAATTCGTGCATGGATTTGAAACGGAACAGTACCATGGTGCACCACTCTACAGCGATGGTAAATCGAAGACCAGCCACCGTAATCCCGTTTTGCCGTAAAAATCCACGTGTCGAAAAAACGAAGGGTAAAAAACTTACGAGACCCGATTGAGATTCGGGTTGCCTTTTTGGGCATTAATCTATCCATTGATGGCTGAAAGCTGTCAAAGCCGTAGAACTCATCGAGGCCTTCGTTTTGACAGGTTATGGCTCCCGTAACTCTAAACGAGCAAGAAGTTATGGCCGTCCGAATAATCGATATCTACAGAGTGCAACATCCACGGTGCAAGGTGCAACATCCGTCCGAAATGGCAAAACTGTGCCGCACGACCTTTAGAAATTCGTGCATGGATTCGAAACGGAACAGTACCATGATGAACCACTCTCCAGCGATGGTAAATCGAAGACCAGCCGCCGTAATCCCGTTTTACCGTAAAAATCCACGTTTCGAAAAAACGAAGGGTAAAAAACTTACGAGACCTGATTGAGATTCGGGTTGTCCTTTTTGGGCATTAATCTATCCATTGACGGCTTAAAGCTGTCAAAGCCATAGAACTCATCGAGGTCTCCGTTTTGACAGGTTATGGCTCACTTAACTCTAAACGAGCCAGAAGTTATGGCCGTCCGAATAATCGATATCTACAGGGTGCAACATCCACGGTGCTAGGTGCAACATCCGTCCGAAATGGCGAAACAGTGCCGTATGACTTTTAGAAATGCATGCATGGATTTTAAACAGAACGGTACCATGGTGCACCTCTCTCCAGCGTTGGGAAGTCGAAGACGGGCCACGGTAATCCCGTTTACCGTAAAAATCCACGTGTCGAAAAAACGAAGGGTAAAAAACTTACGTGACCCGATTGAGATTCGGGTTGTCCTTTTTGGGCATTAATCTATCCGTTGACGGCTCAAAGCTGTCAAACCGTAGAACTCAATGAGGCCTTCGTTTTGACAGGTTATGGCTCCCGTAACTCTAAAAGAGCCAGAAGTTATGGCTGTCCGAATAATCGATATCTACAGGGTGCAACATCCGCGGTGCAAGGTGCAACATCCGTCCGAAATGGCGAAACAGTGCTGTACGACTTTTAGAAACGCATGCATGGATTTGAAACGGAACAGTACCACGGTGCACCACTCTCCAGCGATGGTAAATCGAAGACCAGCCACGGTAATCCCGTTTTACCGTAAAAATCCACGTGTCGAAAAAACGAAGGGTAAAAAACTTACGTGACCCGATTGAGATTCGGGTTCTCCTTTTTGGGCATTAATTCGTGCATGGATTTGAAACGGAACAGTACCATGGTGCACCACTCTACAGCGATGGTAAATCGAAGACCAGCCACGGTAATCCCGTTTTACCGTAAAAATCCACGTGTCGAAAAAACGAAGGGTAAAAAAATTTCGTGACCCGATTGAGATTCGGGTTGTCCTTTTTGGGCATTAATCTATCCGTTGACATCTGAAAGTGGTCATAGCCATAGAACTCATCGAGGCCTTCGTTTTGACAGGTTATGGCTCCCGTAACTCTAAACGAGCCAGAAGTTATGGCCGTCCGAATAATCGATATCTACAAGGTGCAACATCCACGGTGCTAGGTGCAACATCCGTCCGAAATGACGAAACAGTGTCGTACGACTTTTAGAAATGCGTGCATTGATTTGAAACGGAACAGTACCATGGTGCACCACTCTCCAGCGATGGTAAATCGAAGACCAGCCACCGTAATCCCGTTTTACCGTAAAAATCCACGTGTCGAAAAAACGAAGGGTAAAAAACTTACGAGACTCGATTGAGATTCGAGTTGTCCTTTTTGGGCATTAATATGTCCGTTGACGGCTGAAAGCTGTCAAAGCCGTAGAACTCATCGAGGCCTTCGTTTTGACAGGTTATGGCTCCCGTAACTCTAAACGAGCCTGAAGTTATGGACGTCCGAATAATCGATATCTACAGGGTGCAACATGGTGCAAGGTGCAACATCCGTCCGAAATGGCGAAACAGTGCCGTACGACTTTTAGAAATGCGTGCATTGATTTGAAACGAAACATTACCATGGTGCACCACTCTCCAGCGATGGGAAATCGAAGTCCAGCCACCGTAATCCCGTTTTACCGTAAAAATCCACGTGTCCAAAAAACGAAGGGTAAAAAACTTACGAGACCCGATTGAGATTCGGGTTGTCCTTTTTGGGCATTAATCTATCTGTTGACGGCTCAAAGCTGTTAAAGCCGTAGAACTCATCGAGGCCTTCGTTTTGACAGGTTATGGCTCCCGTAACTCTAAAAGAGCCAGAAGTTACGGCCGTCCGAATAATCGATATCTACAGGGTGCAACATCCACGGTGCAAGGTGCAACATTCGTCCGAAATGGCGAAACAGTGCCGTACGACTTTTAGAAATGCGTGCATGGATTTGAAACGGAACAGAACCACGGTGCACCACTCTCCAGCGATGGTAAATCGAAGACCAGCCACGGTAATCCCGTTTTACCGTAAAAATCCACGTGTCGAAAAAACGAAGGGTAAAAAACTTACGTGACCCGATTGAGATTCGGGTTGTCCTTTTTGGGCATTAATCTATCCGTTGACATCTGAAAGTGGTCACAGCCGTAGAACTCATCGAGGCCTTCGTTTTGACAGGTTATGGCTCCCGTAAATCTAAATGAGCCAAAAGTTATGTCCGTCCGAATAATCGATATCTACAGGGTGCAACATTCACGGTGCTAGGTGCAACATCCGTCCGAAATGGCGAAACAGTACCGTACGACTTTTAGAAATGCGCGCATTGATTTGAAACGGAACAGTACCATGGTGCACCACTCTCCAGCGATGGTAAATCGAAGACTAGCCACCGTAATCCCGTTTTACCGTAAAAATCGACGTGTCGAAAAAACGAAGGGTAAAAAACTTACGAGACTCGATTGAGATTCGAGTTGTCCTTTTTGGGCATTAATATGTCCGTTGACGGCTGAAAGCTGTCAAAGCCGTAGAACTCATCGAGGCCTTCGTTTTGACAGGTTATGGCTCCCGTAACTCTAAACGAGCCAGAAGTTATGGACGTCTGAATAATCGATATCTACAGGATGCAACATGGTGCAAGGTGCAACATCCGTCCGAAATGGCGAAACAGTGCCGTACGACTTTTAGAAATGCGTGCATTGATCCGAAACAGAACATTACCATGGTGCACCACTCTCCAGCGATGGGAAATCGAAGTCCAGCCACCGTAATCCCGTTTTACCGTAAAAATCCACGTGTCCAAAAAACGAAGGGTAAAAAACTTAGGAGACCCGATTGAGATTCCGGTTGTCCTTTTTGGGCATTAATCTATCTGTTGACGGCTCAAAACTATCGAAGCCGTAGAACTCATCGAGGCCTTCGTTTTGACAGGTTATGGCTCCCGTAGCTCTAAAAGAGCCAGAAGTTATGGCCGTCCGAATAATCGATATCTACAGGGTGCAACATCCACGGTGCAAGGTGCAACATCCGTCCGAAATGGCGAATCAGTGCCGTACGACTTTTAGAAATGCGTGCATGGATTTGAAATGAAACAGTACCATGTTGCACCACTCTTCGGCAATGGGAAGTCGAAGACGGGCCACGGTAATCCCGTTTTACCGTAAAAATCCACGTGTCGAAAAAACGAAGGGTAAAAAACTTAAGAGACCCGATTGAGATTCGGGTTGTCCTTTTTGGGCATTAATCTATCCGTTGACGGCTGAAAGCTGTCAAAGCCGTAGAACTCATCGAGGCCTTCGTTTTGACAGGTTATGGCTCCCGTAACTCTAAACGAGCCAGAAGTTATGGACGTCCGAATAATCGATATCTACAGGGTGCAACATCCACGGTGCTAGGTGCAACATCCGTCCGAAATGGCGAAACAGTGCCGTACGACCTTTAGAAATGCATGCATGGATTTTAAACGGAACAGTACCATGGTGCACCACTCTCCAACGATGGTAAATCGAAGACCAGCCACCGTAATCCCGTTTTACCGTAAAAATCCACGTGTCGAAAAAACGAAGGGTAAAAAACTTAAGAGACCCGATTGAGATTCGGGTTGCCCTTTTTGGGCATTAATCTATCCGTTGACGGCTGAAAGCTGTCAAAGTCGTAGAACTCATCGAGGCCTTCGTTTTGACAGGTTATGGCTCCCGTAACTCTAAACGAGCCAGAAGTTATGGTCGTCCGAATAATCGATATCTACAGGGTGCAACATCCACGGTGCAAGGTGCAACATCCATCCGAAATGGCGAAACAGTGCCGTACGACTTTTAGAAATGCGTGCATGGATTTGAAACGGAACAGTACCATGGTCCACCACTCTCCAGCCATGGTAAATCGAAGACCAGCCGCCGTAATCCCGTTTTACCGTAAAAATCCACGTGTCGAAAAAACGAAGGGTAAAAAACTTACGAGACCTGATTGAGATTCGGGTTGTCCTTTTTGGGCATTAATCTATCCATTGACGGCTTAAAGCTGTCAAAGCCATAGAACTCATCGAGGCCTCCGTTTTGACAGTTTAGGGCTAACTTAACTCTAAACGAGCCAGAAGTTATGGCCGTCCGAATAATCGATATCTACAGGGTGCAACATCCACGGTGCTAGGTGCAACATCCGTCCGAAATGGCGAAACAATGCCGTACGACTTTTAGAAATGCATGCATGGATTTTAAACAGAACAGTACCATGGTGCACCACTCTCCAGCGATGGTAAATCGAAGACCAGCCGTCGTTATCCCGTTTTACCGTAAAAATCCACGTGTCGAAAAAACGAAGGGTAAAAAACTTACGAGACGCGATTGAGATTCGGGTTGTCCTTTTTGGGCATTAATATGTCCGTTGACGGCTGAAAACTGTCAAAGCCGTAGAAATCATCGAGGCCTTCGTTTTGACAGGTTATGGCTCCCGTAACTCTAAACGAGCCAGAAGTTATGGCCGTCCGAATAATCGATTTCTACGGGGTGCAACATCCACGGTGCAAGGTGCAACATCCGTCCGAAATGGCGAAACAGTGCCGTACGACCTTGAGAAATTCGTGCATGGATTTGAAACGGAATAGTACTAAGGTGCACCACTCTCCAGCGATGGTAAATCGAAGACCAGCCACCGTAATCCCGTTTTACCGTAAAAATCCACGTGTCGAAAAAACAAAGGGTAAAAAACTTACGAGACCCGATTGAGATTCAGGTTGTCCTTTTTGGTCATTAATCTATCCGTTGAGGGCTGAAAGATGTCAAAGCCGTAGAACTCATCGAGGCCTTCTTTTTGACAGGTTATGGCTCCCGTAACTCTAAACGAGTGAGAAGTTATGGCCGTTCGAATAATCGATATCTACAGGGTGCAACATCGACGGTGCAAGGTGCAACATCCGTCCGAAATGGCGAAACAGTGCCGTACGTCCTTTAGAAATTTGTGCATGGATTTGAAACGAAACAGTACCATGATGCACCACTCTCCAGCGATGGTAAATCGAAGACCAGCCACCGTAATCCCGTTTTACCGTAAAAATCCACGTGTCGAAAAAACGAAGGGTAAAAAACTTACGAGACCCGATTGAGATTCGGGTTGTCCTTTTTGGGCATTAATCTATCCGTTGACGGCTGAAAGCTGTCAAAGCCGTAGAACTCATCGAGGCCTTCGTTTTGAAAGGTTATGGCTCCCGTAACTCTAAACGAGCCAGAAATTACGGCCGTCCGAATAATTGATATCTACAGGGTGCAACATCCACGGTGCAAGGTGCAACATCCGTCCGAAATGGCGAAACAGTGCCGTACGAATTCTACAAATGCGTGCATGGATTTGAAACTGAACAGTACCACGGTGCACCACTCTCCAGCGATGGTAAATCGAAGACCAGCCACCGTAATCCCATTTTACCGTAAAAATCCACGTGTCGAAAAAAAGAAGGGTAAAAAACTTACGAGACCCGATTGAGATTCGGGTTGTTCTTTTTGGACATTAATCTATCCGTTGACGGTTGAAAGCTGTCAAAGCCGTAGAACTCATTGAGGCCTTCGTTTTGAAAGGTTATGGCTCCCGTAACTCTAAATGAGCCAGAAGTTATGGCCGTCCGAATAATCGATATCTACAGGGTGCAACATCCACGGTGCAAGGTGCAACATCCGTCCGAAATGGCGAAACAGTGCCGTACGACTTTTAGAAATGCGTGCATGGATTTGAAACGTAACAGTACCACGGTGCACCACTCTTCAGCGATGGGAAGTCGAAGACGGGCCACGGTAATCCCGTTTTACCGTAAAAATCCATGTGTCGAAAAAACGAAGGGTAAAAAACTTACGAGTCCCGATTGAGATTCGGGTTGTCCTTTTTGGACATTAATCTATCCGTTGATGGCTGAAAGCTGTCAAAGCTGTAGAACTCATCGAGGCCTTCGTTTTGACAGGTTATGGCTTCAGTAACTCTAAACGAGCCAGAAGTTATGGCCGTCCGAATAATCGATATCTACAGGGTGCAACATCCACGTTGCAAGGTGCAACATCCGTCCGAAATGGCGAAACAGTGCCGTACGACTTTTAGAAATGCATGCATGGATTTGAAATTGAACAGTACCATGGTGCACCACTCTTCAGCGATGGGAAGTCGAAGAAGGGCCACGGAAATCCCGTTTTACCGTAAAAATCCACGTGTCGAAAAAAAGAAGGGTAAAAAACTTACGAGACCCGATTGAGATTCGGGTTGTCCTTTTTGGGCAGTAATCTATCCGTTGACGGCTGAAGCAGTCAAAGCCATAGAACTCATTGAGGCCTTCGTTTTGACAGGTTATCGCTCCCGTAACTCTAAACGAGCCAGAAGTTATGGCCGTCCGAATAATCGATATCTACAGGGTGCAACATCCGTCCGAAATGGCGAAACAGCGCCGTACGACTTTTAGAAATGCGTGCATGGATTTGAAACAGAACAGTACCATGGTGCACCACTCTCCAGCGATGGGAAGTTGAAGACGGGGAACGGCAATCCCGTTTTACCGTAAAAATTCACGTGTCGAAAAAAGAAGGGTAAAAAACTTATGAGTCCCGATTGAGATTCGGGTTGTCCTTTTTGGGCATTAATCTATCCGTTGTCGGCTGAAGGCTGTCCAAGCCGTAGAACTCATCGAGGCCTTCGTTTTGACAGGTTATGGCTCCCGTAACTCTAATCGAGCCAGAAGTTATGGCCGTCCGAATAATCGATATCTATAGGGTGCAACATCCGTCAGAAATGGCGAAACAGTGTCGACGACTTTTAGAAATGCGTGCATGGATTTGAAATAGAACAGTACCATGGTGCACCACTCTCCAGCGATGGGAAGTCGAAGACGGGGAACGGCAATCCCGTTTTATAGTAAAAATCCACGTGTCGAAAAAACGAAGGGTAAAAAACTTACGAGACCCGATTGAGATTCGGGTTGTCCTTTTTGGGCATTAATCTATCCGTTGACGGCTGAAAGCTGTCAAAGCCATATAACTCATCGAGGCCTTCGTTTTGAAAGGTTATGGCTCCCGTAACTCTAAACGAGCCAGAAGTTATGGTCGTCTGAATAATCGATATCTACAGGGTGCAACATCCACGGTGCAAGGTGCAACATCCGTCCGAAATCGCGAAACAGTGCCGTACGACTTTTAGAAATGCGAGCATGGATTTGAAACGGAACAGTACCATGGTGCACCACTCTTCAACGATGGGAAGTCAAAGACGGGCCACGGTAATCCCGTTTTACCGTAAAAATGCACGTGTCGAAAAAACGAAGGGTAAAAAACTTATGAGACCCGATCGAGATTCGGGTTGTCCTTTTTGGACATTAATCTATCCGTTGATGGCTGAAAGATGTCAAAGCCGTAGAACTCATCGAGGCCTTCGTTTTGACTTGTTATGGCTCCCGTTACTCTAAACGAGCCAGAAGTTATGGCCGTCCGAATAATCGATATCTACAGGGTGCAACATCCACGGTGCAAGGTGCAACATCCGTCCGAAATGAAAAAACAATGCCGTATGACATTTAGAAATGCGTGCATGGATTTAAAACGGAACAGTACCAAGGTACACCACTATCCAGCGATGGGAAGTCGAAGACGGGCCACGGTAATCCCGTTTTACCGTAAAAATCCACGTGTTGAAAAAACGAAGGGTAAAAAACTTACGAGACCCGATTGAGATTCGGGTTGTCCTTTTTGGGCATTAATCTATCCGTTGACGGCTGAAAGCCGTTAAAGCCGTAGAACTCATCGAGGCCTTCGTTTTGACAGGTTATGGCTTTTGTAACTCTAAACGAGCCAGAACTTATTGCCGTTCGAATAATCGATATCTACAGGGTGCAACATCCACGGTGCAAGGTGCAACATCCGTCCGAAAAGGCGAAACGGTGCCGTACGACTTTTAGAAATGCGTACATGGATTTGAAACGGAACAGTACCATGGTGCACCACTCTCTAGCGATGGTAAATCGAAGACTAGCCACCATAATCCCGTTTTACCGTAAAAATCCACGTGTCGAAAAAACGAAGGGTAAAAAACTTACGACACCCGATTGAGATTCGGGTTTTTCTTTTTGGTCATTAATCTATCCGTTGACGGCTGAAAGCTGTCAAAGCCGTAGAACTCATCGAGGCCTTTGTTTTGACAGGTTATGGCTCCCGTAACTCTAAACGAGCCAGAAGTTATGGTCGTCCGAATAATCGATATCTACAGGGTGCAACATCCACGGTGCAAGGTGCAACATCCGTCCGAAATGACGAAACAGTGCCATACGACCTTTAGAAATTCGTGCATGGATTTGAAACGGAATAGTACCATGGTGCACCACTCTCCAGCGATGGTAAATCGAAGACCAGCCACCGTAATCCCGTTTTACCGTAAAAATCCACGTGTCAAAAAAACGAAGGGTAAAAAACTTACGAGACCCGATTGAGATTCGGGTTGTCCTTTTTAGGCATTAATCTATCCGTTGACGGCTGAAAGCTGTCAAAGCCGTAGAAATCATCGAGGCCTTCGTTTTGACAGGATATGGCTCTCGTAACTCTAAACGAGCCAGAAGTTATGGCCGTCCGAATCATCGATATCTACAGGGTGCAACATCCACGGTGCAAGGTGCAACATCCGTCCGAAATGGCAAAACAGTGCCGTATGACCTTTAGAAATGTGTACATGGATTTGGAACGGAGCAGTAACATGGTGCACCAGTCACCAGCGATGGGAAGTCGAAGACGGGCCACGGCAATCCCGTTTACCGTAAAAATCCACATGTCGAAAAAACGAAGGGTAAAAAACTTACGAGACCCGATTGAGATTCGGGTTGCCCTTTTCGGGCATTAATCTATCCGTTGAAGGCTCAAAGCTGTCAAAACCGTAGAACTCATCTAGGCCTTCGTTTTGACAGGTTATGGCTCCCGTAACTCTAAACGAGCCAGAAGTTATGGCCGTCCGATTAATCGATATCTACAGGGTGCAACATCCACGGTGCAAGGTGCAACATCCGTCCGAAATGGCGAAACAGTGCCGTACGACTTTTCGAAATGCGTGCATGAATTTGAAACGGAACAGTATCATGGTGCACTACTCTCCAGCGATGGGAAGTCGAAGACGGGCCACCGTAATCCCGTTTTACCGTAAAAATTCACGTGTCGAAAAAACGAAGGTTAAAAAACTTACGAGACCCGATTGAGATTCGGGTTGTCATTTTTGGGAATTAATCTATCCGTTGACGGCTGAAAGCTGTCAAAGATGTAGAACTCATCGAGGCCTTCGTTTTGACAGGTTATGGCTCCCGTAACTCTGAACGAGCCAGAATTTATGGCCGTCCGAATAATCGATATCTACAGGGTGCAACATCCACGGTGCAAGGTGCAACATCCTCCGAAATGGCGAAACAGTGCCGTACGACTTTTAGAAATGCGTGCATGGATTTGAAACGGAACAGTACCATGGTGCACCACTCTCCAGCGATGGTAAATCGAAGACCAGCCACCGTAATCCCGTTTTACCGTAAAAATCCACGTGTCGAAAAAACGAAGGGTAAGAAACTTAAGAGACTCGATTGAGATTTGGGTTGTCCTTTTTGGGCATTAATCTATCCGTTGACGGCTGAAAGCTGTCAAAGCCGTAGAACTCATCGAGGCCTTCGTTTTGACAGGTTATGGCTCCCGTAACTCTAAACGAGCCAGAAGTTATGGTCGTCCGAATAATCGATATCTACAGGGTGCAACATCCACTGTGCAAGGTGCGACATCCGTCCGAAATGGCGAAACAGTGCCATACGACCTTTAGAAATTCATGCATGGATTTGAAACGTAACAGTGCCATGGTGCACCACTCTCCAGCGATGGTAAATCGAAGACCAACAACCGTAATTCCATTTTACCGTAAAAATCCACGTGTCAAAAAAACGTATTGTAAAAAACTTACGAGACCCGATTGAGATTCGGGTTGTCCTTTTTGGGCATTAATCTATTCGTTGACGGCTCAAAGCTGTCAAAGCCATAGAACTCATCGAGGCATTCATTTTGACGGGTTATGGCTCCCGTAACTCTAAATGAGCCAGAAGTTATGGCCGTCCGAATAATCGATATCTACAGGGTGCAACATCCACGGTGCAAGGTGCAACATCCGTCCGAAATGGCAAAACAGTGTCGTATGACTTTTAGAAATGCGTGCATGGATTTTAAACAGAACAGTACCATGGTGCACCACTCTCCAGCGATGGTAAATCGAAGACCAGCCACGGTAATGTTGAGTCACAGCTTCTATGAAGATTTTGATTGCTGACAACAATATTAAAGCAATCGACAAATCAAGACGTACATATGGTACTCTAGATTATAGGTTGATTATTTGATGTTATAATAGTAATAAAATTGTCAAAATCTATCCTCAAATAATCATGCACAAAATATAATATATATATATACACACATTTATATAGGTTGTGTACTTTATTGTGCAACTTAACAGAGACCGGTCGACCGGTCCAAAAATGAACGGTCGACCGTTCCTGTTGAATGTGCACAATAAACGTGCACACATGTACATAACGACTATATTTTTAAAAACCTGTCTACCGGTTAGTTTTTGACCTGTCGACCGTTTTTAAACAGAGAACAACTTCTTCCAAAAGACACATCTTTCTTCAATAGTTGTGTCTCTTCTTCTTCATTAATGATCATAACTTTTGACTGCAACTTTTCACCAAGGGTTATAACTATTTTCTCTCTATAAATACACATCAATATCATTGATTAAAACAAGAAGTTTTATTAAGATTATATATGCTCTCTATCTATTCTTTGAATTCACTTGCATTCAAAAAGCTCTAAACTACTTTCATTCCTTATTGAATCATTGACACTATCTCATATATTTTGATTCAATAAGCAATATAAATTCCATAATCTTCACAAACATCATTCACAATTTGAGGATAAGATTATAGGAAAAGTGTACTACAAGTGACAAATCTGTGTTTACAAGAGCACAAGTTGTCAACAACAATTGTAATTGTTTTTTGTTGAAGTCCTCAGTATTGTAAGAGGCAAGTGTTGAAGCCCTCAGTGTTGTAGAGGCGTGAAATCCCGTTCGGCTGTTCGGGTAATTGTAAACCTGTTCCTCCGGGTGAAGCGAGGTTGTAATTAGTGAAAATCCAGATAGTAGTCTGGGACTGGACGTAGGACGGTGCTCCGAACCAGTATAAAAATCTCTGGTGTGATTTTTCTATTTTTTATTTACAATGCTATTATCATCTAATTCTGCATTTGTATTGTAATCCATATTAAACGATCCGTGTATACTATATTAGCACATATAATTGTATACACACCGCACTTTCATTTGGTATCGGAGCACGGTCATCATATAACCGTAACACAGTTATTTGATATATTCTTGTAATATGGCAAATAACGCAAGTACTAGCACTCAAAACACCACTTACACAGAAGGGCAATCGACACAAAGACCTCCATTTTTCAATGGTCTTAACTATAGTTATTGGGCAACACGTATGTCATTCTTTATGCAATCAAGTAGCTATGATGCTTGGAATGCTACTCAAAGAGAAATAGTGAATCCAACAACTGATTATTCAGAATGGACTGTGGCTGAGAAAACGGCAGCAGCCGTAAATGCAAGAGCAATAAATATGTTGTTCTGTGCATTAGACCAAAATGAATATAATCGTGTTAGTATCTGTACTACTGCATATCAAATTTGGCAAACGCTAAAAATCACTCATGAAGGTACTAACAAGGTTAAACAAGCCAAAATAGCCATGCTGAAAAGTCAATTTCAAAATTTCAAAATGAAACCAAATGAAACAATCAATGACATGTATTCACGGTTTCAAACTATTCACCATGCACTTATTGGGTTAGGACAAAAGTATTCCGATTTTGATGTTGTTTCAACAGTCCTACATTCTCTGACTAATGAATGGGAAGGAAAAGTATTAGCAATTGAAGAAGCTAATGATCTTTCCGTCATGAAGCCAGATGAATTGATAGGAAATTTAATGTCCTATGAAGCAAATTTGCAGGCTAGAAAAGAACAGAAAGAAGAAAAGAAAAATGTAGCATTTCATGTTGAGAAAGATGAAAATGAATCAGATTCTGAAGATGAAGATTTGGCGTTCATTGCTAAAGGTTTCAAAAAATTCCTAAAATATCGAAAAGCCAGTCGCTACAATAAAAGGAAACCTGGATCAAATAAACCATCTTCATCTGCTATAGAATGTTTCAACTGCCATAAAAAGGGACACATGCAGAAGGATTGTCCAGAACAAAAGAAAAAGTCAGAAAATGACAAATTCAAATATAAGAAGGACAAATCAAAGAAACGAGCCTTCTCAGTAACATGGGATGATTCAGAGTCATCTTCATCAGAAAGTGAAAGTGATTCGGAGAATGAACAAGCTAATGTTTGTTTTATGGCAACAGAAGATGAGGTCCCACTGAAGAAAAGAGGAAAGTGGATATTGGACAGTGGTTGCTCAAAGCATATGACGGGAGACAAGAGCTTACTAACAAATATTAAATACTCAGATGGTGGCTCAGTCACTTTTGGAGACAATTCAAAAGGTTATATCATCGGCAAAGGCGATGTGAGCAATTGTGGTACATCTAACTTACCTCTTATTACTAATGTCATGCTAGTTAGAAATTTAAAACACAATTTACTTAGTATTAGTCAGTTATGTGACAAGGGTTTTATAATTTCCTTTTCAAATAATAAGTGTAGTATTTTAGATAAAGATCATAATTTGGTTTTTGAAGGTTATAGAGACAGAAATATATATATTCTAAATATGAATATTAATCATAATTCAGATATGTGTCTTATGGCTAATGACAATGATCCATGGCTATGGCACAAACGTTTCTGTCATATAAACTTCAGAACTATTGACAAGCTAGCCAAAAACAATCTAGTTAGAGGACTACCCAAAATGAGTTTTAAAGTTAACAACATTTGTGATGCATGTCAATTAGGAAAATTGACCAAATCATCATTTAAATCCAAGAAAGTCATATCAACATTACAACCGCTTGAGTTACTACACATGGATTTATTTGGACCTACTAGAGTTCAATCAATAAATCACAGTCAATATGTGCTTGTAATTGTTGATGATTTCTCTCGTTATACATGGAAAATTTTCTTAAAAAATAAAAGTGATACTTTCGATCATTTCAAATCTTTCGTCAAAAGAATTCAAAAATCAAAAGGGATTAAAGTTAAAAATATAAGAAGTGATCATGGCGGAGAGTTTGAAAATAATGAATTTGAACATTTTTGTACAAAGAAAGGTATATATCATAATTTTTCGTTTCCCAGAACTCCACAACAGAACGGAGTAGTAGAACGAAAGAACCGAACTTTACAAGAATGTGCAAGAACATTATTAAATGGAACCACCTTACCAAAACACTTCTGGGCAGAAGCTGTTGCAACTGCCTGTTATGTTTTAAATCGTGTGTCCATAAGACCTCTTACCAAGAATACTCCTTATGAATTGTTTAACAAAAGAAAGCCCAAAATCTCATACTTCAAAGTTTTTGGTTCTAAGTGCTTTATTTTAAATACGAAAGACCAGCTTGGAAAATTCGATCCAAAAGCCGATGAAGGAATATTTGTCGGTTATTCGGAACGAAGTAAGGCCTATCGAATATTTAATAAACGAACCAAAACTATTGAAGAATCACTTCATGTATCTTTTGATGAAATCTATCAGCATCCTCACACAATATCAGATGATGACGAATCAATAGTCATTAATAATCCAATCATCTCAAATACTGATTCTGACTCAGAAGTAATTATTGAGAATACTCCTCAAATATGTGAATTACAATCACCACCAAGAATATTAAGAGACCATCCGGCCCAAAATATAATAGGTGAAATAACATCACATGTCAGAACAAGGAGTCAACTCAATCAAATGGGTCATGTCGCTTTTCTCTCAAATATCGAACCCAAGAATTCAAAAGAAGCTGCTACAGATGATTACTGGATCATTGCCATGCAGGAAGAACTAAATCAGTTTGAGCGCAATGACGTTTGGGAACTTGTTCCGAGACCAACTGATCAGTCAGTAATTGGTACTAAATGGGTCTATAAAAATAAGGCTGACGAACAAGGAAATATCACTAAAAATAAAGCAAGATTAGTAGCACAAGGATACAATCAGGAAGAAGGTATCGATTATGAAGAAACTTTTGCACCAGTTGCTCGACTAGAAGCTATTAGAATTCTATTATCTTTTGCTTGTTATCATAATTTCAAACTTTATCAGATGGATGTCAAAAGTGCTTTTCTCAATGGATTTATCAAAGAGAATGTCTATGTCGAACAACCACCTTTATTCGTACATGAAAAATATCCTGACCATGTGTTCAAACTTAAGAAAGCTCTGTATGGTTTAAAACAAGCACCTCGTGCTTGGTATGAACGTTTACGTAGCTATCTTATTAGTTCAGGATTTGAAATAGGCAAAGTCGATCAAACTTTGTTTATTAAACATTCTCGAAATGATATTCTGGTTATCCAAATATATGTAGACGATATCATCTTTGGTTCAACAAACGATAAACTCTGCAAGGAATTTGCAAGTATTATGACCAAAGAATTCGAAATGTCTCATATGGGAGAACTATCTTATTTTCTTGGACTTCAAATCAAACAACTTTCAAACGGTATTTTTATCAATCAAGAAAAATACTGTGAAAATCTTATCAAACGCTTCGGATTACAAAATACATCTGGTAAACCAACTCCTATGAGTACAACTACACATCTTGAAAAAGATGAAAGTGGTAAGAATGTTGACCAGAAATTATATCGAAGCATGATTGGTTCTCTTCTTTATCTTACAGCTAGTCGTCCAGATATATTAATGAGTGTTTGTTTATGTGCTCGTTTTCAAGCCGATCCAAAGGAATCACATTTACGAGCAGTGAAACGTATAATTCGTTATCTAAATAATACCAAAGATTTTGGTCTTTTCTATCCAAAAGAATGTCCATTTGAATTAGTATCATATAGTGATGCTGATTTTGGTGGCTCACGGACGGATAGAAAAAGTACAAGTGGTACGTGCCATTTTATTGGAAAATCACTTGTCTCTTGGTTTAGTAAGAAACAGAATTGTGTTTCACTATCAACATGTGAAACTGAATATATATCAGCGGCTCTCGCTTGTACTCAAGTACTATATATGCAACAAACACTTCAAGATTTCGATATACATTTATCGAATTCTATTATATACTGTGATAACACGAGTGCAATAAATCTCTCTAAAAATCCAGTAAATCATTCTAGAACCAAACATATTGATATCCGTCATCATTTCCTTAGAGATAATATTGAAAAAGGTAATATACATCTTGAATATGTTCACACTGACAATCAAATAGCCGATATTTTCACTAAACCATTACTTGAATCTAGTTTTATTAAACTACGAAGAGAGCTTGGCTTAGTATCTCGGAAAGATCTAGAATAGAATAAGTAACCTTCAAACTTAGGCTATATATTTTTCAAATAATTCTTAAATTTCAGCCTATAACAAACTATACCTATTTTTATCTATCATTGTTTTTGTTTACGGCTAATTATCTCTAACAAATCCTATCCTCAAGTTCATTGGCAAACTTTTTTCTATATAAACGTTTGAAAAATACACTTTCATTCATTCACCTTCTTGCTGAAAATTATAAATCACCTTAAACAAGCTACCATGGCACACATTTGCGACAAATGCGCAGAGGAATCTCATATTTCTATCACTAGCTCGGAGTCGGAGGAACAATATTCTCCGATTACACCGAAACAAAGGCCGGAATGCCCTCACCATTGTTTTCGCACACCTGGCCATACTCCAACATCCAAGCGTGCAAAGAAAGCACTATTCTGCTCTCCGCGCACGAAGGCGCAAATCGATGAAATTCATCACTACCAAAAGCATCAAATTGATCTTCAACGACAACTACATTATGGTCAAAACCTACTATACCATGAACAACAACGTACTTCAACTCGTTTATCCGCTTTAGAACGAATGGCTTCATTCTTCTGCGGTTCAAACAAACACGATGTTCATGAACCAATGCCGTCAAGACCATCGACTTCAACAACTCCAAACTCTTGGGATAAAAACTATAACGAGAATGAAGGAGCTCGATATAAGTGGAGTCCGTGGGCTAAACGCATTGAAAACGACAAGAATTCTAATAACAACTCACCTTCTCATTAGAATTCCATAATGTATATTATTTTGCTTTCATGTATATAATTCTTGTAATACAGTATATTTTTGCAATAATAACATAATATATAATATATTCATTCGACTCGTTTTCAAAATTTTTGCCAAATTCTGCATTTTTGCACACAGAGCCAAACCGGTCGACAGCCTAAAATATGACCGGTCGACCGTTTTGCTCTCTGGTTGAAAACGGTCGACCGGCAATACGCAAGCGGTCGACCGGTCGGCAGTTATTATTTTTTTTTTATATACTTCACGTATATATTTTTGCCACCAACCCTCTTTACTTTCTACTCTCCACTGAAAATTTTCCCATTTCCAAACCCTAGTTCATATTCTCAAGCTTCACAAACTCTCAAATTCTCTTCAATGGCTCCTCCTCAGAAAAAATCAAAGAAAAGAGCAACATCAGAAACTTCTTCTCTTACTCTCTCTGCTAGAAAATGGCTAGAATCTCCGGTTGCAGTAACTAGATGGAATCAAATGACAAATTACAAATTCCATCCAGGCTCATTCATCAAATTCGACGATTTCACTGCATACGGTATTCAAAGATTAGCAAATAGATCTCGTATCTCTCCTCTTATTGATTTTTCTGTAAATAGCGTACAAATTAATCATTTGATGATTAAGCTATTTTATGCGAATATGAATTTAGAGGAATATACTCCGGAAAATCCAAATGGAGTTATTTGGTCAGTAGTATGTGGCAAGCGAATCTATCTCACTTATGATAGAATTGCTTCTATTTTGGGAATACCGAATAGGGGTGAAGAGTTTTCATCCACATTTTGTGAAGTTTTCACCCGGAATAGTACGAGTCATAAATTTATAGAAGATGATAGTAACGGCACCAAATCGATTGGGCTACGACCGACTGCAAGGTTGTTACACCATGTCCTAATGCACTCTCTATTTCCTCGATTAGGAAACTATGATGCCGTTTACAAAGAGAATTTCAAGGCTCTTTATGCTATCTACGATGATATCGAAATAAATTGGGTTCACATGATTTTCGATGAAATTCTTAAGGTAAATAACTCTACTCGTCCACATTTCTTCTATAACGAGTATATTATGCGTATGTTGCTTGCATGTGGAGTCACACCCCCGGATTCGGGATATTCTACACCAAAGTGTATTGACTCCACTACTATCAAACGGATGAAGCTTCCTCCTCCATATGTTCATATTATGCCATTCGAACAATGGCAACAACGCGATACTCAAGAACAACAAGCTCCACCATCTCGTCGTCGTTCTGAAGATGTTAGATTATTGAAATCTAAATCATCTACAAGAGAATCTCTTGAAACCATCGCTCGGAATCAATTTTTACTTGAATCAAGACTAAAACGAATGGATTCGAAAATTGATAGACGATTCAATAAGGTAAAGTCATTCTTCGGCGCTATATGGGATGCTATATCATGTAGCACATCCGTCTCGACCCAACATCAAGACCCCGGAAAACGTCCGGCTCCTCCAACTTTTACTTGGTCGACATCCGAGGAATCCGGTGGTACAAGCGGACAAGGTCGTGGGGACAATGACGATGATGATGACGATGACGACGACGACGATAATGATGATGATGATGATGATGAGGAAGAGATTCAGTCGGAATGAAGTTAGTTTGTTTTTTTCTTTTCATTTTTTTAAAAAAACATATATGGCACTTGTACTAAATAGTGTCCATCTTTTTATTCGTGGTAGACTATGACTTGCATTGTACTTCATCAAAACATCATGTGTTTGAATGTATGCATTGTTCTCTTTGGTTTATATTTTCTATTGTTTACTCCTTTTTGTCGATGACAAAGGGGGAGAAAGGTGCTAATAATTGTTTGCAGGATGAAAGAAGCTAATAATTGTCTGCAGGAAATCACATATTCAGGGGGAGATCCTATACTTGAGTTTTTATATTGTCATCAATCAAAAAGGGGGAGAATGTTGAGTCACAGCTTCTATGAAGATTTTGATTGCTGACAACAATATTAAAGCAATCGACAAATCAAGACGTACATATGGTACTCTAGATTATAGGTTGATTATTTGATGTTATAATAGTAATAAAATTGTCAAAATCTATCCTCAAATAATCATGCACAAAATATAATATATATATATACACACATTTATATAGGTTGTGCACTTTATTGTGCAACTTAACAGAGACCAGTCGACCGGTCCAAAAATGAACGGTCGACCGTTCCTGTTGAATGTGCACAATAAACGTGCACACATGTACATAACGACTATATTTTTAAAAACCTGTCTACCGGTTAGTTTTTGACCTGTCGACCGTTTTTAAACAGAGAACAACTTCTTCCAAAAGACACATCTTTCTTCAATAGTTGCGTCTCTTCTTCTTCATTAATGATCATAACTTTTGACTGCAACTTTTCACCAAGGGTTATAACTATTTTCTCTCTATAAATACACATCAATATCATTGATTAAAACAAGAAGTTTTATTAAGATTATATATGCTCTCTATCTATTCTTTGAATTCACTTGCATTCAAAAAGCTCTAAACTACTTTCATTCCTTATTGAATCATTGACACTATCTCATATATTTTGATTCAATAAGCAATATAAATTCCATAATCTTCACAAACATCATTCACAATTTGAGGATAAGATTATAGGAAAAGTGTACTACAAGTGACAAATCTTTGTTTACAAGAGCACAAGTTGTCAACAACAATTGTAATTGTTTTTTGTTGAAGTCCTCAGTATTGTAAGAGGCAAGTGTTGAAGCCCTCAGTGTTGTAGAGGCGTGAAATCCCGTTCGGCTGTTCGGGTAATTGTAAACCTGTTCCTCCGGGTGAAGCGAGGTTGTAATTAGTGAAAATCCAGATAGTAGTCTGGGACTGGACGTAGGACGGTGCTCCGAACCAGTATAAAAATCTCTGGTGTGATTTTTCTATTTTTTATTTACAATGCTATTATCATCTAATTCTGCATTGTATTGTAATCCATATTAAACGATCCGTGTATACTATATTAGCACATATAATTGTATACACACCGCACTTTCAGGTAATCCCGTTTTACCGTAAAAATCCACGTGTCGAAAAAACGAAGGGTAAAAAACTTACGTGACCCGATTGAGATTCGGGTTGTCCTTTTTGGGCATTAATCTATTCGTTGACATCTGAAAGTGGTCACAGCCGTAGAACTCATCGAGGCCTTCGTTTTGACAGGTTATGGCTCCCGTAAATCTAAATGAGCCAGAAGTTATGGCCGTCCGAACAATCGATATCTACAGGGTGCAACATTCACGGTGCTAGGTGCAACATCCGTCCGAAATGGCGAAACAGTACCGTACGACTTTTAGAAATGCGTGCATTGATTTGAAACGGAACAGTACCATGGTGCACCACTCTCCAGCGATGGTAAATCGAAGACTGGCCACCGTAATCCCGTTTTACCGTAAAAATCCACGTGTCGAAAAAACGAAGGGTAAAAAACTTACGAGACTCGATTGAGATTCGAGTTGTCCTTTTTGGGCATTAATATGTCCGTTGATGGCTGAAAGCTGTCAAAGCCGTAGAACTCATCGAGGCCTTCGTTTTGACAGGTTATGGCTCCCGTAACTCTAAACGAGCCAGAAGTTATGGACGTCCGAATAATCGATATCTACAGGATGCAACATGGTGCAAGGTGCAACATCCGTCCGAAATGGCGAAACAGTGCCGTACGACTTTTAGAAATGCGTGCATTGATTTGAAACAGAACATTACCATGGTGCACCACTCTCCAGCGATGGGAAATCGAAGTCCAGCCACCGTAATCCCGTTTTACCGTAAAAATCCACATGTCCAAAAAACGAAGGGTAAAAAACTTACGAGACCCGATTGAGATTCCGGTTGTCCTTTTTGGGCATTAATCTATCTATTGACGGCTCAAAACTGTCGAAGCCGTAGAACTCATCGAGGCCTTCGTTTTGACAGGTTATGGCTCCCGTAGATCTAAAAGAGCCAGAAGTTATGGCGGTCCGAATAATCGATATCTACAGGGTGCAACATCCACGGTGCAAGGTGCAACATCCGTCCGAAATGGCGAAACAGTGCCGTACGACTTTTAGAAATGCGTGCATGGATTTGAAACGAAACAGTACCATGTTGCACCACTCTTCGGCAATGGGAAGTCGAAGACGGGCCACGGTAATCCCGTTTTACCGTAAAAATCCACGTGTTGAAAAAACGAAGGGTAAAAAACTTAAGAGACCCGATTGAGATTCGGGTTGTCCTTTTTGGGCATTAATCTATCCGTTGACGGCTGAAAGCTGTCAAAGCCGTAGAACTCATCGAGGCCTTCGTTTTGACAGGTTATGGCTCCCGTAACTCTAAACGAGCCAGAAGTTATGGACGTCCGAATAATCGATATCTACAGGATGCAACATCCACGGTGCTAGGTGCAACATCCGTCCAAAATGGCGAAACAGTGCCGTACGACTTTTAGAAATGCATGCATGGATTTTAAACAGAACAGTACCATGGTGCACCACTCTCCAGCGATGGTAAATCGAACACCAGCCGCCGTAATCCCGTTTTACCGTAAAAATCCACGTGTCGAAAAAACGAAGGGTAAAAAACTTACGAGACGCGAATGAGATTCGGGTTGTCCTTTTTGGGCATTAATATGTCCGTTGACCGCTGAAAACTGTCAAAGCCGTAGAAATCATCGAGGCCTTCGTTTTGACAGGTTATGGCTCCCGTAACTCTAAACGAGCCAGAAGTTATGGCCGTCCGAATAATCGATTTCTACGGGGTGCAACATCCACGGTGCAAGGTGCAACATCCGTCCGAAATGGCGAAACAGTGCCGTACGACCTTGAGAAATTCGTGCATGGATTTGAAACGGAACAGTACCATGTTGTACCACTCTCCAGCGATGGTAAATCGAAGACCAGCCACCGTAATCCCGTTTTACCGTAAAAATCCACGTATCGAAAAAACGAAGGGTAAAAAACTTAAGAGACCCGATTGAGATTCGGGTTGTCCTTTTTGGGCATTAATCTATCCGTTGACGGCTGAAAGCTGTCAAAGTCGTAGAACTCATAGAGGACTTCGTTTTGACAGGTCATGGCTCCCGTAACTCTAAACGAGCCAGAAGTTATGGTCGTCCGAATAATCGATATCTACAGGGTGCAACATCCACGGTGCAAGGTGCAACATCCATCCGAAATGGCGAAACAGTGCCGTACGACTTTTAGAAATGCGTGCATGGATTTGAAACGGAACAGTACCATGGTCCACCACTCTCCAGCCATGGTAAATCGAAGACCAGCCGCCGTAATCCCGTTTTACCGTAAAAATCCACGTGTCGAAAAAACGAAGGGTAAAAAACTTACGAGACCTGATTGAGATTCGGGTTGTCCTTTTTGGGCATTAATCTATCCATTGACGGCTTAAAGCTGTCAAAGCCATAGAACTCATCGAGGCCTCCGTTTTGACAGTTTAGGGCTAACTTAACTCTAAACGAGCCAGAAGTTATGGCCGTCCGAATAATCGATATCTACAGGGTGCAACATCCACGGTGCTAGGTGCAACATCCGTCCGAAATGGCGAAACAGTGCCGTACGACTTTTAGAAATGCATGCATGGATTTTAAACAGAACAGTACCATGGTGCACCACTCTCCAGCGATGGTAAATCGAAGACCAGCCGCCGTTATCCCGTTTTACCGTAAAAATCCACGTGTCGAAAAAACGAAGGGTAAAAAACTTACGAGACGCGATTGAGATTCGGGTTGTCCTTTTTGGGCATTAATATGTCCGTTGACGGCTGAAAACTGTCAAAGCCGTAGAAATCATCGAGGCCTTCGTTTTGACAGGTTATGGCTCCCGTAACTCTAAACGAGCCAGAAGTTATGGCCGTCCGAATAATCGATTTCTACGGGGTGCAACATCCACGGTGCAAGGTGCAACATCCGTCCGAAATGGCGAAACAGTGCCGTACGACCTTGAGGAATTCGTGCATGGATTTGAAACGGAATAGTACTATGGTGCACCACTCTCCAGCGATGGTAAATCGAAGACCAGCCACCGTAATCCCGTTTTACAGTAAAAATCCACGTGTCGAAAAAACGAAGGGTAAAAAACTTACGAGACCCGATTGAGATTCGGGTTGTCCTTTTTGGTCATTAATCTATCCGTTGACGGCTGAAAGATGTCAAAGCCGTAGAACTCGTCGAGGCCTTTGTTTTGACAGGTTATGGCTCCCGTAACTCTAAACGAGTGAGAAGTTATGGCCGTTCGAATAATCGATATCTACAGGGTGCAACATCGACGGTGCAAGGTGCAACATCCGTCCGAAATGGCGAAACAGTGCCGTACGTCCTTTAGAAATTTGTGCATGGATTTGAAACGAAACAGTACCATGGTGCACCACTCTCCAGCGATGGTAAATAGAAGACCAGCCACCGTAATCCCGTTTTACCGTAAAAATCCACGTGTCGAACAAACGAAGGGTAAAAAACTTACGAGACCCGATTGAGATTCGGGTTGTCCTTTTTGGGCATTAATCTATCCGTTGACGGCTGAAAGCTGTCAAAGCCGTAGAACTCATCGAGGCCTTCGTTTTGAAAGGTTATGGCTCCTGTAACTCTAAACGAGCCAGAAATTACGGCCGTCCGAATAATCGATATCTACAGGGTGCAACATCCACGGTGCAAGGTGCAACATCCGTCCGAAATGGCGAAACAGTGCCGTACGAATTCTACAAATGCGTGCATGGATTTGAAACTGAACAGTACCACGGTGCACCACTCTCCAGCGATGGTAAATCGAAGACCAGCCACCGTAATCCCGTTTTACCGTAAAAATCCACGTGTCGTAAAAAAGAAGGGTAAAAAACATACGAGACCCGATTGAGATTCGGGTTGTTCTTTTTGGACATTAATCTATCCGTTGACGGTTGAAAGCTGTCAAAGCCGTAGAACTCATTGAGGCCTTCGTTTTGAAAGGTTATGGCTCCCGTAACTCTAAATGAGCCAGAAGTTATGGCCGTCCGAATAATCGATATCTACAGGGTGCAACATCCACGGTGCAAGGTGCAACATCCGTCCGAAATGGCGAAACAGTGCCGTACGACTTTTAGAAATGCGTGCATGGATTTGAAACGTAACAGTACCATGGTGCACCACTCCTCAGCGATGGGAAGTCGAAGACGGGCCACGGTAATCCCGTTTTACCGTAAAAATCCACGTGTCGAAAAAACGAAGGGTAAAAGACTTACGAGTCCCGATTGAGATTCGGGTTGTCCTTTTTGGACATTAATCTATCCGTTGACGGCTGAAAGCTGTCAAAGCTGTAGAACTCATCGAGGCCTTCGTTTTGACAGGTTATGGCTCCAGTAACTCTAAACGAGCCAGAAGTTATGGCCGTCCGAATAATCGATATCTACAGGGTGCAACATCCACGTTGCAAGGTGCAACATCCGTCCGAAATGGCGAAACAGTGCCGTACGACTTTTAGAAATGCATGCATGGATTTGAAATTGAACAGTACCATGGTGCACCACTCTTTAGCGATGGGAAGTCGAAGAAGGGCCACGGAAATCCCGTTTTACCGTAAAAATCCACGTGTCGAAAAAAAGAAGGGTAAAAAACTTACGAGACCCGATTGAGATTCGGGTTGTCCTTTTTGGGCAGTAATCTATCCGTTGACGGCTGAAGCAGTCAAAGCCATAGAACTCATTGAGGCCTTCGTTTTGACTGGTTATCGCTCCCGTAACTCTAAACGAGCCAGAAGTTATGGCCGTCCGAATAATCGATATCTACAGGGTGCAACATCCGTCCGAAATGGCGAAACAGCGCCGTACGACTTTTAGAAATGCGTGCATGGATTTGAAACAGAACAGTACCATGATGCACCACTCTCCAGCAATGGGAAGTTGAAGACGGGGAACGGCAATCCCGTTTTACCGTAAAAATCCACGTGTCGAAAAAAGAAGGGTAAAAAACTTATGAGTCCCGATTGAGATTCGGGTTGTCCTTTTTGGGCATTAATCTATCCGTTGTCGGCTGAAGGCTGTCAAAGCCGTAGAACTCATCGAGGCCTTCGTTTTGACAGGTTATGGCTCCCGTAACTCTAATCGAGCCAGAAGTTATGGCCGTCCGAATAATCAATATCTACAGGGTGCAACATCCGTCAGAAATTGCGAAATAGTGTCGACGACTTTTAGAAATGCGTGCATGGATTTGAAATAGAACAGTACCATGGTGCACCACTCTCCAGCGATGGGAAGTCGAAGACGGGGAACGGCAATCCCGTTTTATAGTAAAAATCCACGTGTCGAAAAAACGAAGGGTAAAAAACTTACGAGACCCGATTGAGATTCGGGTTGTCCTTTTTGGGCATTAATCTATCCGTTGACGGCTGAAAGCTGTCAAAGCCATATAACTCATCGAGGCCTTCGTTTTGTAAGGTTATGGCTCCCGTAACTCTAAACGAGCCAGAAGTTATGGTCGTCTGAATAATCGATAGCTACAGGGTGCAACATCCACGGTGCAAGGTGCAACATCCGTCCGAAATGGCGAAACAGTGCCGTACGACTTTTAGAAATGCGAGCATGGATTTGAAACGGAACAGTACCATGGTGCACCACTCTTCAGCGATGGGAAGTCAAAGACGGGCCACGATAATCCCGTTTTACCGTAAAAATGCACGTGTCGAAAAAACGAAGGGTAAAAAACTTACGAGACCCGATCGAGATTCGGGTTGTCCTTTTTGGACATTAATCTATCCGTTGATGGCTGAAAGATGTCAAAGCCGTAGAACTCATCGAGGCCTTCGTTTTGACTTGTTATGGCTCCCGTTACTCTAAACGAGCCAGAAGTTATGGCCGTCCGAATAATCGATATCTACAGGGTGCAACATCCACGGTGCAAGGTGCAACATCCGTCCGAAATGGAAAAACAATGCCGTATGACTTTTAGAAATGCGTGCATGGATTTAAAACGGAACAGTACCATGGTACACCACTATCCAGCGATGGGAAGTCGAAGACGGGCCACGGTAATCCCGTTTTACCGTAAAAATCCACGTGTTGAAAAAACGAAGGGTAAAAAACTTACGAGACCCGATTAAGATTCGGGTTGTCCTTTTTGGGCATTAATCTATCCGTTGACGGCTGAAAGCCGTTAAAGCCGTAGAACTCATCGAGGCCTTCGTTTTGACAGGTTATGGCTTTTGTAACTCTAAACGAGCCAGAAGTTATTGCCGTTCGAATAATCGATATCTACAGGGTGCCACATCCACGGTGCAAGGTGCAACATCCATCCGAAATGGCGAAACAGTGCCGTACGACTTTTAGAAATGCGTGCATGGATTTGAAACGGAACAGTACCATGGTGCACCACTCTCTAGCGATGGTAAATCGAAGACTAGCCGCCATAATCCCGTTTTACCGTAAAAATCCACGTGTCGAAAAAACGAAGGGTAAAAAACTTACGACACCCGATTGAGATTCGGGTTTTTCTTTTTGGTCATTAATATATCCGTTGACGGCTGAAAGCTGTCAAAGCCGTAGAACTCATCGAGGCCTTTGTTTTGACAGGTTATGGCTCCCGTAACTCTAAACGAGCCAGAAGTTATGGCCGTCCGAATAATCGATATCTACAGGGTGCAACATCCACGGTGCAAGGTGCAACATCCGTCCGAAATGGCGAAACAGTGCCATACGACCTTTAGAAATTCGTGCATGGATTTGAAACGGAACAGTACCATGGTGCACCACTCTCCAGCGATGGTAAATCGAAGACCAGCCACCGTAATCCCGTTTTACCGTAAAAATCCACGTGTCAAAAAAACGAAGGGTAAAAAACTTACGAGACCCGATTGAGATTCGGGTTGTCCTTTTTAGGCATTAATCTATCCGTTGACGGCTGAAAGCTGTCAAAGCCAGAGAACTCATCGAGGCCTTCGTTTTGACAGGTTATGGCTCCCGTAACTCTGAACGAGCCAGAAGTTATGGCCGTCCGAATAATCGATATCTACAGGGTGCAACATCCACGGTGCAAGGTGCAACATCCGTCCGAAATGGCAAAACAGTGCCGTATGACTTTTAGAAATGTGTGCATGGATTTGAAACGGAGCAGTACCATGGTGCACCAGTCACCAGCGATGGGAAGTCGAAGACGGGCCACGGTAATCCCGTTTACCGTAAAAATCCACATGTCGAAAAAACGAAGGGTAAAAAACTTACGAGACCCGATTGAGATTCGGGTTGCCCTTTTCGGGCATTAATCTATCCGTTGAAGGCTCAAAGCTGTCAAAGCCGTAGAACTCATCTAGGCCTTCGTTTTGACAGGTTATGGCTCCCGTAACTCTAAACGAGCCAGAAGTTATGGCCGTCCGAATAATCGATATCTACAGGGTGCAACATCCACGGTGCAAGGTGCAACATCCGTCCGAAATGGCGAAACAGTGCCGTACGACTTTTCGAAATGCGTGCATGAATTTGAAACGGAACAGTACCATGGTGCACTACTCTCCAGCGATGGGAAGTCGAAGACGGGCCACCGTAATCCCGTTTTACCGTAAAAATTCACGTGTCGAAAAAACGAAGGTTAAAAAACTTACGAGACCCGATTGAGATTCGGGTTGTCATTTTTGGGCATCAATCTATCCGTTGACGGCTGAAAGCTGTCAAAGACGTAGAACTCATCGAGGCCTTCGTTTTGACAGGTTATGGCTCCCGTAACTGTGAACGAGCCAGAATTTATGGCCGTCCGAATAATCGATATCTACAGGGTGCAACATCCACGGTGCAAGGTGCAACATCCTCCGAAATGGCGAAACAGTGCCGTACGACTTTTAGAAATGCGTGCATGGATTTGAAACGGATCAGTACTATGGTGCACCACTCTCCAGCGATGGTAAATCGAAGACCAGCCACCGTAATCCCGTTTTACCGTAAAAATCCACGTGTCGAAAAAACGAAGGGTAAAAAACTTAAGAGACTCGATTGAGATTTGGGTTGTCCTTTTTGGGCATTAATATGTCCGTTGACGGCTGAAAGCTGTCAAAGCCGTAGAACTCATCGAGGCCTTCGTTTTGACGGGTTATGGCTCCCGTAACTCTAAATGAGCCAGAAGTTATGGCCGTCCGAATAATCGATATCTACAGGGTGCAACATCCACGGTGCAAGGTGCAACATCCGTCCGAAATGGAAAAAAAGTGTCGTATGACTTTTAGAAATGCGTGCATGGATTTTAAACAGAACAGTACCATGGTGCACCACTCTCCAGCGTTGGGAAGTCGAAGACGGGCCACGGTAATCCCGTTTACCGTAAAAATCCACGTGTCGAAAAAACGAAGGGTAAAAAACTTACGTGACCCGATTGAGATTCGGGTTGTCCTTTTTGGGCATTAATCTATCCGTTGACGGCTCAAAGCTGTCAAAGCCGTAGAACTCATCGAGGCCTTCGTTTTGACAGGTTATGGCTCCCGTAACTCGAAAAGAGCCAGAAGTTATGGCCGTCCGAATAATCGATATCTACAGGGTGCAACATCCACGGTGCAAGGTGCAACATCCGTCCGAAATGGCGAAACAGTGCCGTACGACTTTTAGAAATGCGTGCATGGATTCGAAACGGAACAGTACCATGGTGAACCACTCTCCAGCGATGGTAAATCGAAGACCAGCCACGGTAATCCCGTTTTACCGTAAAAATCCACGTGTCGAAAAAACGAAGGGTAAAAAACTTACGTGACCCGATTGAGATTCGGGTTGTCCTTTTTGGGCATTAATCTATCCGTTGACATCTGAAAGTGGTCACAGCCGTAGAACTCATCGAGGCCTTCCTTTTGACAGGTTATGGCTCCCGTAACTCTAAACGAGCCAGAAGTTATGGCCGTCCGAATAATCGTTATCTACAGGGTGCAACATCCACGGTGCTAGGTGCAACATCCGTCCGAAATGGCGAAACAGTGCCGTACGACTTTTAGAAATGCGTGCATTGATTTGAAATGGAACAGTACCATGGTGCACCACTCTCCAGCGATGGTAAATCGAAGACCAGCCACTGTAATCCCGTTTTACCGTAAAAATCCACGTGTCGAAAAAACGAAGGGTAAAAAACTTACGAGACTCGATTGAGATTCGAGTTGTCCTTTTTGGGCATTAATATGTCCGTTGACGGCTGAAAGCTTTCAAAGCCGTAGAACTCATCGAGGCTTTCGTTTTGACAGGTTATGGCTCTCGTAACTCTAAACGAGCCAGAAGTTATGGACGTCCGAATAATCGATATCTATAGGGTGCAACATGGTGCAAGGTGCAACATCCGTCCGAAATGGCGAAACAGTGCCGTACGACTTTTAGAATTGCGTGCACTGATTTGAAGCGGAACATTACCATGGTGCACCACTCTCCAGCGATGGGAAATCGAAGTCCAGCCACCGTAATCCCGTTTTACCGTAAAAATCCACGTGTCAAAAAAACGAAGGGTAAAAAACTTACGAGACCCGATTGAGATTCGGGTTGTCCTTTTTGGGCATTAATCTAACCGTTGACGGCTGAAAGCTGTCGAAGCCGTAGAACTCATCGAGGCCTTCGTTTTGACAGGTTATGGCTCCCGTAGCTCTAAACGAGCCAGAAGTTATGGCCGTCCGAATAATCGATATCTACAGGGTGCAACTTCCACGGTGCAAGGTGCAACATCCGTCCTAAATGGCGAAACAGTGCCGTACGACTTTTAGAAATGCGTGCATGGATTTTAAATGAAACAGTACCATGTTGCACCACTCTTCGGCAATGGGAAGTCGAAGACGGGCCACGGTAATCCCGTTTTACCGTAAAAATCCACGTGTCGAAAAAACGAAGGGTAAAAAACTTACGAGACTCGATTGAGATTCGGGTTGTCCTTTTTGGGCATTAATCTATCCGTTGACGGATGAAAGCCATCAAAGTCGTAGAACACATCAAGGCCTTCGTTTTAACAGGTTATGGCTCCCGTAACTCTAAACGAGCCAGAAGTTATGGTCGTCCGAATAATCGATATCTACAGGGTGCAACATCCACGGTGCAAGGTGCAACATCCATCCGAAATGGCGAAACAGTGCCGTACGACTTTTAGAAATGCGTGCATGGATTTGAAACGGAACAGTACCAAGATGCACCACTCTCCAGCGATGGTAAATCGAAGACCAGCCGCCGTAATCCCGTTTTACCGTAAAAATCCACGCGTCGAAAAAACGAAGGGTAAAAAACTTACGAGACGCGATTGAGATTCGGGTTGTCCTTTTTGGGCATTAATATGTCCGTTGACGGCTGAAAACTGTCAAAGCCGTAGAAATCATCGAGGCCTTTATTTTGACAGGTTATGGCTCTCGTAACTCTAAACGAGCCAGAAGTTATGGCCGTCCGAATAATCGATTTCTATGGGGTGCAACATCCACGGTGCAAGGAGCAACATCCGTCCGAAATGGCGAAACAGTGCCGTACGACCTTGAGAAATTCGTGCATGGATTTGAAACGGAATAGTACTATGGTGCACCACTCTCCAGCGATGGTAAATCGAAGACCAGCCACCGTAATCCCGTTTTACCGTAAAAATCCTCGTGTCGAAAAAACGAAGGGTAAAAAACTTACGAGACCCGATTGAGATTCGGGTTGTCCTTTTTGGTCATTAATCTATCCGTTGACGGCTGAAAGCTGTCGAAGCCGTAGAACTCATCGAGGCCTTCGTTTTGACAGGCTATGGCTCCCGTAACTCTAAACGAGCGAGAAGTTATGGCCGTCCGAATAATCGATATCTACAGGGTGCAACATCGACGGTGCAAGGTGCAACATCCGTCCAAAATGGCGAAACAGTGCCGTACGACCTTTAGAAATTTGTGCATGAATTTGAAACGGAACAGTACCATGGTGCACCACTCTCCAGCGATGGTAAATCGAAGACAAGCCACCGTAATCCCGTTTTACCGTAAAAATCAACGTGTCGAAAAAACGAAGGGTAAAAACTTACGAGACCCGATTGAGATTCGGGTTGTCCTTTTTAGGCACTAATCTATCCGTTGATGGCTGAAAGCTGTCAAAGCCGTAGAACTCATCGAGGCCTTCGTTTTGATAGGTTATGGCTCCCGTAACTCTAAACGAGCCAGAAATTATGGCCGTCCGAATAATCGATATCTACAGGGTGCAACATCCACGGTGTAAGGTGCAACATCCATCCGAAATGGCGAAACAGTGTCGTACGACCTTGAGAAATTCGTGCATGGATTTGAAACGGAACAGTACCATGGTGCACTACTCTACAACGATGGTAAATCGAAGACCAGCCACCGTAATCCCGTTTTGCCGTAAAAATCCACGTGTCGAAAAAACGAATGGTAAAAAACTTACGAGACCCGATTGAGATTCGGGTTGTCCTTTTTGGGCATTAATCTATCCTTTGATGGCTAAAAGCTGTCAAAGCCGTAGAACTCATCGAGGCCTTCGTTTTGACAGGTTATGGCTCCTGTAACTCTAAACGAGCAAGAAGTTATGACCGTCCGAATAATCGATATCTACAGGGTGCAACATCCACGGCGCAAGGTGCAACATCCGTCCGAAATGGCAAAACAGTGCCGTACGACCTTTAGAAATTCGTGCATGGATTCGAAACGGAACAGTACCATGATGCACCACTCTCCAGCAATGGTAAATCGAAGACCAGCCGCCGTAATCCCGTTTTAACGTAACAATCCACGTGTCGAAAAAACGAAGGGTAAAAAACTAACGAGACCTGATTGAGATTCGGGTTGTCCTTTTTGGGCATTAATCTATCCATTGACGGCTTAAAGCTGTCAAAGCCATAGAACTCATCGAGGCCTCCGTTTTGACAGGTTATGGCTCACTTAACTCTAAACGAGCCAGAAGTTATGGCCGTCCGAATAATCGATATCTACAGGGTGCAACATCTACGGTGCTAGGTGCAACATCCGTCCGAAATGGCGAAACAGTGCCGTACGACCTTGAGAAATTCGTGCATGGATTTGAAACGGAACAGTACCATGGTGCACCACTCTTCAGCGATGGTAAATCGAAGACTAGCCACCGTAATCCCGTTTTACCGTAAAAATCCACGTGTCGAAAAAACGAAGGGTAAAAAACTTACGAGACCCGATTGAGATTCGGGTTGTCCTTTTTGGGCATTAATCTATCTGTTGATGACTGAAAGCTGTCAAAGCCGTAGAACTCATCGAGGCCTTCGTTTTGATAGGTTATGGCTCCAGTAACTCTAATCAAGCCAGAAGTTACGGCCGTCCGAATAATCGATATCTACAGGGTGCAACATCCACGGTGCAAGGTGCAACATCCGTCCGAAATGGCGAAACAGTGTTGTACGACCTTGAGAAATTCGTGCATGAATTTGAAACGGAACAGTACCATGGTGCACCACTCTATAGCGATGGTAAATCGAAGACAACCACCGTAATCCCGTTTTGCCGTAAAAATCCACGTGCCGAAAAAACGAAGGGTAAAAAAATTACGAGACCCGATTGAGATTCGGGTTGTCCTTTTTGGGGATTAATCTATCCTTTGACGGCTGAAAGCCGTCAAAGCCGTAGAACTCATCGAGGCCTTCGTTTTGATAGGTTATGGCTCCCGTAACTCTAAACGAGCCAGATGTTATGGCCGTCCGAATAATCGATGTCTACAGGGTGCAACAACCACGGTGCAAAGTGCAACATCCGTCCGAAATGGCGAAAAGTGCCGTACGACCTTTAGAAATGCGTGCATGGATTTGAAACGGAACAGTACCATTGTGTACCACTCTACAGCGATGGGAAGTCCAAGACGGGCCACCGTAATCCCGTTTTACCGTAAAAATCCACCTGTCGTAAGGGCAAAAAACTTACGAGACCCAATTGAGATTCGGGTTGTCCTTTTTGGGCATTAATATATCCGTAGACGGCTGAAAGCTGTTAAAGCTGTAGAACTCATCGAGGCCTTCGTTTTGACAGGTTATGGCTCCCGTAACTCTAAACGAGCGAGAAGATATGGCCGTCCGAATAATCGATATCTACAGGGTGAAACATCCATGGTGCAAGGTGCAACATCCGTCCGAAATGGCGAAACAGTGCCGTATGACTTTTAGAAATGCGTGCATGGATTTGAAACGGAACAGTACCATGGTGCACCACTCACCAGCGATGGTATGTCGAAGACGGGCCACGGTAATCCCGTTTTACCGTAAAAATCCACGTGTCGAAAAAACGAAGGGTAAAAAACTTACGAGACCCGATTTAGATCCGGGTTGTCCTTTTTGGGCATTAATCTATCCATTGACGGCTGAAAGCTGTCAAAGCCGCAGAACTCATCGAGGCCTTCGTTTTGACAGGTTATGGCTCCCGTAACTCTGAACGAGCCAGAATTTATGGCCGTCCGAATAATCGATATCTACAGGGTGCAACATGCACGGTGCAAGGTGCAACATCCGTCCGAAATGGCGAAACAGTGCCGTACGACTTTTAGAAATGCGTGCATGGATTTGAAACGGAACAGTACCATGGTGCACCACTCTTCAGCGATGGGAAGTCGAAGACGGGCCACCGTAATCCCGTTTTACCGTAAAAATCCACGTGTCGAAAAAACGAAGGGTAAAAAACTTACGAGACCCGATTGAGATTCGGGTTGTCCTTTTTGGGCACTAATCTATCCGTTGACGGCTGAAAGCTGTCAAAGCCGTAGAACTCATCGAGGCCTTCGTTTTGACAGGTTATGGCTCCCGTAACTCTAAACGAGCCAGAAGTTATGGCCGTCCGAATAATCGATATCTACAGGTTGCATCATCCACGGTGTAAGGTGCGACATCCGTCCGAAATGGAGAAACAGTGCCGTACGACTTTTAGAAATTCGTGCATGGATTTGAAGCGCAACAGTACCATGGTGCACCACTCTTCAGCGATGGGAAGTCGAAGACGGGCCAGGGTAACCCCGTTTTACCGTAAAAATCCACGTGTCGAAAAAACGAAGGGTAAAAAACTTACGAGACCCGATTGAGATTCGGGTTGTCCTTTTTGGGCATTAATCTATCCTTTGACGGCTGAAAGCTTTCAAAGCCGTAGAACTCATCGAGGCCTTCGTTTTGAAAGGTTGTGGCTCCCGTAACTCTAAACGAGCAAGAAGTTATGGCCGTCCGAATAATCGATATCTACAGGGTGCAACATTCACAGTGCAAGGTGCAACATCCGTCCGAAATGGCGAAACAGTGCCGTACGACCTTCAGAAATTCGTGCGTGGATTTGAAACGGAATAGTACCATGGTGCACCCTCTCCAGCGATGGTAAATCGAAGACCAGCCACCGTAATCCCGTTTTACCGTAAAAATCCACGTGTCGAAAAAACGAAGGGTAAAAAACTTACGAGACCCGATTGAGATTCGGGTTGTCCTTTTTAGGCATTAATCTATCCGTTGATGGCTGAAAGCTGTCAAAGCCGTAGAACTCATCGAGGTCTTCGTTTTGATAGGTTATGGCTCCCGTAACTCTAAACGAGCCAAAAATTATGGCCGTCCGAATAATCGATATCTACAGGGTGCAACATCCACGGTGCGATGTGCAACATCCGTCCGAAATGGCGAAACAGTGTCGTACGACCTTGAGAAATTCGTGCATGGATTTGAAACGGAACAGTACCATGGTGCACCACTCTACAACGATGGTAAATCGGAGACCAGCCACCGTAATCCCGTTTTGCCGTAAAAATCCACGTGTCGAAAAAACGAATGGTAAAAAACTTACGAGACCCGATTGAGATTCGGGTTGTCCTTTTTGGGCATTAATCTATCCTTTGATGGCTGAAAGCTGTCAAAGCCGTAGAACTCATCGAGGCCTTCGTTTTGACAGGTTATGGCTCCCGTAACTCTAAACGAGCAAGAAGTTATGGCCGTCCGAATAATCGATATCTACAGGGTGCAACATCTACGGTGCAAGGTGCAACATCCGTCCGAAAATGGCAAAACAGTGCCCTACGACCTTTAGAAATTCGTGCATGGATTCGAAACGGAACAGTACCATGATGCACCACTTCCCAGCGATGGTAAATCGAAGACCAGCCGCCGTAATCCCGTTTTACCGTAACAATCCACGTGTCGAAAAAACGAAGGGTAAAAAACTTACGAGACCTGATTGGGATTCGGGTTGTCCTTTTTGGGCATTAATCTATCCATTGACGGCTTAAAGCTGTCAAAGCCATAGAACTCATCGAGGCCTCCGTTTTGACAGGTTATGGCTCACTTAACTCTAAACGAGCCAGAAGTTATGGCCGTCCGAATAATCGATATCTACAGGGTGCAACATCCACGGTGCTAGGTGCAACATTCGTCCGAAATGGCGAAACAGTGCCGTACGACCTTGAGAAATTCGTGCATGGATTTGAAATGGAACAGTACCATGGTGCACCACCCTTCAGCGATGGTAAATCGAAGACCGGCCACCGTATTCCCGTTTTACCGTAAAAATCCACGTGTCGAAAAAACGAAGGGTAAAAAACTTACGAGACCCGATTGAGATTCGGGTTGTCCTTTTTGGGCATTAATCTATCCGTTGATGGCTGAAAGCTGTCAAAGCCGTAGAACTCATCGAGGCCTTCGTTTTGTTAGGTTATGGCTCCCGTAACTCTAAACGAGCCAGAAGTTATGGCCGTCCGAATAATCGATATCTACAGAGTGCAACATCCACGGTGCAAGGTGCAACATCCATCCGAAATGGCAAAATAGTGTCGTACGACCTTGAGAAATTCGTGCATGGATTTGAAACGGAATAGTACCATGGTGCACCACTCTACAGCGATGGTAAATCGAAGACAACCACCGTAATCCCGTTTTGCCGTAAAAATCCACGTGCCGAAAAAACGAAGGGTAAAAAAACTTACGAGACCCGATTGAGATTCGGGTTGTCCTTTTTGGGGATTAATCTATCCTTTGACAGCTGAAAGCTATCAAAGCCGTAGAACTCATCGAGGCCTTCGTTTTGACAGGTTATGGCTCCCGTAACTCTAAACGAGCCAGATGTTACGGCCGTCCGAATAATCGATATCTACAGGGTGCAACATCCACGGTGCAAGGTGCAACATCCGTCCGAAATGGCGAAACAGTGCCGTACGACTTTTAGAAATGCGTGCATGGATTTGAAACGGAACAGTCTCATGGTGCACCACTCTTCAGCGATGGGAAGTCGAAGACGGGCCACCGTAATCCCGTTTTACCGTAAAAATCCACGTGTCGAGAAAACGAAGGGTAAAAAATTTACGAGACCCGATTGAGATTCGGGTTGTCCTTTTTGGGCACTAATCTATCCGTTGATAGCTGAAAGCTGTCAAAGCCGTAGAACTCATCGAGGCCTTCGTTTTGACAGGTTATGGCTCCCGTAACTCTAAACGAGCCAGAAGTTATGGCCGTCCGAATAATCGATATCTACAGGGTGCAACATCCACGGTGTAAGGTGCAACATCCGTCCGAAATGGAGAAACAGTGCCGTACGACTTTTAGAAATTCGTGCATGGATTTGAAACGGAACAGTACCATGGTGCACCACTCTTCAGCGATGGGAAGTCGAAGACGGGCCAGGGTAATCCCGTTTTACCGTAAAAATCCACGTGTCGAAAAAACGAAGGGTAAAAAACTTACGAGACCCGATTGAGATTCGGGTTGTCCTTTTTGGGCATTAATCTATCCTTTGACGGCTGAAAGCTTTCAAAGCCGTAGAACTCATCGAGGCCTTCGTTTTGAAAGGTTATGGCTCCCGTAACTCTAAACGAGCAAGAAGTTATGGCCGTCCGAATAATCGATATCTACAGGGTGCAACATTCACAGTGCAAGGTGCAACATCCGTCCGAAATGGCGAAACAGTGTCGTACGACCTTTAGAAATTCGTGCGTGGATTTGAAACGGAATAGTACCATGGTGCACCACTCTCCAGCGATGGTAAATCGAAGACCAGCCACCGTAATCCCGTTTTACCGTAAAAATCCACGTGTCGAAAAAACGAAGGGTAAAAAACTTACGAGACCCGATTGAGATTCGGGTTGTCCTTTTTGGGCATTAATTTATCCGTTGACGGCTGAAAGCTGTCAAAGCCGTAGAACTCATCGAGGGCTTCGTTTATACAGGTTAAGGCTCCCGTAACTCTAAACGAGCGAGAAGTTATGGCCGTCCGAATAATCGATATCTACAGGGTGCAACATCCACGGTGCAAGGTGCAACATCCGTCCGAAATGGCGAAACAGTGCCGTACGACCTTGAGAAATTCGTGCATGGATTTGAAACGGAACAGTACCATGGTGCACCACTCTCCAGCGATGGTAAATCGAAGACCAGCCACCGTAATCCCGTTTTACCGTAAAAATCCACGTGTCGAAAAAACGAAGGGTAAAAAACTTACGAGACCCGATTTAGATCCGGGTTGTCCTTTTTGGGCATTAATCTATCCGTTGACGGCTAAAAGCTATCAAAGCCGTAGAACTCATCGAGGCCTTAGTTTTGACAGGTTATGGCTCCCGTAACTCTGAACGAGCCAGAATTTACGGCCGTCCGAATAATCGATATCTACAGGGTGCAACATCCACGGTGCAAGGTGCAACATCCGTCCAAAATGGCAAAACAGTGCCGTACGACTTTTAGAAATGCGTGCATGGATTTGAAACGGAACAGTACCATGGTGCACCACTCTTCAGCGATGGGAAGTCGAAGACGGCCACCGTAATCCCGTTTTCCCGTAAAAATCCACGTGTCGAAAAAACGAAGGGTAAAAAACTTACGAGACCCGATTGAGATTCGGGTTGTCCTTTTTGGGCACTAATCTATCCGTTGACGGCTGAAAGCTGTCAAAGCCGTAGAACTCATCGAGGCCTTCGTTTTGACAGGTTATGGCTCCCGTAACTCTAAACGAGCCAGAAGTTATGGCCGTCCGAATAATCAATATCTACAGGGTGCAACATCCACGGTGTATGGTGCAACATCCGTCCGAAATGGAGAAACAGTGCCGTACGACTTTTGGAAATTCATGCATGGATTTGAAATGGAACAATACCATGGTGCACCACTCTTCAGCGATGGGAAGTCGAAGACGGGCCATGGTAATCCCGTTTTACCGTAAAAATCCACGTGTCGAAAAAACGAAGGGTAAACAACTTACGAGACCCGATTGAGATTCGGGTTGTCCTTTTTGGGCGTTAATCTATCCTTTGACGGCTGAAAGCTTTCAAAGCCGTAGAACTCATCGAGGCCTTCGTTTTGAAAGGTTATGGATCTCGTAACTCTAAACGAGCAAGAAGTTATGGCCGTCCAAATAATCGATATCTACAGGGTGCAACATTCACAGTGCAAGGTGCAATATCCGTCCGAAATGGCGAAACAGTGCCGTACGACCTTTAGAAATTCGTGCGTGGATTTGAAACGGAATAGTACCATGGTGCACCACTCTCCAGCGATGGTAAATCGAAGACCAGCCACCGTAATCCCGTTTTACCGTAAAAATCCACGTGTCGAAAAAACGAAGGGTAAAAAATTACGAGACCCGATTGAGATTCGGGTTGTCCTGTTTGGGCATTAATCTATCCGTTGACGGCTGAAAGCTGTCAATGCCGTAGAACTCATCGAGGCCTTCGTTTAGACAGGTTAAGTCTCCCGTAACTCTAAACGAGCCAGAAGTTATGGCCGTCCGAATAATCGATATCTACAGGGTGCAACATCCACGGTGCAAGGTGCAACATCCGTCCGAAATTGCGGAACAGTGTCGTACGACCTTGAGAAATTCGTGCATGGATTTGAAACGGAACAGTACCATGGTGCACCACTCTACAGCGATGGTATATCGAAGACCAGCTACCGTAATCCCGTTTTGCCGTAAAAATCCACGTGCCGAAAAAACGAAGGGTAAAAAACTTACGAGACCCGATTGAGATTCGGGTTGTCCTTTTTGGGGAATAATCTATCCTTTGACGGCTGAAAGCTGTCAAAGCCATAGAACTCATCGAGGCCTTCGTTTTGACAGGTTATGGCTCCCGTAACTCTAAACGAGCAAGAAGTTATGGCCGTCCGAATAATCGATATCTACAGGGTGCAACATCCACGGTGCAAGGTGCAACATCCGTCCGAAATGGCGAAACAATGCCGTACGACCTTTAGAAATTCATGCATGGATTCGAAACGGAACAGTACCATTATGCACCACTCTCCAGCGATGGTAAATCGAAGACCAGCCGCCGTAATCCCGTTTTACCGTAAAAATCCACGTGTCGAAAAAACGAAGGGTAAAAAACATACGAGACCGGATTGAGATTCGGGTTGTCCTTTTTGGGCATTAATCTATCCATTGACGGCTTAAAGCTGTCAAAGACATAGAACTCATCGAGGCCTTCGTTTTGACAGGTTATGGCTCACTTAACTCTAAACGAGCCAGAAGTTATGGCCGTCCGAATAATCGATATCTACAGGGTGCAACATCCACGGTGCTAGGTGCAACATCCGTCCGAAATGGCGAAACAGTGCTGTACGACCTTGAGAAATTCGTGCATGGATTTGAAACGGAACAGTACCATGGTGCACCACTCTTCAGCGATGGTAAATCGAAGACCAGCCGCCGTAATCCCGTTTTACCGTAAAAATCCACGTGTCGAAAAAACGAAGGGTAAAAAACTTACGAGACCCGATTGAGATTCCGGTTGTCCTTTTTGGACATTAATATATCCGTTGACGGCTGAAAGCCGTCAAAGCCGTAGAACTCATCGAGACCTTCGTTTTGACAGGTTATGGCTCCCGTTACTCTAAACGAGCGAGAAGTTATGGCCGTTCGAATAATCGATATCTACAAGGTGCAACATCCACGGTGCAAGGTGCAACATCCGTCCGAAATGGCGAAACAGTGCCGTATGACTTTTAGAAATGCGTGCATGGATTTGAAACGGAACAGTACCATGGTGCACTACTAACCAGCGATGGGAAGTCGAAGACGGGCCACGGTAATCCGGTTTTACCGTAAAAATCCACGTGTCGAAAAAACGAAGGGTAAGAAACCTACGAGACCCAGCTGAGATTCGGGTTGTCCTTTTTTGGCATTAATCTATCCGTAGACGGCTGAAAGCTGTCAAACCTGTAGAACTCATCGAGGCCTTCGTTTTGACAGGTTATGGCTCCCGTAACTCTAAACGAGCCAGAAGTTATGGTCGTCCGAATAATCGATGTCTACAGGGTGCAACATCCACGGTGCAAGGTGCAACATCCATCTGAAAAGGCGAAACAGTGCCGTACGACTTTTAGAAATGCGTGCATGGATTTGAAATGGAACAGTACCATGGTGCACTACTCTTCAGCGATGGGAAGTCGAAGACGGGCCACGGTAATCCCGTTTTACCGTAAAAATCCACGTGTCGAAAAAACGAAGGGTAAAAAACTTACGAGACCCGATTGAGATTCGGGTTGTGCTTTTTGGTACTAATCTATCCGTTGACGGCTGAAACCTGTAAAAGCCGTAGAACTCATCGAGGACTTCGTTTTGACAGGTTATGGCTCCCGTAACTCTTAACGAGCCAGAAGTTATTGCCGTCCGAATAATCGATATCTACAGGGTGCAACATCCACGGTGCAAGGTGCAACATCCGTCCGAAATTACGAAACAGTGCCGTACGACCTTTAGAAATTCGTGCATGGATTTGAAACGGAACAGTACCATGGTGCACGACTCTCCAGCGATGGGAAGTCGAAGACGGGCCACGGAAATCTCGTTTTACCGTAAAAATCCACGTGTCGAAAAAACGAAGGGTAAAAAACTTACGAGACCCGATTGAGATTCGGGTTGTCCTTTTTGGTACTAATCTATCCGTTGACGGCTGAAACCTATCAAAGCCGTAGAACTCATCGAGGCCTTCGTTTTGACAGGTTATGGCTCCCGTAACTCTTAACGAGCCAGAAGTTATTACCGTCCGAATAATCGATATCTATAGGGTGCAACATCCACGGTGCAAGGTGCAACATCCGTCCGAAATTACGAAACAGTGTCGTACGACCTTTAGAAATTCGTGCATGGATTTGAAACGGAACAATACCATGGTGCACCACTCTCCAGCGATGGTAAATCGAAGATCAGCCACCGTAATCCCGTTTTACGGCAAAAATCCACGTGTCGAAAAAACGAAGGGTAAAAAACTTACGAGACCCGATTGAGATTCGGGTTGTCCTTTTTTGGCATTAATCTATCCGTTGACGGCTGAAAGCTGTCATAGCCGTAGAACTCATCGAGGCCTTCGTTTTGATGGGTTATGGCTCCCGTAACTCTTAACGAGCCAGAAGTTATGGCCGTCCGAATAATCGATATCTACAGGGTGCAACATCCACGGTGCAAGGTGCGACATCCGTCCGAAATTACGAAACAGTGCCGTACGACCTTTAGAAATGCGTGCATGGATTTGAAACGGAATAGTACCATGGTGCACCACTCTCCAGCTATGGCAAATCGAAGACCAGCCACCGTAATCCCGTTTTACCGTAAAAATACACGTGTCGAAAAAACGAAGGGTTAAAAACTTACGAGACCCGATTGAGATTCGGGTTGTCCTTTTTGGGCATTAATCTATCCGTTGATGGCTGAAAGCTATCAAAGCCGTAGAACTTATCGAGGCCTTCCTTTGGATAGGTTATGGCTCCCGTAACTCAAAACGAGCCAGAAGTTATGGCCGTCCGAATAATCGATATCCACAGGGTGCAACATCCACGGTGCAAGGTGCAACATCCGTCCGAAATGGCAAAACAGTGCCGTACAACCTTTAGAAATGCGTGCATGGATTTGAAACGGAACAGTACCATGGTGCACCACTCTCCAGCTATGGTAAATCGAAGACCAGCCACCGTAATCCCGCTTTACCGTAAAAATCCACGTGTCGAAAAAACGAAGGGTAAAAAACTTACGAGACCCGATTGAGATTCGGGTTGTCCTTTTTGGGCATTAATCTGTCCGTTGACGGCTGAAAGCTGTCAAAGCCGTAGAACTCATCGAGGCCTTCGTTTTGACAGGTTATGGCTACCATAACTCTAAACGAGCGAGAAGTTATGGCCGTCCGAATAATCGATATCTACAGGGTGCAACATCCACGGTGCAAGGTGCAACATCCGTCCGAAATGGCGAAACAGTGCCGTATGACTTTTAGAAATGCGTGCATGGATTTGAAACGGAACGGTACCAAGGTGAACCACTCACCAGCGATGGGAAGTCGAAGACGGGCCACAATAATCCCGTTTTACCGTAAAAATCCACGTGTCGAAAAAACGAAGGATAAAAAACTTACGAGACCCGATTGAGAGTCGGGTTGTCCTTTTTGGGCATTAATCTATCCGTTGACGGCTGAAAGCTGTCAAAGCCGTAGAACTCATCGAGGCCTTCGTTTTGACAGGTTATGGCTCCCGTAACTCTAAACGAGCCAGATGTTATGGCCGTCCGAATAATCAATGTCTACAGGGTGCAACAACCACGGTGCAAGGTGCAACATCCGTCCGAAATGGCGAAAAGTGCCGTACGACCTTTAGAAATGCGTGCATGGATTTGAAATGGAACAGGACCATGGTGTACCACTCTTCAGCGATGGGAAGTCGAAGATGGGCCACCGTAATCCCGTTTTACCGTAAAATCCACCTGTCGAAAAAACGAAGGGTAAAAAACTTACGAGACCCGATTGAGATTCGGGTTGTCCTTTTTGGGCATTAATCTATCCGTTGACGGCTGAAAGCTATCAAAGCCGTAGAACTCATCGAGGCCTTCGTTTTGACAGGTTATGGCTCCCGTAACTCTAAACGAGTGAGAAGTTATGGCCGTCCGAATAATCGATATCTACAGGGTGCAACATCCACAGTGCAAGGTGCGACATCCGTCCGAAATGGCGAAATAGTGTCGTATGACTTTTAGAAATTCGTGCATGGATTTGAAACGGAACAGTACCATGGTGCACCACTCTCCAGCGATGGAAAGTCGAAGACGGGCCACGGTAATCCCGTTTTACCGTAAAAATCCACGTGTCGAAAAAACGAAGGGTAAAAAACTTACGAGACCCGATTGAGATTCGTGTTGTCCATTTTGGGCATTAATCTATCCATTGACGGCTGAAAGCTGTAAAAGCCGTAGAACTCATCGAGGCCTTCTTTTGACAGGTTATGGCTCCCGTAACTCTAAACGAGCCAGATGTTATGGCCGTCCGAATAATCGATGTCTACAGGGTGCAACAACCACGGTGCAAGGTGCCACATCCGTCCGAAATGGCGAAACAGTGCCGTACGACTTTTAGAAATGCGTACATGGATTTGAAATGGAACAGTACCATGGTGCACCACTCTTCAGCGATGGGAAGTCGAAGACGAGCCACCGTAATCCCGTTTTACCGTAAAAATCCACGTGTCGAAAAATCGAAGGGTAAAAAACTTACGAGACCCGATTGAGATTCGGGTTGTCCTTTTTGGGTACTAATCTATCCGTTGACGGCTGAAAGCCGTCAAAGCCGTAGAACTCATCGAGGCCTTCGTTTTGACAGGTTATGGCTCCCGTAACTCTAAACGAGCCAGAAGTTATGGCCGTCCGAATAATCGATATCTACAGGGTGCAACATCCACGGTGCAAGGTGCAACATCCGTACGAAATGGCGAAACAGTGCCGTACGATTTTTAGAAATTCGTGCATGGATTTGAAACGGAACAGTACCATGGTGCACCACTCTTCAACGGCGGGAAGTCGAAGACGGGCCAGGGTAATCCCGTTTTACCGTAAAAATCCACGTGTCGAAAAAACGAAGGGTAAAAAACTTATGAGACCCGATTGAGATTCGGGTTGTCCTTTTTGGGCATTAATCTATCCTTTGACGGCTGAAAGCTTTCAAAGCCGTAGAACTCATCGAGGCCTTCGTTTTTACAGGTTATGGCTCCCGTAACTGTAAACGAGCAAGAAGTTATGGCCGTCCGAATAATCGATATCTACAGGGTGCAACATTCACAGTGCAAGGTGCAACATCCGTCCGAAATGGCGAAACAGTGCCGTACGACCTTTAGAAATTCGTGCGTGGATTTGAAACGGAATAGTACCATGGTGCACCACTCTCCAGCGATGGTAAATCGAAGACCAGCCACCGTAATCCCGTTTTACCGTAAAAATCCACGTGTCGAAAAAACGAAGGGTAAAAAACTTACGAGACCCGATTGAGATTCGGGTTGTCCTTTTTGGGCATTAATCTATCCGTTGACGGCTGAAAGCTGTCAAAGCCGTAGAACTCATCGAGGCCTTCGTTTTGACAGGTTAAGGCTCCCGTAACTCTAAACGAGCGAGAAGTTATGGCCGTCCGAATAATCGATATCTACAGGGTGCAACATCCACGGTGCAAGGTGCAACATCCGTCCGAAATGGCGAAACAGTGCTGTACGACCTTGAGAAATTCGTGCATGGATTTGAAATGGAACAGTACCATGGTGCACCACTCTCCAGCGATGGTAAATCGAAGACCAGCCACCGTAATCCCGTTTTACCGTAAAAATCCACGTGTCAAAAAAACGAAGGGTAAAAAACTTACGAGACCCGATTGAGATTCGGGTTGTCCTTTTTGGTCATTAATCTATCCGTTGACGGCTGAAAGCTGTCAAAGCCGTAGAACTCATCGAGGCCTTCGTTTTGACAGGTTATTGCTCCCGTAACTCTAAACGAGCGAGAAGTTATGGCCGTCCGAATAATCGATATCTACAGGGTGCAACATCGACGGTGCAAGGTGCAACATCCGTCCGAAATGGCGAAATAGTGCCGTACGACCTTTAGAAATTCGTGCATGGATTTGAAACGGAACAGTACCATGGTGCACCACTCTCCAGTGATGGTAAATCGAAGACCAGCCACCGTAATCCCGTTTTACCGTAAAAATCCACGTGTCGAAAAAACGAAGGGTAAAAAACTTACGAGACCCGATTGAGATTCGGGTTGTCCTTTTTGGGCATTAATCTATCCGTTGATGGCTGAAAGCAATCAAAGCCGTAGAACTCATCGAGGCCTTCGTTTTGATAGGTTATGGCTCCCGTGACTCTAAACGAGCCAGAAGTTATGGCCGTCCGAATAATCGGGGTGCAACATCCACGGTGCAAGGTTCAACATCCGTCCGAAATGGCGAAACAGTGTCGTACGACCTTGAGAAATTCGTGCATGGATTTGAAACGGAACAGTACCATGGTGCACCACTCTACAGCGATGGTAAATCGAAGACCAGCCACCGTAATCCCGTTTTGCCGTAAAAATCCACGTGTCGAAAAAACGAAGGGTAAAAAAGTTACGAGACCCGATTGAGATTCGAGTTGTCCTTTTTGGGCATTAATCTACCCTTTGACGGCTGAAAGCTGTCAAAGCCGTAGAACTCATCGAGGCCTTCGTTTTGACAGGTTATGGCTCCCGTAACTCTAAACGAGCAAGAAGTATTGGCCGTCCGAATAATCGATATCTACAGGGTGCAACATCCACGGTGCAAGGTGCAACATCCGTCCGAAATGGCGAAACAGTGTCGTACGACCTTTAGAAATTCGTGCATGGATTTGAAACGGAACAGTACCATGGTGCACCACTCTCCAGCGATGGTAAATCGAAGACCAGCCGCCGTAATCCCGTTTTACCGTAAAAATCCACGTCTCGAAAAAACGAAGGGTAAAAAACTTACGAGACCTGATTGAGATTCGGGTTGTCCTTTTTGGGCATTAATCTATCCATTGACGGCTTAAAGCTGTCAAAGCCATAGAACTCATCGAGGCCTTCGTTTTGACAGGTTATGGCTCACTTAACTCTAAACGAGCCAGAAGTTATGGCCGTCCGAATAATCGATATCTACAGGGTGCAACATCCACGGTGCTAGGTGCAACATCCGTCCGAAATGGCGAAACAGTGCCGTACGACCTTGACAAATTCATGCATGGATTTGAAACGGAACAGTACCATGGTGCACCACTCTTCAGCGATGGTAAATCGAAGACCAGCCACCGTAATCCCGTTTTACCGTAAAAATCCACGTGTCGAAAAAACGAAGGGTAAAAAACTTACGAGACCCGATTGAGATCCGGGTTGTCCTTTTTGGGCATTAATCTATCCGTTGATGGCTGAAAGCTGTCAAAGCCGTAGAACTCATCGAGGCCTTCGTTTTGACAGGTTATGGCTCCCGTAACTCTAAACGAGCCAGATGTTATGGCCGTCCGAATAATCGATGTCTACAGGGTGCAACAACCACGATGCAAGGTGCAACATCCGTCCGAAATGGCGAAACAGTGCCGTACGACTTTTAGAAATGCGTGCATGGATTTGAAACGGAACAGTACCATGGTGCACCACTCTTCAGCGATGGGAAGTCGAAGACGGGCCACCGTAATCCCGTTTTACCATAAAAATCCACGTTTCGAAAAAACGAAGGGTAAAAAACTTATGAGCCCCGATTGAGATTCGGGTTCTCCTTTTTGGGCACAAATCTATCCGTTGACGGCTGAAAGCTGTCAAAGCCGTAGAACTCATCGAGGCCTTCGTTTTGACAGGTTATGGTTCCCGTAACTCTAAACGAGCCAGAAGTTATGGCCGTCCGAATAATCGATATCTACAGGGTGCAACATCCACGGTGCAAGGTGCAACATCCATCTGAAATGGCGAAACAGTGCCGTACGACTTTTAGAAATTCGTGCATGGATTTGAAACGGAAAGGTACCATGGTGCACCACTCTTCAGCGATGGGAAGTGGAAGACGGGCCAGGGCAATCCCGTTTTACCGTAAAAATGCACGTGTCGAAAAAACGAAGGGTAAAAAACTTACGAGACCCGATTGAGATTCGGGTTGTCCTTTTTGGGCATTAATCTATCCTTTGACGGCTGAAAGCTTTCAAAGCCGTAGAACTCATCGAGGCCTTCGTTTTGACAGGTTATGGCTCCCGTAACTCTAAACGAGTAAGAAGTTATGGCCGTCCGAATAATCGAAATCTACAGGGTACAACATTCACAGTGCAAGGTGCAACATCCGTCCGAAATGGCGAAACAGTGCCGTACGACCTTTAGAAATTCGTGCATGGATTTGAAACGGATTAGTACCATGGTGCACCACTCTCCAGCGATGGTAAATCGAAGACCAGCCACCGTAATCCCGATTTACCATAAAAATCCACGTGTCGAAAAAACGAAGGGTAAAAAACTTACGAGACCCGATTGAGATTCGGGTTGTCCTTTTTGGGCATTAATCTATCCGTTGACGGCTGAAAGCGGTCAAAGCCGTAGAACTCATCGAGGCCTTCGTTTTGACAGGTTAAGGCTCCCGTAACTCTAAACGAGCGAGAAGTTATGGTCGTCCGAATAATCGATATCTACAGGGTACAACATCCACGGTGCAAGGTGCAACATCCGTCCGAAATGGCGAAATAGTGTCGTACGACCTTTAGAAATTCGTGCATGGATTCGAAACAGTACCATGATGCACCACTCTCCAGCGATGGTAAATCGAAGACCAGCCGCCGTAATCCCATTTTACCGTAAAAATCCACGTCTCGAAAAAACGAAGGGTAATAAACTTACGAGACCTGATTGAGATTCGAGTTGTCCTTTTTGGGCATTAATCTATCCATTGACGGCTTAAAGCTGTCAAAGCCATAGAACTCATCGAGGCCTTCGTTTTGACAGGTTATGGCTCACTTAACTCCAAACGAGCCAGAAGTTATGGCCGTCCGAATAATCGATATCTACAGGGTGCAACATCCACGGTGCTAGGTGCAACATCCGTCCGAAATGGCGAAACAGTGCCGTACGACCTTGAGAAATTCATGCATGGATTTCAAACGGAACAGTACCATGGTGCACCACTCTTCAGCGATGGTAAATCGAAGAAGTCCAGCCACCGTAATCCCGTTTTACCGTAAAAATCCACGTGTCGAAAAAACGAAGGGTAAAAAACTTACGAGACCCGATTGAGATTCGGGTTGTCCTTTTTGGGCATTAATATATCTGTTGATGGCTGAAAGCTGTCAAAGCCGTAGAACTCATCGAGGCCTTCTTTTTGACAGGTTATGGCTCCCGTAACTCTAAACGAGCGAGAAGTTATGGCCGTTCGAATAATCGATATCTACAGGGTGCAACATCCACAGTGCAAGGTGCAACATCCGTCTGAAATGGCGAAACAGTGCCGTATGACTTTTAGAAATGCGTGCATGGATTTGAAACGGAACAGTACCATGGTGCACCACTCACCAGCGATGGGAAGTCGAAGACGGGCCACGGTAATCCCGTTTTACCGTAAAAATCCACGTGTCGAAAAATCGAAGGGTAAAAAAATTACGAGACCCGATTGAGATTCGGGTTATCCTTTTTGGGCATTAATCTATCCGTTGATGGCTGAAAGCTGTCAAAGCCGTAGAACTCTTCGAGGCCTTCGTTTTGACAGGTTATGGCTCCCGTAACTCTAAACGAGCCAGATGTTATGGCCGTCCGAATAATCGATGTCTACAGGGTGCAACAACCACGGTGCAAAGTGCAACATCCGTCCGAAATGGCGAAAAGTGCCGTACGACCTTTAGAAATGCGTGCAACGATTTGAAACAGAACAGTACCACTGTGTACCACTCTTCAGCGATGGGAAGTCGAAGACGGGCCACCGTAATCCCGTTTTACCGTAAAAATCCACCTGTCGAAAAAACGAAGGGCAAAAAACTTACGAGACGCGATTGAGATTCGGGTTGTCCTTTTTGGGCATTAATATATCCGTTGACGGCTGAAAGCTGTCAAAGCCGTAGAACTCATCGAGGCCTTCGTTTTGACAGGTTATGGCTCCCGCAACTCTAAACGAGCGAGAAGATATGGCCGTCCGAATAATCGATATCTACAGGTGCAACATCCACGGTGCAAGGTGCAACATCCGTCCGAAATGGTGAAACAGTGCCGTATGACTTTTAGAAATGCGTGCATGGATTTAAAACGGAACAGTACCATGGTGCACCACTCACCAGCTATAGTAAATCGAAGACCAGCCACCGTAATCCCGGTTTACCGTAAAAATCCACGTGTCGAAAAAACGAAGGGTAAGAAACTTACGAGACCCGATTGAGATTCGGGTTGTCCTTTTTGGGCATTAATCTATCCGTTGATGGCTGAAAGCTATCAAAGCCGTAGAACTTATCGATGCCTTCCTTTTGATAGGTTATGGCTCCCGTAACTCAAAACGAGCCAGAAGTTATGGCCGTCCGAATAATCGATATCCACAGGGTGCAACATCCACGGTACAAGGTGCAACATCCGTCCGAAATGGCGAAACAGTGTCGTACGACCTTTAGAAATGCGTGCATGGATTTGAAACGGAACAGTACCATGGTGCACCACTCTCCAGCTATAGTAAATCGAAGACCAGCCACCGTAATCCCGCTTTACCGTAAAATCCACGTGTCGAAAAAACGAAGGGTAAAAAACTTACGAGACCCGATTGAGATTCGGGTTGTCCTTTTTGGGCATTAATCTATCCGTTGATGGCTGAAAGCTATCAAAGCCGTAGAACTTATCGATGCCTTCCTTTTGATAGGTTATGGCTCCCGTAACTCAAAACGAGCCAGAAGTTATGGCCGTCCGAATAATCGATATCCACAGGGTGCAACATCCACGGTACAAGGTGCAACATCCGTCCGAAATGGCGAAACAGTGTCGTACGACCTTTAGAAATGCGTGCATGGATTTGAAACGGAACAGTACCATGGTGCACCACTCTCCAGCTATAGTAAATCGAAGACCAGCCATCGTAATCCCGCTTTACCGTAAAATCCACGTGTCGAAAAAACGAAGGGTAAAAAACTTACGAGACCCGATTGAGATTCGGGTTGTCCTTTTTGGGCATTAATCTCTCCGTTGACGGCTGAAAGCTGTCAAAGCCGTAGAACTCATCGAGGCCTTCGTTTTGACAGGTTATGGCTCCCATAACTCTAAACGAGCGAGAAGTTATGGTCGTCCGAATAATCGATATCTATAGGGTGCAACATCCACGGTGCAAGGTGCAACATCCGTCCGAAATGGCGAAACAGTGCCGTATGACTTTTAGAAATGCGTGCACGGATTTGAAATGGAACGGTACCATGGTGCACCACTCACCAGCGATGGGAAGTCGAAGACGGGCCACGATAATCCCGTTTTACCGTAAAAATCCACGTGTCGAAAAAACGAAGGGTAAAAAACTTACGAGACCCGATTGAGATTCGGGTTGTCCTTTTTGGGCATTAATCTATCCGTTGACGGCTGAAAGCCGTCAAAGCCGTAGAACTCATCGAGGCCTTCGTTTTGACAGGTTATGGCTCCCGTAACTCTAAACGAGCCAGATGTTATGGCCGTCCGAATAATCAATGTCTACAGGGTGCAACAACCACGGTGCAAGGTGCAACATCCGTCCGAAATGGAGAAAAGTGCCGTACGACCTTTAGAAATGCGTACATGGATTTGAAACGCAACAGTACCATGGTGTACCACTCTTCAGCTATGGGAAGTCGAAGACGGGCCACCGTAATCCCGTTTTACCGTAAAAATCCACCTGTCGAAAAAACGAAGGGTAAAAAACTTACGAGACCCGATTGAGATTCGGGTTGTCCTTTTTGGGCATTAATCTATCCGTTGATGGCTGAAATCTATCAAAGCCGTAGAACTTATCGAGGCCTTCCTTTTGATAGGTTATGGCTCCCGTAACTCAAAACGAGCCAGAAGTTATGGCCGTCCGAATAATCGATATCCACAGGGTGCAACATCCACGGTACAAGGTGCAACATCCGTCCGAAATGGCGAAACAGTGTCGTGCGACCTTTAGAAATGCGTGCATGGATTTGAAACGGAACAGTACCATGGTGCACCACTCTCCAGCTATGGTAAATCGAAGACCAGCCACCGTAATCCCGTTTTACCGTAAAAATCCACGTGTCGAAAAAACGAAGGGTAAAAAACTTACGAGACCCGATTGAGATTCGGGTTGTCCTTTTTGGGCATTAATCTATCCGTTGATGGCTGAAAGCGATCAAAGCCGTAGAACTTATCGATGCCTTCCTTTTGATAGGTTATGGCTCCCGTAACTCAAAACGAGCCAGAAGTTATGGCCGTCCGAATAATCGATATCCACAGGGTGCAACATCCACGGTACAAGGTGCAACATCCGTCCGAAATGGCGAAACAGTGTCGTACGACCTTTAGAAATGCGTGCATGGATTTGAAACGGAACAGTACCATGGTGCACCACTCTCCAGCTATAGTAAATCGAAGACCAGCCACCGTAATCCCGCTTTACCGTAAAATCCACGTGTCGAAAAAACGAAGGGTAAAAAACTTACGAGACCCGATTGAGATTCGGGTTGTCCTTTTTGGGCATTAATCTCTCCGTTGACGGCTGAAAGCTGTCAAAGCCGTAGAACTCATCGAGGCCTTCGTTTTGACAGGTTATGGCTCCCATAACTCTAAACGAGCGAGAAGTTATGGCCGTCCGAATAATCGATATCTATAGGGTGCAACATCCACGGTGCAAGGTGCAACATCCGTCCGAAATGGCGAAACAGTGCCGTATGACTTTTAGAAATGCGTGCACGGATTTGAAACGGAACGGTACCATGGTGCACCACTCACCAGCGATGGGAAGTCGAAAACGGGCCACGATAATCCCGTTTTACCGTAAAAATCCACGTGTCGAAAAAACGAAGGGTAAAAAACTTACGAGACCCGATTGAGATTCGGGTTGTCCTTTTTGGGCATTAATCTATCCGTTGACGGCTGAAAGCCGTCAAAGCCGTAGAACTCATCGAGGCCTTCGTTTTGACAGGTTATGGCTCCCGTAACTCTAAACGAGCCAGATGTTATGGCCGTCCGAATAATCAATGTCTACAGGGTGCAACAACCACGGTGCAAGGTGCAACATCCGTCCGAAATGGAGAAAAGTGCCGTACGACCTTTAGAAATGCGTACATGGATTTGAAACGCAACAGTACCATGGTGTACCACTCTTCAGCTATGGGAAGTCGAAGACGGGCCACCGTAATCCCGTTTTACCGTAAAAATCCACCTGTCGAAAAAACGAAGGGTAAAAAACTTACGAGACCCGATTGAGATTCGGGTTGTCCTTTTTGGGCATTAGTCTATCCGTTGATGGCTGAAATCTATCAAAGCCGTAGAACTTATCGAGGCCTTCCTTTTGATAGGTTATGGCTCCCGTAACTCAAAACGAGCCAGAAGTTATGCCCGTCCGAATAATCGATATCCACAGGGTGCAACATCCACGGTACAAGGTGCAACATCCGTCCGAAATGGCGAAACAGTGTCGTGCGACCTTTAGAAATGCGTGCATGGATTTGAAACGGAACAGTACCATGGTGCACCACTCTCCAGCTATAGTAAATCGAAGACCAGCCACCGTAATCCCGTTTTACCGTAAAAATCCACGTGTCGAAAAAACGAAGGGTAAAAAACTTACGAGACCCGATTGAGATTCGGGTTGTCCTTTTTGGGCATTAATCTATCCGTTGATGGCTGAAAGCTATCAAAGCCGTAGAACTTATCGATGCCTTCCTTTTGATAGGTTATGGCTCCCGTAACTCAAAACGAGCCAGAAGTTATGGCCGTCCGAATAATCGATATCCACAGGGTGCAACATCCACGGTACAAGGTGCAACATCCGTCCGATATTACGAAACAGTGCCGTACGACCTTTAGAAATGCGTGCATGGATTTGAAACGCAACAGTTCCATGGTGCACCACTCTCCAGCTATGGTAAATCGAAGACCAGCCACCGTAATCCCGTTTTACCGTAAAAATCCACGTGTCGAAAAAACGAAGGGTAAAAAACTTACGAGACCCGATTGAGATTCGGGTTTTCCTTTTTGGGCATTAATCTATCCGTTGACGGCTGAAAGCTGTCAAAGCCGTAGAACACATTGAGGCCTTCGTTTTGATAGGTTATGGCTCCCGTAACCCTAAACGCCAGATGTTATGGCCGTCCGAATAATCGATGTCTACAGGGTGCAACAACCACGGTGCAAGGTGCAACATCCGTCCGAAATGGCGAAACAGTGTCGTACGACTTTAAGAAATGCATGCATGGATTCGAAACGGAACAGTACCATGGTGCACCACTCTTCAGCGATGGGAAGACGAAGACGGGCCACCGTAATCCCGTTTTACCGTAAAAATCCACCTGTCGAAAAAACGAAGGGTAAAAAACTTACGAGACCCGATTGAGATTCGGGTTGTCCTTCTTGGGCACTAATCTAACCGTTGATGACTGAAAGCTGTCAAAGCCGTAGAACTCATCGAGGCCTTCATTTTGACAGGTTATGGCTCCCGTAACTCTAAACGAGCCAGAAGTTATGGCCGTCCGAATAATCGATATCTACAGGGTGCTACATCCACGGTGCAAGGTGCAACATCCGTCCGAAATGGCGAAACAGTGCCGTACGACTTTTAGAAATTCATGCATGGATTTGAAACGGAACAGTACCATGGTGCACCACTCTTCAGCGATGGAAAGTCGAAGACGGGCCAGGGTAATCCCGTTTTACTGTAAAAATCCACGTGTCGAAAAAACGAAGGGTAAAAAACTTACGAGACCCGATTGAGATTCGGGTTGTCCTTTTTGGGCATCAATCTATCCGTTGACGGCTGAAAGCTGTCAAAGCCGTAGAACTCATCGAGGACTTCGTTTTGACCGGTTATGGCTCCCGTAACTCTAGACGAGCGAGAAGTTATGGCCGTCCGAATAATCGATATCTACAGGGTGCAACATCCACGGTGCAAGGTGCAACATCCGTCCGAAATAGCGAAACAGTGCCGTATGACTTTTAGAAATGCGTGCATGGTTTTGAAACGGAACAGTACCATGGTGCACCACTCTCCAGCGATGGGAAGTCGAAGACGGGCCACGGTAATCCGGTTTTACCGTAAAAATCCACGTGTCGAAAAAACGAAGGGTAAAAAACTAACGAGACCCGACTGAGATTCGGGTTGTCCTTTTTGGGCATTAATCTATCCGTAGACGGCTGAAAGCTTTCAAACCCGTAGAACTCATCGAGGCCTTCGTTTTGACAGGTTATGGCTCCCGTAACTCTAAACGAGCCAGAAGTTATGGCCGTCCAAATAATCGATGTCTACAGGGTGCAACATCCACGATGCAAGGTGCAACATCCGTCTGAAATAGCGAAACAGTGTCGTACGATTTTAGAAATGCGTGCATGGAGTTGAAACGGAACGGTACCATGGTGCACCACTCTTCAGCGATGGGAAGTCGAAGACGGGCCACCGAAATGCCGTTTTACCGTAAAAATCCACGCGTCGAAAAAACGAAGGGTAAAAAACTTACGAGACCCGATTGAGATTCGGGTTGTCCTTTTAGGGCACTAATCTATCCGTTGACGGCTGAAACCAGTCAAAGCCGTAGAACTCATCGAGGCCTTCGTTTTGACAAGTTATGGCTCCCGTAACTCTTAACGAGCCAGAAGTTATTGCCGTCCGAATAATCGATATCTACAGGGTGCAACATCCACGGTGCAAGGTGCAACATCCGTCCGAAATTACGAAACAGTGCCGTACGACCTTTAGAAATTCGTGCATGGATTTGAAATGGAACAGTACCATGGTGCACCACTCTCCAGCGATGGTATATCGAAGACAAGCCACCGTAATCCCGTTTTACCGTAAAAATCCACGTGTCGAAAAAACGAAGGGTAAAAAACTTACGAGATCCGATTGAGATTCGGGTTGTCCTTTTTTGGCATTAATCTATCCGTTGATGGCTGAAAGCTATCAAAGCCGTAGAACTTATCGATGCCTTCCTTTTGATAGGTTATGGCTCCCGTAACTCAAAACGAGCCAGAAGTTATGGCCGTCCGAATGAGCCTGTCATGTGTGACAATGACGAAGATCCTTGTCGTTCCAGGCTCCTGAGAAAGTCGGTCCGCCACTGATGGCGTTTATCACCAATCTCCCGCGAGGACCATCGGAGTCCTCATGCCTCGGTTGATCGGGTTCATTGATTTGATTTGATGGACCTGCTTCCCTGGGTTGCGGTGTCCGCACAAATCGATCGAGTCTCCTTTCCCTGATCAGTTTTTCAACAAGATCCTGTAGGTGACGACACTCGTTCGTATCGTGTCCGTAGCCTTCATGGAACCTGCAAAATTTTCCTGTTTGGATTTGTCTCTCTGACGACGGTCTCGGAGCAGGCTTTTCATATTGAATTGTACTACGGGTTTGTAAATACAAGTCCTCCAATGAAGTATTCAAAGGAGTATAACTGTCGAACTTCGGATTTTTGCGTTGCGGACCGCTATTTTGATCTTGTTTTTTAATTTGATTCACGCTCTCTCTTCGCCGAGCTTGTTTATTTTTAATGTTCAACTGAACTTTTCCGGAGCTCTCACCGGATTGTTTTATTGCAACATTGCTTTGGGTTCCTCCCACGTTTGATCCTGCGTCAGTTTGCTTCCTAGACTGTTTCGCGTCTTCCCGTCTCAGGAATTGAGCCGCTTTGGCATGGAAACGGTCCAATGACGCAGGTGGTTTTCCAGCTAGCCAATTGCCGAATTCAGAATCGGGGTCGATCCCCTTGGTTAACGCCATAAGGATGGAGTTATCATTTGGATTACTAATCTCCGCACATGTAGTATGGAATCTTTCTAAGTAGTGTCTGAGCGTCTCTCCGGGAGCTTGCGTGACACTGGATAGAGTGTTGACATCTTTCGGCCTTGCGACGTGCATGCGGAATTGCTCAACGAATTTTGTGGCCAGCTGGTCGAATGAGGAGACGGATCGAGGAGGCAATCGGGTGAACCACATGGTGGCGATGCCCCCCAGGGATATGGGGAAACTACGACATTTCACAGCGTCGTCGGCTCTGGCAGCCGTCATCGACCATTCATATTTTAGAATATGTTGATTGGGATCAGAGTTTCCCTCATACATGGGCAGAGTGGGCATTCGGAATCGCCGTGGGGGTTCAGCATTAAGAATGTCGTCCGTAAAGGGAGTGTGACTTCGGGAAACCCCCCAATCGTCGTTTGTGAATCCCTGACTCTCACGAATCATCTGTCGTATCATAGTCGATAGATCCGGCATTTGCACCGGAGTATGGTCACGTTCCATACTTTGGGTTTGAGCCGGATATCGTTGACGGTTCAAATCTCGCCTTCTCGGCTTATAGTCCTCTGGGACGTACGGTTCAGGAGTATGACCGCTTTGACGACGGTTCGGGTCCGACTGATCTCGAGTGTCGACCCCTGGTTCAGCCGCAACGCTAGCGGTGCGGTACTCAGCGGCGTGGTGAGGAATGGCACCCCCTCGGGAGGAGGGTCCGGTTTGGAAGCTGGCTGACGGACCAACTCTTATTTGTCCAACGGTCAATATCGGTTGGTTTCCAGCGGATGGTATACGACCCTCATCTAACCGGGGTCGTGGAGGTCGGTTATGATAATCAGAAGATGAAGAATTTTCGCTAGAAGAGCGATAAGCACGATCTCTCGTGGATCGTTTTCGTTTCTGGCGATCCAGCTGGTTAATTAGCTCAGTGTTGGCGCGTAACTGTTCTTCTAGTTGTCGCCGACTCTGGGTCAGCTCTTGAAGTAACAACTGCAATTCTTGTCGGGTAACCGGACCCGACGGTTCTGAGTGCCCAGCGGCATCTTGATTAGGTGGAGGCAGAGGGGCAGGATTCTGTCTATCCTGTCCTTCTTGATTGACGGCGTTCGAGGTGGTTCTTGTGCTAACCATTTTTACAGTTGAGTTCCTTTCCTAGACTTTATGCAAATCTGAATAGAAGGGAAAGTGTCTGAATTCAAAGATCTGGATCTCTCTCTTAGATTTATTCAATCCGGTATCGATGACAGATCCAACGAGCAGGAGAAAAGCTGGGTTTTCTCAGTGAAAGCACCAAAGTGTTTGTGTCAAAATTGGGCACAACACCCTTCGGGAGTCGTTGAAGAGATAATAGTCAAGAATGCAAGTTCAAAACAGACATTATCTAACAAAAACTCCAATCAACAGTAAAGTAAATGCGTAGACGAGCGATTTATAGTGGTTCGGCGTGTTGCCTACGTCCACTGTGAAGTTTTTTGATGTTTTATTGATTCTCTTTCAATGATTACAAGTTGTTACAGCGATCCACAGCAAGTTACAACTGGAAATTCGAAATCAACAATAGAATTATGATGTAGGATGATGGAGATCTTGATCCGGCAGAGTCTCGGCGTCTCCGAGTCAGAAGATCCCTTTTCTGTTGGCCCTGGGGCTCTATTTATAGGTGTAGGCTGCTGGTATCTCGCTGAAAACTCGGGAGACCACTTCTGGCACGTGAGGGGGCCCACGCGTACGGTCTCGGGAAGTTTGGGCCCACTTTGGCATCGTTTCGAACTCCATTCGAACTGATCAAGAATTCATCCAATCGAGGTGAAATTTTGCGTGGACATTCTTCAACATGTATGCAAGCATCTGTGAAAGTTTCATTGCATTTGGATCAGTAGGTTAGGAGATATGTTGGGTTCGAAATAGACTTCACGGCAAGGCTGTTTTGTTCGAACCCCTGTTACTCGAAACGATGGTTTCGAAACCAGTGTGGCACGCGACCTCGTGGTGACGTGGAGCGCGAGTTTCGAATCGATCCGGACTTCTCTCCGTGTTGACCGCTTCGACTCCGTGTATCTCGGTGATTTCGAACCGATGGAAGACACGTGGGTTGACCCAGTGGGTTTGAATAAGGCAACACAGGATGGGTTCGAACAAGGCTCTGTGATGGTTTCGAACATGGCTCTGTGATGGTTTCGAAGATGGCACTGTGATGGTTTCGAACATGATTACAGGGATGGGTTCGAAAGAAGCATATCGATGGGTTCGAAGCATGCTTGTCTGGTGGATTCGAAGTTAGGTCGTGGATGGATTCGAAGCAAGGCTATCTGGGGATTTACTTGATGGAGTCGAAAGTGATGGAGTCGAACCCATGGGGGTTCGAAGGGTTCGAAGTCGATGGGTTCGAAAGTCGTCCCTTCTTATCGGTTCGAACGTGGTGGGTTCGAACTAGTTGGGTTCGAAGTGGTGTCGAACCGATAGATGCGAACTCATTGATTCGAACTTTGGCATATGTGCATGGGTTCGAGGCGCTGCCTCACTCCTTGGGTTCGAACCAGATGGGTTCGAACATAGGTGGGGTCGTGGTTTCGAATAGAGCAACGTCCATCTTTCTCAACTTGAATCCATCATAACTTGAGCATACGACCTCGGATTGACCTGAAATTTGAAATGCTGACTCTTGTAGCCTTTCTTGCCGTGTCCTATCAATTGTGGCTCATTCTGGACTCGGATAAAATTCAGTGATATCCATGGCTAAAGGAAGTACGATCAACCTCTGAGGCGAACTGTCCTTCGTTTTTCGATCAATCTTTTGGTATCGCGGCTTTGCCAAAAAGCGGGATAACATTTTGCCCCCCAAAGTACGTCTTGTGGGAACATGACGTGCTTTGAATAGCTGCCATTTCTCTCTGAACAATCATTGTTCTCTTTTTTGTTGAAACTCGTATGCTGTACTGCTGTAACCCTGCGTTGATATGATTGACTGCTGTATAATAGTGCTTAGCCGTTGGCTGTCGCATTTGTAACAGGATGAGTGTTTGATCCCTGTGAATACTCAAAATCGAATGTTAGCCCGACATGTATGCACATATGTTAATTTGGACCTTGTTAACGTCGTGCGTCCACGAGTCGTTGTCAGTTAGGTTTGCTGTAGAATTTCGTATCGATTCTCTCCTGAACCGATTTTGAAATTTGAATTGAGACAACGCTTGATGGTTGTTTTGAAAAGTTCCTTCGTATCGATCCTCTCCTGAACCGATATTGAAGGTTGAAGATTTTGAATTTGTATTGCGCAAGTGTAATGTTTCGAACCGATGCACTTGAGCATTGATGGGTTCGAAGTTTAATTTTGTATGGACGCAATATGCCTGTGCAATGATGGGTCGTGTGAATATGAGATTTCGAATCGATGCGTTGGAGCATGGATGGATTCGAAATTGACATTCGACCCAACGGAGTATACTCGTGTCATGATGGGTTCGAAGTTGACTTTCGAACCGATGTTAGAAGATGGAGTATTCTTTGTGCTGTGATGGGTTCGAAACTAGCATTCGAACCGATGTGAGAGGATGGTTTCGAACAAGTAGTTCGTTTCGGTGGGTTCGAAACTGATCTTCGAACCGATGACTTGGATGGGTACGAAACTGTCGTTCGCGGCAGTGGTCTGTGTGCTTCACACAATGGAGCCTCAAGCATTTGGGTTCGAAGATAGGTTTCGAAACCATTCTGCCCTCTGACCTGTTGTACTCGGTCAATTTTTACCGGAATTCTAATCGACCCGGTCATCTTCAACCCCCCATATAAATAGCAGTGGACCTGCCCCATTTTCACTTTTTACTTTTTCACTGCGCTCTTCATCGCTTCGAAGCTTCTAAGGAGAAAATACTGCGTCGTGTTTTTGAATCCATCAAGATTTAAGACTTAAATCTCTCGAATCCATCGTTTAAGCAAGGTAATTAGCCTCGGTTTCAAACGGCGAAGCTATTTCGAACCTATTTCTGTTTATCGATTGCATGGCTTCGAGATTGGCAAAACCAGATCTGGTTTGAGAGGGTTTCGAACTGATGTGTGGATTCGAGTTCGAACCGATGACGGTGGTGTGTTTTCATTGGATTTCGAATCAATCCTCGGAATGTCCTTGTTGGGATGCGCAGTTCGCACCGATTGGGGGATTCGAGGGATCCATTCGAATCGATGGATTCGAACCCATAGGTTATCGGTTCGAAGTCGACAACTTCGTATCGATACGAAGTGGATCGGTTCGAACGCGACCGATGTCAAGTTTAAGGAATTCGGTATCGTTTCGAACTTGTCATTTGGCTATCGGTTCGAAGCACGCCCAACTGTATGGTTTCGAAGTGATGTCAGGATGGTTTCGAACGCATGGTTTCGAAGCAATGACATGATGGTTTCGAACGCGTGGGTTCGAAAGAAGTTTGGACGGGTTCGAACGCATGGGTTCGAAGCAACGTCATGATGGTTTCGAACGCGTGGGTTCGAAAGAAGTTTGGATGGGTTCGAAGGAAGAGGTGTTCGGTTGGGTTCGAACGAAGCCTCTGTGATGGTTTCGAACCCTGTATGATGGACTTCAAAATTTGAAATTTCTCAAGCATAACTCCGACGAGCTTCATTCCCGCATATCTGGACTTGAATATTGAACTGCATATTTGATTGCCTTTTGAAGCTCGTCGATGGAACTATAACAACTTCTATTTGAACTGACTTCCATCATACAAACGATTTAGTGATGACGGTCAGCGATGACGGTCATTATAGCTGAACTTCGTAGCTTTGTCGTTTGAATGCTCACTTTAACTCTGCAACATTTGTTCAAGCAATGCATGGCACGGTACCACACACATTCATACACTTTACACTGGGGAACACACGGGTTCTTTGTCGTCTAACGATGGTTTCTCATGAGTTAGTTAGTTATGGAATCTTCAAGTTCACAGCAGCAGGAGATTCAAGGTGCAGCCTCTCCGAGGCTAGAAGTTCCGGATATAGATCCTGAGATCATCGGTCCGGCTCCGGACGAACTTCCTGATGCGTCGTTCATTGCCAACCCATCAGATTCCGTTCCATCGAATATCTCTGAAGACATGTTGGGAAGAATTTGTTTGAGGCACGGCTTGTCATTGGACGATGTGTTACTGCCGGGGCCGAATGATAGACCACATAATCCGCCAGAAGGGTATAGAGCATTTAATCGCCACGCGTGCGCGGCCGAGACACTTTCCCCGTTCAACGAGTATATAAGAGAAGTATTGTCATTTTTGAGGATCGCCCCATCTCAGTTGCATCCGAACGGATATGCGTCGATCAATAGCTTGTTCATTGCATTTATGGAATGTCTCCATCGACCGCCGCTTCCAATCGAAATTAGATACTTGTTCAACTTCAAAACTCGTGGTGATTATCCTTCTTTCACATTTCTGGAGGCGGTGAGAAATTGTCAAGTGGTCACCGGATCCTGGACAAGGCTGAGTTACTATAGGACAGAATGGTTCTATGTCAGATGTCCTCCAGGATTTGCTCGACGATGGTTATTCAGACGTGAGTATAATCGAGTTTTCAAATATTTACTATGACAATTGCAGCCGAAGTGAGACTTATATTAATTTTTTCTTTTTACAGCAACGATCCCGAGACCCGAAGGTGAAGAGTTTAAGGAGATGGTGCGAATACTTCGAGAAGTTCCGAGCGAAGATAGGGACATCGAGTTGCTTTTGACCGATAGGAATCTCCGGACCTTTGGGCTGATTGAACGAGGACAGAGTATAAGGTTTGAGGTGGCACAAAGGATCGTTCCTAAGAAACGAGTCAAACATAAGAAGCCCGAAGTTGTCATAGCCGAGGAGGCTGACTCTGAAAGAACTCATACGGACGACGAGCCGCTGATCGAGCCTACGGATGTAGCTTCGGATGTCGCGGAGCAGAGAAAAGGCAAGGCTGCCATGGTTAAGTCAACTAAGCGGGGGAGACGGAAATCGGTTGTCATTGCCCGGCCCTCTTCCGGAGTTAGAATCTCTGAGATGTCTCCTCTGCGTACTGAAAGCCTCTACGAAGGGCTTGCCGACCTTCCAATCCCGGAAGATGTGTCTTTTCAACATGATGCCGGGTTGGAGGAATTCCATCGTAATCTAGAATTGAGCGAGCCTCTTATTACTAGCGAGGTCGACATTTCTGGTTGGTCGGGGGGAAATGCATATTCATACACATTTCACGACACTGCATAAACTTTGACTGTAAATTATCTGTTTCGAAGGGTGATTGATTCGATTTTATTTTGCTTTGCAGATACTATGTCAAAGCGGGGTTCAATGCTTGGGAGTCTTCGACATGCTCGCAAGTCTTCTTATTATGATTCGCGCAGGCGAGAGGGAGATAGAGATTATGATCAGGGACGCCCTGGATACTATGACCAAGGACGTTCCGGATATTCTAGTCATGAGAGATACGATTCGGACAAGGGCCATAGGCGTCGATCGCGATCGCTTACCCCTCCTCCTTCCAGAGGTCCCGTACAACATCCCGTTCATGTTCCTCGTGACTCTTCTCGACATGCGCCAGTTTCTCAAGCTTCTAGATCTGAGGTGACGGCACCGATGGCTGCGGAGGAAACTCCTACTGAAATCATGGGGGAAGGAGCAATCAGGCTCGCGCAATTGAAAAGGGAGTTCCCGAATATATGCTTCGACAATTACGTATTCCCCCCGAACTTGAAAAGAATCCCACAGGAGGCCGAGCAGTGGGCGCTTGATTATGTGCACGATTTCTACGCACAGTACAAAGTGTGGTATAGAGCGGCCGAAAAAGCATCGGCCTTGGCCTTCGAAAGAGCAGCCACCATTGAAAAATTGCAAGCCGAGTTAGCACAAAAAGATCGCATCATTCAAGTGCTGAATACTGAGGCTGAATCATCCCGTAAATCTGAAATAGAGGCCACTAAAAAAGCCGATGAAGCCCAGGCAATCATGGATAGGATGAAACGAGAACACTACGCCACGGTTGAGGACATGGGTCATCGAAACACATTGGTTACTGCAGAGAGGGACGCTGCCCTGAAGGAGTTGAACGAGCTTAAGTCAAAATTTGCTGAAATTGCCAAGGAAAGGGATGATGCAAATAGCGCAGCTCAGGAGGCGTGCGAACAAGCTGTGGTTCTTCGCACCGAAAGGGATGCTGCGGTGGCGAAAGTTCAAGCGGTCGAGACAGAGGTGGAGGAGAAAGTTCAACGAGCAGAGGCCAGGCTAGAGGCCGATATCGAAGATCTGCTTATAACTTATAACGCCAACGTGTTAAAACACCGAAATTTAGCCTGGCTTCAAGATTATCCCGTTCACCTTCGCAGCGCTTGGGAGCGATTGGTCGAGGAAGAGGGGGAAGCGCATCCGGGCGAATCGGTTGACCGATTCGAGCTTGAGAACCGGCTATTGACTGAGGATGAAAAGAAGGTCCTTCACGATGCTATCATTGCTCATGAGAAGGAGATGGTGAGTGGTCGTTCCCTGGAAGTTGGAGAGGGATCGGGCGTTGAGCATCATTCGGATGTCACTGAAGTCACCACATCGCCTTTGTCAGTGCCTGCGTCGACGGTCAGCTTGCCACCTGTTCCTGCTTACGACCCGGAGCGGCCGCACTTATCTCCTATCCATGAGCACACTTCCGAGGTCGTTCAGCCGTCTGTGAGTCAAACTGGAGAAGGTATTTCGAAATTATCTCAAGTGTTTCCTAAATAAAGAGTTTGTTTTGAAGAAGTTACTAATAACTTGTTGTTTTTGCTTAGTGACGGAGGTTGTGCCGACAGTCGCGGCTCAAGAATCAAGCCAAAGGGATAAGGCCATCGCTACCGAGGCTATTGCTGTAACTGCGGTGTCGATCGAGGCGGCACAGGGGAGTGGGTTATCTCTCGAGGAACAGATGGTGAGCGAGCTGCTCGGTGAGCAGGGCGGTTACTCTACGGACTTACAGTTTATCATCGTTAGTGATCCCCTGCCGACCTCAAGCTCTTCGATGCAAGTTGCGGATGCCCCCAGCCAAGCCCAAGCGACTCGAGAAGAGGAAATTTTGGCTGAAATCAGCGCTGAAATAGAAGCTGCGGGGCACAGTGGTAGCGCCGGTGGCAGCGCGACGGCGCATAGCTCAACACCCGCTAGGATAGTACCATCGGGCGGCACTATCTCAATTTCCGTCACAGATCCAGTTCCCCCTACTCCTCCGGCGGGAAGCCTCCCTGTAGATTCGAGCTCTGAGGGGGACATCGATATCATGCCCCCAGCCGAAGAGTCACCGCCGAAGAGGAGGCACTCAAAAAGAATTTCTGTCGCTAGTGATTCTGATAATGATGAACCACTAATAAGGAAGACGAAAAAGAGGAAGAAGTAGAGTGGCTTTACAAGTAGATTTTTTGGTAGACAAGTACTTGTTTTTTATTTTTGTAAGCCGTGTACAGATGCAGGTTCGTCTCCTGCTAGTAGGGATTGTTTTTGGGAAAACTTTTTCATATGTAAGCCCTCATTTTTGGTTAGTTGAAATAAACTTTAGTTTCTTTGTTTCAACTCTTGTTTTATTTGTGCTTAAGTACTTGCAATGCCTTGTTTTCGGTCCGGTGTACTTGTGGTGTTTTTACCGTTTAAGTAGAGCTCGTTTCATTTGCCACGCTTGAGAACCTTGGTCACAAGTTGCGATTGATGAATGAGTTGAACTTCGGACGTTGTATCACTTCGGTGAGTGATTGACACAGCTTTCGTGCCCCCCAGTCTTGGGGAACAACACTTGTATTTTTGGCAGCCGGTTGCACTTGTTGCAAATCTTAAGTACACGTCCGCCGTCCGGGGACTTAGAGTAATTTGAGATCGATAACCTGGTTTGCATTCCAGGAGTTCAAGTGTTATTGATACTTGTAAAATGGTTCACGCTCCGGGAACTTGGGGATGGTGTTCACATCCCAACTTGCACTCTACTAACTCGGAGTTAGTATTAACGCTTTAGTTCGCACTACGGGAACTTTGACTTGGTGTTGGTGCTCCAATTCACACGCCGGGAGCTTGGATAAAACACGTAAGTTTGGGTTCGTACTTCAGGAACCCGGAATTGACATTTATACTCCAACTCGCATCTCGGGAATATGGAGTTTGCACGGATGCTTCGGTTCGCGCTCCGGGAGCCCGTAACTTATGTTCATACCCCAATTCATGTTTTGGGGATTCGGAGTCTGCATTGATGGGTTGGTTCACGCAGTGGGAACGAACTATTAAATGTTTATACTCCAATTCACGCTGCGGGAAGTTGGAGTCCGTTCGCACTCCGGGAACGAATTGTTAAATGTTTATACTCCAATTCACGCTGCGGGAAGTTGGAGTCCGTTCGCACTCCGAGAACGAATTGTTAAATGTTTATACTCCAATTCACGCTGCGTGAAGTTGGAGTCCGTTCGCACTCCGGGAACGAATTGTTAAATGTTTATACTCCAATTCACGCTGCGGGAAGTTGGAGTCCGTTCGCACTCCGGGAACGAATTGTTAAATGTTTATACTCCAATTCACGCTGCGGGAAGTTGGAGTCCGTTCGCACTCCGGGAACGAATTGTTAAATGTTTATACTCCAATTCACGCTGCGGGAAGTTGGAGTCCGTTCGCACTCCGGGAACGAATTGTTAAATGTTTATACTCCAATTCACGCAGTGGGAAGTTGGAGTCCGTTCGCACTCCGGGAACGAATTGTTAAATGTTTATACTCCAATTCACGCAGTGGGAAGTTGGAGTCCGTTCGCGCAGTGGGAACGAATTGTGGAATGTTTATACTCCAATTCGCGCTGTGGGAAGTTGGAGTCCGTTCGCGCTCTGGGAACGAATTGATGAATGTTTATACTCCAATTCGCGCTGTGGGAAGTTGGAGTCCGTTCGCGCTCTGGGAACGAATTGATGAATGTTTATACTCCAATTCACGCCGTGGGAAGTTGGAGTCGGTTGTAGGACTGTCGTGTGTCGGTCCAGTTCAGCCTTTAGTGTGACGGATTGCCCCCGAGCTGGGGTTTCACTAAGTGAGTGGCCGGTTGTATCGCAGTCACTCGCTATTTGAATAAACTCCATTGTTTGATGGAATTTAGCTCTTCGTGTGTCGTGATTGTTGAATGTTGTATTCGATGAATCACGGCTTTAGCTTGAAGAGATAATCTTTTATTGCTGAAATGAGAAAATATGGCAAAGTCAGTGCCTTATTACAAAATCAAATTTCAGAATGTAAATGAAATTGCGAAATATTCATAGATTGAATGAGCCTGTCATGTGTGACAATGACGAAGATCCTTGTCGTTCCAGGCTCCTGAGAAAGTCGGTCCGCCACTGATGGCGTTTATCACCAATCTCCCGCGAGGACCATCGGAGTCCTCATGCCTCGGTTGATCGGGTTCAATGATTTGATTTGATGGACCTGCTTCCCTGGGTTGCGGTGTCCGCACAAATCGATCGAGTCTCCTTTCCCTGATCAGTTTTTCAACAAGATCCTGTAGGTGACGACACTCGTTCGTATCGTGTCCGTAGCCTTCATGGAACCTGCAAAATTTTCCTGTTTGGATTTGTCTCTCTGACGACGGTCTCGGAGCAGGCTTTTCATATTGAATTGTACTACGGATTTGTAAATACAAGTCCTCCAATGAAGTATTCAAAGGAGTATAACTGTCGAACTTCGGATTTTTGCGTTGCGGACCGCTATTTTGATCTTGTTTTTTAATTTGATTCACGCTCTCTCTTCGCTGAGCTTGTTTATTTTTAATGTTCAACTGAACTTTTCCGGAGCTCTCACCGGATTGTTTTATTGCAACATTGCTTTGGGTTCCTCCCACGTTTGATCCTGCGTCAGTTTGCTTCCTAGACTGTTTCGCGTCTTCCCGTCTCAGGAATTGAGCCGCTTTGGCATGGAAACGGTCCAATGACGCAGGTGGTTTTCCAGCTAGCCAATTGCCGAATTCAGAATCGGGGTCGATCCCCTTGGTTAACGCCATAAGGATGGAGTTATCATTTGGATTACTAATCTCCGCACATGCAGTATGGAATCTTTCTAAGTAGTGTCTGAGCGTCTCTCCGGGAGCTTGCGTGACACTGGATAGAGTGTTGACATCTTTCGGCCTTGCGACGTGCATGCGGAATTGCTCAACGAATTTTGTGGCCAGCTGGTCGAATGAGGAGACGGATCGAGGAGGCAATCAGGTGAACCACATGGTGGCGATGCCCCCCAGGGATATGGGGAAACTACGACATTTCACAGCGTCGTCGGCTCTGGCAGCCGTCATCGACCATTCATATTTTAGAATATGTTGATTGGGATCAGAGTTTCCCTCATACATGGGCAGAGTGGGCATTCGGAATCGCCGTGGGGGTTCAGCATTAAGAATGTCGTCCGTAAAGGGAGTGTGACTTCGGGAAACCCCCCAATCGTCGTTTGTGAATCCCTGACTCTCACGAATCATCTGTCGTATCATAGTCGATAGATCCGGCATTTGCACCGGAGTATGGTCACGTTCCATACTTTGGGTTTGAGCCGGATATCGTTGACGGTTCAAATCTCGCCTTCTCGGCTCATAGTCCTCTGGGACGTACGGTTCAGGAGTATGACCACTTTGACGACGGTTCGGGTCCGACTGATCTCGAGTGTCGACCCCTGGTTCAGCCGCAACGCTAGCGGTGCGGTACTCAGCGGCGTGGTGAGGAATGGCACCCCCTCGGGAGGAGGGTCCGGTTTGGAAGCTGGCTGACGGACCAACTCTTATTTGTCCAACGGTCAATATCGGTTGGTTTCCAGCGGATGGTATACGACCCTCATCTAACCGGGGTCGTGGAGGTCGGTTATGATAATCAGAAGATGAAGAATTTTCGCTAGAAGAGCGATAAGCACGATCTCTCGTGGATCGTTTTCGTTTCTGGCGATCCAGCTGGTTAATTAGCTCAGTGTTGGCGCGTAACTGTTCTTCTAGTTGTCGCCGACTCTGGGTCAGCTCTTGAAGTAACAACTGCAATTCTTGTCGGGTAACCGGACCCGACGGTTCTGAGTGCCCAGCGGCATCTTGATTAGGTGGAGGCAGAGGGGCAGGATTCTGTCTATCCTGTCCTTCTTGATTGACGGCGTTCGAGGTGGTTCTTGTGCTAACCATTTTTACAGTTGAGTTCCTTTCCTAGACTTTATGCAAATCTGAATAGAAGGGAAAGAGTCTGAATTCAAAGATCTGGATCTCTCTCTTAGATTTATTCAATCCGGTATCGATGACAGATCCAACGAGCAGGAGAAAAGCTGGGTTTTCTCAGTGAAAGCACCAAAGTGTTTGTGTCAAAATTGGGCACAACACCCTTCGGGAGTCGTTGAAGAGATAATAGTCAAGAATGCAAGTTCAAAACAGATATTATCTAACAAAAACTCCAATCAACAGTAAAGTAAATGCGTAGACGAGCGATTTATAGTGGTTCGGCGTGTTGCCTACGTCCACTGTGAAGTTTTTTGATGTTTTATTGATTCTCTTTCAATGATTACAAGTTGTTACAGCGATCCACAGCAAGTTACAACTGGAAATTCGAAATCAACAATAGAATTATGATGTAGGATGATGGAGATCTTGATCCGGCAGAGTCTCGGCGTCTCCGAGTCAGAAGATCCCTTTTCTGTTGGCCCTGGGGCTCTATTTATAGGTGTAGGCTGCTGGTATCTCGCTGAAAACTCGGGAGACCACTTCTGGCACGTGAGGGGGCCCACGCGTACGGTCTCGGGAAGTTTGGGCCCACTTTGGCATCGGTTCGAACTCCATTCGAACCGATCAAGAATTCATCCAATCGAGGTGAAATTTTGCGTGGACATTCTTCAACATGTATGCAAGCATCTGTGAAAGTTTCATTGCATTTGGATCAGTAGGTTAGGAGATATGTTGGGTTCGAAATAGACTTCACGGCAAGGCTGTTTTGTTCGAACCCCTGTTACTCGAAACGATGGTTTCGAAACCAGTGTGGCACGCGACCTCGTGGTGACGTGGAGCGCGAGTTTCGAATCGATCCGGACTTCTCTCCGTGTTGACCGCTTCGACTCCGTGTATCTCGGTGATTTCGAACCGATGGAAGACACGTGGGTTGACCCAGTGGGTTCGAATAAGGCAACACAAGATGGGTTCGAACAAGGCTCTGTGATGGTTTCGAACATGGCTCTGTAATGGTTTCGAAGATGGCACTGTGATGGTTTCGAACATGATTCCAGGGATGGGTTCGAATCGAAGCATGCTTGTCTGGTGGATTCGAAGTTAGGTCGTCGATGGATTCGAAGCAAGGCTATCTGGGGATTTACTTGATGGAGTCGAAAGTGATGGAGTCGAACCCATGGGGGTTCGAAGGGTTCGAAGTCGATGGGTTCGAAAGTCGTCCCTTCTTATCGGTTCGAACGTGGTGGGTTCGAACTAGTTGGGTTCGAAGTGGTGTCGAACCGATAGATGCGAACTCATTGATTCGAACTTTGGCATATGTGCATGGGTTCGAGGCGCTGCCTCACTCCTTGGGTTCGAACCAGATGGGTTCGAACATAGGTGGGGTCGTGGTTTCGAATAGAGCAACGTCCATCTTTCTCAACTTGAATCCATCATAACTTGAGCATACGACCTCGGATTGACCTGAAATTTGAAATGCTGACTCTTGTAGCCTTTCTTGCCGTGTCCTATCAATTGTGGCTCATTCTGGACTCGGATAAAATTTAGTGATATCCATGGCTAAAGGAAGTACGATCAACCTCTGAGGCGAACTGTCCTTCGTTTTTCGATCAATCTTTTGGTATCGCGGCTTTGCCAAAAAGCGGGATAACAGCTCCCGTAACTCTAAACGAGCCAGATGTTATGGCCGTCCGAATAATCAATGTCTACAGGGTGCAACAACCACGGTGCAAGGTGCAACATCCGTCCGAAATGGAGAAAAGTGCCGTACGACCTTTAGAAATGCGTACATGGATTTGAAACGGAACAGTACTATGGTGTACCACTCTTCAGCTATGGGAAGTCGAAGACGGGCCACCGTAATCCTGTTTTACCGTAAAAATCCACCTGTCGAAAAAACGAAGGGTAAAAAACTTACGAGACCCGATTGAGATTCGGGTTGTCCTTTTTGGGCATTAATCTATCCGTTGATGGCTGAAATCTATCAAAGCCGTAGAACTTATCGAGGCCTTCCTTTTGATAGGTTATGGCTCCCGTAACTCAAAACGAGCCAGAAGTTATGGCCGTCCGAATAATCGATATCCACAGGGTGCAACATCCACGGTACAAGGTGCAACATCCGTCCGAAATGGCGAAACAGTGTCGTACGACCTTTAGAAATGCGTGCATGGATTTGAAACGGAACAGTACCATGGTGCACCACTCTCCAGCTATAGTAAATCGAAGACCAGCCACCGTAATCCCGCTTTACCGTAAAATCCACGTGTCGAAAAAACGAAGGGTAAAAAACTAACGAGACCCGACTGAGATTCGGGTTGTCCTTTTTGGGCATTAATCTATCCGTAGACGGCTGAAAGCTTTCAAACCCGTAGAACTCATCAAGGCCTTCGTTTTGACAGGTTATGGCTCCCGTAACTCTAAACGAGCCAGAAGTTATGGCCGTCCAAATAATCGATGTCTACAGGGTGCAACATACACGATGCAAGGTGCAACATCCGTCTGAAATGGCGAAACAGTGTCGTACGATTTTAGAAATGCGTGCGTGGAGTTGAAACGGAACGGTACCATGGTGCACCACTCTTCAGCGATGGGAAGTTGAAGACGGGCCACCGAAATGCCGTTTTACCATAAAAATCCATGCGTCGAAAAAACGAAGGGTAAAAAACTTACGAGACCCGATTGAGATTCGGGTTGTCCTTTTTGGGCACTACTCTATCCGTTGACGGCTGAAACCAGTCAAAGCCGTAGAACTCATCGAGGCCTTCGTTTTGACAAGTTATGGCTCCCGTAACTCTTAACGAGCCAGAAGTTATTGCCGTCCGAATAATCGATATCTACAGGGTGCAACATCCGTCCGAAATTACGAAACAGTGCCGTACGACCTTTAGAAATTCGTGCATGGATTTGAAATGGAACAGTACCATGGTGCACCACTCTCCAGCGATGGTAAATCGAAGACAAGCCACCGTAATCCCGTTTTACCGTAAAAATCCACGTGTCGAAAAAACGAAGGGTAAAAAACTTACGAGACCCGATTGAGATTCGGGTTGTCCTTTTTTGGCATTAATCTATCCGTTGACGGCTGAAAGCTGTCAAAGACGTAGAACTCATCGAGGCCTTCGTTTTGACAGGTTATGGCTCCCGCAACTCCTAACGAGCCAGAAGTTATGGCCGTCCGAATAATCGATATCTACAGGGTGCAACATCCACGGTGCAAGGTGCAACATCGGTCCGAAATTACGAAACAGTGCCGTACGACCTTTAGAAATGCGTGCATGGATTTGAAACGGAACAGTTCCATGGTGCACCACTCTCCAGCTATGGTAAATCGAAGACCAGCCACCGTAATCTCGTTTCACCGTAAAAATCAACGTGTCGAAAAAACGAAGGGTAAAATACTTACGAGACCCGATTGAGATTCGGGTTGTCCTTTTTTGGCATTAATCTATCCGTTGACGGCTGAAAGCTGTCAAAAACGTAGAACTCATCGAGGCCTTCATTTTGACAGGTTATGGCTCCCGTAACTCCTAACGAGCCAGAAGTTATGGCCGTCCGAATAATCGATATCTACAGGGTGCAACATCCACGGTGCAAGGTGCAACATCCGTCCGAAATTACGAAACAGTGCCGTACGACCTTTAGAAATGCGTGCATGGATTTGAAACGGAACAGTTCCATGGTGCACCACTCTCCAGCTATGGTAAATCGAAGACCAGCCACCGTAATCCCGTTTTACCGTAAAAATCCACGTGTCGAAAAAACGAAGGGTAAAAAACTTACGAGACCCGATTGAGATTCAGGTTGTCCTTTTTGGGCATTAATCTATCCGTTGATGGCTAAAAGCTATCAAAGCCGTAGAACTTATCGAGGCCTTCCTTTTGATAGGTTATGGCTCCCGTAACTCAAAACGAGCCAGAAGTTATGGCCGTCCGAATAATCGATATCCACAGGGTGCAACATCCATGGTACAAGGTGCAACATCCGTCCGAAATGGCGAAACAGTGTCGTACGACCTTTAGAAATGCATGCATGGATTTGAAACGGAACAGTACCATGGTGCACCACTCTCCAGCTATAGTAAATCGAAGACCAGCCACCGTAATCCCGCTTTACCGTAAAATCCACGTGTCGAAAAAACGAAGGGTAAAAAACTTACGAGACCCGATTGAGATTCGGGTTGTCCTTTTTGGGCATTAATCTATCCGTTGACGGCTGAAAGCTGTCAAAGCCGTAGAACTCATCGAGGCCTTCGTTTTGACAGGTTATGGCTCCCATAACTCTAAACGAGCGAGAAGTTATGGCCGTCCGAATAATCGATATCTATAGGGTGCAACATCCACGGTTCAAGGTGCAACATCCGTCCGAAATGGCGAAACAGTGCCGTATGACTTTTAGAAATCCGTGCACGGATTTGAAACGGAACGGTAACATGGTGCACCACTCACCAGCGATGGGAAGTCGAAGACGGGCCACGATAATCCCGTTTTACCGTAAAAATCCACGTGTCGAAAAAACGAAGGGTAAAAAACTTACGAAACCCGATTGAGATTCGGGTTGTCCTTTTTGGGCATTAATCTATCCGTTGACGGCTGAAAGCCGTCAAAGCCGTAGAACTCATCGAGGCCTTCGTTTTGACAGGTTATGGCTCCCGTAACTCTAAACGAGGCAGATGTTATGGCCGTCCGAATAATCAATGTCTACAGGGTGCAACAACCACGGTGCAAGGTGCAACATCCGTCCGAAATGGAGAAAAGTGCCGTACGACCTTTAGAAATGCGTACATGGATTTGAAACGGAACAGTACCATGGTGTACCACTCTTCAGCTATGGGAAGTCGAAGACGGGCCACCGTAATCCCGTTTTACCGTAAAAATCCACCTGTCGAAAAAACGAAGGGTAAAAAACTTACGAGACCCGATTGAGATTCGGGTTGTCCTTTTTGGGCATTAATCTATCCGTTGATGGCTGAAATCTATCAAAGCCGTAGAACTTATCGAGGCCTTCCTTTTGATAGGTTATGGCTCCCGTAACTCAAAACGAGCCAGAAGTTATGGCCGTCCGAATAATCGATATCCACAGGGTGCAACATCCACGGTACAAGGTGCAACATCCGTCCGAAATGGCGAAACAGTGTCGTACGACCTTTAGAAATGCGTGCATGGATTTGAAACGGAACAGTACCATGGTGCACCACTCTCCAGCTATAGTAAATCGAAGACCAGCCACCGTAATCCCGCTTTACCGTAAAATCCACGTGTCGAAAAAACGAAGGGTAAAAAACTAACGAGACCCGACTGAGATTCGGGTTGTCCTTTTTGGGCATTAATCTATCCGTAGACGGCTGAAAGCTTTCAAACCCGTAGAACTCATCGAGGCCTTCGTTTTGACAGGTTATGGCTCCCGTAACTCTAAACGAGCCAGAAGTTATGGCCGTCCAAATAATCGATGTCTACAGGGTGCAACATACACGATGCAAGGTGCAACATCCGTCTGAAATGGCGAAACAGTGTCGTACGATTTTAGAAATGCGTGCATGGAGTTGAAACGGAACGGTACCATGGTGCACCACTCTTCAGCGATGGGAAGTTGAAGACGGGCCACCGAAATGCCGTTTTACCGTAAAAATCCACGCGTCGAAAAAACGAAGGGTAAAAAACTTACGAGACCCGATTGAGATTCGGGTTGTCCTTTTTGGGCACTAATCTATCCGTTGACGGCTGAAACCAGTCAAAGCCGTAGAACTCATCGAGGCCTTCGTTTTGACAAGTTATGGCTCCCGTAACTCTTAACGAGCCAGAAGTTATTGCCGTCCGAATAATCGATATCTACAGGGTGCAACATCCGTCCGAAATTACGAACCAGTGCCGTACGACCTTTAGAAATTCGTGCATGGATTTGAAATGGAACAGTACCATGGTGCACCATCTCCAGCGATGGTAAATCGAAGACAAGCCACCGTAATCCCGTTTTACCGTAAAAATCCACGTGTCGAAAAAACGAAGGGTAAAAAACTTACGAGACCCGATTGAGATTCGGGTTGTCCTTTTTTGGCATTAATCTATCCGTTGACGGCTGAAAGCTGTCAAAGACGTAGAACTCATCGAGGCCTTCGTTTTGACAGGTTATGGCTCCCGCAACTCCTAACGAGCCAGAAGTTATGGCCGTCCGAATAATCGATATCTACAGGGTGCAACATCCACGGTGCAAGGTGCAACATCGGTCCGAAATTACGAAACAGTGCCGTACGACCTTTAGAAATGCGTGCATGGATTTGAAACGGAACAGTTCCATGGTGCACCACTCTCCAGCTATGGTAAATCGAAGACCAGCCACCGTAATCCCGTTTTACCGTAAAAATCAACGTGTCGAAAAAACGAAGGGTAAAATACTTACGAGACCCGATTGAGATTCGGGTTGTCCTTTTTTGGCATTAATCTATCCGTTGACGGCTGAAAGCTGTCAAAGACGTAGAACTCATCGAGGCCTTCATTTTGACAGGTTATGGCTCCCGTAACTCCTAACGAGCCAGAAGTTATGGCCGTCCGAATAATCGATATCTACAGGGTGCAACATCCACGGTGCAAGGTGCAACATCCGTCCGAAATTACGAAACAGTGCCGTACGACCTTTAGAAATGCGTGCATGGATTTGAAACGGAACAGTTCCATGGTGCACCACTCTCCAGCTATGGTAAATCGAAGACCAGCCACCGTAATCCCGTTTTACCGTAAAAATCCACGTGTCGAAAAAACGAAGGGTAAAAAACTTACGAGACCCGATTGAGATTCAGTGTCCTTTTTGGGCATTAATCTATCCGTTGAGGGCTAAAAGCTATCAAAGCCGTAGAACTTATCGAGGCCTTCCTTTTGATAGGTTATGGCTCCCGTAACTCAAAACGAGCCAGAAGTTATGGCCGTCCGAATAATCGATATCCACAGGGTGCAACATCCATGGTACAAGGTGCAACATCCGTCCGAAATGGCGAAACAGTGTCGTACGACCTTTAGAAATGCGTGCATGGATTTGAAACGGAACAGTACCATGGTGCACCACTCTCCAGCTATAGTAAATCGAAGACCAGCCACCGTAAACCCGCTTTACCGTAAAATCCACGTGTCGAAAAAACGAAGGGTAAAAAACTTACGAGACCCGATTGAGATTCGGGTTGTCCTTTTTGGGCATTAATCTATCCGTTGACGGCTGAAAGCTGTCAAAACCGTAGAACTCATAGAGGCCTTCGTTTTGACAGGTTATGGCTCCCATAACTCTAAACGAGCGAGAAGTTATGGCCGTCCGAATAATCGATATCTATAGGGTGCAACATCCACGGTGCAACATCCGTCCGAAATGGCGAAACAGTGCCGTATGACTTTTAGAAATGCGTGCATGGATTTGAAATGGAACGGTACCATGGTGCACCACTCACCAGCGATTGGAAGTCGAAGACGGGCCACGATAATCCCGTTTTACCGTAAAAATCCACGTGTCGAAAAAACGAAGGGTAAAAAACTTACGAGACCCGATTGAGATTCGGGTTGTCCTTTTTGGGCATTAATCTATCCGTTGACGGCAGAAAGCCGTCAAAGCCGTAGAACTCATCGAGGCCTTCGTTTTGACAGGTTATGGCTCCCGTAACTCTAAACGAGCCAGATGTTATGGCCGTCCGAATAATCAATGTCTACAGGGTGCAACAACCACGGTGCAAGGTGCAACATCCGTCCGAAATGGAGAAAAGTGCCGTACGACCTTTAGAAATGCGTACATGGATTTGAAACGGAACAGTACCATGGTGTACCACTCTTCAGCTATGGGAAGTCGAAGACGGGCCACCGTAATCCCGATTTACCGTAAAAATCCACCTGTCGAAAAAACGAAGGGTAAAAAACTTACGAGACCCGATTGAGATTCGGGTTGTCCTTTTTGGGCATTAATCTATCCGTTGATGGCTGAAATCTATCAAAGCCGTAGAACTTATCGAGGCCTTCCTTTTGATAGGTTATGTCTCCCGTAACTCAAAACGAGCCAGAAGTTATGGCCGTCCGAATAATCGATATCCACAGGGTGCAACATCCACGGTACAAGGTGCAACATCCGTCCGAAATGGCGAAACAGTGTCGTACGACCTTTAGAAATGCGTGCATGGATTTGAAACGGAACAGCACCATGGTGCACCACTCTCCAGCTATAGTAAATCGAAGACCAGCCACCGTAATCCCGCTTTACCGTAAAATCCACGTGTCGAAAAAACGAAGGGTAAAAAACTTACGAGACCCGATTGAGATTCGAGTTGTCCTTTTTGGGAATTAATCTATCCGTTGATGGCTGAAAGCTGTCAAAGCCGTAGAACTCATCGAGGCCTTCGTTTTGACAGGTTATGGCTCCCATAACTCTAAACGAGCGAGAAGTTATGGCCGTCCGAATAATCGATATCTATAGGGTGCAACATCCACGTTGCAAGGTGCAACATCCGTCCGAAATGGCGAAACAGTGCCGTATGACTTTTAGAAATGCGTGCACGGATTTGAAACGGAACGGTACCATGGTGCACCACTCACCAGCGATGGGAAGTCGAAGACGGGCCACGATAATCCCGTTTTACCGTAAAAATCCACGTGTCGAAAAAACGAAGGGTAAAAAACTTACGAGACCCGATTGAGATTCGGGTTGTCCTTTTTGGGCATTAATCTATCCGTTGACGGCTGAAAGCCGTCAATACCGTAGAACTCATCGAGGCCTTCGTTTTGACAGGTTATGGCTCCCGTAACTCTAAACGAGCCAGATGTTATGGCCGTCCGAATAATCAATGTCTACAGGGTGCAACAACCACGGTGCAAGGTGCAACATCCGTCCGAAATGGAGAAAAGTGCCGTACGACCTTTAGAAATGCGTACATGGATTTGAAACGGAACAGTACCATGGTGTACCACTCTTCAGCTATGGGAAGTCGAAGACGGGCCACCGTAATCCCGTTTTACCGTAAAAATCCACCTGTCGAAAAAACGAAGGGTAAAAAACTTACGAGACCCGATTGAGATTCGGGTTGTCCTTTTTGGGCATTAATCTATCCGTTGACGGCTGAAAGCTGTCAAAGCCGTAGAACTCATCGAGGCCTTCGTTTTGACAGGTTATGGCTCCCGTAACTCTAAACGAGCGAGAAGTTATGGCCGTCCGAATAATCGATATCTACAGGGTGCAACATCCACGGTGCAAGGTGCGACATCCGTCCGAAATGGAGAAACAGTGTCGTATGACTTTTAGAAATTCGTGCATGTATTTGAAACGGAACAGTACCATGGTGCACCACTCTCCAGCGATGGAAAGTCGAACACGGGCCACGGTAATCCCGTTTTACCGTAAAAATCCACGTGTCGAAAAAACGAAGGGTAAAAAACTTACGAGACCCGATTGAGATTCGGGTTGTCCTTTTTGGGCATTAATCTATCCGTTGACGGCTGAAAGCTGTCAAAGCCGTAGAACACATTGAGGCCTTCGTTTTGATAGGTTATGGCTCCCGTAACCCTAAACGCCAGATGTTATGGCCGTCCGAATAATCGATGTCTACAGGGTGCAACAACCACGGTGCAAGGTGCAACATCCATCCAAAATGGCGAAACAGTGCCGTACGACTTTAAGAAATGCATGCATGGATTTGAAACGGAACAGTACCATGGTGCACCACTCTTCAACGATGGGAAGACGAAGACGGGCCACCGTAATCCCGTTTTACCGTAAAAATCCACCTGTCGAAAAAACGAAGGGTAAAAAACTTACGAGACCCGATTGAGATTCGGGTTGTCCTTCTTGGGCACTAATCTATCCGTTGATGACTGAAAGCTGTCAAAGCCGTAGAACTCATCGAGGCCTTCATTTTGACAGGTTATGGCTCCCGTAACTCTAAACGAGCCAGAAGTTATGGCCGTCCGAATAATCGATATCTACAGGGTGCTACATCCACGGTGCAAGGTGCAACATCCGTCCGAAATGGCGAAACAGTGCCGTACGACTTTTAGAAATTCATGCATGGATTTGAAACGGAACAGTACCATGGTGCACCTCTCTTCAGCGATGGAAAGTCGAAGACGGGCCAGGGTAATCCCGTTTTACTGTAAAAATCCACGTGTCGAAAAAACGAAGGGTAAAAAACTTACGAGACCCGATTGAGATTCGGGTTGTCCTTTCTGGGCATCAATCTATCCGTTGACGGCTGAAAGCTGTCAAAGCCGTAGAACTCATCGAGGACTTCGTTTTGACCAGTTAAGGCTCCCGTAACTCTAGACGAGCGAGAAGTTATGGCCGTCCGAATAATCGATATCTACATGGTGCAACATCCACGGTGCAAGGTGCAACATCCGTCCGAAATGGCGAAACAGTGCCGTATGACTTTTAGAAATGTGTGCATGGATTTGAAACGGAACAGTACCATGGTGCACCACTCTCCAGCGATGGGAAGTCGAAGACGGGCCACGGTAATCCGGTTTTGCCGTAAAAATCCACGTGCCGAAAAAACGAAGGGTAAAAAACTAACGAGACCCGACTGAGATTCGGGTTGTCCTTTTTGGGCATTAATCTATCCGTAGAAGGCTGAAAGCTTTCAAACCCGTAGAACTCATCGAGGCCTTCGTTTTGACAGGTTATGGCTCCCGTAACTCTAAACGAGCCAGAAGTTATGGCCGTCCAAATAATCGATGTCTACAGGGTGCAACATCCACGATGCAAGGTGCAACATCCGTCTGAAATGGCGAAACAGTGTCGTACGATTTTAGAAATGCGTGCATGGAGTTGAAACGGAACGGTACCATGGTGCACCACTCTTCAGCGATGGGAAGTCGAAGACGGGCCACCGAAATGCCGTTTTACCGTAAAAATCCACGCGTCGAAAAAACGAAGGGTAAAAAACTTACGAGACCCGATTGAGATTCGGGTTGTCCTTTTTGGGCACTAATCTATCCGTTGACGGCTGAAACCAGTCAAAGCCGTAGAACTCATCGAGGCCTTCGTTTTGACAAGTTATGGCTCCCGTAACTCTTAACGAGCCAGAAGTTATTGCCGTCCGAATAATCGATATCTGCAGGGTGCAACATCCACGGTGCAAGGTGCAACATCCGTCCGAAATTACGAAACAGTGCCGTACGACCTTTAGAAATTCGTGCAGGGATTTGAAATGGAACAGTACTATGGTGCACCACTCTCCAGCGATGGTAAATCGAAGAGAAGCCACCGTAATCCCGTTTTACCGTAAAAATCCACGTGTCGAAAAAACGAAGGGTAAAAAACTTACGAGACCCGATTGAGATTCGGGTTGTCCTTTTTTGGCATTAATCTATCCGTTGACGGCTGAAAGCTGTCAAAGACGTAGAACTCATCGAGGCCTTCGTTTTGACAGGTTATGGCTCCCGTAACTCCTAACGAGCCAGAAGTTATGGCCGTCCGAATAATCGATATCTACAGGGTGCAACATCCACGGTGCAAGGTGCAACATCGGTCCGAAATTACGAAACAGTGCCGTACGACCTTTAGAAATGCGTGCATGGATTTGAAACGGAACAGTTCCATGGTGCACCACTCTCCAGCTATGGTAAATCGAAGACCAGCCACCGTAATCCCGTTTTACCGTAAAAATCCACGTGTCGAAAAAACGAAGGGTAAAATAATTACGAGACCCGATTGAGATTCGGGTTGTCCTTTTTGGGCATTAATCTATCCGTTGATGGCTGAAAGCTATCAAAGCCGTAGAACTTATCGAGGCCTTCCTTTTGATAGGTTATGGCTCCCGTAACTCAAAACGAGCCAGAAGTTATGGCCGTCCGAATAATCGATATCCACCGGGTGCAACATCCACGGTACAAGGTGCAACATCCGTCCGAAATGGCGAAAGAGTGTCGTACGACCTTTAGAAATGCGTGCATTGATTTGAAACGGAACAGTACCATGGTGCACCACTCTCCAGCTATAGTAAATCGAAGACCAGCCACCGTAATCCCGCTTTACCGTAAAATCCACGTGTCGAAAAAACGAAGAGTAAAAAACTTACGAGACCCGATTGAGATTCGGGTTGTCCTTTTTGGGCATTAATCTATCCGTTGACAGCTGAAAGCTGTCAAAGCCGTAGAACTCATCGAGGCCTTCGTTTTGACACGTTATGGATCCCTTAACTCTAAACGAGTCAGAAGTTATGGCCGTCCGAATAATCGATATCTACAGGGTGCAACATCCACGGTGCAAGGTGCAACATCCGTCCGAAATGGCGAAACAGTGCCGTATGACTTTTAGAAATGCGTGCACGGATTTGAAACGGAACGGTACCATGGTGCAACACTCACCAGCGATGGGAAGTCGAAGACGGGCCACGATAATCCCGTTTTACCGTAAAAATCCACGTGTCGAAAAAACGAAGGGTAAAAAACTTACGAGACCCGATTGAGATTCGGGTTGTCCTTTTTGGGCATTAATCTATCCGTTGACGGCTGAAAGCCGTCAAAGCCGTAGAACTCATCGAGGCCTTCGTTTTGACAGGTTATGGCTCCCGTAACTCTAAACGAGCCAGATGTTATGGCCGTCCGAATAATCAATGTCTACAGGGTGCAACAACCACGGTGCAAGGTGCAACATCCGTCAGAAATGGAGAAAAGTGCTGTACGACCTTTAGAAATGCGTGCATGGATTTGAAACGGAACAGTACCATGGTGTACCACTCTTCAGCTATGGGAAGTCGAAGACGGGCCACCGTAATCCCGTTTTACCGTAAAAATCCACCTGTCGAAAAAACGAAGGGTAAAAAACTTACGAGACCCGATTGAGATTCGGGTTGTCCTTTTTGGGCATTAATCTATCCGTTGACGGCTGAAAGCTGTCAAAGCCGTAGAACTCATCGAGGCCTTCGTTTTGACAGGTTATGGCTCCCGTAACTCTAAACGAGCGAGAAGTTATGGCCGTCCGAATAATCGATATCTACATGGTGCAACATCCACGGTGCAAGGTGCGACATCCGTCAGAAATGGAGAAACAGTGTCGTATGACTTTTAGAAATTCGTGCATGGATTTGAAACGGAACAGTACCATGGTGCACCACTCTCCAGCGATGGAAAGTCGAACACGGGCCACGGTAATCCCGTTTTACCGTAAAAATCCACGTGTCGAAAAAACGAAGGGTAAAAAACTTACGAGACCCGATTGAGATTCGGGTTGTCCTTTTTGGGCATTAATCTATCCGTAGACGGCTGAAAGCTGTCAAACCGGTAGAACTCATCGAGGCCTTCGTTTTGACAGGTTATGGCTCCCGTAACTCTAAACGAGCAAGAAGTTATGGCTGTCCGAATAATCGATATCTACAGGGTGCAACATCCACGGTGCAAGGTGCAGCATCCGTCCGAAATGGCGAAACATTGCCGTACGACCTTTAGAAATTCGTGCATGGATTTGAAACGGAACAGTACCATGGTGCACCACTCTCCAGCGATGGTAAATCGAAGACCAGCCACCGTAATCCCGTTTTACCGTAAAAATCCACTTGTCGAAAAAACGAAGGGTAAAAAACTTACTAGACCCGATTGAGATTCGGGTTGTCCTTTTTGGGCATTAATCTATCCTTTGACGGCTGAAAGCTGTCAAAGCCGCAGAACTCATCGAGGCCTTCGTTTTGAAAGGTTATGGCTCACGTAACTCTAAACGAGCAGGAAGTTATGGCCGTCCGAATAATCGATATCTACAGGGTGCAACATCCACGGTGCGAGGTGCAACATCCGTCCGAAATGGCGAAACAGTGCCGTACGACTTTTAGAAATGCATGCATGGATTTGAAACGGAACAGTACCAATGTGTACCACTCTCCAGCAATGGGAAGTCGAAGACGGGCCTCGGTAATCCCGTTTTACCGTAAAAATCCATGTGTCGAAAAAACGAAGGGTAAAAAACTTACGAGACCCGATTGAGATTCGGGTTGTCCTTTTTGGGCATTAATCTATCCGTTGACGGCTGAAAGCCGTCAAAGCCATAGAACTTGTTGAGGCCTTCGTTTTGACAGGTTATGGCTCCCGTAACTCTAAGCCAGAAGTTATGGTCGTCCAAATAATCGATATCTACATGGTGCAACATCCACGGTGCAAGGTGCAACATCCATCCGAAATGGCGAAACTGTGCCGTACGACCTTTAGAAATTCGTGCATGGATTTGAAACGGAACAGTACCATGGTGCACCACTCTCCAGCGATGGTAAATCGATGACCATCCACCGTAATCACGTTTTACCGTAAAAATCCACGTGTCGAAAAAACGAAGGGTAAAAAACTTACGAGACCCGACTGAGGTTCGGGTTGTCCTTTTTGGGCATTAATCTATCCGTTGACGGCTGAAAGCTGTGAAAACCGTAGAACTCATCGAGGCCTTCGTTTTGACAGGTTATGGCTCCCGTAACTCTAAACGAGCCAGAAGTTATGGCCGTCCGAATAATCGATATCTACAGGGTGCAACATCCACGGTGCAAGGTGCAACATCCGTCCGAAATGCCGAAACTGTGCCGTACGACCTTTAGAAATTCGTGCATGGATTTGAAACGGAACAGTACCATGGTGCACCACTCTCCAGTGATGGTAAATCGAAGACCGGCCACCGTAATCACGTTTTACCGTAAAAATCCACGTGTCGAAAAAACGAAGGGTAAAAAACTTTCGAGACCCGATTGAGATTCAGGTTGTCCTTTTTGGGCATTAATCTATCCGTTGACGACTGAAAGCTATCAAAGCCGTAGAACTCATCGAGGCCTTCGTTTTGACAGGTTATCGCTCCCGTAACTCTAAACGATCCAGAAGTTATGGCCGTCCGAATAATCGATATCTACAGGGTGCAACATCCACGGTGCAAGGTGCAACATCCGTCCGAAATGACGAAACAGTGCCATACGACCTTCAGAAATTTGTGCATGGGTTTGAAACGGAACAGTACCATGGTGCACCACTCTCCAGCGATGGTAAATCGAACACCGGCCACCGTTATCCCGTTTTACCGTAAAAATCCACGTGTCGAAAAAACGAAGGGTAAAAAACTTATGAGACACGATTGAGATTCGGGTTGTCCTTTTTGGGCATTAATCTATCCGTTGACGGCTGAAAGCGTTCAAACCCGTAGAACTCATCGAGGCCTTCGTTTTGACAGGTTATCGCTCCCGTAAATCTAAACGATCCAGAAGTTATGGCCGTCCGAATAATCGATATCAACAGGGTGCAACATCCACGGTGCAAGGTGCAACATCCGTCCGAAATGGCGAAACTGTGCCGTACGACCTTTAGAAATTCGTGCATAGATTTGAAACGGAACAGTACCATGGTGAACCACTCTCCACTGATGGTAAATCGAAGACCAGCCACCGTAATCCCGTTTTACCGTAAAAATTCACGTGTCGAAAAAACGAAGGGTAAAAAACTTACGAGACCCGATTGAGATTCGGTTTGTCCTTTTTGGGCATTAATCTATCCGTTGACGGCTGAAAGCTGTCATATCCATAGAACTCATCGAAGCCTTTGTTTTGACAGGTTATGGCTCTCGTAACTCTAAACGAGCCAGAAGTTATGGCCGTCCGAATAATCGATATCTACAGGGTGCAACATCCACGGTGCAAGGTGCAACATCCGTCCGAAATGGCGAAACAGTGACGTACGACCTTTAGAAATTCGTGCATGGATTTGAAACGAACAGTATCATGGTGCACCACTCTCCAGCGATGGTAAATCGAAGACCGGCCACCGTAATCTCGTTTTACCGTAAAAATCCACGTGTCGAAAAAACGAAGGGTAAAAAACTTAAGAGACCCGATGGAGATTCGGGTTGTCCTTTTTGGGCATTAATCTATTCGTTGATGGCTGAAAGCTGTCAAAGCCATAGAACTTATCGAGGCCTTCGTTTTGACAGGTTATGGCTCCCGTAACTCAAAACGAGCCAGAAGTTATGGCCGTCCGAATAATCGATATCCACAGGGTGCAACATCCACGGTGCAAGGTGCAACATCCGTCCAAAATGGCGAAACAGTGCCGTACGACCTTTAGAAATGCGTTCATGGATTTGAAACAGAACAGTACCATGGTGCACCACTCTCCAGCGATGGTAAATCGAAGACCAGCCACCGTAATCCCGTTTTATCGTAAAAATCCACTTGTCGAAAAAACGAAGGGTAAAAAACTTACGAGAGCCGATTGAGATTCGGGTTGTCCTTTTTGGGCATTAATCTATCCGTTGACGGCTGAAAGCTGTCAAAGCCGTAGAACTCATCGAGGCCATCGTTTTGACAGGTTATGGCTCCCGTAACTCTAAGCCAGAAGTTATGGCCTTCCGAATAATCGATATCTACAGGGTGCAACATCCACGGTGCAAGGTGCAACATCCGTCCGAAATGGCGAAACAGTGTCGTACGACCTTTAGAAATTCGTGCATGGATTTGAAACGGAACAGTACCATGGTGCACCACTCCCCAGCGATGGTAAATCGAAGACCAGCCACTGTAATCCCGTTTTACCGTAAAAATCCACGTGTCGAAAAAACGAAGGGTAAATAACTTACGAGACCCGATTGAGATTCGGGTTGTCCTTTTTGGGCATTAATCTATCCGTTGACGGCTGAAAGCGTTCAAGCCCGTAGAACTCATCGAGGCCTTCGTTTTGAAAGCTTATGGCTCCCTTAACTCTAAACGAGCCAGAAGTTATGGCCGTCCGAATAATCGATATCTACAGGGTGCAACATCCACGGTGCAAGGTGCAACATCCGTCCGAAATGGCGAAACTGTGTCGTACGACCTTTAGAAATTTGTGCATGGATTTGAAACGGAACAGTACCATGGTGCACCACTCTCCAGTGATTGTAAATCGAAGACCGGCCACCGTAATCACGTTTTAACGTAAAAATCCACGTGTCGAAAAAACGAAGGGTAAAAAACTTTCGAGACCCGATTGAGATTCAGGTAGTCCTTTTTGGGCATTAATCTATCCGTTGACGACTGAAAGCTGTCAAAGCCGTAGAACTCATCGAGGCCTTCGTTTTGACAGGTTATCGCTCCCGTAACTCTAAACGATCCAGAAGATATGGCCGTCCGAATAATCGATATCTACAGGGTGCAACATCCACGGTGCAAGGTGCAACATCCGTCCGAAATGGCGAAACAGTGCCATACGACCTTCAGAAATTTGTGCATAGGTTTGAAACGTAACAGTACCATGGTGCACCACTCTCCAGCGATGGTAAATCGAAGACCGGCCACCGTTATCCCGTTTTACCGTAAAAATCCACGTGTCGAAAAAACGAAGGGTAAAAAACTTATGAGACCCGATTGAGATTCGGGTTGTCCTTTTTGGGCATTAATCTATCCGTTGACGGCTGAAAGCGTTCAAACCCGTAGAACTCATCGAGGCCTTCGTTTTGACAGGTTATCGCTCCCGTAACTCTAAACGATCCAGAAGTTATGGCCGTCCTAATAATCGATATCTACAGGGTGCAACATCCACGGTGCAAGGTGCAACATCCGTCCGAAATGGCGAGACAGTGCCGTACGACCTTTAGAAATTCGTGCATAGATTTGAAACGGAACAGTACCATGGTGAACCACTCTCCAGTGATGGTAAATCGAAGACCAGCCACTGTAATCCCGTTTTACCGTAAAAATCCACGTGTCGAAAAAACGAAGGGTAAAAAACTTACGAGACCCGATTGAGATTCGGGTTGTCCTTTTTGGGCATTAATCTATCCGTTGACGGCTGAAAGCTGTCATATCCATAGAACTCATCGAAGCCTTTGTTTTGACAGGTTATGGCTCCCGTAACTCTAAACGAGCCAGAAGTTATGGCCGTTCGAATAATCGATATCTACAGGGTGCAACATCCACGGTGCAAGGTGCAACATCCGTCCGAAATGGCGAAACAGTGACGTACGACCTTTAGAAATTCGTGCATGGATTTGAAACGAACAGTATCATGGTGCACCACTCTCCAGCGATGGTAAATCGAAGAACGGCCACCGTAATCTCGTTTTACCGTAAAAATCAACGTGTCGAAAAAACGAAGGGTAAAAAACTTACGAGACCCGATTGAGATTCGGGTTGTCCTTTTTGGGCATTAATCTATTCGTTGATGGCTGAAAGCTGTCAAAGCCGTAGAACTTATCGAGGCCTTCGTTTTGACAGGTTATGGCTCCCGTAACTCAAAACGAGCCAGAAGTTATGGCCGTCCGAATAATCGATATCCACAGGGTGCAACATCCACGGTGCAAGGTGCAACATCCGTCCAAAATGGCGAAACAGTGCCGTACGACCTTTGGAAATGCGTTCATGGATTTGAAACAGAACAGTATCATGGTGCACCACTCTCCAGCGATGGTAAATTGAAGACCAGCCACCGTAATCCCGTTTTACCGTAAAAATCCACTTGTCGAAAAAATGAACGGTAAAAAACTTACGAGACCCGATTGAGATTCGGGTTGTCCTTTTTGGGCATTAATCTATCCTTTGACGGCTGAAAGCTGTCGAAGCCGTAGAACTCATCGAGGCCATCGTTTTGACAGGTTATGGCTCCCGTAACTCTAAGCCAAAAGTTATGGCCGTCCGAATAATCGATATCTACAGGGTGCAACATCCACGGTGCAAGGTGCAACATCCGTCCGAAATGGCGAAACAGTGTCGTACGACCTTTAGAAATTCATGCATGGATTTGAAACGGAACAGTACCATGGTGCACCACTCCCCAGCGATGGTAAATCGAAGACCAGCCACTGTAATCCCATTTTACCGTAAAAATCCACGTGTCGAAAAAACGAAGGGTAAAAAACTTACGAGACCCGATTGAGATTCGGGTTGTCCTTTTTGGGCATTAATCTATCCGTTGACGGCTGAAAGCGTTCAAGCCCGTAGAACTCATCGAGGCCTTCGTTTTGAAAGCTTATGGCTCCCGTAACTCTAAACGAGCCAGAAGTTATGGCCGTCCGAATAATCGATATCTACAGGGTGCAACATCCACGGTGCAAGGTGCAACATCCGTCCGAAATGGCGAAACTGTGCCGTACGACCTTTAGAAATTCGTGCATGGATTTGAAACGGAACAGTACCATGGTGCACCACTCTCCAGCGATGGTAAGTCGAAGACCAGCCACCGTAATCACGTTTTACCATAAATGTCCACGTGTCGAAAAAACGAAGGGTAAAAAACTTACGAGACCCGATTGAGATTCGGGTTGTCCTTTTTGGGCATTAATCTATCCGTTGACGGCTGAAAGCTGTCATATCCATAGAACTCATCGAAGCCTTTGTTTTGACAGGTTATGGCTCCCGTAACTCTAAACGAGCCAGAAGTTATGGCCGTTCGAATAATCGATATCTACAGGGTGCAACATCCACGGTGCAAGGTGCAACATCCGTCCGAAATGGCGAAACAGTGACGTACGACCTTTAGAAATTCGTGCATGGATTTGAAACGAACAGTATCATGGTGCACCACTCTCCAGCGATGGTAAATCGAAGAACGGCCACCGTAATCTCGTTTTACCGTAAAAATCAACGTGTCGAAAAAACGAAGGGTAAAAAACTTACGAGACCCGATTGAGATTCGGGTTGTCCTTTTTGGGCATTAATCTATTCGTTGATGGCTGAAAGCTGTCAAAGCCGTAGAACTTATCGAGGCCTTCGTTTTGACAAGTTATGGCTCCCGTAACTCAAAACGAGCCAGAAGTTATGGCCGTCCGAATAATCGATATCCACAGGGTGCAACATCCACGGTGCAAGGTGCAACATCCGTCCAAAATGGCGAAACAGTGCCGTACGACCTTTGGAAATGCGTTCATGGATTTGAAACAGAATAGTATCATGGTGCACCACTCTCCAGCGATGGTAAATTGAAGACCAGCCACCGTAATCCCGTTTTACCGTAAAAATCCACTTGTCGAAAAAACGAACGGTAAAAAACTTACGAGACCCGATTGAGATTCGGGTTGTCCTTTTTGGGCATTAATCTATCCGTTGACGGCTGAAAGCTGTCGAAGCCGTAGAACTCATCGAGGCCATCGTTTTGACAGGTTATGGCTCCCGTAACTCTAAGCCAAAAGTTATGGCCGTCCGAATAATCGATATCTACAGGGTGCAACATCCACGGTGCAAGGTGCAACATCCGTCCGAAATGGCGAAACAGTGTCGTACGACCTTTAGAAATTCATGCATGGATTTGAAACGGAACAGTACCATGGTGCACCACTCCCCAGCGATGGTAAATCGAAGACCAGCCACTGTAATCCCATTTTACCGTAAAAATCCACGTGTCGAAAAAACGAAGGGTAAAAAACTTACGAGACCCGATTGAGATTCGGGTTGTCCTTTTTGGGCATTAATCTATCCGTTGACGGCTGAAAGCGTTCAAGCCCGTAGAACTCATCGAGGCCTTCGTTTTGAAAGCTTATGGCTCCCGTAACTCTAAACGAGCCAGAAGTTATGGCCGTCCGAATAATCGATATCTACAGGGTGCAACATCCACGGTGCAAGGTGCAACATCCGTCCGAAATGGCGAAACTGTGCCGTACGACCTTTAGAAATTCGTGCATGGATTTGAAACGGAACAGTACCATGGTGCACCACTCTCCAGCGATGGTAAGTCGAAGACCAGCCACCGTAATCACGTTTTACCATAAATGTCCACGTGTCGAAAAAACGAAGGGTAAAAAACTTACGAGACCCGATTGAGATTCGGGTTGTCCTTTTTGGGCATTAATCTATCCGTTGACGGCTGATAGCTGTCATATCCATAGAACTCATCGAAGCCTTCGTTTTGACAGTTATGGCTCCCGTAACTCTAAACGAGCCAGAAGTTATGGCCGTCCGAATAATCGATATCTACAGGGTGCAACATCCACGGTGCATGGTGCAACATCCGTCCGAAATGGCGAAACAGTGCCGTACGACTTTTAGAAATGCGTGCATGGATTTGAAACGGAACACTACCATGGTGCACCACTCTCCAGCGATGGTAAATCGAAGACGGGCCATGGTAATCCTGTTTTACCGTAAAAATCCACGTGTCCAAAAAATGAAGGGTAAAAAACTTACGAGACCCGATCGAGATTCGGGATGTCCTTTTTGGGCAATAATCTATCCGTTGACGGCTGAAAGCTGTCAAAGCCGTAGAACTCATCGAGGCCATCGTTTTGACAGGTTATGGCTCCCGTAACTCTAAGCCAAAAGTTATGGCCGTCCGAATAATCGATATCTACATGGTGCAACATCCATGGTGCAAGGTGCAACATCCGTCCGAAATGGCGAAACAGTGTCGTACGACCTTTAGAAATTCGTGCATGGATTTGAAACGGAACAGTACCATGGTGCACCACTCCCCAGCGATGGTAAATCGAAGACCAGCCACTGTAATCCCATTTTACCGTAAAAATCCACGTGTCCAAAAAAACGAAGGGTAAAAAACTTACGAGACCCGATTGAGATTCGGGTTGTCCTTTTTGGGCATTAATCTATCCGTTGACGGCTGAAAGCGTTCAAGCCCGTAGAACTCATCGAGGCCTTCGTTTTGAAAGCTTATGGCTCCCGTAACTCTAAACGAGCCAGAAGTTATGGCCGTCCGAATAATCGATATCTACAGGGTGCAACATCCACGGTGCAAGGTGCAACATCCGTCCGAAATGGCGAAACTGTGTCGTACGACCTTTAGAAATTCGTGCATGGATTTGAAACGGAACAGTAACATGGTGCACCACTCTCCAGCGATGGTAAGTCGAAGACCAGCCACCGTAATCACGTTTTACCGTAAAAGTCCACGTGTCGAAAAAACGAAGGGTAAAAAACTTACGAGACCCGATTGAGATTCGGGTTGTCCTTTTTGGGCATTAATCTATCCGTTGACGGCTGAAAGCTGTAAAAGACGTAAAACTCATCGAGGCCTTCGTTTTGACAGGTTATGGCTCCCGTAACTCTAAACAAGCCAGAAGTGATGGCCGTCCGAATAATCGATATCTACAGGGTGCAACATCCACGGTGCAAGGTGCAACATCCGTCCGAAATGGCGAAACTGTGCCGTACGATCTTTAGAAATTCGTGCATGGATTTGAAACGGAATAGTACTGTGGTGCACCACTCTCCAGCGATGGTAAATCGAAGACCGGCCACGCAATCACGTTTTACCGTAAAAATCCACGTGTCGAAAAAACGAAGGGTAAAAAACTTACGAGACCCGATTGAGATTCAGGTTGTCCTTTTTGGGCATTAATCTATCCGTTGACGGCTGAAAGCTGTCAAAGCGGTAGAACTCATCGACGCCTTCGTTTTGACAGGTTATCGCTCCCGTAACTCTGAACGATCCAGAAGTTATGGCCGTCCGAATAATCGATATCTACAGGGTGCAACATCCACGGTGCAAGGTGCAACATCCGTCCGAAATGGCGAAACAGTGCCATACGACCTTTAGAAATTCGTGCATAGATTTGAAACGGAACAGTACCATGGTGCACCACTCTCTAGCGATGGTAAATCGAAGACCGGCCACCGTAATCCCGTTTTACCATAAAAATCCACGTGTCGAAAAAACGAAGGGTAAAAAATTATGAGACCCGATTGAGATTCGGGTTGTCCTTTTTTGGCATTAAGCTATTCGTTGAGGGCTGAAAGCTGTAAAAGCCGTAGAACTCATCGAGGCCTTCGTTTTGACAGGTTATGGCTCCCGTAACTCTAAACGAGCCAAAAGTTATGGCCGTACGAATAATCGATATCTACAGGGTGCAACATCCACGGTGCAAGTGCAACATCCGTACGAAATGGCGAAACAGAGCCGTACGACGTTTAGAAATTCGTGCATGGATTTGAAACGGAACAGTACCGTGGTGCACCACTATCCAGCGATGGTAAATCGAAGACCAGCCACCGTAATCCCGTTTTACCGTAAAAATCCACTTGTCGAAAAAACGAAGGGTAAAAAACTTTCGAGACCCGATTGAGATTCGGGTTGTCCTTTTCGGGCTTTATTCTATCCGTTGACGGCTGAAAGCGGTCAAAGCCGTAGAACTCATCGAGGCCTTCGTTTTGACAGGTTATGGCTCCCGTAACTCTAAGCCAGAAGTTATGGCCGTCCGAATAATCGATATCTACAGGGTGCAACATCCACGGTGCAAGGTGCAACATCCGTCCGAAATGGCGATACAGTGTCGTACGACCTTTAGAAATTCGTGCATGGATTTGAAACGGAATAGTACCATGGTGCACCACTCCCCAGCGATGGTAAATCGAAGACCAGCCACTGTAATCCCGTTTTACCGTAAAAATCCACGTGTCGAAAAAACGAAGGGTAAAAAACTTACGAGACCCGATTGAGATTCGGGTTGTCCTTTTTGGGCATTAATCTATCCGTTGATGGCTGAAAGCATTCAAGCCCGTAGAACTCATCGAGGCCTTCGTTTTGAAAGCTTATGGCTCCCGTAACTCTAAACGAGCCAGAAGTTATGGCCGTCCGAATAATCGATATCTACAGGGTGAAACATCCACGGTGCAAGGTGCAACATCCGTCCGAAATGGCGAAACTGTGCCGTACGACCTTTAGAAATTCGTGCATGGATATGAAATGGAACAGTACCATGGTGCACCACTCTCCAGCGATGGTAAATCGAAGACCAGCCACCGTAATCACGTTTTCCCGTAAAAGTCCACGTGTCGAAAAAACGAAGGGTAAAAAACTTACGAGACCCGATTGAGATTCGGGTTGTCCTTTTTGGGCATTAATCTATCCGTTGACGGCTGAAAGCTGTCAAAGATGTAGAACTCATCGAGGCCTTCGTTTTGACAGGTTATGGCTCCCGTAAATCTAAACGAGCCAGAAGTTATGGCCGTCCGAATAATCGATATCTACAAGGTGCAACATCCACGGTGCAAGGTGCGACATCCGTCCGAAATGGCGAAACTGTGCCGTACGATCTTTAGAAATTTGTGCATGGATTTGAAATGGAATAGTACCATGGTGCACCACTCTCCAGCGATGGTAAATCGAAGACCGGCCACCGTAATCACGTTTTACCGTAAAAATCCACGTGTCGAAAAAACGAAGGGTAAAAAACTTACGAGACCCGATTGAGATTCAGGTTGTCCTTTTTGGGCATTAATCTATCCGTTGACGGCTGAAAGCTGTCAAAGCGTAGAACTCATCGAGGCCTTCGTTTTGACCGGTTATCGCCCCTGTAACTCTAAACGATCCAGAAGTTATGGCCGTCCGAATAATCGATATCTACAGGGTGCAACATCCACGGTGCAAGGTGCAACATCCGTCCGAAATGGCGAAACAGTGCCATACGACCTTTAGAAATTCGTGCATAGATTTGAAATGGAATAGTACCATGGTGCACCACTCTCTAGCGATGGTAAATCGAAGACCGGCCACCGTAATCCCGTTTTATCATAAAAATCCACGTGTCGAAAAAACGAAGGGTAAAAAACTTATGAGACCCGATTGAGATTCGGGCTGTCCTTTTTGGGCATTAATCTATTCGTTGAGGGCCGAAAGCTGTAAAAGCCGTAGAACACATCGAGGCCTTCTTTTTGACAGGTTATGGCTCCCGTAACTCTAAACGAGCCAAAAGTTATGGCCGTACGAATAATCGATATCTCCAGGGTGCAACATCCACGGTGCAAGGTGCAACATCCGTCCGAAATGGCGAAACAGAGCCGTACGACGTTTAGAAATTCGTGCATGGATTTGAAACAGAACAGTACTGTGGTGCACCACTATCCAGCGATGGTAAATCGAAGACCAGCCACCGTAATCCCGTTTTACCGTAAAAATCCACTTGTCGAAAAAACGAAGGGTAAAAAACTTTCGAGACCCGATTGAGATTCGGGTTGTCCTTTTTGGGCTTTATTCTATCCGTTGACGGCTGAAAGCTGTCAAAGCCGTAGAACTCATCGAGGCCTTCGTTTTGACAGGTTATGGCTCCCGTAACTCCGAACGAGCCAGAAGTTATGGCCGTCCGAATAATCGATATCTACAGGGTGCAACATCCACGGCGCAAGGTGCAACTCCGTCCGAAATGGCAAAAAGGTGTCGTACGACCTTTAGAAATTCGTGCATCGATTTGAAATGGAACAGCACCATGGTGCACCACTCTCCAGTGATGGTAAATCAAAGACCAGCCACCGTAATCCCGTTTTACCGTAAAAATCCACGTGTCGAAAAAACGAAGGGTAAAAAACTTACGAGACCCGATTGAGATTCGGGTTGTCCTTTTTGGGAATTAATCTATCCGTTGACGGCTGAAAGCTGTCAAAGCCGTAGAACTCATCGAGGCCTTCGTTTTGACAGGTTATGGCTCCCGTAACTCTAAACGAGCCAGAAGTTACGGCCGTCCGAATAATCGATATCTACAGGGTGCAACATCCACGGTGCAAGGTGCAACATCCGTCCGAAATGGCGAAACAGTGCCGTACGACCTTTAGAAATTCGTGCATGGATTTGAAACGGAACAGTACCATGGTGCACCACTCTCCAACGATGGTAAATCGAAGACCATCCACCGTAATCTCGTTTTACCGTAAAAATCCACGTGTCGAAAAAATGAAGGGTAAAAAACTTACGAGACCCGATTGAGATTCGGGTTGTCCTTCTTGGGCATTAATCTATCCGTTGACGACTGAAAGCTATCAAAGCCGTAGAACTCATCGAGGCCTTCGTTTTGACAGCTTAGGCTCCCGTAACTCTAAACGATGCAGAAGTTATGGCCGTCCGAATAATCGATATCTACAGGGTGCAACATCCACGGTGCAAGGTGCAACTCCGTCCGAAATGGCGAAACAGTGCCGTACGACCTTTAGAAATTTGTTCGTAGATTTGAAACGGAACAGTACCATGGTGCACCACTGTCCAGTGATGGTAAATCAAAGACCAGCCACCGTATTCCCGTTTTACCGTAAAAATCCACGTGTCGAAAAAACAAAGGGTAAAAAACTTACAAGACCCGATAGAGATTCGGGTTGTCCTTTTTGGGCATTAATCTATCCGTTGATGGCTGAAAGCTGTCAAACCCGTAGAACACATCGAGGCCTTCGTTTCGACAGGTTATGGCTCCCGTACCTTTGAACGAGCCAGAAGTAATAGCCGTCCGAATAATCGATATCTACAGGGTGCAACATCCACGGTGCAAGGTGCAACATCCGTCCGAAATGGGGAAACGGTGTCGTACGACCTTTAGAAATTCGTGCATGGATTTGAAACGGAACAGTACCATGGTGCACCACTCTCCAGCAATGGTAAATCGAAGACCATCCACCGTAATCCCGTTTTACCGTAAAAATCCACGTGTCAAAAAAAAGGAAGGGTAAAAAACTTACGAGACCCGATAGAGATTCGGGTTGTCCTTTTTGGGCATTAATCTATCCGTTGACGGCTGAAAGCTGTCAAAGCCGTAGAACACATCGAGGCCTTCGTTTTGACAGGTTATGGCTCCCTTACCTCTGAACGAGCCAGAAGTTATGGCCGTCCGAATAATCGATATCTACAGGGTGCAACATCCACGGTGCAAGGTGCAACATCCGTCCGAAATGGGGAAACAGTGCCGTACGACCTTTAGAAATTCGTGCATGGATTTGAAACGGAACAGTACCATGGTGCACCACTCTCCAGCGATGGTAAATCGAAGACCATCCACCGTAATCCCGTTTTACCGTAAAAATTCACGTGTCGAAAAAAAGGAAGGGTAAAAAACTTACGAGACCCGATTGAGATTCGGGTTGTCCTTTTTGGGCATTAATCTATCCGTTGACGGCTGAAAGCTGTCAAAGCCGTAGAACTCATCGAGGCCTTTGTTTTGACAGGTTTTGGCTCCCGTTACTCTAAACGAGCCAGAAGTTATGGCCGTCCGAATAATCGATATCTACAGGGTGCAACATCCACGGTGCAAGGTGCAACATCCGTCCGAAATGGCGAAACAGTGACGTACGACCTTTAGAAATTCGTGCATGGATTTGAAACAGAATAGTATCATGATGCACCACTCTCCAGCGATGGTAAGTCGAAGACCGGCCACCGTAATCCCGTTTTACCGTAAAAATCCACGTGTCGAAAAAAAGAAGGGTACAAAACTTACGAGACCCGATTGAGATTCGGGTTGTCCTTTTTGGGCATTAATCTATCCGTTGATGGCTGAAAGCTGTCAAAGCCATAGAACTCATCGAGGCCTTCGTTTTGACAGGTTATGGCTCCCGTAAATCTAAACGAGCCAAAAGTTATGGCCGTCCGAATAATCGATATCTACAGGGTGCAACATCCATGGTGCAAGGTGGAACATCCGTCCGAAATGGCGAAACACTGCCGTACGACCTTTAGAAATTCATGCATGGATTTGAAACGGAACAGTACCATGGTGCACCACTCTCCAGTGATGGTAAATCGAAGACCAGCCACCGTAATCCCGTTTTACCGTAAAAATCCACGTGTCGAAAAAACGAAGGGTAAAAAACTTACGAGAACCGATTAAGATTCGGGTTGTCCTTTTTGGGCATTAATCTATCCGTTGACGGCTGAAAGCTGTCAAAGCCGTAGAACTCATCGAGGCCTTCATTTTGACAGGTTATGGCTCCGTAACTCTAAACGATCCAGAAGTTATGGCCGTCCGAATAATCGATATCTACAGGGTGCAACATCCACGGTGCAAGGTGCAACATCCGTCCGAAATGTCGAAACAGTGATGTACAACCTTTAGAAATTCGTGCATAGATTTGAAACGGAACAGTACCTTGGTGCACCACTCTCCAGTGATGGTAAGTCGAATACCAGCCACCGTAATCCCGTTTTACCGTAAAAATCCACGTGTCGAAAGAACGAAGTGTAAAAAACTTACGAGACCCGATTGAGATTCGGGTTGTCCTTTTTGGGCATTAATCTATCCGTTGACGGCTGAAAGCTGTCAAAGCCGTAGAACTCATCGAGGCCTTCGTTATGACCTATTATGGCTCCTGTAACTCTAAACGAGCCAGATGTTATGGCCGTCCGAATAATCGATATCTACAGGGTGCAACATCCACGGTGCAAGGTGCAACATCCGTCCGAAATGGCGAAACAGTGCCGTACGACCTTTAGAAATTCGTGCATGGATTTGAAACAGAACAGTACCATGGTGCACCACTCTCCAGGGATGGTAAATCGAAGACCGGCCACCGTAATCCCGTTTTACTGTAAAAATCCACGTGTCAAAAAAACGAAGGGTAAAAAACTTACGAGACCCGATTGAGATTTGGGTTGTCCTTTTTGGGCATTAATCTATCCGTTGATGGCTGAAAGCTGTCAAAGCCGTAGAACTCATCGAGGCCTTCGTTTTGACAGGTTATGGCTCCCGTAACTCTAAACGAGACAGAAGTTATGGCCGTCCGAATAATCGATATCTACAGGGTGCAACATCCACGGTGCAAGGTGCGACATCCGTCCGAAATGGCGAAACAGTGTCGTACGACGTTTAGAAATTCGTGCATGGATTTGAAACGGAACAGTACCATGGTGCACCACTCTCCAGCGATGGTAAATCGAAGACCAGCCACTGTAATCCCGTTTTACCGTAAAAATCCACGTGTCGAAAAAACGAAGGGTAAAAAACTTACGAGACCCGATTGAGATTCGGTTTGTCCTTTTTGGGCATTAATCTATCCGTTGACGGCTGAAAGCTGTCAAAGCCGTAGAACTCATCGAGGCCTTCGTTTTGAAAGGTTATGGCTCCCATAACTCTAAACGATCCAGAAGTTATGGCCATCCGAATAATCGATATCTACAGGGTGCAACATCCATGGTGCAAGGTGGAACATCCGTCCGAAATGGCGAAACAGTGTCGTATGACCTTTAGAAATTCGTGCATAGATTTGAAACGGAACAGTACCATGGTGCACCACTCTCCAGTTATGGTAAATCGAAGACCGGCCACCTTAATCCCGTTTTACCGTAAAAATCCACGTGTCGAAAAAACGAAGGGTAAAAAACTTACGAGACCTGATTGAGATTCGGGTTGTCCTTTTTGGGCATTAATCTATCCATTGACAGCTGAAAGCTGTCAAAGCCGTAGAACTCATCGAGGCCTTCGTTTTGACAGGTTATGGCTCCCGTAACTCTATACGAGCTAGAAGTTATGGCCGTCCGAATAATCGATATCTACTGGGTGCAACATCCACGGTGCAAGGTGCAACATCCGTCCGAAATGGCGAAACAGTGTCGTATGACTTTTAGAAATGCGTGCATGGATTTGAAACGGAACAGTACCATGGAGCACCACTCTCTAGCGATGGGAAGTCAAAGACGGGCCACGGTAATCCCGTTTTACCGTAAAAATCCACGTGTCGAAAAAACGTAGGGTAAAAAACTTACGAGACCCGATTGAGATTCGGGTTATCCTTTTGGACATTAATTTATCCGTTGACGGCTGAAAGCTGTCAAAGCCGTAGAACTCATCGAGGCCTTCATTTTGACAGGTTATGGCTCCCGTAACTCTAAACGAGCCAGAAGTTATGGCCGTCCGAATAATCGATATCTACAGGGTGCAACATCCACGGTGCAAGGTGCAACATCCGTCCAAAATGGCGAAACAGTGCCGTACGACTTTTTGAAATGCGTGCATTGATTTGAAACGGAATAGTACCATTGTGACGACCCAGAATTTTCAAGCTTTTAAAGTGGGGATATTTAATTGATTTTAAATATTCAATAGAGAAATTTTAACTTGAATTACGAATATCTCTATTTATTTGATAATCGAATCATTGAATTTAATAATGGAAGTTGGGTAAAATGTTGAATCTGGAGTTGTAAGCCTGTTAAAAATAATTTGAAGGCTCGAAAAATTTATATTGATAATGCTGAGGATAATAGAAGTTTTAAAATTTGAATTTAACCCTTATTTGTTCCGTTTAAAAATATATCGTTTAAATTGTATTTAAAAATAGCCTTCCGAGGCACCGTCTCGGAATTCGACGAAACCAGTTCCATTGGATCCGAAATAGTGTATTATTATCGGATTTCAAATTTCGTAGCATTTGGATTAGTTGTGTGAGTGTATGGTAAGTAAACGTGTTGAAAATTTAACATATATTTATTTATATAACCTAAGGCAACAAAACAAATATTCTTTCCCATGAGCTTTCTTCTCAGCCGTCACCCTATTTTTCTCAGCCGACCTACCTTGTCTTCAATAACACGCCTCCTGCCTTTTCAAAGCAGACAACATTCCTCCTCTACCTCATGTTCACAGCCGAAGAAATATCATTCTCCTCTTCCTTTAAGAAAATAAAAATCTCTTTGTTCGAATCCTTTAAAAAAAAAATCATCCCGTTCAAACGAAACTAATGGCCGAACAAAAAGAAGTCGAGTTCCTCTCTTCCCCTCTACCATTCAATTCGGAAAAAAATAATAGTCGTTTCCCCTTTCTAAAAATCGAATTCATTTCTTCGAGATGCAATGGCCGTGGCCTTCTTGTGTCGCAATTCATTCGAGATTCGCTCAGATCTGTTCAAAGCAGATCCAGATGTGCTTCCCTTTTTGTTCGTCAGAGCCTATCTTTAAGGCGCGCATTGGAATCGTGTGTCGCGCGTTCGAGTTCGAGGGTGCCATGGACGATTCGCACCTGCAGGCGGAGAATGATAAAGTGCAGTTGGGTGCGATGTTGTCGGCTTGGGTCTCGTGATGGCGGGGCTAGGGTTTGGACGGGCACGGCAGAAGGGAATCTCGAGTAGGGTGGTGGTGGTCACGAATCAGGTGCAGCGATTTCTCGACCTATTCTGTAAATTTAATTTACCCATGTTATTGTTTTCAAATCCTGATGTAGTTCGGGAAAATTTCGACAGAAGTTAAAAATTTAACATTTTGATTTAAATTATCTTAGATGTTACGGTTGTTGATTTAAAACTTATAACACATCTTTGTGAGTATGTATATTGGAACTAACGGGAAATAAAAATAAAAATAATAGTGCAGTAAGTTTACAAAGCAATTTATTTCTTCAATTTGTAAGTCTAGTCAGTAAAGTATTATTTTCGGTAAATGGAAAATATAGGGATTCATATAAAATTCGACTTTTAAAGTCTATATGGATTGTTTTAAAACATTGTGTATATGTAGTTTCTAATTGAAAAACTTATATCCATTCTAAATTTACTAGTTTATTTTTAATTAAAGTATTACGGTGATTAACTTGTTTAAATAAATTATTTAATTTGTATGAGTTCTTAAAAATAATTAATTATAAATAATTAGTTGAAATTGAATTAATCATTCAAAACCAAATTTGTTAATTTAAAATAAATTAGTACATGGTAATTGGTTATTTGATTAGTTCAAATATATATAAACTGTATAACTGTGTATACAAGGTTATAAACCGGGAAAACCCAGACAAAATTGAAGTGGACTGCAAACGAATGCAAAGGTGAGTTAATCTCACTCAGTTAATTTAAATTTAAATGATTAAATTTATATAATTGTTTGAATGGTTGAAATTGATTGTTGTGCTATATTATGGTATATTCTGGAATTGGAATTTTATACTGTGCTAACGTCTGTGGATGCAGGGAAAACAAGTTGGAGGGATCCAACTGGACCCCTCAACAATTATTTAAATTATTTAATATTCTCTGCTATGAATATTGATATTCTATGATGAGTTATATTATAATATTAAATGTTATGGTTTGATTTGATCTATTTGGATATAATGAATTCCAAAAATATATATATAAATTGGATTGTTGGAAAGAAAATAAAAGAAGTGAATTTGTAAGTGAAACAATTATAGAAAATTTGAATAAATTTAAGAATGAATTGGGAAAAGAAATAAAGTAATGTAAAAATTTCTAATGAATAAATCTTGAGTATAGAAAGGGTAATTTTAAATAAATAGAAGATTAACGAATTTTAAATTTCAGTATTATTATTTTTAAAGAACAAAACATTTATTTAAAATTTAAAGATTTAAATTATTGAAAGAATAAGGAAGAAATTTGGAAGTAGCCGAGATTTGTATATTTCAGTTAAAGAATTTTAAATCAAACGAGAAAAAGTAACAATAATAATAAAGTCCATAATAAATGAAATTTGAAATGAATTGAGTAATTAAAGAAATTTATTTCAAATGTAATCAATTTGGAAAATTGATTCAATTGATTGAAGTTGGAAATTCTCCCTAAATAACCAAGAACGTTTTTAAGTAAATTTTTAAGTATAAGTTAATAGTTTTAATTTTTTTTAAAAGGTATGTTTTCAAAAATTTATTATTTCTAATATTTAAAGTCTAAAGTAAGTATTTCCTTTTAATTTATTATAGCAGTAATTATTTAAAAAGTGATTTGCTGTTTTGTTTTGTAAAAGTGAAAAACTAGTTTTTATTTATTTATTTAGTAACTTTATTTTCAAATATTCATATAGTATGTATTTTTAACAAACTATTAAAATAGTTTTTAATTTAAATGTTTTAAAAGTATATATTTCAAAGTAAAGTGTTTTAAAATTATTTTTAAAATCTAGTTTTGTGCTTGGTAATTTCAATGGGGATAGAAAATATATGGGAAAGTTTATTCTGGAAAGAAAGATGGTATTGAAACTGTTTTCAAGGGTTGAAAATAGAAATATATCTTGTGAAGATATTTTTGAGGGTAATAAATAATTTGGAAAATTATTTATAGTTGGATGGTTGTTTGTGAATATTAATTGATAGTTAAATAGCCGACTATCAATTTTGGCCAACTGCGTTGATCGTTTCGAAGAGACCGGGATCGAGATTTATTTCTCGAAAACCACTTCTATCCGGTTTGTACGTTTCATGCGAAAAACGTATTCGGAGTCGAAGATGGAGCAGTGAAGTGCAAGGGCTAGTCGCTACTAATCCTGAGGATAATTCCAAAGTGGATGTAGTAGGAATAGTGCCTTCGGTTCCGTTCGAACCCGGGACGGACTTGTATGGATGAATGCTTGCGTAACATAGTCAGGTGGACGATGGGCATTCTAAGTGAAACGTTCTAAAGGTAACGCTAAGCCTCAAGCCTCATCAAATGGGAATGACTGAAAATCAGGGGTTATGCAGCAAGGCTAGGTGGGTAGCACCCAAGCAGGGTGAGGTCATTCCAGTCTAGATGTCCCTTTTAATTTCGGCTTAGTGGGCGGTTGCTGATCCCAACCGCGGGGTGATCTCACTCGGGACTGTCCAGTAAGGGATGGTTCCGGCCTTGTTTGCAGGGGATGAAGGGAGTAATCCTCGGTACGGTGATCTAGGCCCCGTACTGTGACAGGTGGTACCCCAGTGCCTAGTCATTAGTTGGAAATCCATTTTCCCTATGAGCCTTGTACGAGTTTTGTTTGCATTACCCACTCTGTGGCTAGTAGCTGGAATTTAATCATGTAACAATTTTGGCTATTTTATAAGTATTTGTATATAGACCCTATTATAATATCAGAGGATTTCTATAAAAATTGTTTTAGCTATCGTAAGGTAAAAACCCGACATGTTTATTTGTGGCGTGGTCTTACGAGATGCTTTTGTTTTCAAAGGATTTTTGAAACTTTAATAATTAATTGGGTGTGATTTTCTCACGCTAGTATTCCAGACTGACTCGGGTATTATTTAACTATAATGCTCGGGTCAGACCGAGTATTATAGAATACAGGATATGATGCTGTGAAGCTCAAGAGACGAGCCGGATGGCAATACGTACTCCCATACTTGTATATATATACATATTCCGCTGTGTTGAGTTGTTGAGTATCCATTTGTATGATATTGATGTTGAGTTGTGATTGATGTACTCGGATTTATGTAATATATATAAACAGAGATAAATTTGATTGAGTAAAGATTATTTATTATCTATTATATTTTATTCCGCTGCGATGGTTAGATTCTGATATTGAACTTGTTTCTCTTCTTCTACCTCTTCTTCTTAAACCCAAATGGTTCGTATTTCTGTACAACTTGAGTTGATTGTTGTAGAATAGTGTTGACTCAAGGGGTATGGATTTGCGGGTCGTTACACTTGGTATCAGAGCTTGGGTTGGCGACAACCTTGGCTCTGGTGGGAATTACTCATAGAATAGAGTCTATAGTACTCTAGAATGAGTTTGAGAGTATTAATAGATATGAGCGCGTATTTGTTAGTGAATAAAAACTTGTTTTATATTGTGTTGACTTATCGGTTGAGTGTTTATGGATTCTGGTCGATATGTGGGACGCCATGTTATCGATAGGGATTTCTAAACTCTTATACGAGATAAACCGACACAGTATTGTTTTAAATAGGGTAAATGAAATAATTTTACCCAAATTATTTTTATACATAAAGGAAATAATTTTTCTTAAATCATTATAGTATATATGGATGCTTGGTTATTAGAAGGTGATAATATTAAATTATTATCATTATGGTATGTGAATTGAATAAGAAATTGAACTAATAACCAAAGATTAAGGAATAAATCAATAAAATAAATGGAATTTCTAAATGTGATTCGTAATTGAATACGGAATTGAAACTATAATTTACAAACTAAGAAACAAAACATACACAAATGAAATTGATAAGTATAAATGATAAATGTAAATTATAGTGTGATTGAAAATTAAAATAAGATGAAATTCCAAAGTAATGTTTAAATATAAATTTAAAGAATTTGGAATTTGGAAAATAAAAATTGGAAATTGTAATTTCCTTGAACTTGAAAATGTTTTTGGAAGTTCCAGAGTAACGTGTTGTATGGATTTCAAATTTGGAGTTTTGGTAAAAATTTTGAATCGGATTTGAACTCTAGGGGAGTTTGGAATTTTTGAAAGGATTTTAGCAAGAGAATAAAAGCATTGAACTCTTTTGGTCGCTAGAGAATAACTTCGGTGATGACTGCAGCATCATCGATGTCCATTTTCGAGTTTCCAGAAGAGAAATTTGTACCAAATTGTTTTGAATTGAAATTGTTTGCAAAAGATAAATTGGTTTTAGAAATGCCAGGAATTTTAGATATATGTGATTTCAAAGGGAATTTTGAGATGTTGAAAGAATGTTTAAACTCTAGAATCTTAATTAAGAATGTTTATGGCATATAAAAGTTGCGTAACTTGTAAATTTGGAATTTGTTGAAAAAAAATTCAACTTGAAAGAGTTGAATAAATGAAGTACGAAATAAAATAAGTTAGTAAACCAATACAATGGACTGAATTAAAAAAGAATTGTGAATGGAATGTAATTAAATCTAATAAATAAAAGTAAATATTCTGGAAGTAAATTGTGAGAGGACAAATTTATTTAAATTTGTAAAAGTAAGGTGAAAATTGAATACTGGAATTTAAAATTTAATTGTGTGAAGTTACGTGAAATGGGAAAATTGGTCAGGATGGACTAAATTCAACAATGTATTGGGATTAAAAATTTGTAAGTGCTAATTGAGTCGTGTGAGTAAGCACATGAGTTGAAAATTTGTATATTGAAATGATATTAATGGGAAGTAAGCTAAATTAAATTGGATTGAAATAAATTTAGCTGAGTATAGATAATATTGAATGGAATAAAATTCTACTCAAACAAATAAATGTAAAAATCCAAACTTGGGATATAAAATAAGATTGAACTCAAAGAAATCAAATAAAATGATTTTCAAGATAAATGAAACAGAAAATCAATATTGGATTGAAATTGGATTATAGTTGGAAGTGTTGTTGAAAAACAATTTGAATTGGGCTAAAATGGATATAGTGTGAAATATAAACAAATCCAATTCAAGCATAAATTGAATTGCCTTATTATTAATGAGTTCAACAATGAATTGTTGATTGAAATTTAAAATGGATAAAAGAATAAACTAATTGAATAAAATAGTGAAATGGTTAGGATTTGATCAAAGGAAAATCAAATCAAAGATTGTAAATGGGTAATAAAGTTTGGAAATAAAGCTTGAATTGTATGGAATTGGATTCAAATAAAAATATTTTGAGATGAAAATAAATCCAATTCGAGTATGAATAAATTAAAAATGGGATTGAAATATAAGTTATGAAATGGTAGTGAATGGAAGTAAATTAACTTAAGTTTAAAGTTAATAGAAGTTGGCTGAATAGAATAAACTTAAGTTATTGGGTGGGACACTTTGAGGAAAATTAATAACTTAAGTAAATTATGAGATGCTTATTGGTTGTCGGGTTTAATAAAATAGTTTGGATCAAATCTTTTTGGATATGAAAGAAATGCAATGGAAGTTTGTGAATAAATGTAAAATAGGATTAAGTGTACATTGAATTGGAATCAATGTAAATTGGTTATAAAGCTTTTGTTATTATTTATTCACATAAATATTGTCGAATTGCTTTAGAAAATTTGTCGTTTGTTGTAGACGGAAGTAAACAAATTATATGAATCAATAGCAGTTTAATAAATTGATGTTGGCATCAATTGGAATGAATATGGATTTGTTTTGCTTAAAACGAATTAAATATAAGCGAGTAAGTTGTAAATCGCTAAAACTGAATGAAATGGTTTGGGAATTGGTTGTAATCAATTATAGTAAGTGTCGGAACCTTGCATATATGCTTATGGAAATTATATAACATGCTTTATGGGTAAAATCTATGTGTTTGCTATTGAAAGTAATTGAAATGTTAATAAATTGCTTATATTTGGTACTTACATATTTTAATTGAGTAAGTACAGGTTCAGGGAAGCTATATGGATGGATTTGATCGCGCAAAATGCAAATTAAATAAGCCGCTTGCTTAAAAATGCTAAATAAAGGTACGCTTACGCAAAAGAATTCAAAATAGGAGATATGAACTGCATATATTGATATATATTGTGATTTCCGGCCTGAGGCCGATGTATATATATATTTGTGTATCCTGCGATATCGCAGAAGTCCCTCCGTACAAAGGAGACTCTGCCAAAAATTTTCGAAAATTTTGGGAGTTAGAATTGTTTTTTTTTAAAAAAAAAATTCACTAACAATAAAGGATTTAAAATTAGTAAGCATATAGATTTAAAACTGAAAATAGAACCCTAATTTAAAAGTGTGAATATAAAGTAAAGTGAAATTGAAGAAATTGTTGAAGAAGCTAAAGGAAGAAAAAGTTTGCAAGTAAAATTTTATTTGAAATTTAAACAAATTAGTAAGCGAAACTAATAAAAGGAAATGGTTAATTACATGTGGGTCGAGATAAGATGAATACAATTCAATATTCAAAGTTTGAAGACAAAATTGAATTCAAGTGGAATTGGAAGATGGAAATCTAAATGGAAATTTGAAAAAGTATTTAGATTTGAAAGTAATTAGTAATTTGAAAAAATGGGGACCCTCCCTTTTCCTTCCCCCTTTCCCGCTAACCCTATCAGTCAACCATCCCCACTGCCGCAATGTCCTTCTTCACCCATACTTGTACCACCTTCAGCCATTGTCCCTATCCTGTCACCTCCCGTTCCTTCAACCATCCCTCTTGTCAGTACCCAAGCACATTCTCTTCCTACCACCAACCCTTCTTCCTCCCTTTCTCATAATCTTCCTTCCTCGCCGCTGCTTCCTCTTCCTCTTCCTCTTCCACAACTTGCCTGGAATTCTCTGTTCAAGGCCAAACCTATCAATGCTGGGAAATACGAACCTCGTGATTTTCAATTGAACTTTCATGGTGATGCTTTAGTCCCACCTGATGAAGTTGTTAATGCAGGTAACACGATGTGGAAGGAATACTTGGTGGGGTTTTTTCTTGATACCCCTCTGCCGTATTCGACTGTGTTGTATTACCTCAAGAGAGCTTGGAAACTTCGTGGTTCCATATCAGTAAAGTCAGATGGGTTCCTGTTCCTCTTTAAATTCTCTAATGCAGATGATAGAAATAGAATTTCTGAGGCAGATCCAGTTGTTATGAGGAATAAACTTTTTATTGTTAAACCATGGGACGAGAATGTTGGCAATAGTTGTAGCAGTATTAAATCAGTTCCAGTTTGGATAAAGTTATCTAACATCCCCTTGTTCGCGTGGTCATCATTGGGTATTAATTGGTTGGCTGCTAGAATTGGTAAACTTCTATGCATGGATGCCTCGACTGAAAAATTTGAAAGAATCACTTTTGCCAAATGCTTAGTTGAAGTTACTCCTTTTCATGTTCTGCCTGAAAGTTTTACTGTTCAATTGCTAGATGGGTCTGAACAGGAAGTATTAGTTGAGTATTTGTGGAAGCCAGAAATATGTACCTTTTGTAAAGAGTTTGGGCATTTGGATAGAACTTGCAAGAAGTCAGTTGTTGATGAGAACGTTAAGAAATGTGAAGAAAATGAACAATACAAGAGCGGAGAAGTGAAGCAATACAATGATAATAAAGGAAAAAACACAGGCAAGCAAGTTACAGTGAAGCAAGTGTGGCAAAAGATTAATAGGAACAAAGGAAAAAAATTATATGTAAGTAAGGAGATGGAAAATAAAACTTTCACAAGTTTAGTGGCAGAGGAAATAAATGAAGTTGATGGAGGTGAAGGAAACAATTCTAAATTGAAAGATATTAATGAATCAGGGGATGTGGACCAAGTATGTAATATTCAAACCCAAAACAAATTTAATGTGCTACAGGATGAAGAGACTGAGCAAAATATAAGTGATATTAATGAGGTTGAGGATGGTGATATCAACCCAGTTAACTTTTGTGCTGAAGTTAATGGAGAAAACTGCCAGTCCAAAGTTTTTTTGAATGACAGTACTGTTACTAGCAACACAACCCCTGATTTAGGTTCTGATATGCAACATACACAAGTTGAAGAAACTGATACCAGAAGCAATAACAGTGAGAAAGATAACTTTGTATCTGGCATGCATGCACAAGCAGATACTTATGCTGAACAAGATGTTGCTTGGTGCACTGCTATTGAAGCAAACATAAAACAACTAATTCTCACAAGGCATAAGCATGACTCAGTTGCTCATCCATCTGAACATTCACCATACAATTTCACAATTGACCTGCCTGGTTGGCCTTCAAACCAAACCCTTCTGCAACCAAATCCAAATCCAACCATTGTCCCTATCTCCAAACATCATCCCTCTCCTCTCAAGCAAATGGAAACAAGATCTCTGTCTGCACAGAGAAGAAACAAATCCACCCCCCAACTTTAATTTTTTATGTTTAAAAAAATAGCAGCTTGGAATCTCAGAGGAGCGCATAGCAACATTAAACTTGATCAAGTAAAGAATTACATTGCTGCTCACAATATTTGTCTTTTTGGTTTGCTTGAAACAAAACTAAACCTCATGTTAACATCCATAGCAGCTGCTTACATTGACCCTTCTTGGGAATTCCACCACAACCTTGATGCTGCTACATATGGTCGTATCCTTATCTTGTATGATCCAAAAGTGATTACTCTATCCCCAATTCTTTCAACTAGGCAGTTCATCCATTTTCATGTTTTTGAAACTCCTTCACAAACTTCCTTTTATGTCACCTTCGTCTATGCTGATAACTCTGTACTTTCACGTAACAAATTCTTTAACACCTTGCCACCATTACGTCAGTCATCACACCCTTGGTTAGTGCTTGGTGATTTCAACTCATGTTTTAACTTCTCTGACAAATGTGGTGGTAACCCTCTAACCCCAGCTGATATAGCTCATTTCAACTTATCAATTGAACATTCTGAGTTAGTCTTGGTCAATAAGTCTGGAGCTAAATACTCATGGAACAATAGAAGTCGTAGTGGTGTACGTACGTTCACGACAATTGATCATGTTTTCTGCAACATCCAAGCTCTCCACCTCTGGCCCACCTTAACTGTCTACCTCCCTCATCCCTTATTATCTGACCACTCTCCTCTAATACTTACCCTGGGTCCCCATTTGAGAAAAGAAAAAAGAAGTTTCAAATTTTTTGATGCTTGGCTCAAGCATGACCACTTTTCTGAATTAGTTTCACAAGTTAGCAATGATTTTACTTGCTACGGTAACCCCATGTATAAGTTTTGCAGGAAGTTGAGAAGAATGAAGCAGGAAATCAGAAAGTGGGCCTTTGCAACCTTTGGAGCTGGCAGCCTACTTTCCACAACTTTAAAGGAACAACTGAAGAAGCAACAAGATTACATGATGGAGCATCCCCTTGATGAGCAAGCGGCAGCTGATGAAAGCAAACTATTTTCTGATGTGAACAATGCCTTAAGCTTGGAAGCTAGCATGAAGAAGCAGCAATTGCATGCTAAGTGGATAGTTGATGGTGACAAGAACACCAAGTTCTTCCATGATTCTATTAAGGTCAAACACACAACTGAGAACATTTTTAATATCATTGATGAGCAGGGTATCTTTTGTGACACTGTTGAAACTGTTGACCATGCTTTTATTGTCTACTTCACCACCTTGCTTGGTAATGAAACTGGTTTCTCCCCTGACCTTGAACGAATCTCTTCACTTGCCTTGCCTAGAATTTCTTCTACAGCAGCTCTTGAATTAATTAAGCCTATAACCAATGAGGAAATAAAAAATACATTATTTTCAATGAACAAGCAATCTGCAGGAGGGCCTGATGGTTTTAATGTGTCATTCTTCATTGCTACTTGGGGTGTTCTTGGTCATGAATTTTGTCTAGCCATCCACAACTTCTTTTCAAAATGCAAACTGCTTGGAGAAGTTAATAGCACTAACATAGCCCTGATCCCTAAAGTTTACCCTCCAACTTGTGTGACATCATTCAGACCAATATCATGTTGTAATGTCTTATACAAGTGTATCACGAAAATACTTGCCACTCGTATGCTTAGTGTTTTGCCAACTGTTGTCTCTTTGAACCAGGCAGCCTTCATTCCTTCTAGAAATATACTTGACAATGTTCTGCTGACACAAGAATTGCTTAATGGTTATTCTAGAGGTAATGTGTCACCTGCTGCTACACTTAAAATTGACATAACTAAAGCCTATGATTCTATACATTGGTCTTCAATTGTGAGGATCATGGCTGTCATGGGTTTTCCCAAAATTTTTGTGTCATGGATATATGTGTGCATCTCCACCCCTAGTTTCTCTATTGTATTGAATGGTAGACCAGTTGGGTATTTCAAGAGTAGTAAAGGAATTCGCCAGGGAGATCCCATTTCTTCTTACTTGTTCTTGTTAGTCATGGAAGTATTCACTGTAGTGCTTAAAGAGAAATACTCTCAGAAACTAATCAGGTATCACCCCAAGTGCTCTGCTCTCCAAATCCAATCTTTGATGTTTGCTGATGATGTCTTAATTTTTTCAAAACCTGATTTTCCCTCTATGACTGAAATTGTTGATGCACTTCACACTTTTTACTGCATGACTGGTCTCACAATAAACAAAGCTAAATCTTCACTGTTACTTGCTGGTGTCAGTGATATCCAAGCTGATGCCCTTCATCTTCACACTGGGTTCACCAGAATGGACAATGACATGAGGTATCTTGGGCTACCCTTGCTTACCAAAAGAATTACTAATGCTGACTGCGTGCCTTTATATAACAAGATCACTTCTGCTATGGGTGCTTGGACCAATAGGCAACTGTCTCAAAGTGGTAGGCTAGTTCTTATTAAGTCAGTGGTTTTTGCATCTTTAGTCTATTGGGCTAGATGCATATTTCTTCCTTCCAACCTGCTGCACATGGTTCGATCTGCTTTGCTCAGATACTTCTGGACCGGTAGCATTCATAACCGGAAGTTGATACCATGCTCTTTCACTAAATTTGAAACTCCAATCAAACAGGGTGGGCTGGGAGTTATTAATGTTAGAAAGTGGAATAGTGCAGCCATTAGTTACCTTTTTGAGGACCTCATAAATAAAAGAAACACTGTTTGGGCTAAATGGGTGTGGCAATTTTACATTAAGTCTAAGTACTTTTGGTGCATGGAGATCCCACAATGCTGCAGTTGGATTTTCAGGAGCATTCTGAAACTTAGAAATGTCTACCTGCCTTTGATTCAATATCATGTCAATGTTAAATCTGATGTTAGTTTCTGGCATGATCCCTGGCCAGGCAGTGGTATTATCCTTTCCAAAGTTACTGCTTTCTTACATGTTCAACAGTCTGGAATACAAATTGATGCTAAAGTTAACAGTTATGTACACGATGGGTTGTTGCAATTGCCTAACAATAGTAACCAAACAATCAGGCAGTTATGGGATGAGGTTCAAAACAACTACAGAAACAATAATCAAATGCAAACTGTGACTTGGGACATGAGGCCACATACCATTAGAGATGTATATAAAATGATATCTGTGCATGACACTCTGCCTTCGTCAAAATGGTGCTCTGTGATATGGTCTGATGATTCTCCTCCTACAGATAACTTGATGCTGTGGAAGGTTTTAAATCATGCTCTTCTGACTAGAAGTAAGTTAAAGAATTTTGGAATGGCATGCACATCTTTATGTCTTTTCTGTGATATGCATGAAGAAACAACTGATCATATTTTTTTTGAATGCCCTGCGCTTCAATCTGTGTTGGTTAGTCTCAGTTCCTCAACTGGTTGTCTTTTAAATGCTGGGGGATCTGCTGTAATATGGAATATCATATACAAAGCAACAAGGTGGAGAAAGCTTGAGACTAGAATTATGGTTGTGTGTTTGAAAAAATATCTCACTGCGGTTTGGAAGGAAAGGAACTCAGCTGTGTTTGATAATATCAGAAGGAGGAATGAAGTTATATGGCAAGAAGTTAGGAGAAACACTCACTGCCAATTGAAGAATTGCAACACTAAATTTCCTGACTCGTTGATCCATGTTTGGGGTTGAAGTTTGTTGTTGTTTCTTCAATTGTTTTCTTTTCCTTTTTTTATTTTTTCCTTTTCTGCTCTCTTGTAGTTTCGCTTTTATTGTGTTTCAATAAAACTGGTAGGGGTCCAGTCAACCCCGCTGGCTATGCCAAAAAAATTAGTAATTTGAAGCCAATTAAATTCAAATTGGGTTGTAAAGGCGTAGTAAATGGAAATAGATATAAACTATAATAGTAAGGTGAAAATCAGTAAAGAAGCATATTAAATGCTTATACTAAACTTAGAAAAAGAATGGTCAACTCTTAGTTGGAAATTGAAACTGCAATTATATTCTAAGTTAATATTTAAATGAATAAGTATTGACATTTTGTAAGGGAGGCGATAAAATGTTTTTGGAATGTTGTGATTGGATATTATTGCTAAACAAGATATACAGGTGTATAAAAGCAATGGATAAAGTGAAAAATGGAAATTGATATTTTTGATTCCAGAAGATAAATTGAATTGCCCGACAAAAGGGTATGTGTGTAAATTTCCGTATGGAATTTGATTGGATTTTTGGATCGAGCCACTTGGCTTTTGTTTTCTTTTGGATTTGGGAGGCCGTAGAGCCATTTTGTAGTTGTACCGAGCTAGCCGCGCAAAGGAGACGCTGGCGAAATTTTTCGAAAATTTAGAGAGTTAGAAAAAAAAAGTGAGAATTCAAAATTTTGTTTTAAATTGAAACTTGAATGGTTAAACAAATAGTATAGTTTGGAACTATAGGAGAGTTGAGAAGTTAATAAGAATGGTAATGAGTCTTCTATAAAAAGATAGTTGGTAGGATGTTGGATTGTTTCGTTTTTGGGATAAGTAACGGGAATTGGACCATTCTTCCTAATTAGTAATTTCGGGGACGAAATTCTTTTAAAGGGGGAGGAATGTGACGACCCAGAATTTTCAAGCTTTTAAAATGGGGATATTTAATTGATTTTAAATATTCAATAGAGAAATTTTAACTTGAATTACGAATATCTCTATTTATTTGATAATCGAATCATTGAATTTAATAATTGAAGTTGGGTAAAATGTTGAATCTGGAGTTGTAAGCCTGTTAAAAATAATTTAAAGGCTCGAAAAATTTATATTGATAATGCTGAGGATAATAGAAGTTTTAAATTTTGAATTTAACACTTATTTGTTCTGTTTAAAAATATATCGTTTAAATTGTATTTAAAAATAGCCTTCCGAGGCACCGTCTCGGAATTCGACGAAACCAGTTCCATTGGATCCGAAATAGTGTATTATTATCGGATTTCAAATTTCGTAGCATTTGGAGTAGTAGTGTGAGAGTACGGTAAGTAAACTTGTTGAAAATTTAACATATATTTATTTATATAACCTAAGGCAACAAAATAGATATTCTTTCCCATCAGCCTTCTTCTCAGCCGTCACCCTATTTTTCTCAGCCGACCTACCTTGTCTTCAATAACACGCCTCTTGCCTTTTCAAAGCAGACAACATTCCTCCTCTACCTCATGTTCACAGCCGAAGAAATATCATTCTCCTCTTCCTTTAAGAAAATAAAAATCTCTTTGTTCGAATCCTTTAAAAAAAAATCATCTCGTTCAAACGAAACTAATGGCCGAACAAAAAGAAGTCGAGTTCCTCTCTTCCCCTCTACCATTCAGTTCGAAAAAAAAATAGTCGTTTCCACTTTCTAAAAATCAAATTCATTTCTTCGAGATGCAATGGCCGTGGCCTTCTTGTGTCGCAATTCATTCGAGATTCGCTCAGATCTGTTCGAAGCAGATCCATATGTGCTTCCCTTTTTGTTCGTCAGAGCCTATCTTTGAGGCGCGCATTGGAATCGTGTGTCGCGCGTTCGAGTTCGAGGGTGCCATGGACGATTCGCACCTGCAGGCGGAGAATGATGAAGTGCAGTTGGGTGCGATGTTGTCGACTTGGGTCTCGTGATGGCGGGGCTAGGGTTTGGACGGGCACGGCAGAAGGGAATCGCGAGTAGGGTGGCGGTGGTCACGAATCAGGTGCAGCGATTTCTCGACCTATTTTGCAAATTTAATTTACCCATGTTATTGTTTTCAAATCCTGATGTAGTTCGGGAAAATTTCGACAGAAGTTAAAAATTTAACATTTTGATTTAAATTATCTTAGATGTTACGGTTGTTGATTTAAAACTTATAACACATCTATGTGAGTATGTATATTGGAACTAACAGGAAATAAAAATAAAAATAATAGTGCAGTAAGTTTACGAAGCAATTTATTTCTTCAATTTGTAAGTCTAGTCAGTAAAGTATTATTTTCAGTAAATGGAAAATATAGGGATTCATATAAAATTCGACTTTTAAAGCCTATATGGATTTTTTTAAAACATTGTATATATGTAGTTTCTAATTGAAAAACTTATATCCATTCTAAATTCACTAGTTTATTTTTAATTAAAGTATTACGGTGATTAACTTGTTTAAATAAATTATTTAATTTGTATGAGTTCTTAAAAATAATTAATTATAAATAATTAGTTGAAATTGAATTAATCATTCAAAACCAAATTTGTTAATTTAAAATAAATTAGTACATGGTAATTGGTTATTTGATTAGTTCAAATATATATAAACTGTATAACTGTGTATACAAGGTTATAAACCGGGAAAACCAAGAAAGAATTGAAGTGGACTGCAAACGAATGCAAAGGTGAGTTAATCTCACTCAGTTAATTTAAATTTAAATGATTAAATTTATATAATTGTTTGAATGGTTGAAATTGATTGTTGTGCTATATTATGGTATATTCTGGAATTGGAATTTTATACTGTGCTAACGTCTGTGGATGCAGGGAAAACAGGTTGGAGGGATCCAACTGGACCCCTCAACATTTATTTAAATTATTTAATATTCTCTGCTGTGGATATTGATATTCTATGATGAGTTATATTATAATATTAAATGTTATGGTTTGATTTGATATATTTTGATATAATGAATTCCAAAAAAAAATATATAAATTGGATTGTTGGAAAGAAAATAAAAGAAGTGAATTTGTAAGTGAAACAATTATAGAAAATTTGAATAAATTTAAGAATGAACTGGGAAAAGAAATAAAGTAATGTAAAAATTTCTAATGAATAAATCTTGAGTATAGAAAGGGTAATTTTAAATAAATAGAAGATTAATGAATTTTAAATTTCAGTATTATTATTTTTAAAGAACAAAATATTTATTTAAAATTTAAAGATTTAAATTATTGAAAGAATAAGAAAGAAATTGGGAAGTAGCCGAGATTTGTATATTTCAGTTAAATAATTTTAAATCAAACGAGAAATAGTAACAATAATAATAAAGTCCATAATAAATGAAATTTGAAATGAATTGAGTAATTAAAGAAATTTATTTCAAATGGAATCAATTTGGAAAATTGATTCAATTGATTGAAGTTGGAAATTCTCCCTGAATAACCTAGAACGTTTTTAAGTATAAGTTAATAGTTTTAAATTTTTTTAAAAGGTATGTTTTGAAAAAAAAATTATTTCTAATATTTAAAGTCTAAAGTAAGTATTTCCTTTTAATTTATTATAGCAGTAATTATTTAAAAAGTGATTTGGTGTTTTGTTTTGTAAAAGTGAAAAACAAGTTTTTATTTATTTATTTAGTAACTTTGTTTTCAAATATTCGTATAGTATGTATTTTTAACAAACTATTAAAATAGTTTTTAATTTAAATGTTTTAAAAGTATATATTTCAAAGTAAAGTGTTTTAAAATTATTTTTAAAATCTAGTTTTGTGCTTGGTAATTTCAATGGGGATAGAAAATATATGGTAAAGTTTATTCTGGAAGGAAAGATGGTATTGAAACTGTTTTCAAGGGTTGAAAATAGAAATATATCTTGTGAAGATATTTTTTAGGGTAATAAATAATTTGGAAAACTATTTATAGTTGGATGGTTGTTTGTGAATATTAATTGATAGTTGAATAACCGACTATCAATTTTGGCCAACTGCGTTGATCGTTTCGAAGAGACCGGGATCGAGATTTATTTCTCGAAAACCACTTCGATCTGGTTTGTACGTTTCGTGCGAAAAACGTGTTCGGAGTCGAAGATGGAGCAGTGAAGTGCAAGGGCTAGTCGCTACTAATCCTGAGGATAATTCCAAAATGGATGTAGTAGGAATAGTGCCTTCGGTTCCGTTCGAACCCGGGACGGACTTGTATGGATGAATGCTTGCGAAACATCGTCAGGTGGACGATGGGCAATCTAAGTGAAACATTCTAAAGGTAACGCTAAGCCTCAAGCCTCATCAAATGGGAATGACTCAAAATTAGGGGTTATGCAGCAAGGCTAGGTGGGTAGCACCCAAGCAGGGCGAGGTCATTCCAGTCTAGACGTCCCTTTTTATTTCGGCTTAGTGGGCGGTTGCTGATCCAAACCGCGGTGTGATTTCACTCGGGACTGTCCAGTAAGGGATGGTTCCGGCCTTGTGTTGCAGGGGACGAAGGGAGTAATCCTCGGTACGGTGATCTAGGCCGCGTACTGTGACAGGTGGTATCCAAGTGCCTAGTCATTAGTTGGAAATCCATTTTCCCTACGAGCCTTGTACGAGTTTTGTTTGTATTACCCACTCTATGGCTAGTAGCTGGAATTTAATCATGTAACAATTTCGGCTATTTTATAAGTATTTGTATATAGACCCTATTATAATATCAGAGGATTTCTATAAAAATTGTTTTAGCTATCGTAAGGTAAAAACCCGACATGTTTATTTGTGGCGTGGTCTTACGAGATGCTTTTGTTTTCAAAGGATTTTTTAAACTTTAATAATCAATTGGGTGTGATTTTCTCACGCTGGTATTCCAGACTGACTCGGGTATTATTTAACTATAATGCTCGGGTCAGACCGAGTATTATAGAATACAGGACATGATGCTGTGAAGCTCAGGAGACGAGCAGGATGGCAATACGTACTCCCGTACTTGTATATATGTACACATTCCGCTGTGTTGAGTTGTTGAGTATCCATTTGTATGATATTGATGTTGAGTTGTGATTGATGTACTCAGATTGATGTAATATATATAAACATAGATAAATTTGATTGAGTAAAGATTATTTATTATCTATTATATTTTATTCCGCTGCGATGGTTAGATTCTAATGTTGTACTTGTTTTCTCTTCTTCTACCACTTCTTCTTAAACCCAAATGGTTCGTATTTCTGTACAACTTGAGTTGATTGTTGTAGAATAGTGTTGACTCAAGGGGTACGGATTTGCGGGTTGTTACAACCATGGTGCACCACTCTCCAGCGATGGGAAGTCGAAGACGGGCCACGGTAATCCCGTTTTACTGTAAAAATCCACGTGTCGAAAAAACGAAGGGTAAAAAACTTACGAGACCCGATTGAGATTCGGGTGGTCCTTTTTGGGCATTAATCTATCCGTTGACGGCTGAAAGCTGTCAAAGCCGTAGAACTCATCGAGGCCTTCGTTTTGACAGGTTATGGCTCCCGTAACTCTAAACGAGCCAGAAGTTATGGCCGTCCGAATAATCGATATCTACAGGGTGCAACATCCACGGTGCAAGGTGCAACATCCGTCCGAAATGGCGAAACAGTGCCGTACGACTTTTAGAAATGCGTGCATGGATTTGAAACGGAACAGCACCATGGTTCACCACTCTTCAGTGATGGAAAGTCGAAGACGGGCCACGGTAATCCCGTTTTACCGTAAAAATCCACGTGTCGAAAAAACGAAGAGTAAAAAACTTATGAGACCCGATTGAGATTCGGGTTGTCCTTTTTGGGCAGTAATCTATCCGTTGATGGCTGAAAGCTGTCAAAGCCGTAGAACTAATCGAGGCCTTCGTTTTGACAGGTTATGCCTCCCGTAACTCTAAACGAGCCAGAAGTTATGGCCGTCCGAATAATTGATATCTACAGGGTGCAACATCCACGGCGCAAGGTGCAACATCCGTCCGAAATGGCGAAACAGTGCCGTACGACTTTTAGAAATGCGTGCATGGATTTGAAACGGAACAGTACCATGGTGCACCACTCTCCAGCGATGGGAAGTCGAAGACGGGCCACGGTAATCCCGTTTTACCGTAAAAATCCACGTGTCGAAAAAACGAAGGGTAAAAAACTTACGAGACCCGATTGAGATTCGGGTTGTCCTTTTTGGGCATTAATCTAACCGTTGACGGCTGAAAGCTATCAAAGCCGTAGAACTCATCGAGGCCTTCGTTTTGACAGGTTATGGCTCCCGTAATTCTAAACGAGCCAGAAGTGATGGCCTTCCGAATAATCGATATCTACAGGGTGCAACATCCACGGTGCAAGGTGCAACATCCGTCCGAAATGGCGAAACAGTGCGTACGACTTTTAGAAATGCGTGCATGGATTTAAACGGAACAGTACCATGGTGCACCACTCTCCAGCGATGGGAAGTCGAAGACGGGCCACGGTAATCCCGTTTTACCGTAAAAATTGACGTGTCGAAAAAACGAAGGGCAAAAAGCTTACGAGACCCGATTGAGATTCGGGTTGTCCTTTTTGGGCATTAATCTATCCATTGATGGCTTAAAGCTGTCAAAGCCATAGAACTCATCGAGGCCTTCGTTTTGACAGGTTATGGCTCCCGTAACTCTAAACGAGCCAGAAGTTATGGCCGTCCGAATAATCGATATCTACAGGGTGCAACATCCACGGTGCAAGGTGCAACATCCGTCCGAAATGGCGAAACAGTGCCGTACGACTTTTAGAAATGCGTGCATGGATTTGAAACGGAACAGTACCATGGTGCACCACTCTTCAGCGATGGAAAGTCAAAGACGGGCCACGGTAATCCCGTTTTATGGTAAAAATCCACGTGTCGAAAAAACGAAGGGTAAAAAACTTACGAGACCAGATTGAGATTCGGGTTGTCATTTTTGGGCAGTAATCTATCCAATGATGGCTGAAAGCTATCAAAGCCGTAGAACTCATCGAGGCCTTCATTTTGAAAGGTTATGGCTCCCTTAACTCTAAACGAGCCAGAAGTTATGGCCGTCCGAATAATCGATATCTACAGGGTGCAACATCCACGGTGCAAGGTGCAACATCCGTCCGAAATGGCGAAACAATGCCGTACGACCTTTAAAAATTCGTGCATAGATTTGAAACGGAACAGTACCATGGAGCACCACTCTCAAGTGATGGCAAATCGAGGACCAGCCAAAGTAATCCCGTTTTACCGTAAAAATCCACGTGTCGAAAAAACGAAGGGTAAAAAACTTACGAGACCCGATTGAGATTCGGGTTGTCCTTTTTAGGCATTAATCTAACCGTTGACGGCTGAAAGCTGTTAAAGCCGTAGAACTCATCGAGGCCTTCGTTTTGACAGGTTATGGCTCCCGTAACTCAAAACGAGCCAGAAGTTATGGCCTTCCGAATAATCGATATCTACAGGGTGCAACATCCACGGTGCAAGGTGCAACATCCGTCCGAAATAGCGAAACAGTGCCGTATGACTTTTAGAAATGCGTGCATGGATTTAAACGGAACAGTACCATGGTGCACCACTCTCCAGCGGTGGGAAGTCGAAGACGGGCCACGGTAATCCCGTTTTACCGCAAAAATCGACGTGTCGAAAAAACGAAGGGTAAAAAACTTACGAGACCCGATTGAGATTCATGTTGTCCTTTTTGGGCATTAATCTATCCGTTGATGGCTGAAAGCTGTCAAAGCCGTAGAACTCATCGAGGCCTTCATTTTGACAGGTTATGGCTCCCGTAACTCTAATCGAGCAAGAAGTTATGGCCGTCCGAATAATCGATATCTACAGGGTGCAACATCCACGGTGCAAGGTGCAACATCCGTCCGAAATGGGGAAACAGTGCCGTACGACTTTTAGAAATGCGTGCATGGATTTGAAACGGAACAGTACCATGGTGCCCCGCTCTCCAGCGATGGGAAGTCGAAGACGGGCCACGGTAATCCCGTTTTACCGTAAAAATCCACGTGTCGAAAAAACGAAGGGCAAAAAGCTTACGAGACCCGATTGAGATTCGGGTTGTCCTTTTTGGGCATTAATCTATCCGTTGATGGCTTAAAGCTGTCAAAGCCATAGAACTCATCGAGGCCTTCGTTTTGACATGTTATGGCTCCCGTAGCTCTAAACGAGCCAGAAGTTATGGCCGTCCGAATAATCGATATCTACAGGGTGCAACAACCACGGTGCAAGGTGCAACATCCGTCCTGTTGGGCGAATTTTCACCCAGAAGATCTCGAGACCAAGAAGTCACAATTTCACCCGGACTCGCAACCTCCACTTCGTTCGACAGCCAAGAGGCTCAATACTAACCTAGAAGTCCATCCAACATTCTCCATGAAGAAGCTCGTTCGGCACAAGCTTCCATTCGGCTCCTTCCATTCGGCTCCTTCCATTCGGCCCCTTCCATTCGGCCCCCAAGCTCCTATCACCAAGACTACATTCAATTATCTCCATCCGGCTACCCCCGTATTCGGCCACCGGTCCAAACCACCACCGGACCGGCCTCCTTTCCACCACCGAACCAACAAACCGAACCAACATTCCTCCTTACTGCCGAACCAGAAGAAGGACAACCCATGCCGAACCAACCCAACAACAAGGCCATCACCGAATCCACTCCACTACCGGACCAACCACCTACCTCAATGCCGAATGGAACATCATCCCACTCCATCACCGGTCCAACACTACCCATTCAAAACCGAATGAAGCCTCGCCGAACCAAACAGTTGCCAATCCAGATTGCCTCAGCCCGGGCCCACCAGCAGCTATATACCTCCAAGACCCCTGCCCCCTACCTCACTCTATAAATAGAGGGGCAGGGGTACAACAATGGCAGACAAGTTTGAGAGCTCAAGTAAGGAAGGAACTTTCAAACTACTTTCATACGCTTGTATACAAAGCATTGTACTTGTAACCTGAAAGAAAGAAGATAATAACATATAAAGTGGACGTAGGCACATTCTGGCCGAACCACTATAAATCTGTGTGTCTTTACATTTCAGCCCCTACTTCTTTTATATTTACATACTCATCTAAAATCATATAAAATCACATATAATCAACTAAATAATACGACTTGGAGGTGTTTGTCCATTTTTTGTGCAAACATTTTTGGTGCTTTCACTGAGAATAGAACTCAAGCTTCATTTTCTCCCACTCAACCTTCTTCCTAACAGCATCACTCGTTGCTTAGAAATCATGCCTTCCAAACAGAGAAGGGATGTTAATAAAGGAAAGAACATCGCAACTAGCAGCCTTCCAGATCCAGCAATCACAGATCAGCCCACTTCAACAGCAGTACCGGATGAAAATCAGGAAAATCCAACTGGTCCCGCAACGGAACAACTAATCACTAGGGCAGATCTGGACAGGGTTGTGGCTGAAGTAACTAACCGCTTCACATCCCAACAAGAAACTTTGGTGGATCAACTCATGTCACGCTTAAGGGATGCTGAAGAGTCCAACCGCAACACTGAATCATGGGGTGAATCCCAATCCGGAGGATCCCGGAGGCAACAAAGGTCTTCACTCTTCGAAGAAGCTATCAACAGGAACAACAATGATAGGGGCCGCGCCCGGACTCAGCCCGAATTCCGACTCGAGGAAGCCCTTGGAACCGAACCCAGCGGGGGAGGCACCAGGCGAGGGTCGGATGTAGCTGAGCCAGTCATGCCACCTAATCATAGAAACCCCGCTGAACGGAGCCGAGCTAGAACCCAGCCCGAAGTTGGCCCCATGGATGTGCTCGAAACAGAACCCCGCAGGGGAAGATCAAGGAAGGGGGCAACTGTAGCTGGTCCTAGCGTGCATCCAAGCAGCCAAAGACAACCACTGGATAATTCTAGAAGTGATAGACTGTACCATCCCTACAGGTCATCTGGACGAGATAGATCCCGCAGGGAAGAACCAAGCTCATTCTTGTCCGCTCCAAGTTCTGACGAACGAATGGCACAATTATTCAGAGAATGTGTACAACGGGAGCAAAGGGACCGAGGAATAGGCGCTAGGGTCACCAGCCCCTTTACTCGAAATATCGAAACTGCCATTACTCCCCGGGAATGGAAAATGCCAACCATGGAGCCTTACAAAGGAACTTCCGACCCCATCGTACATTTACGGAGATACACCCAGCATATGCTCATGAGTGGAGCAACAGAAGGAGTATTATGCAAATGCTTTCCGCTATTCCTAGCAGATCTAGCTACCTCCTGGTTCTGCCATCTACCCCAGGGATCCATCAGCTCATGGGTGATGTTGAAAGAAAGGTTTATTAGCCAGTTCCGCATCCATGTGGAACAACCCAAGGATGCTTATTCTCTATCCAATGTCAAACAGAAATCCGGAGAGACGCTGCAACAATATCTAACGCGGTTCAACGCCGCAGCGGCAGCAGTTCAAGATGCCGATGAAAAACTCACTCTAATGGCCCTCTGTAGTGGTGTACATCCAGACACCAAGTTTTCCAGAAGGTTAACTAAGGAAAAACCAGCTACCTTGCCTGATTTCTTCCATGAAGCTGGAAAGTATATGAGACTTGAAGACGCTGCTGCAGAAAGGCAATCAGGACAACAGGGTAAGACAGTTCAGGACAAGGTTCCCACTGCAGCTAAGGACGCTCGAAGAAATGAATCTAGAGACAATGCTGGGGGCAGAAAGGTTGAAAAGCGCCAATATCGACCAGGGCCAAGATTTGACTCCTACACTCCTTTGAATGAAACAATCGAAAACATCTACCTAGCCACTCAGGGCGAACTCGGATACAAGCGCCCCCCGCACAAGAAAGAATCAGATAACGCACTCAAGTCCGGAAAGTTCTGTCGCTTCCACGAATCCCACGGACATGACACCAATGAATGCCACCATCTTCGGGACTTGATCGAAGAACACATTAGAAGAAGAAGACTGGAACGTTATGTGAAAGGTCAGAACAGGACTCCAACTCCTGCCAATGAGAACTCAAAGCAACCCCTCCCAGAAGTAGGCGGAGGGAATCGCAACAATCACAACACCAGTGGCTCTAGTCAAGAGAAGATAGTGGTCCTTACCATCTCAGGAGGACCACACATCGCCGACAGAAGTTGGGCAGAGATGGAAAGGTACGGCAAGTCGCTTAGAAATGCCGAAGGATATGTTAACTCCATTACGGAGGAACGCCACCCGAAACGAAAAGAAAACGATGACATTGTATTCAGTAGGCGTGATTTGGAAGGAAGACAGTACCCACATATGGATCCCATGGTCATCTCTGCCTGGTTCGGTCCAGCTAAAGTTTTTCGGATTCTAATAGACACGGGAAGCTCCGTAAATATCCTGTTCAAACATGCTTTCGACAAAATGAAGTTATCAATGAAGGATGTATCCCCCTGTGACAAACCACTGCACGGTTTCACTGGGGATGCAAAAATGCCCCTCGGGCAACTTGACCTCTTCGTCGAAATAGGAAGTCATCCCCGCTCCGTTGTGCGAAAACAAACGTTCGTACTAATAGAAAACCACTCGGCTTACAACGCCTTCTTAGGAAGACCAGCCTTGTCTGACTTCCAGATTGTATTAGCCCCCTGGTGCCTGAAAATGAAATTTCCAACAGACAACGGAGTAGGAGAAGTAGAAGGAGATCAAGATGCTGCCCGAGACTGCTACGTAACTGAACTTCGCAATAACCGCAGAAAGAATAAAGGAAAAGATGCAGAGACTACTCTCTGCATGAAAAGCTTGGAGGCATAGCAACTAAAGAAAGCCCCTCCTCTTCGATACACAAGCGATCCCTTCAATGAACTAGACCCCAGGGATAAAGAGGAGGAGGCTACCGCCGAGCCTGCAGAGGCTATGGAATTCGTATCGGTAGATAAGCATGATTCAAGTAGACTATTAAAAATCGGATCTCAGCTGAAAACGGAATTGAAGGATCAACTCATTGACTTTCTCCGCCACAACTTAGATGTATTTGCGTGGGCCCATGCCGATATGACAGGAATCTCCCCAGACATAGCATGCCACATGTTGAACATCGATCCCACCAAGGTACCAGTAAAGCAGAAAAAGAGGAGCATGGGGGCAGAGCGATCAGCAGCCCTTGATGAGGAAGTAAAGAATCTACTTGCTAATGGCTTCATACGGGAAGCCATCTACCCAGAATGGATCGCTAACCCAGTGCTAGTAAAAAAGGCCAATGGAAAGTGGCGAACATGTATTGACTTCTCCAATCTGAATGACGCTTGCCCGAAAGACTGCTTCCCACTTCCCCGAATTGACCAACTCGTAGACAGCACAGCTGGGCACGAACTCCTATCTTTTATGGATGCATACTCCGGATATAACCAGATCCCCATGCACGCTCCCGATCAGGACCACACTAGCTTCATCACCGACCGCGGATTATATTGTTACAAAGTCATGCCGTTTGGACTCAAAAATGCTGGAGCTACCTATCAACGCCTCGTCAACAAAATGTTCGCAGAACTGATAGGACGAACTATGGAAGTATATGTGGATGACATGTTGGTAAAGTCCAGGAAAGCCAACGACCATGTAAGCCATCTGGACGATATGTTTCGGGTACTTCGTCGATATGGGATGAAGCTGAATCCTCTAAAGTGCTCCTTCGGAGTATCATCGGGAAAATTCTTAGGATTCATCGTCCACGCCAGAGGAATCGAAGCAAACCCTGAACAAATCCGGGCTTTAAAAGAAATAAGGATACCTTCCACTCGAAAAGAAATGCAGAGCCTAAACGGAAAGGTGGCCGCCCTAAGCAGATTCATTTCCAAGGCAACTGACAAGTGTGTCCCTTTCTTCGAAGCACTCAAGAAAGACAAAGGGAGGTTCGAGTGGACCGACGAATGCTTAAAAGCCTTCCTCAACCTAATCGAACACCTTCAGAGACCACCAGTACTCTCAACTCCAAATGAAGGTAAAGTGTTATACCTATACCTCGCTGTATCATCTCATGCTCTAAGCGCCGCCTTGGTAAGAGAAGAAGACCGCACACAACGCCCGGTTTACTTTGTAAGTAAGAGATTTACAGGGGCAGAGGCCAGATATCCTAAACTTGAGAAATTAGCATATTGTTTATTGATCGCGTCACGAAAACTACGACACTACTTCCAGTCTCACTCCATCAGGGTTCTAACCGATCAACCACTAAGACAAGTGCTCCATCGTCCTGACACTTCTGGGCGACTCCTCAAATGGTGCATCGAACTAAGTCAGTATGATATCACCTACCATCCTCGCGCCGCTATCAAAGGACAAGCCATGGCTGATTTCATTGCCGAATTCACTATCAACGAAGGCAAGGAACAATCCGAAGTAGCAAAAAACATCAAGTGGAACCTCTTTGTAGACGGAGCATCGAACGAACAAGGCTCGGGGGCAGGTATTGTGATCAACACCCCCAGGGGAAGAAAGTTGTACTATGCATTAAGATTGGAGTTCACGGCCACTAACAACGATGCTGAATATGAAGCAGTAATAGCGGGATTGGAACTGGCCCTAGAAATTGGAATCAATTCCTTATGTATTCATAGCGATTCTCAGCTTATCGTAAACCAGGTACTAGGAGAATTCCAGACTCGAGGAGAACGACTCACAGCATACCTAAAGAAAACCAAACTGCTGCTCGATCAATTGGACCATTATCTAATCAAACACATTCCTCGAGAAGAAAACCAAGAGGCAGATGAACTTGCAAAGCAAGCTAGTATGAAGAACAGCACCATTTCCGGAGCACTAGCAATCTCAAGGCAGCTAGCCCCAAGTTTCGAACAAGTGAATCTGATAACTACAATCGAAGAAGGAACCTGGATGACTCCTATCCGGAAATATTTGCAAGATGGCATACTACCCGACAGGCGTGACGAAGCCAAGAAGATCTTGAGGAAAGTTCCCCACTACACAATACAAGAAGGCATCCTCTACCGGCGTGGCTTCTCTAGCCCCTTATTAAGATGTGTCGCCGGAAGGGAAGCCAAGGAGATATTAACAAACATCCATCAGGGAGGATGCGGAGATCACACTGGAGGACAGACTTTGGCAAGAAAGATACTCCGATATGGATATTACTGGCCCACACTAAACAAAGATGCCCTAGACTTCGTTAAGAAATGCGACAGATGTCAGAAGTTCGCCAAGATTCCTCGACTGCCCACAAACGAAATTACTCAAATGACTAGCCCTTGGCCCTTTGCTGTATGGGGAATTGACTTAATTGGCGAACTGCCAACGGGCCGAGGCGGAGCCAAATATGCTATAGTGGCAGTCGATTATTTCACCAAATGGGTGGAAGCGGAACCTTTAAATAAAATATCTTCAGCAAAAGTTATCAACTTCTTGATCAAAAACATTCTGTGCAGGTATGGAGTCCCACTCAAGATCGTATCCGACAACGGACTCCAGTTTGACAGCGAAGAATTTGCCGACTGGTGCCAAGAACATGGAATTCATAAAAGCTTCTCATCAGTAGCTTACCCTCAGGAAAACGGACAAGTTGAAGCTGTCAACAAAATTCTCAAAACCCTAATCAAGAAGAAACTTGAAAAGTCAAAAGGCGCTTGGGTGGACGAACTTCCTACGGCACTATGGGCATACCGCACATCTTTCAGAACATCAACGGGACATACTCCTTTCTCTTTGGCATATGGATCGGAGGCAATGCTCCCAGTTGAGACTATTGTGCCTTCCCACCGTAGGATCCACTACAACCCAGAAGAAAACGAAGAACTCCTCCTCATGTCTTTGGATCTGATCGAGGAAAGGAGAAACGATGCAGCACTCAAAGCAGCAGCTCACAAACAAAAAGTGGCAGCACAATACAATTCCAAAGTCAAGCATCGCAGCTTACAAGAAGGAGATCTTGTCCTCAGGCGAATCTTTCCGCGCCTCGGGGCACTGGACCCCATCTGGGACGGACCATATGTAATTCATAAAGATCTCCACAACGGAGCTTACATTTTGTCAACAGTGGACGGAGAGGTGTTCCAGAGGGCATGGAACATCCGACACCTCCGTCGATACTTTTCTTAACTTGTACTGCCCATATGAAGTGAATTAACAAAGAGAATCAGTGGACGTAGGCATTTCCGTGCCGAACCACTTTAAAAAATCTTGTCTCTTTTTAACTTGTTCCTTTATGTCTTGGCTGCTCGTTAAGTTTTATCCCTTTCTGTTGAACAAAATCCTATGGCATCTCCACTCAAGACGCACCACGGCCTCATCTGGACTAGGCCTAACAGGTACGCTACGATTCTATGCACTCGCCAATGAGACACTTTTGCTCCAGCATCCCTCTGCTGCGGGTTAACTCATTGCGCGCCTGCCCTCAAAGCCAACTGTAATGAGCCGATTATAAGTCATCATAAAGGCCGACTATAGCCGATGGCAGCTCATTACGGCGTTCGGCTCGCCGGCAACTGTGAACCTACTTTAAGCCCCAACATAAGGTGTGGCCAGCCAGGGGTAGTTCACGGCCAACGGCACCCACGCTAGCCGGCCACGGTAAATCGAATAATACCCATGATTACGGACCATAATGGTTCGGTTAGTTACCGTGCGCGATCTCGGCTCCGATGTGTCTTAAGTGCGGCTGTGGTAAAAAAGAAAACTCCCCGCGGAGGCGTAAGATGGGTGACAAATGTCTCCAAGACCCACAGCTAGGGAAAGTGACTACAAAACCCGTTTGCCACGAACTTAAGCACATCGACGGCCTTCCGTGACTGGAAGTTTTACTTTTACTATATTTCCATTCCATTTAAATATTTTTCTCCTATCCTGTATAACAAACTCTAAAGTACAGGAAACCGAATAGGAAGCATTCACTCATGAGGCTCTAAGCCTGCGTACTGGGTGGCAGGGCGCTCAGCTATACCCGTGAACAGTTACACAAGACACTCAAAGCTACCGCCTGCGAATAAAACATGAAGGGCGGTACTCTCTTCTCTTGTACATAAATGCGTAACTATAGCTTATTCATACACTGACATTGCAAAACGTGAAATTATATTTCAAGCAAAAACTTAACATCAAACACAACTAGAATCACAGGCATATACGTAATTATACTTCTCACACGACACATAAAGATAGCAACAACATTTAAACATGACAAAATCAGCTTATATTATAAGATCACACGAAGTTATTCTTTGCAAATAATTTTATTACAGTTGCATATCAAAGACTAACATAAACAGTGATAAAAAAAAAGAAACAAAAAGATGGCAGATGCATCCACACTCCATCACCAACTCCCCCAGTCTACTTAGCCGCAGGATCAGAGCCCCCAGCATGCGGATCAGAAGTCCCGCCTGTCCAATTCGGAAGAGGAATTCATTAAACGAACAACCAAGTTATGGAAACACGGGAAGAAAAGAAAGGGAAGAAGAATAACTCACCAGCATCCGCCGCTTGATCCTCATCATCCAACTGCAAGTCCGCTTCCTCTGCAGCAAGCAGCCGCATCCCCTCTTTCACCGCCGCTTGCTCCTCCTTTGAGAACTGAGCAGTAACCGCATTCAAGTTGAAAGCCTCTCCGCCTTCCTTACCCGCGTTCACCCTGGCCTCCTCTAAAGCCTGGAGATACACCTTGGCCATGACCCGAGGGTAATCGTCCATCCAAGACAAGCCGCCCTCCTTCCAAGTGTGGAAGTACATATCCTGCAGCATCTCATCCATCATCCCCTCGTTTTCCTCAAACTCCCTCACCCGGGCCTCGGAAGCTTGCAACTTGGCGACGGCGACGTCCCTCTCTGATTGGTATCTCAAGCAGTCAGCCTGGAGTGACCTCCTCATTTCCTCCTCCTTCAACTTGAGGGACCTCCTCATCTCCTCCATCTCCTCCTTCAACTCGGCCTGAGCCATCTCCGCAGCCTCGAGCCTCCCTGACAACTCCTCTACCCGCTCGAGATCCGCATTTCGAACCTCATCCACCGTTGTGATAGCTATGTTAATCTGTTCCCTGCAAGCGACCTCCATCTTCCGCAATTCCGCCCTACTGGCCTTCTCCATGGTCTCTTTCAGCCGCTTGGAGGCTTCCTCATGCTGGGAAATCTGGATGGCTTGGTCGGCGAGCTGCTTGGCCTGGTCGGCAACCTTTAACCTCAACCGAATGTTAGCACTCCCGATCTCTTCCCCGGCCTTGACCAACTTAGCATGATGCTCCATTAACTTCTTGGTCTCTGCGGCCACCCGGTCGATATTAGCCTTGGCCTCATCCCCCATGGTGACTACCCGTGTAGTAAGTAAATCAAGATCTAAAGATTTGGCCTCGTCCAGCACTCTTACCATGGGGTTGCGGGGAAGGAGGTGCTCGCCCGTGGTCTCATCGAATGAAATGTCCCGAAAGCTTGGGTCTAAATCAGGATGACCGGCAAAAGGGTCACGAGGCACGGGGCGAGGCACATCGGGACGCCTTATACGAATGACAGTAGGACTCTTGGAAGGAGGAGAAGGGGGGCCGGGCTCCGTGCTCTCCTCCGTAGTATCACGAGGAGGCTGAGTAGGAGGCTGCGAACCAGGGACGACTCAAATAAGGAACGGCTCCGCTTCCTTTTCTGAATGCCCTCTTCGATGACCCCAAGAAGAGGGCGGTAACTGACTACATCCCCAGTACGATCAGTAGAAGGTTTCGCGGAAGCTCTCCTCGACTTAAATTGTTCAAGGCGGTGTCGAACATCCGACGTTTTAACTGCCTGGCCTGCCCCTGGAATAAAGAACAAGCGTTATGAACATACAATAATCCACAGTTCAAAAAATGTGCTAAGTTAAAAAGAAAGAAAAGTGGGAAGACACATCTATTATACAAACCCGGCGGAGGAGTGGGATACTGCAATAAGTCATGGATCTCACCCCAGGACGGAAGTGAACCGTAAAAAATTTCTAAGTCCCTATCGAAAATGGAATCGGCAGAAGACAAAAGCTCACCTTGCATCGCCGGAATCACCCTAGCTGAGGAACCCTTAGAGGATGGGTCAGTGCCAGCCACAGCTTTGCCGGTTTCCTTTGCCTTCTCCGTTCCCTTCTCCGTTTCCGACTCTCCCTCCGACTCCCCGAAGGCCCGACGGAGAGCCTCATCCAGTTCGAGGTCTTGTTCAGAGGTTAGAACAGCAACACCACTACCACCTTGACCGTCGCCATCTCCTCCACCCTCCGACCTTTCTCCAACTTCGCCTCCTTCCTCCTCTTCTACACCTTCCTCCTCCGGGACAGTCGGGCAAGTACTTGGAGAAGGGCCATCAGACTTCTTCAGTTTCTTCCCCCCGACCACGGGACGCTCTGCGAAAGGCTCCCTCTTACCGCTCTTTACCGTAGCCCCCTCCTTAGCTTTAGCAGCCCTCTCCTCAGCCGTATCCCTTTGCTTAACCACGGACTGGCGCGGTAAGATCAAATTATACTCCAAGAGGGTTGCGTTCCTGATCAAGAAAGAGGCCGACCGGTCCCGTGCCGGAATAGCCTTTAGTTCAGCAGCCATTCGCACTAAGGAATCGTCCTCCACTACTGCAATACCACCTGTCGCTAGCCAGAAATAGAAGCATGTCAGAAAAAACACTACAGTCAAAGCATGAAAAGTACAAATGAAATCCATCTTACAGCCGGAAGTGAAAAGGCGGAAAGAAACAGCATCGTCCTTGACGAAGAACCACTCTTTCTTGAACATGGTGAACTTGGAATACAAGTCCAGGACTGGTTTGAAGGGCACGGCCGCTTCCAGGCTAATATACGGAGACCCCTTCTTATAGCCTCTCAGGTTGTACAAATATCGAATTTCTCGGTTAGAAGGAGGACGCCCGTACCTCCTCTGGAAGATAACAAAGAGGCTCACCAGGATGGCGTAAGAGTTAGGCTGAAGCTGGAAGGGAGCCACCTTCAAATATGTGGTGAAGCTTACTATCCAAGCGTTGATAGGGGGGATAGCGCCGCACATGCAATGGTATATGCTAAAAGCGAAGTAGCCCTTGGGAGGATTATATGGCATCACTCCATCTCCCGGCAGCAGCATAAGGGCCCTATCTATCCCGAAGGAATGGGATATGACGTCAAGTTGCTCCTCCTTTAGGGAGCTAGGAAAGCAATCCGGGGGAGAGATCAAAAGTTCCTGTGGACCATATCCGTCCACTAGAGACCTCGGAATAGGTCGGTGTTGCCCGGATCCTGGTTGGACTGGGGGCAAGGAAGAAGAAGGCTCTCCTGTGCCTCTAGACTTCTTTCTGTCTGATCGTGTTTCCGCTTTGCGAGACATTTTCTGCAGCACAAGAAAAACACGGTGTTAGAGCAAGAAGTATAGAAAGATAAACAAGCAAGTATCTAAAGAAAGCATATAAAAGCATAAGATTCCGCTCAAGGTTCAAGTATGAAGTCTCATTCGGCGGTGCAAGACGAGTTCATTCGGCACCAAAATCCAATGCTCGTTCGGCATACATGTCATTCGGCATACATGCATTCGGCATACATGTCATTCGGCATACATGTCATTCGGCATACATGCATTCGGCATACATGTCATTCGGCATACATGTCATTCGGCATACATATCGTTCGGCCCTCACCTCATTCGGCTATCCAATACACTCCGTACACATTCGGCAAACAGGACCATCCGGTGACAAAAGTTCATTCGGCAGAAAGTATATATACCTGATTCGGTATAAGCTGGTTCGGCGAAGAATTTGGTTCGGCAGCACAATTGATTCGGTTCTCTTTGGTTCGGTAAGGGAAAACCAAGGGGGTACGGCCTCTATATATAGGCGAACTCAGGGCCGCCGAACCAGCTGGTTCGGTCTACCGGATACGAATGAAACCAAAAGCCGAATGAAACCAAAAGCCGAATGAAACCAAAAGCCGAATGAAACCAAAAGCCGAATGATACCAAAAGCTGGAGGAGCACGACCGGACCAACACAAAACCGGATGAACTCTCTCTCTCTACCAACGACAACCAGGGGCTGGGGGCATGCAGAGCGCCTCATGCAGATAAGTACCGATCTCCGGAACTAACTAAATAGAATAAGGATTATGATAACGATAAATAAGTCGTAAAACTCTCACTAACATGGATTAATCGTTCACGCGTGTATGCGACCACGAATGGCCCGTAGGCACGCTCTGAATTGTTATTAGCCCTATCGTCGTGGGAATTTACACTTTGACACGCCTTTTTAAACTCATAAGTGGAATGGATATTTGATAACTATGAAATGGCTAAGCTACTTACACATGTACGGGGTCGCGAACGATCCCTAGGCATGCTCTGAGCTGGCGATAAACCACCCAGGGACCCACTCTAACGTGAACCTGGCATCGACGATGCTAAGCCCCTTCGGGGCAAACTTGCTCGTCCCGAACGACACAATTCAGTTCATCTCGAATATTTCGATCACGAACGGACGTTATTTGAAACCACACTAAAAAAGTAAATTCCTCTGCAGGACATCAACAGGATATAAACATCCAGCCCGTGGCATTACAAAACAAGCCTTCTTACCACAAAGAAACAAAGCGCGACACATGCAAGCACGTGCCCCGCTTTGGGGGGCAAATGTTGGGCGAATTTTCACCCAGAAGATCTCGAGACCAAGAAGTCACAATTTCACCCGGACTCGCAACCTCCACTTCGTTCGACAGCCAAGAGGCTCAATACTAACCTAGAAGTCCATCCAACATTCTCCATGAAGAAGCTCGTTCGGCACAAGCTTCCATTCGGCTCCTTCCATTCGGCTCCTTCCATTCGGCCCCTTCCATTCGGCCCCCAAGCTCCTATCACCAAGACTACATTCAATTATCTCCATCCGGCTACCCCCGTATTCGGCCACCGGTCCAAACCACCACCGGACCGGCCTCCTTTCCACCACCGAACCAACAAACCGAACCAACATTCCTCCTTACTGCCGAACCAGAAGAAGGACAACCCATGCCGAACCAACCCAACAACAAGGCCATCACCGAATCCACTCCACTACCGGACCAACCACCTACCTCAATGCCGAATGGAACATCATCCCACTCCATCACCGGTCCAACACTACCCATTCAAAACCGAATGAAGCCTCGCCGAACCAAACAGTTGCCAATCCAGATTGCCTCAGCCCGGGCCCACCAGCAGCTATATACCTCCAAGACCCCTGCCCCCTACCTCACTCTATAAATAGAGGGGCAGGGGTACAACAATGGCAGACAAGTTTGAGAGCTCAAGTAAGGAAGGAACTTTCAAACTACTTTCATACGCTTGTATACAAAGCATTGTACTCGTAACCTGAAAGAAAGAAGATAATAACATATAAAGTGGACGTAGGCACATTCTGGCCGAACCACTATAAATCTGTGTGTCTTTACATTTCAGCCCCTACTTCTTTTATATTTACATACTCATCTAAAATCATATAAAATCACATATAATCAACTAAATAATACGACTTGGAGGTGTTTGTCCATTTTTTGTGCAAACACGTCCGAAATGGCGAAACAGTGCCGTATGACTTTTAGAAATGCATGCATGGATTTGAAACGAAACAGTACCATGGTGCACCACTCTTCAGTGATGGGAAGTCGAAGATGGGCCACGGTAATCCCGTTTTACTGTAAAAATCCACGTGTCGAAAAAACGAAGGGTAAAAAACTTACGAGACCCAATTGAGATTCGGGTTGTCATTTTTGGGCAGTAATCTATCCGTTGACGGCTGAAAGCTGTCAAAGCCGTAGAACTCATCGAGGCCTTTGTTTTGACACATTATGGATCCCTTAACTCTAAACGAGTCAGAAGTTATGGCCGTCCGAATAATCGATATCTACAGGGTGCAACTCCACGGTGCAAGGTGCAACATCCGTCCGAAATGGCGAAACAGTGCCGTATGACCCTTAGAAATGCGTGCATGGATTTGAAACGGAACAGTACCATGGTGCACCACTCTCCAACGATGGTAAATCGAAGACCAGCCACCGTAATCCCGTTTTACCGTAAAAATCCACGTGTCGAAAAAACGAAGGGTAAAAAACCTACGAGACCCGATTGAGATTCGGGTTGTCCTTTTTGGGCATTAATCTATCCGTTGTCGGCTGAAAGCTGTCAAGATCGTAGAACTCATCGAGGCCTTCGTTTTCACAGGTTATGTCTCCCGTGAGTCTAATCGAGCCAGAAGTTATGGCCGTCCGAATAATCGATATCTACAGGGTGCAACATACACGGTGCAAGGTGCAACATCCGTCCGAAATGGCGAAACAGTGCCGTACGACTTTTAGAAATGCGTGCATGGATTTGAAACGGAACAGTACATTGGTGCACCACTCTCCAGCGATGGGAAGTCGAAGACGGGCCACGGTAATCCCGTTTTACCATAAAAATCCACGTGTCGAAAAAACGAAGGGTAAAAAACTTACGAGACCCGATTGAGATTCGAGCTGTCCTTTTTAGGCATTAATCTATCCGTTGACGGCTGAAAGCTTCAAAGCCGTAGAACTCATCGAGGCCTTTGTTTTGACAGGTTAGGGCTTCCGTAACTCTAAACGAGCCAGAAGTTATGGCCGTCCGAATAATCGATATCTACAGGGTACAACATCCACGGCGCAAGGTGCAACATCCGTCCGAAATGGTGAAACAGTGTCGTATGACTTTTAGAAACGCGTGCATGGATTTGAAACGGCACAATACCATGGTGCACCACTCTCCAGCGATGGGAAGTCGAAGACGGGCCACGGTAATCCCGTTTTACCGTAAAAATCCACGTGTCGAAAAAACGAAGGGTAAAAAACTTACGAGACCGGATTGAGATTCGGGTTGTCCTTTTTGGGCATTAATCTATCCATTGACGGCTAAAAACTGTCAAAGCCGTAGAACTCATCATGCCCTTCGTTTCGACAGGTTATGGCTCCTGTAAATCTAATCGAGCCAGAAGTTATGGCCGTCCGAATAATCGATATCTACAGGGTGCAACATCCACGGTGCAAGGTGCAACATCCGTCCGAAATGGCGAAACAGTATAGTACGACTTTTAGAAATGCGTGCATGGATTTGAAATGGAACAGTACCATGGGCACCACTCTCCAGCGATGGGAAGTCGAAGACGGGCCGCGGTAATCCCGTTTTACCGTAAAAATCCACGTGTCGAAAAAACGAAGGGTAAGAAACTTACGAGACCCGATTGAGATTCGGGTTGTCCTTTTTGGGCATTAATCTATCCGTTGATGGCTGAAAGCTGTCAAAGCCGTAGAACTCATCGAGGCCTTCGTTTTGACTGGTTAAGGCTCCCGTAACTCTAAACGAGCCAGAAGTTATGGCCGTCCGAATAATCGATATCTATAGGGTGCAACATCCACGGTGCAAGGTGCAACATCCGTCCGAAATGGCGTACAGTGCCGTAGGACTTTTAGAAATGCGTACATGGACTTGAAACGGAACAGTACCATGGTGCACCACTCTTCAGCGATGTGAAGTCGAAGACGGGCAAAGGTAATCCCGTTTTACCATAAAAATCCACGTGTCGAAAAAACTAAGGGTAAAAAACTTACGAGACCCGATTGAGATTCGGGTTGTCCTTTTAGGGCAGTAATCTATCCGTTGACGGCTGAAAGCTGTCAAAGCCGTAGAACTCATCGAGACCTTCGTTTTGACAGGTTATGGCTCCCGTAGCTCTAAACGAGCCAGAAGTTATGGCCGTCCGAATAATCGATATCTACAGGGTGCAACATCCACGGTGCAAGGTGCAACATCTGTACGAAATGGCGAAATAGTGCCGTACGACCTTTAGAAATGCGTGCATGGATTTGAAACGGAACAGTACCATGGTGCACCACTCTCCAGCGATGGTAAATCGAAGGCTAGCCACCGTAATCCCGTTTTACCGTAAAAATCCACGTGTCGAAAAAACGAAGGGTAAAAAACTTACGAGACCCGATTGAGATTCGGGTTGTCCTTTTTGGGCATTAATCTATCCATTGTCGGCTGAAAGCTGTCAAAGCCGTAGAACTCATCGATGCCTTCGTTTTGACAGGTTATGGCTCCCGTAACTCTAATTGAGCCAGAAATTATGGCCGTTCGAATAATTGATATCTACAGGGTGCAACATCCACGGTGCAAGGTGCAACATCCGTCCGAAATGGCGAAACACTGCCGTACGACTTTTCGAAATGCGTGCATGGATTTGAAACGGAACAGTACCATGGTGCACCACTCTCCAGCGATGGGAAGTCGAAGATGGGCCACGGTAATGCCGTTTTACCGTAAAAATCCACGTGTCGAAAAAACGAAGAGTAAAAAACTTACGAGACCCGATTGAGATTCGGGTTGTCCTTTTTGGGCAGTAATCTATCCGTTGACGGCTGAAAGCTGTCAAAGCCGTAGAACTCATTGAGGCCTTCGTTTTGACATGTTATGGCTCCCGTAACTCTAAACGAGCCAGAAGTTATGGCCGTCCGAATAATCGATATCTACAGGGTGCAACATCCACGGTGCAAGGTGCAACATCCGTCCGAAATGGCGAAACAGTGCCGTACGACCTTTAGAAATGCGTGCATGGATTTGAAACAGAATAGTACCATGGTGCACCACTCTCCAGCGATGGTAAATCGAAGACCAACCAACGTAATCCCGTTTTACCATAAAAATCCACGTGTCGAAAAAACGAAGGGTAAAAAACTTACGAGACCCGATTGAGATTCGGGTTGTCCTTTTTGGGCATTAATCTGTCCGTTGTCGGCAGAAAGCTGTCAAAGCTGTAGAACTCATCGAGGCCTTCGTTTTGACATGTTATGGCTCCCGTAACTCTAATCGAGCCAGAAGTTATGGCCGTCCGAATAATCGATATCTACAGGGTGCAACATCCACGGTGCAAGGTGCAACATCCATCCGAAATGGCGAAATAGTGCCGTATGACTTTTAGAAATGCGTGCATGGATTTGAAACGAAACAGTACCATGGTGCACCACTCTTCAGCGATGGGAAGTCGAAGATGGGCCACGGTAATCTCGTTTTACCGTAAAAATCCACGTGTCGAAAAAACGAAGGGTAAAAAACTTACGAGACCCAATTGAGATTCGGGTTGTCCTTTTTGGGCAGTAATCTATCCGTTGACGGCTGAAAGCTGTCAAAGCCGTAGAACTCATCGACGCCTTCGTTTTGACACGTTATGGCTCCCTTAACTCTAAACGAGTCAGAAGTTATGGCCGTCCGAATAATCGATATCTACAGGGTGCAACATCCACGGTGCAAGGTGCAACATCCGTCTGAAATGGTGAAACAGTGCCGTACGAATTTTAGAAATGGGTGCATGGATGTGAAACGGAACAGTACCATGGTGCACCACTCTCCAGCGATGGGAAGTCGAAGACGGGCCACCGTAATCCCGTTTTACCATAAAAATCCACGTGTCGAAAAAACGAAGTGTAAAAAACCTACGAGACCCGATTGAGATTCGGGTTGTCCTTTTTGGGCATTAATCTATCCGTTGTCGGCTGAAAGCTGTCAAGATCGTAGAACTCATCGAGGCCTTCGTTTTGACAGGTTATGGCTCCCATGACTCTAATCGAGCCAGAAGTCATGGCCGTCCGAATAATCGATATCTACAGGGTGCAACATCCACGGTGCAAGGTGCAACATCCGTCCGAAATGGAGAAACAGTGTCGTACGACTTTTAGAAATGCGTGCATGGATTTGAAACGGAACAGTACCTTGGTGCACCACTCTCCAGCGATGGGAAGTCGAAGACGGGCCACGGTAATCCCGTTTTACCGTAAAAATCCACGTGTCGAAAAAACGAAGGGTAAAAAACCTACGAGACCCGTTTGAGATTCAGGTTGTCCTTTTTGGGCATTAATCTATCCGTTGTCGGCTGAAAGCTGTCAAGATCGAATAACTCATCGAGGCCTTCATTTTGACAGGTTATGGCTCCCATGACTCTAATCGAGCCAGAAGTTATGGCCGTCAGAATAATCGATATCTACAGGGTGCAACATCCACGGTGCAAGGTGCAACATCCGTCCGAAATGGCGAAACAGTGCCGTATGACTTTTAGAAATGCGTGCATGGATTTGAAACGAAACAGTACCATTGAGCACCACTCTTCAGCGATGGGAAGTCGAAGATGGGCCACGGTAATCCCGTTTTACCGTAAAAATCCACGTGTCGAAAAAACGAATGGTAAAAAACTTACGAGACCCGATTGAGATTCGGGTTGTCCTTTTTGGGCAGTAATCTATCCGTTGACGGCTGAAAGCTGTCAAAGCCGTAGAACTCATCGATGCCTTCGTTTTGACAGGTTATGGCTCCAGTAACTCTAACCGAGCCAGAAGTTATGGCCGTCCGAATAATCGATATCTACAGGGTGCAACATCCACGGTGCAAGGTGCAACATCCGTCCGAAATGGCGAAACAATGCCGTACGACCTTTAGAAATGCGTGCATGGATTTGAAACGGAACAGTACCATGGTGCACCACTCTCCAGCGATGGTAAATCGAAGACCAGCCACCGTAATCCCGTTTTACTGTAAAAATCCACGTGTCGAAAAAACGAAGGGTAAAAAACCTACGAGACCCGATTGAGATTCGGGTTGTCCTTTTTGGGCATTAATCTATCCGTTGTCGGGTGAAAGCTGTCAAGATCGTAGAACTCATCGAGGCCTTCATTTTGACAGGATATGGCTCCCGTGACTCGAATCGAGCGAGAAGTTATGGCCGTCCGAATAATCGATATCTACAGGGTGCAACATCCACGGTGCAAGGTGTAACATCCGTCCGAAATGGCGAAACAGTGCCGTACGACTTTTAGAAATGCGTGCATAGATTTGAAACGGAACAGTACCATGGTGCACCACTCTCCAGCGATGGGAAGTCAAAGATGGGCCACGGTAATCCCGTTTTACCGTAAAAATCCACGTATCGAAAAAACGAAGGGTAAAAAACTTACGAGAGCCGATTGCGATTCGGGTTGTCCTTTTTGGGCCGTAATCTATCCGTTGACGGCTGAAAGCTGTCAAAGCCGTAGAACTCATCGACGCCTTCGTTTTGACACGTTATGGCTCCCTTAACTCTAAACGAGTCAGAAGTTATGGCCGTCCGAATAATCGATATCTACAGGGTGCAACATCCACGGTGCAAGGTGCAACATCCGTCCGAAATGGTGAAACAGTGCCGTACGAATTTTAGAAATGGGTGCATGGATTTGAAACGGAACAGTACCATGGTGCACCACTCTCCAGCGATGGGAAGTCGAAGACGGGCCACCGTAATCCCGTTTTACCATAAAAATCCACGTGTCGAAAAAACGAAGGGTAAAAAACCTACGAGACCCGATTGAGATTCGGGTTGTCCTTTTTGGGCATTAATCTATCCGTTGTCGGCTGAAAGCCGTCAAGATCGTAGAACTCATCGAGGCCTTCGTTTTGACAGGTTATGGCTCCCATGACTCTAATCGAGCCAGAAGTCATGGCCGTCCGAATAATCGATATCTACAGGGTGCAACATCCACGGTGCAAGGTGCAACATCCGTCCGAAATGGAGAAACAGTGTCGTACGACTTTTAGAAATGCGTGCATGGATTTGAAACGGAACAGTACCTTGGTGCACCACTCTCCAGCGATGGGAAGTCGAAGACGGGCCACGGTAATCCCGTTTTACCGTAAAAATCCACGTGTCGAAAAAACGAAGGGTAAAAAACCTACGAGACCCGTTTGAGATTCAGGTTGTCCTTTTTGGGCATTAATCTATCCGTTGTCGGCTGAAAGCTGTCAAGATCGTAGAACTCATCGAGGCCTTCATTTTGACAGGTTATGGCTCCCATGACTCTAATCGAGCCAAAAGTTATGGCCGTCAGAATAATCGATATCTACATGGTGCAACATCCACGGTGCAAGGTGCAACATCCGTCCGAAATGGCGAAACAGTGCCGTATGACTTTTAGAAATGCGTGCATGGATTTGAAACGAAACAGTACCATTGAGCACCACTCTTCAGCGATGGGAATTCGAAGATGGGCCACGGTAATCCCGTTTTACCGTAAAAATCCACGTGTCGAAAAAACGAATGGTAAAAAACTTACGAGACCCGATTGAGATTCGGGTTGTCCTTTTTGGGCAGTAATCTATCCGTTGACGGCTGAAAGCTGTCAAAGCCGTAGAACTCATCGATGCCTTCGTTTTGACAGGTTATGGCTCCAGTAACTCTAACCGAGCCAGAAGTTATGGCCGTCCGAATAATCGATATCTACAGGGTGCAACATCCACGGTGCAAGGTGCAACATCCGTCCGAAATGGCGAAACAATGCCGTACGACCTTTAGAAATGCGTGCATGGATTTGAAACGGAACAGTACCATGGTGCACCACTCTCCAGCGATGGTAAATCGAAGACCAGCCACCGTAATCCCGTTTTACTGTAAAAATCCACGTGTCGAAAAAACGAAGGGTAAAAAACCTACGAGACCCGATTGAGATTCGGGTTGTCCTTTTTGGGCATTAATCTATCCGTTGTCGGGTGAAAGCTGTCAAGATCGTAGAACTCATCGAGGCCTTCGTTTTGACAGGATATGGCTCCCGTGACTCTAATCGAGCGAGAAGTTATGGCCGTCCGAATAATCGATATCTACAGGGTGCAACATCCACGGTGCAAGGTGCAACATCCGTCCGAAATGGCGAAACAGTGCCGTACGACTTTTAGAAATGCGTGCATGGATTTGAAACGGAACAGTACCATGGTGCACCACTCTCCAGCGATGGGAAGTCAAAGACGGGCCACGGTAATCCCATTTTACCGTAAAAATCCACGTATCGAAAAAACGAAGGGTAAAAAACTTATGAGACCCGATTGCGATTCGGGTTGTCCTTTTTGGGCATTAATCTATCCGTTGACGGCTGAAAGCTGTCAAAGCCGTATAACTCATCGAGGCCTTCGTTTTGACAGGTTATGGCTCTAACTCTAAACGAGCCAGAACTTATGGCCGTCCGAATAATCGATATCTACAGGGTGCAACATCCACGGTGCAAGGTGCAACATCCGTCCGAAATGGTGAAACAGTGTCGTACGAATTTTAGAAATGGGTGCATGGATTTGAAACGGAACAGTACCATGGTGCACCACTCTCCAGCGATGGGAAGTCGAAGACGGGCCATGGTAATCCCGTTTTACCGTAAAAATCCACGTGTCGAAAAAACGAAGGGTAAAAAACTTACGAGACCAGATTGAGATTCGGGTTGTCCTTTTTGGGCATTAATCTATCCGTTGACGGCTAAAAGCTGTCAAAGAAGTAGAACTCATCGAGGCCTTCGTTTTGACAGGTTATGGCTCCCGTAACTCTAAACCAGCCAGAAGTTATGGCCGTCCGAATAATCGATATCTACAGGGTGCAACATCCACGGTGCAAGGTGCAACATCCATCCGAAATGGCGAAACAGTATCGTACGACTTTTAGAAATGCGTGCATGGATTTGAAACGGAACAGTACCATGGTGCACCACTATCCAGCGATGGGAAGTCGAAGACGGGCCACGGTAATCCCTTTTTACCGTAAAAATCCACGTGTCGAAAAAACGAAGGGTAAGAAACTTACGAGACCCGATTGAGATTCGGGTTGTCTTTTTTGGGCATTAATCTATCCGTTGACGGCTAAAAGCTGTCAAAGCCGTAGAACTCATCAAGGCCTTCGTTTTGATAGGTTATGGCTCCCGTAAATCTAATCGAGCCAGAAGTTATGGCCGTCCGAATAATCGATATCGACAGGGTGCAACATCCACGGTGCAAGGTGCAACATCCGTCCGAAATGGCGAAACAGTATCGTACGACTTTTAGAAATGCGTTCATGGATTTGAAACGGAACAGTACCATGGTGCACCACTCTCCAGCGATGGGAAGTCGAAGACGGGCCACGGTAATCCCGTTTTACCGCAAAATCCACGTGTCGAAAAAACGAAGGGTAAGAAACTTACGAGACCAGATTGAGATTCGGGTTGTCCTTTTTGGGCATTAATCTATCCGTTGACGGCTGAAAGCTGTCAAAGTCGTAGAACTCATCGAGGCCTTCGTTTTGACAGGTTATGGCTCCCGTAACTCTAAACGAGCCAGAAGTTATGGCCGTCCGAATAATCGATATCTATAGGGTGCAACATCCACGGTGCAAGGTGCAATATCCGTCCGAAATGGCGATACAGTGACGTACGACTTTTAGAAATGCGTACATGGACTTGAAACGGAATAGTACCATGGTGCACCACTCTTCAGCGATGGGAAGACGAAGACGGGCAACGGTAATCCCGTTTTACCATAAAAATCCACGTGTCGAAAAAACTAAGGGTAAAAAACTTACGAGACCCGATTGAGATTTGGGTTGTCCTTTTTGGGCAGTAATCTATCCGTTGACGGCTGAAAGCTGTCAAAGCCGTAGAACTCATCGAGGCCTTCGTTTTGACAGGTTATGGCTCCCGTAGCTCTAAACATCAGAAGTTATGGCCGTCCGAATAATCGATATCTACAGGGTGCAACATCCACGGTGCAAGGTGCAACATCTGTACGAAATGGCGAAACAGTGCCGTACGACCTTTAGAAATGCATGCATGGATTTGAAACGGAACAGTACCATGGTGCACCACTCTCCAGCGATGGTAAATCGAAGACTAGCCACCGTAATCCCGTTTTACCGTAAAAATCCACGTGTCGAAAAAACGAAGGGTAAAAAACTTACGAGACCCGATTGAGATTCGGGTTGTCCTTTTTGGGCATTAATCTATCCGTTGTCGGCTGAAAGCTGTCAAAGCCGTAGAACTCATCGACGCCTTCGTTTTGACAGGTTATGGCTCCCGTAACTCTAATTAAGCCAGAAGTTATGGCCGTCCGAATAATCGATATCTACAGGGTGCAACATCCACGGTGCAAGGTGCAACATCCGTCCGAAATGGCGAAACAGTGCCGTACGACTTTTAGAAATGCGTGCATGGATTTGAAACGGAACAGTACCATGGTGCACCACTCTCCAGCGATGGGAAGTCGAAGACGGGCCACGGTAATCCCGTTTTACCGTAAAAATCCACGTGTCGAAAAAACGAAGGGTAAAAAACTTACGAGACCCGATTGAGATTCGGGTTGTCCTTTTTGGGCATTGATCTATCCGTTGATGGCTGAAAGCTCTCAAAGCCGTAGAACTCATCGAGGCCTTCGTTTTGACAGGTTATGGCTCCCGTAACTCTAAACGAGCCAGAAGTTATGGCCGTCCGAATAATCGATATCTATAGGGTGCAACATCCACGGTGCAAGGTGCAACATCCGTCCGAAATGGCGAAACAGTGCCGTACGACCTTTAGAAATGTTTGCATGGATTTGAAACAGAATAGTACCATGGTGCACCATTCTCCAGCGATGGTAAATCGAAGACCAGCCACCGTAATCCCGTTTTACCATAAAAATCCACGTGTCGAAAAAACGAAGGGTAAGAAACTCACGAGACCCGATTGAGATTCGGGTTGTCCTTTTTGGGCATTAATCTGTCCGTTGTCGGCTGAAAGCTGTCAAAGCCGTAGAACTCATCGAGGTCTTCGTTTTGACATGTTATGGCTCCCGTAACTCTAATCGAGCCAGAAGTTATGGCCGTCCGAATAATCGATATCTACAGGGTGCAACATCCACGGTGCAAGGTGCAACATCCGTCCGAAATGACGAAACAGTGCCGTACGACTTTTAGAAATGCGTGCATGGATTTGAAACGGAACAGTACCGTGGTGCACCACTCTCCAGCGATGGGAAGTCGAAGACGGGCCACGGTAATCCCGTTTTACCGTAAAAATCCACGTGTCGAAAAAACGAAGGGTAAAAAACTTACGAGACCCGATTGAGATTCGGGTTGTCCTTTTTGGGCATTAATCTATCCGTTGACGGCTGAAAGTTGTCAACGCCGTAGAACTCATCGAGCCCTTCTTTTTGAAAGGTTATGGCTCTCGTAACTCTAAACGAGCCAGAAGTTACGGCCTTTCGAATAATCGATATCTACAGGGTGCAACGTCCACGGTTCAAGGTGCAACATCCGTCCGAAATAGCGAAACAGTGTCGTACGACTTTTAGAAATGCGTGCATGGATTTAAAACGAAAAAGTACCATGGTGCAAAACTCTCCAGCGATGGTAAATCGAAGACCAGCCACCGTAATCCCGTTTTACCGTAAAAATCCACGTGTCGATAAAACGAAGGGTAAAAAACTTACGAGACCCGATTGAGATTCGGGTTGTCCTTTTTGGGCATTAATCTATCCATTTACGGCTGAAAGCTGTCAAAGCCGTAGAACTCATTGAGGCCTTCGTTTTGACAGCTTATGGCTTCCGTAACTCTAAACGAGCCAGAAGTTATGGCCGTTCGAATAATCGATATCTGTAGGGTGCAACATCCATGGTGCAAGGTGCAACATCCGTCCGAAATGGCGAAACAATGCCGTACGACTTTTAGAAATGCGTGCATGGATTTGAAATAGAATAGTACCATGGTGCACCACTCTCCAGCGATGGTAAATCGAAGACCAGCCACCGTAATCCCGTTTTACCGTAAAAATCCACGTGTCGAAAAACCGAAGGGTAAAAAACTTACGAGACCCGATTGAGATTCGGGTTGTCCTTTTTGGACATTAATCTATCCATTTACGGCTGAAAGCAGTCAAAGCCGTAGAACTCATCGAGTCCTTCGTTTTGACAGGTTATGGCTCCCGTAAATCTAAACGAGCCAGAAGTTATGACCGTCCGAATAATCGATATCTACAGGGTGCAACATCCACGGTGCAAGGTGCAACATCCGTCCGAAATGGCGAAATAGTGCCGTACGACCTTCAGAAATTCGTGCACGGATTCGAAACGAAACAGTACCATGGTGCACCGCTCTCCAGCGATGGTAAATCGAAGACAAGCCACCGTAATCCCGTTTTACCGTAAAAATCCACGTGTCGAAAAAACGAAGGGTAAAAAACTTACGAGACCCGATTGAGATTCGGGTTGTCCTTTTTGGGCATTAATCTATCTGTTGACGACTGAAAGCTATCAATGCCGTAGAACTCATCGAGGCCTTCGTTTTGACAGGTTATGCCTCCCGTAACTCTAAACGAGCCAGAAGTTATGGCCGTCTGAATAATCGATATCTACAGGGTGCAACATCCACGGTGCAAGGTGCAACATCCGTCCGAAATTGCGAAACAGTGCCGTACGACCTTTAGAAATTCGTGCATGGATTTGAAACGGAACAGTACCATGGTGCGCCACTCTCCAGCGATGGTATATCGAAGACTAGCCACCGTAATCCCGTTTTACCGTAAAAATCCACGTGTCGAAAAAACGAAGGGTAAAAAACTTATGAGACCCGATTGAGATTCGGGTTGTCCTTTTTGGGCATTAATCTATCCGTTGATGGCTAATAGCTATTAAAGCCGTAGAACTCATCGAGGCCTTCGTTTTGACAGGTTATGACTCCCGTGACTCTAAACGAGCCAGAAGTTATGGCCATTCGAATAATCGATATCTACAGGGTGCAACATCCACGGTGCAAGGTGCAACATCCGTCCGAAATGGCGAAACAGTGCCGTACGACTTTTAGAAATGCGTGCATGGATTTGAAATGGAATAGTACCATGGTGCACCACTCTTCAGCGATGGGAAGTGGAAGACTGGCCACGCTAATCCCATTTTACCGTAAAAATCCACGTGTCGAAAAAACGAAGGGTAAAAAACTAACGAGACCCGATTGAGTTTCCGGTTGTCCTTTTTGGGCATTGATCTATCCGTTGACGGCTAAAAGCCGTCAAAGCCGTAGAACTCATCGAGGCCTTCGTTTTGACAGGTTATGGCTCCCGTAACTCTAAACGAGCCAGAAGTTATGGCCGTCCGAATAATCGATATCTACAGGGTGCAACATCCACGGTGCAAGGTGCAACATCCGTCCGAAATGGCGAAACAGTGCCGTATGACTTTTTAAAATGCGTGCATGGATTTGAAACGGAACAGTAACAATGGTGCACCACTGTCCAATGATGGTAAATCGAAGACCGGCCACGGTAATCCCGTTTTACCGTAAAAATCCACGTGTCGAAAAAACGAAGGGTAAAAAACTTACGAGACCCGATTGAGATTCGGGTTGTCCTTTTTGGGCATTGATCTATCCGTTGATGGCTGAAAGCTGTCAAAGCCGTAGAACTCATCGAGGCTTTCATTTTGACAGGTTATGGCTCCCGTAACTCTAATCGAGCCATAAGTTATGGCCGTCCGAATAATCGATATCTACAGGGTGCAACATCCACGGTGCAAGGTGCAACATCCGTCCGAAATGGGGAAACAGTGCCGTACGACTTTTAGAAATGCGTGCATGGATTTGAAACGGAACAATACCATGGTGCACCGCTCTCCAGCGATGGGAAGTCGAAGTCGGGCCACGGTAATCCCGTTTTACCGTAAAAATCCACGTGTCGAAAAAACGAAGGGCAAAAAGCTTATGAGACCCGATTGAGATTCGGATTGTCCTTTTTGGGCATTAATCTATCCGTTGATGGCTTAAAGCTGTCAAAGCCATAGAACTCATCGAGGCCTTCGTTTTGACAGGTTATGGATCCCGTAACTCTAAACGAGCCAAAAGTTATGGCCGCCCGAATAATCGATATCTACAGGGTGCAACATCCACGGTGCAAGGTGCAACATCCGTCCGAAATGGCGAAACAGTGCCGTATGACTTTTAGAAATGCGTGCATGGATTTGAAACGAAACAGTACCATTGTGCACCACTCTTCAGCGATGGGAAGTCGAAGATGGGCCACGGTAATCCCGTTTTAACGTAAAAATCCACGTGTCGAAAAAACGAAGGGTAAAAAACTTACGAGACCCGATTGAGATTCGGGTTGTCCTTTTTGGGAAGTAATCTATCCGTTGACGGCTGAAAGCTGTCAAAGCCGTAGAACTCATCGAGGCCTTCGTTTTGACACGTTAAGGCTCCCTTAACTCTAAACGAGTCAGAAGTTATGGTCGTCCGAATAATCGATATCTATAGGGTGCAACATCCACGGTGCAAGGTGCAACATCCGTCCGAAATGGCGAAACAGTGTCGTACGACCTTTAGAAATGCGTGCATGGATTTGAAACTGAACAGTACCATGGTGCACCACTCTCCAGCGATGGTAAATCGAAGACCAGCCACCGTAAACCCATTTTACCGTAAAAATCCACGTGTCGAAAAAACGAAGGGTAAAAAACCTACGAGACCCGATTGAGATTCGGGTTGTCCTTTTTGGGCATTAATCTATCCGTTGTCGGGTGAAAGCTCTCAAGATCGTAGAACTCATCGAGGCCTTCGTTTTGACAGGATATGGCTCCCGTGACTCTAATCGAGCGAGAAGTTATGGTCGTCCGAATAATCGATATCTACAGGGTGCAACATCCACGGTGCAAGGTGCAACATCCGTCCGAAATGGCGAAACAGTGCCGTACGACTTTTAGAAATGCGTGCATGGATTTGAAACAGAACAGTACCATGGTGCACCACTCTCCGGCGATGGGAAGTCAAAGACGGGCCACGGTAATCCCGTTTTACCGTAAAAAGCCACGTGTCGAAAAAACGAAGGGTAAAAAACTTACGAGACCCGATTGAGATTTGGGTTGTCCTTTTTAGGCATTAATCTATCCGTTGACGGCTGAAAGCTTCAAAGCCGTAGAACTCATCGAGGCCTTTGTTTTGACAGGTTAGGGCTTCCGTAACTCTAAACGAGCCAGAAGTTATGGCCGTCCGAATAATCGATATCTACAGGGTGCAACATCCACGGTGCAAGGTGCAACATCCGTCCGAAATGGCGAAACAGTGCCGTATGACTTTTAGAAATGCGTGCATGGATTTGAAACGGAACAGTACCATGGTGCACCACTCTCCAGCGATGGGAAGTCGAAGACGGGCCATGGTAATCCCGTTTTACCGTAAAAATCCACGTGTCGAAAAAACGTAGGGTAAAAAACTTACGAGACCGGATTGAGATTCGGGTTGTCCTTTTTGGGCATTAATCTATCCGTTGACGGCTAAAAGCTGTCAAAACCGTAGAACTCATCAAGGCCTTCGTTTTGACAGGTTATGGCTCCCGTAAATCTAATCGAGCCAGAAGTTATGGCCGTCCGAATAATCGATATCTACAGGGTGCAACATCCACGGTGCAAGGTGCAACATCCATCCGAAATGGCGAAACAGTATCGTACGACTTTTAGAAATGCGTGCATGGATTTGAAACGGAACAGTACCATGGTGCACCACTCTCCAGCGATGGGAAGTCGAAGACGGGCCACGGTAATCCCGTTTTACCGTAAAAATCCACGTGTCGAAAAAACGAAGGGTAAGAAACTTACGAGACCCGATTGAGATTAGGGTTGTCCTTTTTGGGCATTAATCTCTCCGTTGACGGCTGAAAGCCGTGAAAGCCGTAGAACTCATCGAGGCCTTCGTGTTGACAGGTTATGGCTTTTGTAACTCTAAACGAGCCAGAAGTTATTGCCGTTCGAATAATCGATATCTACAGGGTGCAACATCCACGGTGCAAGGTGCAACATCCGTCCGAAATGGCGATACAGTGCCGTATGACTTTTAGAAATGCGTACATGGACTTGAAACGGAACAGTACCATGGTGCACCACTCTTCAGCGATGGGAAGTCGAAGACGGGCAATGGTAATCCCGTTTTACCATAAAAATCCACGTGTCGAAAAAACTAAGGGTAAAAAACTTACGAGACCCGATTGAGATTCGGGTTGTCCTTTTTGGGCAGTAATCTATCCGTTGACGGCTGAAAGCTGTCAAAGCCGTAGAAATCATCGAGGCCTTCGTTTTGACAGGTTATGGCTCCCGTAGCTCTAAACGAGCCAGAAGTTATGGCCGTCCGAATAATCGATATCTACAGGGTGCAACATCCACGGTGCAAGGTGCAACATCTGTACGAAATGGCGAAACAGTGCCGTACGACCTTTAGAAATGCGTGCATGGATTTGAAACGGAACAGTACCATGGTGCACCACTCTCCAGCGATGGTGAATCGAAGACCAGCCACCGTAATCCCATTTTACTGTAAAAATCCACGTGTCGAAAAAACGAAGGGTAAAAAACTTACGAGACCCGATTGAGATTCGGGTTGTCCTTTTTGGGCATTAATCTATCCGTTGTCGGCTAAAATCTGTCAAAGCCGTAGAAATCATCGACGCCTTTGTTTTGACAGGTTATGGCTCCCGTAACTCTAATTGAGCCAGAAGTTATGGCCGTCCGAATAATCGATATCTACAGGATGCAACATCCACGGTGCAAGGTGCAACATCCGTCCGAAATGGAGAAACAGTGCCGTATGACTTTTAGAAATGCATGCATGGATTTGAAACAGAATAGTACCATGGTGCACCACTCTCCAGCGATGGGAAGTCGAAGACGGGCCACGGTAATCCCGTTTTACCGTAAAAATCCACGTGTCGAAAAAACGAAGGGTAAAAAACTTACGAGACCCGATTGAGATTCGGGTTGTCCTTTTTGGGCAGTAATCTATCCGTTGACGGCTGAAAGCTGTCAAAGCCGTAGAACTCATCGAGGCCTTCGTTTTTACAGGTTATGGCTCCCGTAACTCTAAACGAGCCAGAAGTTATGGCCGTCCGAATAAACGATATCTACAGGGTGCAACATCCACGGTGCAAGGTGCGACATCCGTCCGAAATGGCGAAACAGTGTCGTACGACCTTTAGAAATGCGTGCATGGATTTGAAACAGAATAGTACCATGGTGCACCACTCTCCAGCGATGGTAAATCGAAGACCAGCCACCGTAATCCCATTTTACCATAAAAATCCACGTGTCGAAAAAACGAAGGGTAAAAAACTTAAGAGACCCGATTGAGATTCGGGTTGTCCTTTTTGGGCATTAATCTGTCCGTTGTCGGCTGAAAGCTGTCAAAGCCGTAGAACTCATCGAGGCCTTCGTTTTGACATGTTATGGTTCCCGTAACTCTAATCGAGCCAGAAGTTATGGTCGTCCGAATAATCGATATCTACAGGGTGCAACATCCACGGTGCAAGGTGCAACATCTGTCCGAAATGACGAAACAGTGCCGTACGACTTTTAGAAATGCGTGCATGGATTTGAAACGGAACAGTACCATGGTGCACCACTCTCCAGCGATGGGAAGTCGAAGACGGGCCACGGAAATCCCGTTTTACCGTAAAAATCCACGTGTCGTAAAAACGAAGGCTAAAAAACATACGAGACCCGATTGAGATTCGGGTTGTCCTTTTTGGACATTAATCTATTCGTTGACGGCTGAAAGTTGTCAACGCCGTAGAACTCATCGAGGCCTTCTTTTTGAAAGGTTATGGCTCTCATAACTCTAATCGGCCCAGAAGTTACGGCCTTTCGAATAATCGATATCTACAGGGTGCTACATCCACGGTTCAAGGTGCAACATCCGTCCGAAATGGCGAAACAGTGCCGTACGACTTTTAGAAATGCGTGCATGGATTTAAAACGAAACAGTACCATGGTGCACCACTCTCTAGCAATGGTAAATCAAAGACCAACCACCGTAATCCCGTTTTACCGTAAAAATCCACGTGTCGAAAAAACGAAGGGTAAAAAACTTACGAGACCCGATTGAGATTCGGGTTGTCCTTTTTGGGCATTAATCTATCCATTGACGGCTGAAAGCTGTCAAAGCCATAGAACTCATTGAGGCCTTCGTTTTGACAGGTTATGGCTTCCGTAACTCTAAACGAGCCAGAAGTTATGGCCGTCCGAATAATCGATATCTACAGGGTGCAACATCCACGGTGCAAGGTGCAACATCCGTCCGAAATGGCGAAACAGTGCCGTACGACTTTTAGAAATGCGTGCATGGATTTGAAACGGAACAGTACCATGGTGCACCACTCTCCAGCGATGGTAAATCGAAGACCAGCCACCGTAATCCCGTTTTACCGTAAAAATCCACGTGTCGAAAAAGCGAAGGGTAAAAAACTTACGAGACCCGATTGTGATTCGGATTGTCCTTTTTGGACATTAATCTATCCGTTGACGGCTGAAAGCCGTCAAAGCCGTAGAACTCATCGAGGCCTTCGTTTTGACAGGTTATGGCTCCCGTAAATCTAAACGAGCTAGAAGTTATGACCGTCCGAATAATCGATATCTACAGGGTGCAACATCCACGGTGCAAGGTGCAACATCCGTCCGAAATGGCGAAACAGTGCCGTACGACCTTTAGAAATTCGTGCATGGATTTGAAACGAAACAGTACCATGGTGCACCACTCTCCAGCGATGGTAAATCGAAGACAAGCCACCGTAATCCCGTTTTACCGTAAAAATCCACGTGTCGAAAAAACGAAGGGTAAAAAACTTACGAGACCCGATTGAGATTCGGGTTGTCCTTTTTGGACATTAATCTATCCGTTGACGGCTGAAAGCTATCAAATCCGTAGAACTCATCGAGGCCTTCGTTTTGACAGGTTATGGCTCCCGTAACTCTAAACGAGCCAGAAGTTATGGCCGTCCGAATAATCGATATCTACAGGGTGCAACATCCACGGTGCAAGGTGCAACATCCGTCCGAAATTGCGAAACAGTGTCATACGACCTTTAGAAATTCGTGCATGGATTTGAAACGGAACAGTTCCATGGTGCACCACTCTCCAGCGATGGTAAATCGAAGACCAGCCACCGTAATCCCGTTTTACCGTAAAAATCCACGTGTCGAAAAAACGAAGGGTAAAAAACTTATGAGACCCGATTGAGATTCGGGTTGTCCTTTTTGGGCATTAATCTATCCGTTGTCGGGTAAAAGCTGTCAAGATCGTAGAACTCATCGAGGCCTTCGTTTTGACAGGATATGGCTTCCGTGACTCTAATCAAGCGAGAAGTTATGGCCGTCCGAATAATCGATATCTACAGGGTGCAACATCCACGGTGCAAGGTGCAACATCCGTCCGAAATGGCGAAACAGTGCCGTACGACTTTTAGAAATGCGTGCATGGATTTGATACGGAACAGTACTTTGGTGAACCACTCTCCAGCGATGGGAAGTCGAAGACGGGCCACGGTAATCCCGTTTTACCGTAAAAATCCACGTGTCAAAAAAACGAAGGGTAAAAAACTTACGAGACCCGATTGAGATTCGGGTTGTCCTTTTTGGGCATTAAACTATCCGTTGACGGCTGAAAGCTTCAAAGCCGTAGAACTCATCGAGGCCTTTGTTTTGACAGGTTAGGGCTTCCGTAACTCTAAACGAGCCAGAAGTTATGGCCGTCCGTATAATCGATATCTACAGGGTGCAACATCCACGGTGCAAGGTGCAACATCCGTTCGAAATGGCGAAACAGTGCCGTATGACTTTTAGAAATGCGTGCATGGATTTGAAACGGAACAGTACCATGGAGCACCACTCTCCAGTGATGGGAAGTCGAAGACGGGCCACGGTAATCCCGTTTTACCGTAAAAATCCACGTTTCGAAAATACGAAGGGTAAAAAACTTACGAGACCGGATTGAGATTCGGGTTGTCCTTTTTGGGCATTAATCTATCCGTTGACGGCTAAAAGTTGTCAAAGCCGTAGAACTCATCAAGGCCTTCGTTTTGACAGGTAATGGCTCCCGTAAATCTAATCGAGCCAGAAGTTATGGCCGTCCGAATAATCGATATCTACAGGGTGCAACATCCAAGGTGCAAGGTGCAACATCCGTCCGAAATGGCGAAACAGTATCGTACGACTTTTAGAAATGCGTGCATGGATTTGAAACGGAACAGTACCATGGTGCACCACTCTCCAGCGATGGGAAGTCAAAGACGGGCCATGGTAATCCCGTTTTACCGTAAAAATCCACGTGTCGAAAAAACGAAGGGTAAGAAACTTACGAGACCCGATTGAGATTCGGGTTGTCCTTTTTGGGCATTAATCTATCCGTTGACGGCTGAAAGCTGTCAAACCCGTAGAACTCATCGAGGCCTTCGTTTTGACAGGTTATGGCTCCCGTAACTCTAAACGAGCCAGAATTTATGGCCGTCCGAATAATCGATATCGATAGGGTGCAACATCCACGGTGCAAGGTGCAACATCCGTCCGAAATGGCGATACAGTGCCGTACGACTTTTAGAAATGCATACATGGACTTGAAACGGAACAGTACCATGGTGCACCACTCTTCAGCGATGGGAAGTCGAAGACGGGCAACGGTAATCCCGTTTTACCATAAAAATCCACGTGTCGAAAAAACTATGGGTAAAAAACTTACGAGACACGATTGAGATTCGGGTTGTCCTTTTTGGGCAGTAATCTATCCGTTGACGGCTGAAAGCTGTCAAAGCCGTAGAACTCATCGAGGCCTTCGTTTTGACAGGTTATGGCTCCCGTAGCTCTAAACGAGCCAGAAGTTATGGCCGTCCGAATAATCGATATCTATATGGTGCAACATCCACGGTGCAAGGTGCAACATCTGTACGAAATGGCGAAACAGTGCCGTACGACCTTTAGAAATGCGTGCATGGATTTGAAACGGAATAGTACCATGGTGCACCACTCTCCAGCGATGGTGAATCGAAGACTAGCCAACGTAATCCCGTTTTACCGTAAAAATCCACGTGTCGAAAAAACGAAGGGTAAAAAACTTACGAGACCCGATTGAGATTCGGGTTGTCCTTTTTGGGCATTAATCTATCCGCTGTAGGTTGAAAGCTGTCAAAGCCGTAGAACTCATCGACGCCTTCGTTTTGACAGGTTATGGCTCCCGTAACTCTAATTGAGCCAGAAGTTATGGTCGTCCGAATAATCGATATCTACAGGGTGCAACATCCACGGTGCAAGGTGCAACAACCGTCCGAAATGGCGAAACAGTGCCATACGACTTTTAGAAATGTGTGCATGGATTTGAAACGGAACAGTACCATGGTGCACCACTCTCCAGCGATGGGAAGTCGAAGACGGGCCACGGTAATCCCGTTTTACCGTAAAAATCCACGTGTCGAAAAAACGAAGGGTAAAAAACTTACGAGACCCGATTGAGATTCGGGTTGTCCTTTTTGGGCAGTAATCTATCCGTTGACGGCTGAAAGATGCCAAAGCCGTAGAACTCATCGAGGCCTTCGTTTTGACAGGTTATGGCTCCCGTAACTCTAAACGAGCCAGATGTTATGGCCGTCCGAATAGTCGATATCTACTGGGTGCAACATCCACGGTGCAAGGTGCAACATCCGTCCGAAATGGCGAAACAGTGCCGTACGACTTTTAGAAATGCGTGCATGGATTTGAAACGGAACAGTACCATGGTGCACCACTCTCCAGCGATGGTAAATCGAAGACCAGCCACCGTAATCCCGTTTTACCATAAAAATCCACATGTCGAAAAAACGAAGGGTAAAAAACTTACGAGACCCGATTGAGATTCGGGTTGTCCTTTTTGGGCATTAATCTGTCCGTTGTCGGCTGATAGCTGTCAAAGCCGTAGAACTCATCGAGGCCTTCGTTTTGACATGTTATGGCACCCGTAACTCTAATCGAGCCAGAAGTTATGGCCGTCCGAATAATCGATATCTACAGGGTGCAACATCCGCGGTGCAAGGTGCAACATCCGTCCGAAATGGCGAAACAGTACCGTACGACTTTTAGAAATGCGTGCATGGATTTAAAACAAAACAGTACCATGGTGCACCACTCTCCAGCGATGGTAAATCGAAGACCTGCCACCGTAATCCCGTTTTCCGTAAAAATCCACGTGTCGAAAAAACGAAGGGTAAAAAACATACGAGACCCGATTGAGATTCGGGTTGTCCTTTTTGGGCATTAATCTATCCATTGACGGCTGAAAGCTGTCAAAGCCGTAGAACTCATTGAGGCCTTCGTTTTGACAGGTTATGGCTTCCGTAACTCTAAATGAGCCAGAAGTTATGGCCGTCCGAATAATCGATATCTGCAGGGTGCAACATCCACGGTGCAAGGTGCAACATCCGTCCGAAATGGCGAAATTGTGTCGTACGACTTTTAGAAATGCGTGCATGGATTTGAAACGGAACAGTACCATGGTGCACCACTCTCCAGCGATGGTAAATCGAAGACCAGCCACCGTAATCCCGTTTTACCGTAAAAATCCACGTGTCGAAAAACCGAAGGGTAAAAAACTTACGAGACCCGATTGAGATTCGGGTTGTCCTTTTTGGACATTAATCTATCCGTTGACGGCTGAAAGCAGTCAAAGCCGTATAACTCATCGAGGCCTTCATTTTGACAGGTTATGGCTCCCGTAAGTCTAAACGAGCCAGAAGTTATGACCGTCCGAATAATCGATATCTACAGGGTGCAACATCCACGGTGCAAGGTGCAACATCCGTCCGAAATGGCGAAACAGTGCCGTACGACCTTTAGAAATTCGTGCATGGATTTGAAACGAAACAGTACCATGGTGCACCACTCTCCAGCGATGGTAAATCGAAGACAAGCCACCGTAATCCCGTTTTACCGTAAAAATCCACGTGTCGAAAAAACGAAGGGTAAAAAACTTACGAGACCCGATTGAGATTCGGATTGTCCTTTTTGGGCATTAATCTATCCGTTGACGGCTGAAAGCTGTCGAAGCCGTAGAACTCATCGAGGCCTTCGTTTTGACAGGTTATGCCTCCCGTAACTCTAAACGAGCCAGAAGTTATGGCCGTCCGAATAATCGATATCTACAGGGTGCAACATCCGCGGTGCAAGGTGCAACATCCGTCCGAAATGACGAAACAGTGCCGTACGACTTTTAGAAATGCGTGCATGGATTTGAAACGGAACAGTACCATGGTGCACCACTCTCCAGCGATGGGAAGTCGAAGACGGGCCACGGTAATCCCCTTTTTCCGTAAAAATCCACGTGTCGAAAAAACGAAGGGTACAAAACTTACGAGACCCGATTGAGATTCGGGTTGTCCTTTTTGGGCATTAATCTATCCGTTGATGGCTAAAAGTTGTCAACGCCGTAGAACTCATCGAGGCCTTCTTTTTGAAAGGTTATGGCTCTCGTAACACTAAACGAGCCAGAAGTTACGGCCTTTCGAATAATCCATATCTATAGGGTGCAACATCCACGGTTCAAGGTGCAACATCCATCCGAAATGGCGAAACAGTACCGTACGACTTTTAGAAATGCGTGCATGGATTTAAAACAAAACAGTACCATGGTGCACCACTCTCCAGCGATGGTAAATCGAAGACCAGCCACCGTAATCCCGTTTTCCGTAAAAATCCACGTGTCGAAAAAACGAAGGGTAAAAAACATACGAGACCCGATTGAGATTCAGGTTGGCCTTTTTGGGCATTAATCTATCCATTGACGGCTGAAAGCTGTCAAAGCCGTAGAACTCATTGAGGCCTTCGTTTTGACAGGTTATGGCTTCCGTAACTCTAAATGAGCCAGAAGTTATGGCCGTCCGAATAATCGATATCTGCAGGGTGCAACATCCAAGGTGCAAGGTGCAACATCCGTCCGAAATGGCGAAATTGTGTCGTACGAGTTTTAGAAATGCGTGCATGGATTTGAAACGGAACAGTACCATGGTGCACCACTCTCCAGCGATGGTAAATCGAAGACCAGCCACCGTAATCCCGTTTTACCGTAAAAATCCACGTGTCGAAAAACCGAAGGGTAAAAAACTTACGAGACCCGATTGAGATTCGGGTTGTCCTTTTTGGACATTAATCTATCCGTTGACGGATGAAAGCAGTCAAAGCCGTATAACTCATCGAGGCCTTCATTTTGACAGGTTATGGCTCCCGTAAGTCTAAACGAGCCAGAAGTTATGACCGTCCGAATAATCGATATCTACAGGGTGCAACATCCACGGTGCAAGGTGCAACATCCGTCCGAAATGGCGAAACAGTGCCGTACGACCTTTAGAAATTCGTGCATGGATTTGAAACGAAACAGTACCATGGTGCACCACTCTCCAGCGATGGTAAATCGAAGACAAGCCACCGTAATCCCGTTTTACCGTAAAAATCCACGTGTCGAAAAAACGAAGGGTAAAAAACTTACGAGACCCGATTGAGATTCGGATTGTCCTTTTTGGGCATTAATCTATCCGTTGACGGCTGAAAGCTGTCGAAGCCGTAGAACTCATCGAGGCCTTCGTTTTGACAGGTTATGCCTCCCGTAACTCTAAACGAGCCAGAAGTTATGGCCGTCCGAATAATCGATATCTACAGGGTGCAACATCCATGGTGCAAGGTGCAACATCCGTCCGAAATTGCGAAACAGTGCCGTACGACCTTTAGAAATTCGTGCATGGATTTGAAACGGAACAGTACCATGGTGCACCACTCTCCAGCGATGGTAAATCGAAGACCAGCCACCGTAATCCCGTTTTACCGTAAAAATCCACGTGTCGAAAAAACGAAGGGTAAAAAACTTACGAGACCCGATTGAGATTCGGGTTGTCCTTTTTGGGCATTAATCTATCCGTTGATGGCTGAAAGCTATCAAAGCCGTAGAACTCATCGAGGCCTTCGTTTTGATAGGTTATGACTCCCGTAACTCTAAACGAGCCAGAAGTTATGGCCATTCGAATAATCGATATCTACAGGGTGCAACATCCACGGTGCAAGGTGCAACATCCGTCCGAAATGTCGAAACAGTGCCGTACGACTTTTAGAAATGCGTGCATGGATTTGAAATGGAATAGTACCATGGTGCACCACTCTTCAGCGATGGGAATTCGAAGACAGGCCACGCCAATCCCATTTTACCGTAAAAATCCACGTGTCGAAAAAACGAAGGGTAAAAAACTAACGAGACCCGATTGAGATTCGGGTTGTCCTTTTTGGGCATTGATCTATCCGTTGACGGTTGAAAGCTGTCAAAGCAGTAGAACTCATTGAGGCCTTCGTTTTGACATGTTATGGCTCCCGTAACTCTAAACGAGCCAGAAGTTATGGCCGTCCGAATAATCGATATCTACAGGGTGCAACATCCACGGTGCAAGGTGCAACATCCGTCCGAAATGGCGAAACAGTGCCGTATGACTTTTTGAAATGCGTGCATGGATTTGAAACGGAACAATACAATGGTGCACCACTGTCCAGCGATGGTAAATCGAAGACCAGCCACGGTAATCCCATTTTACCGTAAAAATCCACGTGTCGAAAAAACGAAGGGTAAAAAACTTACGAGACCCGATTGAGATTCGGGTTGTCCTTTTTGGGCATTGATCTATCCGTTGACGGCTGAAAGCTATCAAAGCCATAGAACTCATCGAGGCCTTCATTTTGACAGGTTATGGCTCTCGTAACTCTAAACGAGCCAGAAGTTATGGACGTCCGAATAATCGATATCTACAGGGTGCAACATCCGCGGTGCAAGGTGCAACATCCGTCCGAAATGGAGAAACAGTGCCGTACGACTTTTAGAAATGCGTGCATGGATTTGAAACGGAACAGTACCATAATGCACCACTCTTCAGCAATCGGAAGTCGATGACGGGCCACGGTAATCCCGTTTTACCGTAAAAATCCACGTGTCGAAAAAACGAAGGGTAAAAAACTTACGAGACCCGATTGAGATTCGGGTTGTAATTTTTGGGCATTAATCTATCCGTTGATGGCTGAAAGCAGTCAAAGCCGTAGAACACATTGTTATCCTGATTTTTGGCAAAGCCGTGATACCAAAAGATTGTTCGAGAACAAGAAACAGTTCATCTCAAAGATTGGTTGTGCTTCGCTTCGCTATGGATATCGATGAATTTTGTCCGAGTCCGGATCGTGCCTGAATCGACAAGACATGACAAGCAAATCCACGAGAGCCAGCGTTTCAAGTTTCAGGTTAATCCGAGTTCGTATGCTCAAGATATGATGGATTCAATTTGAGAAAGATGGCCCATGTTCGGTCCGAACCCATAGGATACCCCATAGTTTGAACCGATGGCCAGAGACTATGTTCGAATCCATTGATTCGACTCCACCTACTTCGAACCCATCACCTTCGAATCCATCCAGTCGAACCCATCAGAGTGCCTTGGTTCGACTCCATCAGCTTCGAACCCATGAGAAGTTCCTTTGCCTCGACTCCATCAGGCAAGCCCTCACATCGAATCCATCCTTGCATGACTATGTTCGAATCCATTGAAACCCACAGGTTCGAATCCAAGTCACTTCGAACCGATGTTGCTCGAATCGATCGAGTTCGAACCCATTGGGACACCTCGGTTCGAATCGGTCGCGTTTGAACCCAGGAATATTCATTTGTTCGTACCCACCAAGTCAACTTGGATGACGTGTCACTCCACGATACGAAGACAGCAAGATTCACGGAGACGAAGCGCTCAACAAGGGGAGAAGACCGGATCGACTCGAAAGACGCGCGCCACCTCATCACAAGGCCACGATGAGCTGATGGATTCGAAGGGAATGGATTCGAAGGGATGGATTCGAACTACACAGCCAGCCGAAAAACTCCAATTCGAATCGATCGTATCTCCTAAACCACTGATCCAAATGCAACGAAATTTTCACAGTAGCTTCCATACATGATAAAGATTGTTCCTGCCAAGTTTCAGCTCGATTAGACCATTTCTTGATGGGTTCGAAATCCCTTTGAATCGATGTCAGATCGAGTCGAAACTTGGTGGGGTCGGTCGCGTGGGCCCACTCACGTGCCAGAGAAGTCTCCCGAAGTTTGAGCGAGATCTGGGCCTCCTACGCCTATAAATAGCACCCTGAAGCCTTCAGAAAAGGGGATCTTTCGGAGCTTCCCCCATTGAACGTCCAGACTCTGCCGGATTGAATTCCATACTTCATTATCGTTGTTGTATTCAGATTTAAAAGCTATCATCAACTGTAATCCATTGTAATCAATCATTATCATTGTTTGCGCCAAAATTGGTCACAAACCCCGATGAATGTGAAAGCACCAGTGTTGGAATATAAATCAGCAATATCCAAACACAAATCGCAGATCTAAGTAGCAAAATAGTAAATGTAAACAAGAACACACGATTTTATAGTGGTTCGGCTATCTCCGGCCTACGTCCACTTCAAAGGTTTTTCCTTTTATTGATGTTCTTCGCCGATTACAATCGATTACAGCGGATTACAATGAATTGTAGTTCTGAAATTCAGGTACAACGGTGGTTCTGATAGTTAAACTTGAATCCGGCAGAGTCTTGGCGTTTAATGGCGGAAAGATCCCTTTTCTGAATGACCTGGAGGTCTATTTATAGGCGTAGGCTGCTGCTATCTCGCTGAAAACTTGGGAGACCTCTTCTGGCACGTGAGGGGGCCCACACGTACGGTCTCGGAAAGTTTGGGCCTACTTTGGCATCGGTTCGAACTCCATTCGAACCGATCAAGAATTCATCCAATCGAGGTGAAATTTGGCGTGGACATTCTTCATCATGTATGCAAGCATCTGTGAAAATTTCATGGCATTTGGGTCAGTAGGTTAGGAGATATGCAGGGTTCGAAATTGACTTCACGGTGAGGCTGTTGCGTTCGAACCCCTGTTGCTTGAAACGATGATTTCGAAACCAGTGTGGCACGCGACTTCGTGGTGACGTGGAGCGCAAGTTTCGAATCGACCCGGACTTCTCTCCGTGTTGACCGCTTCGACTCCATATATCCCGGCGCAGTCGAACCGATGGGAGACACGTCATCGTGGTTGGTTGACCCAGTGGGTTCGAATGAAGCTACTCAGGATGGGTTCGAAGTGTGGCTCTGTGATGGGTTCGAAGCTAGGTTTTGTGATGGGTTCGAAGCTAGGTTTTGTGATGGGTTCGAAGTGGAGTCAAGGCTAACTAGATGGACTCGAACCCGATGGGTTCGAGATTGGTATGGCAGTGCTATCGGTTCGAATGCAGGTGGGTTCGAAATAGATGGTTTCGAACCGATGGCTACGAACTCCATCGATTCGAACTGGGGCAAATGCTTATGGATTCGAGGCGCAGACTTATTTCGTGGGTTCGAACCAGATGGGTTCGAACATAAGTAGGGTGATGGTTTCGAATATGATGGGTTCGAACACTATGGGTTCGAACCGAGCAATGTCAATTCCTCTTATCTTGATTCCATCATAACTTGAGCATACGACCTCGGATTGTCTTGAAATTTGGAATGCAGATTCCTATGATCTTTCTTGTCGTGTCCTATCAACTGTGGCCCGTTCTGGACTCGGACAAAATTCATCGATATCCATGGTTATCCTGTAATGCATGGTTGATATTCATGAATAGTAATCATTGATTTCTAGTAAATTATGGGTATCTCAACTTTGCCAAAAGTTGGGATAACACTTTGCCCCCCAAAACATGCCTTTTTGTAAAAGGTATGTTTTGAACGGTCTTATATCAAGTGTAATAAATTCATGTTTCGTTGATAGCTGTGGCATTATCGATCAAGTATGTGGCTGTTCGAAGCCAAATCAATGTTTGTTCTTCCCGTAGGAGTTGAGAATGAAGTTTCATAGTTTCTCTGGACTATTATTGGCTGCTCTAAACCCTTACTGAGCTCACTCTAGACTCAGTGATTGAATAGAAAGATCCCATTGCTCTCTGGCGTTGCCTTCTATTCCTTGCACTCTGGTCCCAGTTAGGACGTATAGCGATATCATGGTCGTTCGGGACCGATCATAGCCTCTCCGGGCTCTTGCTGGATCCCATCCTGTCACTCTCCGGTGAAGGGGAAACAGCGCTTAAGTGAGTTGATCCTGTCGCTCTCCGGCGAAGCAACCCACTTCTTGCACTCCGGTTCAAAGCAGTTGAACATTAAGCGATGTCATGACCTGAATCATCGGCCGATCATAGTCTCTCAAGACTCTTGTCGGATCCCATCCTGTCACTCTCTGGTGAAGGGGAAACGACGATAAGTGAGTCGATCCTGTCGCTCTCCGGCGAAGCAACTCACTTCTTGCCTTCTGGATTCACCTCTCCGGGTGAAGGCGATCTTTCTTGTATAAGTGAGTCGATCCCGTCGCTCTCCGGCGAAGCAACTCACTTCTTGCCTTCGGACCCCGTCTCTCCGGATAGGGTTATAAAGCGATCGTGTTTATACTTGTGTTCAATGTTCATCCTTTGACTCTCCGGTCAAAAGGTTTATTGCAAGAAGTTCAAATTTATTTATTAAAATTCAAGTTCTAGATGTTCAATCTCAAACATCAGAAAAAACTAAGGATTGCCTCTCCGGGCGTAGCGGTTCATCTCCATCTCAGAGCATGCCTAGGGATCTCTCCGGTTCCCGTACATGTGTAAGTGGAGTAACCGTTAAATCTAAATAAAATTATTCGACCGAAGTCCAGATCGTGGACTTGGCCCTTGCCATCTTTGATCAGTTGATGACGAGTCGTGATCCCGATCCAGGATCGTTCCTGCAAGGTGGAGGCGGTAGTTGTTCATGCCTTGTCGCTGTTGTCCGTTCTCTGACATACTGCGGTAATCTACCACCCCTAGCGTGTTCTTCCACCTCATCCTTCAAGTGACGGCATTCATCTGTGGTGTGCCCATCCAGCTCATGGAATAGGCAATATTTTCCAGTCCTGCGCTCCCGCTCGGTGGGATCCCTTATAGGTGGCTTTCGATAGGGGATTTGCCCCCGAGTTTCAGTGTAGATTCTTTCTAGGCTTGTATTCAGATCGGTGTATTGCCTGAATCTTGGTTCTCGGGATTTCTTCCGTTTATCAGGACCATCATGTCTGTCATCCTGTCTCCTTTTTCCCTTGTCCGCTCTGGACTGTTCTCCAGAGGTTCCTATGCTTTTCGTGGCATTTATTTCACGACTCTCGACTCGTGATTCTTCTAATCGAATGAATTTTTCAGCTTTATGGAAGAATTCTCCAAGATCTTGCGGTGGATCTTTAGTTAGAGAATCCTTAAATTTGGTGCCTTCCGCGACTCCTGCCACCGCCGCCATCAAAATCATTGATGGATCCGGGCGATCCACAGAAGTCACTGTCACGTTGAATCTGAGTAGAAAATCTTTTATGGACTCTCCGGTCCTCTGCTTGATTGTTGCTAAAGTCATCACACTCTTGGGTCGCGTCACGTGGACCCTGAACTGTCTCATGAAGCAATCAACGAGCTCGCTCCATGTTCCAATTGATCCAGTCTCTAGTTGTCTGAACCATAGTGAAGCTAAATCTGATAAATATAGAGGGAAGCATCGTGCCATCACTTCCTCGGATGCCCCCAGTACTTCCATGTGCCTGATATATCTTGTGATGTGTACGGTTGGGTCTGATCTTCCGTCATAGGGATCTAGCGCTGGTAATTTGAACTTTGGAGGGTTCCTTGCATTTCGGATGTTCGGAGTGAATGTACTCCGACTGACTTCTTCTAGGCCTCCGCTAGGCAATCCTCCTCTCATGATTCGTCGCATTAGGCCTATCATTCTCTCATCTCCGTCTAGGGGTTGCCCCCTTGTCAAGTTTCTGTCCTGCCCCCCGAGCCTTGAAGGGAATTCCGGTACGTACTCTTCTGGTGGCTCGCTGGCGTATGCATTGGCTCCTGTCTGTTGTGCTCTGTCTGTTGGTCTTCCAGTATCGGACCCTGAGGGTCTGCCCCCAAGGCCTTGTTGACCACCTTCAATCCCTGTATTCTGGCCTTGAGCCTGTCCTTCATTTGCATCTGCAATCCTTATTCCTTGTCCCGTACTCGTAGCTGTTGTAGCTGGTCCAAGGTTTTGCATATTTGCCGCCCTCATCTGCTCGAGGAAATTCTGCAGCATCTCCTGTTGACTCTTCATTATGCTTTCGCGCAATGAATTAGCCATGGCCTCCATCTCGTCTCTGGTGATGTAGACGGAAGCTTGTCCTTCTCCTGATCTGGAGGATGCCTCTTGGCTTCCTCCTTGTTGGCTTCTATCAACTCTTTGTCTCGTATGTCGAGTCATTGTTTCCGGATTGGAGTTTCTTCAAACTTTTGAATTTGAATTCTGAATCTGATGTAGCGGGTGCTGGTTCTTCTCAGTGAAAGCACCAAAGTGTTTGCGCCAAAATTGGTCACAAACCCCGATGAATGTGAAAGCACCAGTGTTGGAATATAAATCAGCAATATCCAAACACAAATCGCAGATCTAAGTAGCAAAATAGTAAATGTAAACAAGAACACACGATTTTATAGTGGTTCGGCTATCTCCGGCCTACGTCCACTTCAAAGGTTTTTCCTTTTATTGATGTTCTTCGCTGATTACAATCGATTACAGCGGATTACAATGAATTGTAGTTCTGAAATTCAGGTGCAACGGTGGTTCTGATAGTTAAACTTGAATCCGGCAGAGTCTTGGCGTTTAATGGCGGAAAGATCCCTTTTCTGAATGACCTGGAGGTCTATTTATAGGCGTAGGCTGCTGCTATCTCGCTGAAAACTTGGGAGACCTCTTCTGGCACGTGAGGGTGCCCACACGTACGGTCTCGGAAAGTTTGGGCCTACTTTGGCATCGGTTCGAACTCCATTCGAACCGATCAAGAATTCATCCAATCGAGGTGAAATTTGGCGTGGACATTCTTCATCATGTATGCAAGCATCTGTGAAAATTTCATGGCATTTGGGTCAGTAGGTTAGGAGATATGCAGGGTTCGAAATTGACTTCACGGTGAGGCTGTTGCGTTCGAACCCCTGTTGCTTGAAACGATGATTTCGAAACCAGTGTGGCACGCGACTTCGTGGTGACGTGGAGCGCAAGTTTCGAATCGACCCGGACTTCTCTCCGTGTTGACCGCTTCGACTCCATATATCCCGGCGCAGTCGAACCGATGGGAGACACGTCATCGTGGTTGGTTGACCCAGTGGGTTCGAATGAAGCTACTCAGGATGGGTTCGAAGTGTGGCTCTGTGATGGGTTCAAAGCTAGGTTTTGTGATGGGTTCGAAGCTAGGTTTTGTGATGGGTTCGAAGTGGAGTCAAGGCTAACTAGATGGACTCGAACCCGATGGGTTCGAGATTGGTATGGCAGTGCTATCGGTTCGAATGCAGGTGGGTTCGAAATAGATGGTTTCGAACCGATGGCTACGAACTCCATCGATTCGAACTGGGGCAAATGCTTATGGATTCGAGGCGCAGACTTATTTCGTGGGTTCGAACCAGATGGGTTCGAACATAAGTAGGGTGATGGTTTCGAATATGATGGGTTCGAACACTATGGGTTCGAACCGAGCAATGTCAATTCCTCTTATCTTGATTCCATCATAACTTGAGCATACGACCTCGGATTGTCTTGAAATTTGGAATGCAGATTCCTATGATCTTTCTTGTCGTGTCCTATCAACTGTGGCCCGTTCTGGACTCGGACAAAATTCATCGATATCCATGGTTATCCTGTAATGCATGGTTGATATTCATGAATAGTAATCATTGATTTCTAGTAAATTATGGGTATCTCAACTTTGCCAAAAGTTGGGATAACAATCATCAAGTGAATCAATAAAGAGAGAACCTTCAAAGTGGACGTAGGCAAGATCGCCGAACCACCCATGGATCAATCTATGGTGGTGATGGCAGCTGTGTCCGGAGTAGCTGACGGCACAGAGTTCAAAAATTCATTGACTAAAGATCCACCCATGGATCTAGAGGAATTCTACAACGAGGCAGAAAAGTTTTTACGATTAGAGGATGCGAATGCAGAAAGAGAAGAAGGGGAGGGAATAGAAGTTTATGTGCTTAAGGACAAAAAGCCTCTCGAAAAGGACTCAGACAAGGATAAAGGAAAACGAATGGCTGAGCATTATAATGACAGGTCAAAACGGCAATGGAGGGAGCCGCGATTCACTACTTACACCGAGCTGACTGAGAGTTTGGAGCGGATTTATCAGGATACCAAAAAGCAGGTTCCCTATCGTAGACCGATACGAAGGGATCCAACTTCTGACGAAAGGAGATCAGATAAGTTTTGTGTATTTCATGAATTAAATGGTCATAACACTAATGATTGTAGGCATCTGAAGGACGAGGTGGAAGGGCATATCAGGAACGGTATGCTCCTTCAATATGTGAGGAGGCGAGCTTCAGCGGTAGAGCCAGAGTGGCCACCGTCTACATCAGCTAGGGGTGGCCCTGAACCGGGACACCATTTGATCATCAATTAATTGAAATAACGATGAACAAGTAGTAAACCTCTCACTAACGTGGGATAATCATTTACACATGTACAAGATCGCGAACGGTCCACAGGCATGCTCTGAATGGCTATTAACCCTATCGTTGTGAGAATTTACACTTTGACATCCTTGCTTTGCTCTTGTTTCATTTTGATTTGGATATTTGAACTTGGTTTGTTTGGACATTTCTGTTTTTAAAATTCAACTATTGAATAGATATTTGATTTTGATAATTCTGAAATGGCTAAGCTACTTACACATGTACGGGGTCGCGAACGGTCCTTAGGCATGCTCTGAGATGGCGATAAACCACCCTGACAAACGATCGAGGGACCCACGCGAACGTGAGCCTGGTATCGATAATACCAAGCCCTCCCGGGCACACTTTCTCGCCACGAACGGCACCCGACTTCGAACAGTCACCACTCGCCATGAACGGCACTCGACTTCGAACATTCACCATTCGCCACGAACGACACCCGACCTCGAACGGTCACAAAAACGCCTCGAACGGCACACGATCACGAATGGTCACGACTCGCCCCAAACGACACAACTCATCTCACCTCAAATGGATCGATCGCGAATGGTCGTCATTTGAGGTCCACCACTTGACCGCGCACTGTCGCACTTTACCTCGAATGAATCGATCCCGAACGGTCGTCATTTGAGGTTAAGTGCTTGACCTTGAACGGTCACATTTCACCGCAGATGACTCGATCCCGAACGATCGACGCATGGATTTATGCGCTTGACCACGCACGGTCGCACTTCACCTCAAGTGACTCGATCACGAACGGTCGTCATTTGAAGTTAGACGCTTGACCATGAACGGCCGCGTTTCATCCCAAATAGCTCGATCCCGAACAATCGTCATTGGAGGACATATGGAACTATCAAATTCTTTACAGGTTGGTGATAGGATATGAACATCCAACTCAAGGCAGTGCAAAACACACCTTCCTACCACAAGGCATGTTTTGGGGGGCAAATGTTATCCCGCTTTTTGGCAAAGCCGTGATACCAAAAGATTGTTCGAAAACCAGAAACAGTTCATCTCAGAGATTGGTTGTACTTCGCTTCGCTATGGATATCGATGAATTTTGTTCGAGTCCAGATTGTGCCAGAATCGACAAGACATGACAAGCAAATCCACGAGAGCCAGCGTTTCAAGTTTCAAGTTAATCCGACTTCGTATGCTCAAGATATGATGGATTCAATTTGAGAAAGATGGCCCATGTTCGGTTCAAACCCATAGGATACCCCATAGTTCGAACCGATGGCCAGAGACTATGTTCGAATCCATTGATTCGACTCCACCTACTTCGAACCCATCACCTTCGAATCCATCCAGTGGAACCCATCAGAGTGCCTTGGTTCGACTCCATCACCTTCGAACCCATGAGAAGTTCCTTTGCCTCGACTCCATCAGGCAAGCCCTCACTTCGAATCCATACTTGCATGACTATGTTCGAATCCATTCAAACCCACCAGGTTCGAATCCAAGTCACATCGAACCGATGTTGTTCGAATCGATCGAGTTCGAACCCATTGGGACACCTCGGTTCGAATCGGTCGCGTTCGAACCCAGGAATATTCATTTGTTCGTACCCACCAAGTCAACTTGGATGACGTGTCTCTCCATGATACGAAGACAGCAAGATTCATGAAGACGAAGCGCTCAACAAGGAGAGAAGACCGGATCGACTCGAAAGACGCATGCCACCTCATCACAAGGCCACGATGAGCTGATGTATTCGAAGTGAATGGATTCGAAGGGATGGATTCGAACTACACAGCCAGCCGAAAAACTCCAATTCGAATCGATCGTATCTCCTAAACCACTGATCCAAATGCAACGAAATTTTCACAGCAGCTTCCATACATGATAAAGATTGTTCCTGCCAAGTTTCAGCTCGATCGGACCATTTCTTGATGGGTTCGAAATCATTTCAAATCGATGTCAGATCGAGTCGAAACTTGGTGGGGTCGGTCGCGTGGGCCTACTCACGTGCTAGAAGAAGTCTCCCGAAGTTTGAGCGAGATCTGGGCCTCCTACGCCTATAAATAGCTCCCTGAGCCTTCAGAAAAGGGGATCTTTCGGAGCTTCCACCATTGAACGTCCAGACTCTACCGGATCGAATTCCATACTTCATTATCGCTGTTGTATTCAGATTTAAAACCTATCATCAACTGTAATCCATTGTAATCAATCATTATCATCAACTGAATCAATAAAGAGAGAACCTTCAAAGTGGACGTAGGCAAGATCGCCGAACCAATATAAATCCTGTGTTTGTGATTGTTATCTGTGAATTATCGTGACTGTTGTTGCTTAAATATGAATTCTATATTGATTGTTGCTGATCTGTGTTGATAAACGGGTGCTTTCACGACTATTGGGTGTTTGTGGTCAATTTTGACGCAAACACTCATCGAGGCCTTCGTTTTGACAGGTTATGGCTCCCGTAACTCTAAACGAGCCAGAAGTTATGGACGTCTGAATAATCGATATCTACAGGGTGCAACATCCACGGTGCAAGGTGCAACATCCGTTCGAAATGGCGAAACAGTGCCGTACGACCTTTAGAAATGCGTGCATGGATTTGAAACAGAACAGTACCATGGTGCAACACTCTCCAGCGATGGTAAATCGAAGACCAGCCACCGTAATCCCGTTTAACCGTAAAAATCCACGTGTCGAAAAAACGAAGGGTAAAAAACTTACGAGACCCGATTGAGATTAGGGTTGTCCTTTTTGGGCATTAATCTATCCGTTGACGGCTGAAAGCTATCAAAGCCGTAGAACTCATCGAGTCCTTCGTTTTGACAGGTTATGGCTCCCGTAACTCTAAACGAGCCAGAAGTTATGGCCGTCCAAATAATCGATATCTACATGGTGCAACATCCACGGTGCAAAGTGCAACATCCGCCCGAAATGGCGAAGCAGTGCCGTATGACTTTTAGAAATGCGTGCATGGATTTGAAACGGAACAGTACCATGGTGCACCACTCTCCAGTAATGGGAAGCCGAAGACGGGCCACGGTAATCCGGTTTTACACTAAAAATCCACGTGTCGAAAAAATGAAGGGTAAAAAACTTAAGAGAGCCGATTGAGATTCGGGTTGTCCTTTTTGGGCATTAATCTATCCGTTGACGGCTGAAAGACATCAAATCCGTAGAACACATCGAGGCCTTCGTTTTGACAGGTTATGGCTTTTGAACTCTAAACGAGCCAGATGTTATGGCCGTCCGAATATTCGATATCTATAGGGTGCAACATCCACGGTGCATGATGCAACATCCGTCCGAAATGGCGAAACAGTGCCGTACGACTTTTAGAAAGGCGTGCATGGATATGAAACAGAACAGTACCATGGTGCACCACTCTCCAGCGATGGTAAATCGAAGACCAGCCACCATAATCCCATTTTACCGTAAAATTCCACGTGTCGAAAAAACGAAGGGTAAAAAACTTACGAGACCCCATTGAGATTCGGGTTGTCCTTTTTGGGCATTAATCCATCCGTTGATGACTGAAAGCTGTCAAAGCCATAGAAATCATCGAGGCCTTCGTTTTGACAGGTTATGGCTCCCGTAAAACTTAATGAGCCAGAAGTTATGACCGTCCGAATAATGGATATCTACAGAGTGCAACATCCACGGTGCAAGGTGCAACATCCGTCCGACATGGCGAAACAGTGCCGTACGACTTTTAGAAATGCGTGCATGGATTTGAAACGGAACAGTACCATGGTGCACCACTCTCCAGCGATGGTAAATCGAAGACCAGCCACCGTAATCCCGTTTTGCCGTAAAAATCCACGTGTCGAAAAAACGAAGGGTAAAAAACTTACGAGACCCGATTGAGATTCGGGTTGTCCTTTTCGGGCATTAATATATCCGTTGATGGCTGAAAGTTATCAAAGCCGTAGAACTCATCGAGGCCTTCGTTTTGATAGGTTATGGCTCCCGTTACCCTAAACGAGTCAGAAGTTAAGCCCGTCCGAATAATCGATATCTATAGGGTGCAACATCCATGGTGCAAGGTGCAACATCCGTCCGAAATGGCGAAACAGTGCCGTACGACATTTACAAATGCGTGCATGAATTTGAAACGGAACAGTACCATGGTGCACCACTCTCCAGCGATGGTAAATCGAAGACGGGCCACGGTAATCCCGTTTTACCGTAAAAATCCACGTGTCGAAAAAACGAAGGGTAAAAAACTTACGTGACCCGATTGAGATTCGGGTTGTCCTTTTTGGGCATTAATCTATCCGTTGACGGCTGAAAGCTGTCAAAGCCATAGAACTCATCGAGGCCTTCGTTTTGACAGGTTGTGCCTCCCGTAACTCTAAACGAGCCAGAAGTTATGGCCGTCCGAATAATCGATATCTACAGGGTGCAACATCCACGGTGCAAGGTGCAACATCCGTCCGAAATGGCGAAACTGTGTCGTACGACCTTTAGAAACGCATGCATGGATTTGAAACGGAACAGTACCTTGGTGCACCATAGCCACCGTAATCCCGTTTTACCGTAAAAATCCACGTGTCGAAAAAACGAAGGGTAAAAAACTTACGAGACCCGATTGAGATTCGGGTTATCCTTTTTGGGCATTAATCTATCCGTTGAAGGCTGAAAGCTGTCAAAGCCGTAGAACTCATCGAGGCTTTCGTTTTGACAGGTTATGGCTCCCATAACTCTAAAGGAGCCAGTAGTTATGGCCGTCCGAATAATCGATATCTAAAGGGTGCAACATCCACGGTGCAAGGTGCAACATCCGTCCAAAATGGCGAAACAGTGCCGTATCACTTTTAGAAATGCGTGCATGGATTTGAAACGGAACAGTACCATGGTGCACCACTCTCCAGCGATGGAAAGTCGAAGACGGGCCACGGTAATCTCGTTTTATCGTAAAAATCCACGTGTCGAAAAAACAAAGGGTAAAAAACTTACGAGACCCGATTGAGATTCGGGTTGTCCTTTTTGGGCATTAATCTATCCGTTGATGGCTGAAAGCTGTCAAAGCCGTATAACTCATCGAGGCCTTCCTTTTGACAGGTTATGGCTCCCATAACTATAAACGAGCCATAAGTTATGGCCGTCCGAATAATCGATATCTAGAGGGTGCAACATCCACGGTGCAAGGTGCAACATCCATCCGAATTGGCGAAACAGTGCCGTACGACTTTTAGAAATGCGTGCATGGATTTGAAACGGAACAGTACCATGGTGCACCACTCTTCAGCGATGGGAAGTCCAAGACGGGCCACGGTAATCCCGTTTTACCGTAAAAATCCACGTGTCGAAAAAACGAAGGGTAAAAAACTTACGAGACCCGATTGAGATTCGGGTTGTCGTTTTTGGGCATTAATCTATCCGTTGATGGCTGAAAGCGGTCAAATCCGTAGAACTCATCGAGGCCTTCGTTTTGATAGGTTATGGCTCCCGTATCTCTAAACGAGCCAGAAGTTATGGCCGTCCGAATAATCGATATCTACAGGGTGCAACATCCACGGTGCAAGGTGCAACATCCGTCCGAAAAGGCGAAACAATGTCGTAGGACCTTTAGAAATGAGTGCATGGATTTGAAACAGAACAGTACCATGGTGCACCACTCTCTAGCGATGGTAAATCGAAGACCAGCCACCGTAATCCCGTTTTACCGTAAAAATCCACGTGTCGAAAAAACGTAGGGTAAAAAACTTACGAGACCCGATTGAGATTCGGGTTGTCCTTTTTGGGCATTAATCTATCCGTTGACGGCTGAAAGCTGTCAAAGCCGTAGAACTCATCGAGGCCTTCGTTTTGACAGGTTATGGCTCCCGTAACTCTTAACGAGCCAGAAGTTATGGCCGTCCGAATAATCGATATCTACAGGGTGCAACATCTACGGTGCAAGGTGCAACATCCGTCCGACATGGCGAAACAGTGTCGTACGACTTTTAGTAATGTGTGCATGGATTTGAAACGGAACAGTACCATGGTGCACCACTCTCCAGCGATGGTAAATCGAAGACCAGCCACCGTAATCCCGTTCTGCCGTAAAAATCCACGTGTCGAAAAAACGAAGTGTAAAAAACTTCCGAGACCCGATTGAGATTCGGGTTGTCCTTTTTGGGCATTAATATATCAGTTGATGGCTGAAAGCTGTCAAAGCCGTAGAACTCATCGAGGCCTTCGTTTTGATAGGTTATGGCTCCCGTAACTCTAAACGAGCCAGAAGTTATGCCCGTCCGAATAATCGATATCTACAGGGTGCAACATCCACGGTGCAAGGTGCAACATCCGTCCGAAATGGCGAAACAGTGCCGTACGACTTTTGAAAATGCGTGCATGGATTTGAAACGGAACAGTACCATGGTGCACCACGGTCCAGCGATGGTAAATCGAAGACCAGCCACGGTAATCCCGTTTTACCGTAAAAATCCACGTGTCGAAAAAACGAAGGGTAAAAAACTTATGTGACCCGATTGAGAATCGGGTTGTCCTTTTTGGGCATTAATCTATCCGTTGACGGGTGAAAACTGTCAAAGCCGTAGAACTCATCGAGACCTTTGTTTTGACAGGTTATGGCTCCCGTAACTCTAAACGAGCCAGAAGTTATGGCCGTCCGAATAATCGATATCTACAGGGTGCAACATCCACGGTGCAAGGTGCAACATTCGTCCGAAATGGCGAAACAGTGTCGTACGACCTTTAGAAATGCGTGCATGGATTTGAAACGGAACAGTACCATGGTGCACCACTCTCCAGCAATGGTAAATCGAAGACAAGCCACCGTAATCCCGTTTTACCATAAAAATCCACGTGTCGAAAAAACGAAGGGTAAAAAACTTACGAGACCGATTGAGATTCGGGTTGTCCTTTTTGGGCATTAATCTATCCGTTGAACGCTGAAAGCTATCAAAGCCGTAGAACTCATCGAGGCGTTCGTTTTGGCAGGTTATGGTTCCCGTAACTCTAAACGAGCCAGAAGTTATGGCCGTCCGAATAATCGATATCTACAGGCTGCAACATCCACGGTGCAAGGTGCAACATCCGTCCGAAATGGAGAAACAGTGCCTTATGACTTTTAGAAATGCGTGCATGGATTTGAAACAGAACAGTACCATGGTGCATCACTCTCCAGCGATGGGAAGTCGAAGACGGGCCGCGGTAATCCCGTTTTACCGTAAAAATCCACGTGTCGAAAAAACGAAGGGTAAAAAACTTAGGAGACCCGATTGAGATTCGGGTTGTCCTTTTTGGGCATTAATCTATCCATCGATGGCTGAAAGCTATAAAAGCTGTAGAACTCATCGAGGCCTTCGTTTTGACAGGTTATGGCTCCCGTAACTTCAAACGAGCCAGAAGTTATGGCCGTCCGAATAATCGATATCTATTGGGTGCAACATCCACGGTGCAAGGTGCAACATCCATCCGAAATGGCGAAACAGTGCCGTACGACTTTTAGAAATGCGTACATGGATTTGAAACGGAACAGTACCATTGTGCACCACTCTTCAGCGATGGGAAGTCGAAGATGGGCCACGGTAATCCCGTTTTACCGTAAAAATCCACGTGTCGTAAAAACGAAGGGTAAAAAACTTACGAGACCCGATTGAGATTCGGGTTGTCCTTTTTGGGCATTAATCTATCCGTTGACGGCTGAAAGCGGTCAAAGCCGTAGACCTCATCGTGGCCTTCATTTTGACAGGTTATGGCTCCCGTAACTCTAAACGAGCCAGAAGTTATGGCCGTCCGAATAATCGATATCTACAGGGTGCAACATCCACGGTGCAAGGTGCAACATACGTCCGAAATGGCGAAACAGTGCCGTATGACCTTTAGAAATGCGTGCATGGATTTGAAACGGAACAGTACCATGGTGCACCACTCTCCAGCGATGGTAAATCGAAGACCAGCCACCGTAATCTCGTTTTACCGTAAAAATCCACGTGTCGAAAAAACGAAGGGTAATACGAGACCCGACTGAGATTCGGGTTGTCCTTTTTGGGCATTAATCTATCCGTTGACGACTGAAAGCTGTCAATGCCGTAGAACTCATCGAGGTCTTCGTTTTGACAGGTTATGGCTCCCGTAACTCTTAACGAGCCAGAATTTATGGCCGCCCGAATAATCGATATCTACAGGGTGCAACATCCACGGTGCAAGGTGCAACATCCATCCGACATGGCGAAACAGTGCCGTACGACTTTTAGAAATGTGTGCATGGATTTGAAACAGAACAGTACCATGGTGCACTACTCTCCAGCGATGGTAAATCGAAGACCAGCCACCGTAATCCCGTTTTGCCATAAAAATCCACGTGTCGAAAAAACGAAGGGTAAAAAACTTACGAGACCCGATTGAGATTCGCGTTGTCCTTTTTGGGCATTAATATATCCGCTGATGGCTGAAAACTGTCAAAGCCGTAGAAATCATCGAGGCCTTCGTTTTGATAGGTTATGGCTCCCGTAACTCTAAACGAGCCAGAAGTTATGCCCGTCCGAATAATCGATATCTACAGGGTGCAACATCCACGGTGCAAGGTGCAACATCCGTCCAAAATGGCGAAACAATGTCGTACGACCTTTAGAAATGAGTGCATGGATTTGAAACGGAACAGTACCATGGTGCACCACTCTCTAGCGATGGTAAATCGAATACCAGCCACCGTAATCCCGTTTTACCGTAAAAATCCACGTGTCGAAAAAACGAAGGGTAAAAAACTTACGAGACCCGATTGAGATTCGGGTTGTCCTTTTTGGGCATTAATCTATCCGTTGACGGCTGAAAGCTGTCAAAGCCGTAGAACTCATCGAGGCCTTCGTTTTGACAGGTTATGGCTCCCGTAACTCTTAACGAGCCAGAAGTTATGGCCGTCCGAATAATCGACATCTACAGGGTGCAACATCCACGGTGCAAGGTGCAACATCCGTCCGACATGGCGAAACAGTGCCGTACGACTTTTAGAAATGTGTGCATGGATTTGAAACGGAACAGTACCATGGTGCACCACTCTCCAGCGATGGTAAATCGAAGACCAGCCACCGTAATCCCGTTCTGCCGTAAAAATCCACGTGTCGAAAAAACGAAGTGTAAAAAACTTCCGAGACTCGATTGAGATTCGGGTTGTCCTTTTTGGGCATTAATATATCCGTTGATGGCTGAAAGCTGTCAAAGCCGTAGAACTCATCGAGGCCTTCGTTTTGATAGGTTATGGCTACCGTAACTCTAAACGAGCCAGAAGTTATGCCCGTCCGAATAATCGATATCTACAGGGTGCAACATCCACGGTGCAAGGTGCAACATCCGTCCGAAATGGCGAAACAGTGCCGTACGACTTTTGGAAATGCGTGCATGGATTTGAAACGGAACAGTACCATGGTGCACCACGGTCCAGCGATGGTAAATCGAAGACCAGCCACGGTAATCCCGTTTTACCGTAAAAATCCACGTGTCAAAAAAACGAAGGGTAAAAAAACTTACGTGACCCGATTGAGAATCGGGTTGTCCTTTTTGGGCATTAATCTATCCGTTGACGGGTGAAAACTGTCAAAGCCGTAGAACTCATCGAGACCTTTGTTTTGACAGGTTATGGCTCCCGTAACTCTAAACGAGCCAGAAGTTATGACCGTCCGAATAATCGATATCTACAGGGTGCAACATCCACGGTGCAAGGTGCAACATTCGTCCGAAATGGCGAAACATTGTCGTACGACCTTTAGAAATGCGTGCATGGATTTGAAACGGAACAGTACCATGGTGCACCACTCTCCAGCAATGGTAAATCGACGACAAGCCACCGTAATCCCGTTTTACCATTAAAAATCCACGTGTCGAAAAAACGAAGGGTAAAAAACTTACGAGACCCGATTGAGATTCAGGTTGTCCTTTTTGGGCATTAATCTATCCGTTGAACGCTGAAAGCTATCAAAGCCGTAGAACTCATCAAGGCCTTCGTTTTGGCAGGTTATGGCTCCCGTAACTCTAAACGAGCCAGAAGTTATGGCCGTCCGAATAATCGATATCTACAGGCTGCAACATCCACGGTGCAAGGTGCAACATCCGTCCGAAATAGAGAAACAGTGCCGTATGACTTTTAGAAATGCGTGCATGGATTTGAAACAGAACAGTACCATGGTGCATCACTCTCCAGCGATGGGAAGTCGAAGACGGGCCGCGGTAATGCCGTTTTACCGTAAAAATCCACGTGTCGAAAAAACGGAGGGTAAAAAACTTAGGAGACCCGATTGAGATTCGGGTTGTCCTTTTTGGGCATTAATCTATCCATCGATGGCTGAAAGCTATAAAAGCTGTAGAACTCATCGAGGCCTTCGTTTTGACAGGTTATGGCTCCCGTAACTTCAAACGAGCCAGAAGTTATGGCCGTCCGAATAATCGATATCTATTGGGTGCAACATCCACGGTGCAAGGTGCAACATCCATCCGAAATGGCGAAACAGTGCCGTACGACTTTTAGAAATGCGTACATGGATTAGAAACGGAACAGTACTATTGTGCATCACTCTTCAGCGATGGGAAGTCGAAGATGGGCCACGGTAATCCCGTTTTACCGTAAAAATCCACGTGTCGTAAAAACGAAGGGTAAAAAACTTACGAGACCCGATTGAGATTCGGGTTGTCCTTTTTGGGCATTAATCTATCCGTTGACGGCTGAAAGCGGTCAAAGCCGTAGAACTCATCGTGGCCTTCGTTTTGACAGGTTATGGCTCCCGTAACTCTAAACGAGCCAGAAGTTATGGCCGTCCGAATAATCGATATCTACAGGGTGCAACATCCACGGTGCAAGGTGCAACATACGTCCGAAATGGCGAAACAGTGCCGTATGACCTTTAGAAATGCGTGCATGGATTTGAAACGGAACAGTACCATGGTGCACCACTCTCCAGCGATGGTAAATCGAAGACCAGCCACCGTAATCTCGTTTTACCGTAAAAATCCACGTGTCGAAAAAACGAAGGGTAATACGAGACCCGACTGAGATTCGGGTTGTCCTTTTTGGGCATTAATCTATCCGTTGACGACTGAAAGCTGTCAAAGCCGTAGAACTCATCGAGGTCTTCGTTTTGACAGGTTATGGCTCCCGTAACTCTTAACGAGCCAGAATTTATGGCCGCCCGAATAATCGATATCTACAGGGTGCAACATCCACGGTGCAAGGTGCAACATCCATCCGACATGGCGAAACAGTGCCGTACGACTTTTAGAAATGTGTGCATGGATTTGAAACAGAACAGTACCATGGTGCACCACTCTCCAGCGATGGTAAATCGAAGACCAGCCACCGTAATCCCGTTTTGCCATAAAAATCCACGTGTCGAAAAAACGAAGGGTAAAAAACTAACGAGACCCGATTGAGATTCGCGTTGTCCTTTTTGGGCATTAATATATCCGCTGATGGCTGAAAGCTGTTAAAGCCGTAGAAATCATCGAGGTCTTCGTTTTGATAGGTTATGGCTCGCGTAACTCTAAACGAGCCAGAAGTTATGCCCGTCCGAATAATCGATATCTACAGGGTGCATCATCCACGGTGCAAGGTGCAACATCCGTCCGAAATGGCGAAACAGTATCTTATGACTTTTGGAAATGCGTGCATGGATTTGAAACGGAATAGTACCATGGTGCACCACTGTCCAGCGATGGTAAATCGAAGACCAGCCACAGTAATCCCGTTTAACCGTAAAAATCCACGTGTCGAAAAAACGAAAGGTAAAAAACTTACGTGACCCGATTGAGATTCGGGTTGTCCTTTTCGGCCATTAATATATCCGTTGACGGCTGAAAGCTGTCAAAGCCGTAGAACTCATCGAGGCCTTCGTTTTGACAGGTTATGGCTCACGTAACTCTAAACGAGCCAGAACCATGGTGCATGGATTTGAAACGGAACAGTACCATGGTGCACCACTCTCCAGCAATGGTAAATCGAAGACCAGCCACCGTAATCCCGTTTTACCGTAAAAATCCACGTGTCGAAAAAACGAAGGGTAAATAACTTACGAGACCCGATTGAGATTCGGGTTGTCCTTTTTGGGCATTAATCTATCCGTTGACAGCAGAAAGCTGTCAAAGCCGTAGAACTCATCGAGGCCTTCGTTTTGACAGGTTATGGCTCCCGTAACTCTAAACGAGCCAGAAGTTATGGCCGTCCGAATAATCGATATCTACAGGGTGCAACATCCACGGTGCAAGGTGCAACATCCGTCCGAAATGGCGAAACAGTGCCGTACGACCTTTAGAAATGCATGCATGGATTTGAAACGGAACAGTACAATTGTGCACCACTCTCCAGCGATGGGAAGTCGAAGACGGGCCACCGTAATCCCGTTTTACCGTAAAAATCCACGTGTCGAAAAAACGAAAGGTAAAAAACTTACGAGACCCTATTGAGATTCGGGTTGTACTTTTTGGGCATTAATCTATCCATTGACGACTGAAAGCTGTCAAAGCCGTAGAACTCATCGAGGCCTTCGTTTTGACAGGTTATGGCTCCCGTAACTCTTAACGAGCCAGAAGTTATGGCCGTCCGAATAATCGATATCTACAGGGTGCAACATCCACGGTGCAAGGTGCAACATCCGTCCGACATGGCGAAACAGTGCCGTACGACTTTTAGAAATGCATGCATGGATTTGAAACGAAACAGTACCATGGTGTACCACTCTCCAGCGATGGTAAATCGAAGACCAGCCGCCGTAATCCCGTTTTGCCGTAAAAATCCACGTGTCAAAAAAACGAAGGGTAAAAAACTTACGAGACCCGATTGAGATTCGGGTTGTCCTTTTTAGGCATTAATATATTCGTTGATGGCTGAATGCTGTTAAAGTCGTAGAACTCATCGGGCCTTCGTTTTGATAGGTTATGGCTCCCGTAACTCTAAACGAGCCAGAAGTTATGCCCGTCCGAATAATCGATATCTACAGGGTGCAACATCCACGGTGCAAGGTGCAACATCCGTCCGAAATGGCGAAACAGTGCCGTACGACTTTTAGAAATGCGTGCATGGAATTGAAACGGAACAGTACCATGGTGCACCACTGTCCAGCGATAGTAAATCGAAGACCAACCACGGTAATCCCGTTTTACCGTAAAAATCCACGTGTAGAAAAAACGAAGGGTAAAAAACTTACGTGACCCGATTGAGCTTCGGGTTGTCCTTTTTGGGCATTAATCTATCCGTTGACGGCTGAAAGCTGTCAAAGCCGTAGAACTCATCGAGGCCTTCGTTTTGACAGGTTATGGCTCCCGTAACTCTAAACGAGCCAGAAGTTATGGCCGTCCGAATAATCGATATCTACAGGGTGCAACATCCACGGTGCAAGGTGCAACATCCATCCGAAATGGCGAAACGGTGCCGTACGACCTTTAGAAAAGCGTGCATGGATTTGAAACGGAACAGTACCTTGGTGCACCACTCTCCAGCGATGGTAAATCGAAGACCAGCCACCGTAATCCCGTTTTACCGTAAAAATCCACATGTCGAAAAAACGAAGGGTAAAAAACTTACGAGACCCGATTGAGATTCGGGCTGTCCTTTTTGGACATTAATCTATCCGTTGACGGCTGAAAGCCATCAAAGCCGTAGAACTCATCGAGGCCTTCGTTTTGACAGGTTATGGCTCCCGTAACTCTAAACGAGCCAGAAGTTATGGCCGTCCGAATAATCGATGTCTATAGGGTGCAACATCCACGGTGTAAGGTGCAACATCCGTCCGAAATGGCGAAACAGTGCCTTATGACTTTTAGAAATGCGTGCATGGATTTGAAACGGAACAGTACCATGGTGCACCACTCTCCAGCGATGGAAAGTCGAAGACGGGCCACGGTAATCCCGTTTTACCGTAAAAATCCACGTGTCGAATAAACGAAGGGTAAAAAACTTACGAGACCCGATTGAGATTCGAGTTGTACTTTTTGGGCATTAATCTATCCATTGACGGCTGAAAGCAGTCAAAGCCGTAGAACTCATCGAGGCCTTCGTTTTGATAGGTTATGGCTCCCATAACTCTAAACGAGCCAGAAGTTATGGCCGTCCGAATAATCGATATCTACAGGGTGCAACATCCACGGTGCAAGGTGCAACATCCGTCCGAAATGGCGTAACAGTGCCGTAAGACTTTTAGAAATGCGTGCATGGATTTGAAACGGAACAGTACCATGGTGCACCACTCTTTAGCGATGGGAAGTCGAAGAAGGACCACGGTTATCCCGTTTTACCGTAAAAATCCACGGGTCGAAAAAACGAAGGGTAAAAAACTTACGAGACCCGATTGAGATTCGGGTTGTCCTTTTTGGGCATTAATCTATCCGTTGACGGCTGAAAGCTGTCAACGCCATAGAACTCATCGAGTCCTTTATTTTGACAGGTTATAGCTCCCGTAACTCTAAACGAGCCAGAAGTTATGGCCGTCCGAATAATCGATATCTACATAGTGCAACATCCACGGTGCATGGTGCTACATCCGTCCGAAATGGCGAAACAGTGTCGTACGACCTTTAGAAATGCATGCATGGATTTGAAACGGAACAGTACCATGGTGCACCACTCTCCAGTGGTGGTAAATCGAAGACCAGCCACCGTAATCCCGTTTTACCGTAAAAATCCACGTGTCGAAAAGACGAAGGGTAAAAAACATACGAGACCCGATTGAGTTTCGGGTTGTCCTTTTTGGGCATTAATCTATCCGTTGACGGCTGAAAGCTGTCAAAGCCATAGAACTCATCGAGGCCTTCGTTTTGACAGGTTATGGCTCCCGTAACTCTAAACGAGCCAGAAGTTATGGCCGTCCTAATAATCGATATCTACAGGGTGCAACATCCACGGTGCAAGGTGCAACATCCGTCCGAAATGGCGAAACAGTGCCGTATGACTTTTAGAAATGCGTGCATGGATTTGAAACGGAACAGTACCATGGTGCACCACTCTCCAGCGATGGGAAGTCGAAGACGGGCCACGGTAATCCCGTTTTACCGTAAAAATCAACGTGTCGAAAAAACGAAGGGTAAAAAACTTACGAGACCCGATTGAGATTCGGGTTGTCCTTTTTGGGCATTAATCTATCCGTTGACGGCTGGAAGCCGTCAAAGCCGTAGAACTCATCAAGACCTTCGCTTTGACAGGTTATGGCTTTCGTAACTTGTTATCCCATTTTTTGGTCAAAACTGGAATACCAACAAATTGGCAAGGAATTATGGATATCAGGATTGGAGATCGGTTGGAATCAAGGCTACGATCGATATCACCAAAATTTGGTTGAACTCCGATCTGGACGAAATTAATTGGAGGTGATGATAAGGATTAGGAAAGGCTATGCTTCAAATTTCAGGTTAATCGGAGTTCGTATGGAGAAGTTATGATCGATTCAAGGTAGGAAAGGCATGCTGTTCGAATCCATCAAGGTTTTCGTTTCGAACCCATCAGGTTCGAATCGATCAAAGGCACACAAGGTTCGAATCGATGCACTTCATATCGATTGGTATGTTCGGCTCTAAGTAGTTCACGTTAGGTGTTGGTTCGACTCGATAGCGTTCGTATCGGTCAAAGGCGAAGCAAGGTGAAGGACTTCGAATCGATACACTTCGTATCGATTGGCATGGACGAGACACGGCTACTTCATATCGATCGAAAGGCGAGGACTTCGTATCGATGCCACTCGTATCAATCAATATGGAGTCGACTTCATGGTGTTCGTAAGGCAAAGTAGGATGAAGAACAGGTAGACTTCGACTCGATCGCAGCATGGATCTCCTTCGTATCCATATGGTGTACACAGGTTAGCTCGTAGCAATGGATTCGAAGGAGATGGGTTCGAAGGAGGTGGTTTCGAGACACTGGATTCGAAGGTGGGTTAGAAGCATTGGGTTCGAAGGCGATGGATTTGAACGAGATGGGTTCGAAGGAGATGGGTTCGAAGGAGATGGATTCGAAGGAGATGGATTCGAATTATGGGTTCGAACCAGGCAGAACACACGAAGCTTTGAACTTGAATCGATCATATCTTCCAAACCGTTGATCCAAATGCAATGAAATTTTTACAGGAGCTCACATACATGTTGAAGAATGTTCTCACCAAATTTCAGCTCAATTGGATGATTTCTTGATCGATTCGAACCTTACTTCGTATCAATCCAAGGTGGGCCCAGACCTCCAGATTTCGGGCGTGTGGGCCCCCTCACGTGCCTGAAGCGGTCTTCTCGGATTGTAGGAGAAATATCGGCCTCCTACGGTTATAAATAGAGCCCCTGGTCATTCAGAAAAGGGGTTAGGGATTGTAGAGAGATAAAGCACGCCCGGACGCTGCCAGCACTCCATATCATCATTGCTGCTATTTATTTCAAGTTTTGGACTTTGTAACTGCTGTAATCATCTGTAATCATCAAGGATAATCAATAAAAGGATAAAAACTTTGGAGTGGACGTAGGCCGAAGACAGCCGAACCACTATAAAACTTGTGACTCTGTTCTTTATTTTGGAATCACTGTTTAATATTTGCTGAGATTTGAGATTTGTGTTTGAATATTATTGATTTGTATTCATATACTAGTGCTTTCACGGTATTCAGGGTTTGTGACCAATTTTGGCACAAACACTTTGGTGCTTTCACTAAGAGCGACTAGCACCCGCTACATCGGATTTGAAAGTTGGATTTGGAGGTTTTGAAGAGTTTGGATTCAAGGACTATGACTAGGCAAAATAGTAGAAGGCAAAGGGATGAGAGAAGCCAACAGGACGGAAGTCATCAAGCATCCTCCAGAGCTGGGGAAGGACAGGCTTCGATCTACATAACACGGGATGAGATGGAGGCTATGGAAAATTCTTTGCAAGAGAGATTATTGAAGAGTCAACAGGAAATGATGCAGGCTTTCTTTGAGCAAATGAGAGCTGCAGGGATGCAGAACCTAGGGACAGCAACAGCCGCTGTGGATGTAGGACAGGGGACTAGGGTCGTGGAACCTAATGGAGGACGAGATATGGAGCCAGAAGGCAATCAACAAGGGCTTGGGGGCAGGCCCTCGGGATCCAACAAAGGAGGACCTTTGGAAGGAGTCCAACGGACTAGAGCTAACGTTGCTGCTAGTGAACCACACGAGGAATATGTGCCAGAGTTCCCTCGGGGGCATGGAGGGCAACCCCCAACGGACAACACCGCATTAGTAGAAATCATCAGAAGAACTGTGCGAGGTGGTTTGACCAACAGAGACTTGGAAGGAGTGAATAGGAGTCCGTTCGCTCGGGAAATAAGGATGGCTCAGAATCCACCTAAGTTCAAGCTACCGAGCGTGGAGGTATATGATGGCAAGGCAGATCCAACAGATCACTTGATGAGGTACACCAGACACATGGAGGTGCTGGGGGCATCGGAGGAAGTGATGGCCCGATGCTTCCCTTTGTATTTGACGGACTTAGCTGCGATGTGGTTTAGGCAGCTGGAAGAAGGATCTATCAGGACTTGGAGGGAATTAGTGGAAAGGTTTTTGGGGCAGTTTCGGGTTCATGTCAAGAGACCGAAGAACGTGATGACATTGACATCGGTAAAGCAAAGAATGGATGAATCGCTTAGAGCTTTTCTAACTCGATTCAGTGCGGCAGTCGCTTCGGTGGATCGGCCTGATCCATCGATGGTTTTAATGGCAGCAGTATCAGGAGTCAGGGAGAACTCGGATTTCAAGGTATCTCTGATACGAGATCCCCCACAAGATCTCGACGAATTCTTTCACGAGGCAGAAAGGTTCCTTCGGCAAGAAGATGCAAGTACGGATTTAAAGCTGAAAAAGGTTAGTGCAATCGAGGTTGGGGCAGTATCTAGCGGTGGTTCGGATAAAGACAAAGGAAAAAGGAAATTGGATAATGATTCTGGAAACGCTAGGAAGCGATGGAAGGATCCAAAGTTTTCCACATACACAGGATTGAACGAGACGCTGGAGCGGATATACATGGATACTCGGAATCGCCTTCCCTACCGGAGGCCAGCCAGGAGAGAGCCTTCTGAACGAGAGAGGGCATCAGGGAGGCATTGTATCTTCCATGACTTAGACGGACATGACACAAACAGCTGCAGGCACTTGAAGGATATAATCGAGGAGCATGTAAGGAATGGACAGTTACGGCAATACGTCGGAACACGGAACGCAACGGTGGAGCAGGAGCAACCACCGACCACCTCACGCCGTGATGATGTGAGGCCCAGGGACGATGGTCGATTGATCATCCATTGACCAGGATAATATGGAATAAGTAGCGAACTATTAGCAAGCGACCAAGTCATTTACACATGTACGGCGACGGAGATAGCCCCTAGGCATGCTCTGAATGATGATAAACTGCAATGCTATGGTTTGTGAAATCTATCTTTTGCTTTTAGATTGGACACTACTTTTCTTTTCGGATTTTGGTTTTGGAGTTTGGATCGAGCTCCTGGTTTTGCTTTCTTTTGGTTTGGATTTTTCTTTGGATGATTGTTTTCGGTTTTGAATGCTGGTTTGGTTTTCTGGGTTTCTGGTTTTGGATTTGGATTTTTGGGTTTGGATGTTGGATTGGATTTTGATTGGATTTTCATCTGGTTTTTGATAAATGGTCGTCGGGTATGGATTATGCCTGGCAGGGGGGGAGTCACTTTGCCTGAACGTGGTAGATCGACTCATTCAGGTCACTGAGCATGGAATATGCTCAGCAAGGGTCCAGAGTGACCAAGATTCGGCCTAGGACTTAGTTCCCGCATTATCGGTTATTGTTTCAGGTCGTTGCGTATGGACTATGCACAACAAGGGTCCGGAGAGACCAGGATTCGGCTTAGGACTTAAGCCATGGCTTAGCTCAGCGTCCAGGGACACTGGACCAAGGTTGTCAAGTGTGGATCACGCTTGGCAAGAACCTGGAGAGGTTAGCTCAACGTCCAGGTACACTGGACCACGGTTATCAGATGTAGATCACGCTTGGCAAGAACCCGGAGAGGTTAGCTCAACGTCCAGGGACACAGGACCACGGTCATCAGATGTAGATCACGCTTGGCAAGAACCCGGAGAGGTTATGGACTTGGATATCAACCCGGAGAGGTCATGGATTCGGTTATTGGCTATTGGATAAGGATGGATTGGGACTCAGTTGTCGAGTTCAAATGGATATGGAATTGGCTAAGGCTTTGGTTACGGGATTTGGAATCGGGCATCGACTCGAAGCGGCCAAGGATGATGTACTCTAGCGATATGGCTATGGACTTCGGATATTGGATTCGGAACTATTCAAAACACGCCTTGTTATCACAAGGCATGTTTTGGGGGGCAAAGTGTTATCCAATTTTTTGGTCAAAACTGGAATACCAACAAATTGGCAAGGAATTATGGATATCAGGATTGGAGATCGGTTGGAATCATGGCTACGATCGATATCACTAAAATTTGGTTGAACTCCGATCTGGACGAAATTAATTGGAGGTGATGATAAGGATTAGGAAAGGCTATGTTTCAAATTTCAGGTTAATCGGAGTTCGTATGGAGAAGTTATGATCAATTCAAGGTAGGAAAGGCATGCTGTTCGAATCCATCAAGGTTTTCGTTTCGAACCCATCAGGTTCGAATCGATCAAAGGCACACAAGGTTCGAATCGATGCACTTCGTATCGATTGGTATGGATTCGGCTCTAAGAAGTTCACGTTAGGTGTTGGTTCGACTCGATAGCATTCGTATCGGTCAAAGGCGAAGCAAGGTGAAGGACTTCGAATCAATACACTTCGTATCGATTGGCATGGACGAGACACGGCTACTTCATATCGATCGAAAGGCGAGGACTTCGTATCGATGCCGCTCGTATCGATCAATATGGAGTCGACTTCATGGTGTTCGTAAGGCAAAGTAGGATGAAGAACAGGTAGACTTCGACTCGATCGCAGCATGGATCTCCTTCGTATCCATATGGTGTACACAGGTTAGCTCGTAGCAATGGATTCGAAGGAGATGGTTTCGAAGGAGGTGGATTCGAGACACTGGATTCGAAGGTGGGTTCGAAGCATTGGGTTCGAAGGCGATGGATTCGAACGAGATGGGTTCGAAGGAGATGGATTCGAAGGAGATGGATTCGAAATATGGGTTCGAACCAGGCAGAACACACGAAGCTTTGAACTTGAATCGATCATATCTTCCAAACCATTGAATGCAATGAAATTTTTACAGGAGCTTATATACATGTTGAAGAATGTTCTCACAAAATTTCAGCTCAATTGGATGATTTCTTGATCGATTCGAACCTTACTTTGAATCGATCCCAAGGTGGGCCCGGACCTTCAGATTTCGGGCGTGTGGGCGCCCTCACGTGCCTGAAGCTGTCTTCCCGGATTGTAGGATAAATATCAGCCTCCTACGCTTATAAATAGAGCCCCTGGTCATTCAGAAAAGGGGTCGGAGATTCTAGAGAGATAAAGCACGCCCGGACGCTGCCAGAATCACTCCATATCATCATTGCTGCTATTTATTTCATGTTTTGGACTTTGTAACTACTGTAATCATCTGTAATCATCAAGGATAATCAATAAAAGGAAAAAAACTTTGGAGTGGACATAGGCCGGAGATAGCCGAACCACTATAAAACTCGTGTCTCTGTTCTTTATTTTGGAATCACTGTTTAATTTTTGCTGAGATTTGAGATTTGTGTTTGAATATTATTGATTTGTATTCATATACTGGTGCTTTCACTGTATTCGGGGTTTGTGACCAATTTTGGCACAAACATAACTCAAAACGAGCCAGAAGTTATGGCCGTCCGAATAATCGATATCTACAGGGTGCAACATCCACGGCGCAAGGTGCAACATCCGTCCGAAATGGCGAAACAGTGCCGTACGACCTTTAGAAATGCGTGCATGGATTTGAAATGGAACAGTACCATGGTGCACCACTCTCCAGCGATGGGAAGTCGAAGACGGGCCACGGTAAACTCGTTTTACCGTAAAGTCCACGTGTCGAAAAAACGAAGGGTAAAAAACTTACTAGACCCGATTGAGATTCGGGTTGTCCTTTTTGGGCATTAATCTATCCGTTGACGGCTCAAAGCTGTCAAAGCTGTAGAACTCATCTAGGCCTTCATTTTGAGAGGTTATGGCTCCCGTAACTCTAAACGAGCCAAAAGTTATGGCCGTCCGAATAATCGATATCTACAGAGTGCAACATCCACGGTGCAAGGTGCAACATTCGTCCAAAATGGCGAAACAGTGTCGTACGACGTTTAGAAATGCGTGCATGGATTTGAAACGGAACAGTACCTTGGTGCACCACTCTCCAGCGATGGGAAGTCGAAGACGGGCCACGGTAGTCCCGTTTTACCGTAAAAATCCACGTGTCGAAAAAACGAAGGGTAAAAAACTTACGAGACCCGATTGAGATTCGGGTTGTCCTTTTTGGGCATTAATCTATCCATCGACGGCTGAAAGCTTTCAAAGCCGTAGAACTCATCGAGGCCTTTGTTTTGATAGGCTATGGCTCCCGTAACTCTAAACGAGCCAGAAGTTATGGCCGTCCGAATAATCCATATCTACAGGGAGCAACATACACGGTGCAAGGTGCAACATCCGTCCGAAATGGCGAAACAGTGCCATATGACTTTTAGAAATGTGTGCATGGATTTGAAACGGAACAGTACCATGGTGCACCACTCTCCAACGATGGGAAGTCGAAGACGGGCCACGGTAATCCCATTTTACCGTAAAAATCCACGTGTCGAAAAAACGAAGGGTAAAAAACCTACGAGACCCGATTGAGATTCGGGTTGTCCTTTTTGGGCATTAATCTATCCGTTGACGGCTGAAAGCCGTCAAAGCCGTAGAACTCATCGAGGCCTTCGTTTTGACAGGTTATGGCTTTTGTAATTCTAAACGAGCCAGAAGTTATGGCCGTTCGAATAATCGATATCTACAGGGTGCAACATCCACGGTGCAAGGTGCAACATCCGTCCGAAATGGTGAAACAGCGTCGTACGACTTTTAGAAATGCGTGCATGGATTTGAAACGGTACAGTACCATGGTGAACCAATCTTTAGCGATGGGAAGTCGAAGACCAGCCACCGTAATCCCGTTTTACCGTAAAATCCACGTGTCGAAAAAACGAAGGGTAAAAACTTACGAGACCGGATTGAGATTCGGGTTGTCCTTTTTGGGCATTAATCTCTCCGCTGGCGGCTGAAAGCCGTCAAAGCCGTAGAACTTATCGAGGTCTTCGTTTTGACAGGTTATGGCTCCCGTAACTCTAAACGAGCCAGAAGTTATGGCCGTCCGAATAATCGATATCTACAGGGTGCAACATCCACGGTGCAAGGTGCAACATCCGTCCGAAATGGCGAAACAGTGCCATACGACCTTTAGAAATGCGTGCATGGATTTGAAACGGAACAATACCATGGTGCACCACTCTCCAGCGATGGGAAGTCGAAGACGGGCCACGGTAATCCCATTTTACCGTAAAAATCCACGTGTCGAAAAAGCGAAGGGTAAAAAACTTACGAGACCCGATTGAGATTCGGGTGGTCCTTTTTGGGCATTAATCTATCCGTTTACGGCTGAAAGCTGTCAAAGCCGTAGAACTCATCGAGGCCTTCGTTTTGACAGGTCATGGCTCCCGTAACTCTAAACGAGCCAGAAGTTATGGCCGTCCGAATAATCGATATCTACAGGGTGCAACATCCACGGTGCATGGTGCAACATCCGTCCGAAATGGCGAAACAGTGCCGTACGACTTTTAGAAATGCATGCATGGATTTGAAATGGAACAGTACCTTGGTGCACCACTCTTCAGCGATGGGAAGTCGAAGATGGGCCACGGTAATCCCGTTTTACCGTAAAAATCCACGTGTCAAAAAAACGAAGGGTAAAAAATTTACGAGACCCGATTGAGATTCGGGTTGTCCTTTTTGGGCATTAATCTATCCGTTGACGGCTGAAAGCTTTCAAAGCCATAGAACTCATCGAGGCCTTCGTTTTGACAGGTTATGGCTCCCGTAACTCTAAACGAGCCAGAAGTTATGGCCGTCCGAATAATCGATATTTACAGGGTGCAACATCCACGGTGCAAGGTGCAACATCTGTCCGAAATGGCAAAACAGAGTCGTACGACCTTTAGAAATGCGTGCATGGATTTGAAACGGAACAGTACCATGGTGCACCACTCTCCAGTGATGGTAAATCGAAGACCAGGCACCGTAATCCCGTTTTACCGTAAAAATCCACGTGTCGAAAAAACGAAGGGTAAAATACTTGCGAGACCCGATTGAGACTCGGGTTGTCCTTTTTGGGCATTAATCTATCCGTTGACGGCAGAAAGCAGTCAAAGTCGTAGAACTCATCGAGGCCTTCGTTTTGACAGGTTATGGCTCCCGTAACTGTAAACGAGCCAGAAGTTATGGCCGTCCGAATAATCGATATCTACAGGGTGCAACATTCGCAGTGCAAGGTGCAACATCCGTTCGAAATGGCAAAACAGTGCCGTACGACTTTTAGAAATGTGTGCATGGATTTGAAATGGAACAGTACCTTGGTGCACCACTCTTCAGCGATGGGAAGTCGAAGACGGGCCACGGTAATCCCGTTTTACCGTAAAAATCCACGTGTCGAAAAAACGAAGGGTAAAAAACTTACGAGACCCGATTGAGATTCGGGTTGTCCTTTTTGGGCATTAATCTATCCGTTGACGGCTGAATGCCGTCAAAGCCGTAGAAATCATCGAGGCCTTAGTTTTGACAGGTTATGGCTTTTGTAACTCTAAACGAGCCAGAAGTTATGGCCGTCCGAATAATCGATATCTACAGGTTGCAACAACCACGGTGCAAGGTGCAACATCCGTCCGAAATGGCGAAACAGTGCCGTACGACTTTTAGAAATGCGTGCATGGATTTGAAACGGAACAGTACCATGGTGCACCACTCTTCAGCGATGGGAAGTCGAAGACCAGCCACCGTAATCCTGTTTTACCGTAAAAATCCACCTGCCGAAAAAACGAAGGGTAAAAAATTTACGAGACACGATTCAGATTCGGGTTGTCCTTTTTGGGCATTATTCTATCCGTTGATGGCTGAAAGCTGTCGAAGCCGTAGAACTCATCGAGGCCTTCGTTTTGACAGGTTATGGCTCCCGTAACTCTAAACTAGCCAGAAGTTATGGCCGTCCGAATAATCGATATCTACAGGGTGCAACATCCACGGTGCAAGGTGCAACATCCGTCCGAAATGGCGAAACAATGCCGTACGACTTTTAGAAATGCGTGCATGGATTTGAAACGAAACAGTACCATGGTGCACCACTCTCCAGCGATGGTAAATCGAAGACCAGCCACCGTAATCCCGTTTTGCCGTAAAAATCCACGTGTCGAAAAAACGAAGGGTAAAAAACTTACGAGACCCGATTGAGATTCGGGTAGTCCTTTTTGGGCATTAATATATCCGTTGAAGGCTGAAAGCCGTCAAAGCCGTAGAACTCATCGAGGCCTTCGTTTAGACAGGTTATGGCTCCCATGACACTAAACGAGCCAGAAGTTATTCCCGTCTGAATAATCGATATCTATAGGGTGCAACATCCATGGTGCAAGGTGCAACATCCGTCCGAAATGGCGAAACAGTACCGTACGACTTTTAGAAATGCGTGCATGGATTTGAAATGGAACAGTACCTTGGTGCACCACTCTTCAGCAGTGGGAAGTCGAAGATGGGCCACGGTAATCCCGTTTTACCGTAAAAATCCACGTGTCGAAAAAACGAAGGGTAAAAAACTTACGAGACCCGATTGAGATTCGGGTTGTCCTTTTTGGGCATTAATCTATCCGTTGACGGCTGAATGCCGTCAAAGCCGTAGAAATCATCGAGGCCTTCATTTTGACAGGTTATGGCTTTTGTAACTCTAAACGAGCCAGAAGTTATGGCCGTCCGAATAATCGATATCTACAGGTTGCAACAACCACGGTGCAAGGTGCAACATCCGTCCGAAATGGCGAAACAGTGCCGTACGACTTTTAGAAATGCGTGCATGGATTTGAAACGGAACAGTACCATGGTGCACCACTCTTCAGCGATGGGAAGTCGAAGACCAGCCGCCGTAATCCTGTTTGACCGTAAAAATCCATGTGTCGAAAAAACGAAGGGTAAAAAACTTACGAGACCCGATTCAGATCGGGTTGTCCTTTTTGGGCATTAATCTATCCGTTGACGGCTGAAAGCTGTCAAAGACGTAGAACTCATCGAGGCCTTCGTTTTGACAGGTTATGGCTCCCGTAACTCTAAACTAGCCAGAAGTTATGGCCGTCCGAATAATCGATATCTACAGGGTGCAACATCCACGGTGCAAGGTACAACATCCGTCCGAAATGGCGAAACAGTGCCGTACGACCTTTAGAAATGCGTGCATGGATTTGAAACGGAATGGTACCATGGTGCACCACTCTCCAGCGATGGTAAATCGAAGACCAGCCACCGTAATCCAATTTTGCCGTAAAAATCCACGTGTCGAAAAAACGAAGGGTAAAAAAACTTAAAAGACCCGATTGAGATTCGGGTTGTCCTTTTTGGGCATTAATATATCCGTTGAAGGCTGAAAGCCGTCAATGCCGTAGAACTCATCGAGGCCTTCGTTTTGACAGGTTATGGCTCCCGTGACTCTAAACGAGCCAGAAGTTATGCCCGTCCGAATAATCGATATCTACAGGGTGCAACATCCACGGTGCAAGGTGCAACATCTGTTCGTAATGGCGAAACGGTGCCGTACGACTTTTCGAATTGCGTGCATAAATTTGAAACGGAACAGTACCATGGTGCACCACTCTTCAGCGATGGGAAGTCGAAGACAGGGCACGGTAATCCCGTTTTACCGTAAAAATCCACCTGTCGAAAAAACGAAGGGTAAAAAACTTACGAGACCCGATTGAGATTCGGGTTGTCCTTTTTGGGCATTAATCTATCCGTTGACGGCTGAAAGCTGTCAAAGCCGTAGAACTCATCGAGGCCTTCGTTTTGATAGGTTATGGCTCCCGTAACTCGAAACGAGCCAGAAGTTATGGCCGTCCCAATAATCGATATCTACAAGGTGCAACATCCACGGTGCAAGGTGCAACATCCGTCCGAAATGGCGAAACGGTGCCGTACGACCTTTAGAAATGCGTGCATGGATTTGAAATAGAACAGTACCTTGGTGCACCACTCTCCAGCGATGGTAAATCGAAGACCATCCACCGTAATCCCGTTTTACCGTAAAAATCCACGTGTCGAAAAAACGAAGGGTAAAAAACTTACGAGACCTGATTGAGATTCGGGTTGTCCTTTTTGGGCATTAATCTATCCGTTGACGGATGAAAGCTGTCAAAGCCGTAGAACTCATCGAGGCCTTCGTTTTGACAGGTTATGGCTCCTGTAACTCGAAACGAGCCAGAAGTTATGGCCGTCCCAATAATCGATATCTACAGGGTGCAACATCCGTCCGAAATGGCGAAACGGTGCCGTACGACCTTTAAAAATGCGTGAATGTATTTGAAACGGAACAATACCTTGGTGCACCACTCTCCAGCGATGGTAAATCGAAGACCAGCCACCGTAATCCCGTTTTACCGTAAAAATCCACGTGTCGAAAAAACGAAGGGTAAAAAACTTACGAGACCCGATTGAGATTCGGGTTGTCCTTTTTGGGCATTAATATATCCATTGAAGGCTGAAAGCCATCAAAGCAGTAGAACTCATCGAGGCCTTCGTTTTGCCAGGTTATGGCTCCCGTGACTCTAAACGAGCCAGAAGTTATGACCGTCCGAATAATCGATATCTACAGGGTGCAACATCCAGTGTGCAAGGTGCAACATCCGTCCGAAATGGCGAAACGGTGCCGTACGACTTTTCGAAATGCGTGCATGGATTTGAAACGGAACAGTACCATGGTGCACCACTCTTCAGCGATGGGAAGTCGAAGACGGGGCACGGTAATCTCGTTTTACCGTCAAAATCCACCTATCGAAAAAACGAAGGGTAAAAAACTTACGAGACCCGATTCAGATTCGGGTTGTCCTTTTTGGGCATTATTCTATCCGTTGACGGCTGAAAGCCGCCGAAGCCGTAGAACTCATCGAGGCCTTCGTTTTGACAGGTTATGGCTCCCGTAACACTAAACTAGCCAGAAGTTATGGCCGTCCGAATAATCGATATCTACAGGGTGCAACATCCACGGTGCAAGGTGCAACATCCGTCCGAAATGGCGAAACAGTGCCGTATGACTTTGAGAAATGCGTGCATGGATTTGAAACGGAACAGTACCTTGGTGCACCACTCTTCAGTGATGGGAAGTCGAAGATGGGCCATGGTAATCCCGTTTTACCGTAAAAATCCACGTGTCGAAAAAACGAAGGGCAAAAAACTTACGAGACCCGATTGAGATTCGGGTTGCCCTTTTTGGGCATTAATCTATCCGTTGACGGCTCAAAGTCAAAGCCGTAGAACTCATCGCGGCCTTCTTTTTGATAGGTTATGGCTCCAGTAACTCTAAACGAGCCAGAAGTTATGGCCGTCCGAATAATCGATATCCACAGGTTGCAACAACCACGGTGCAAGGTGCAACATCCGTTCGAAATGGCGAAACAGTGTTGTACGACTTTTAGAAATGCGTGCATGGATTTGAAATGGAACAGTACCATGGTGCACCACTCTTCAGCGATGGGAAGTCGAAGACCAGCCACCGTAATCCCGTTTTACCGTAAAAATCCACGTGTCGAAAAAACGAAGGGTAAAAAACTTACGAGACCCGATTCAGATTCGGGTTGTCCTTTCTGGGCATTATTCTATCCGTTGATGGCTGAAAGCTGTCAAAGCCGTAGAACACATCGAGGCCTTTGTTTTGACAGGTTATGGCTCCCGTAACTCTAAACTAGCTAGAAGTTATGGCCGTCCGAATAATCGATATCTACAGGGTGCAACATCCACGGTGCAAGGTGCATCATCCGTCCGAAATGGCGAAACAGTGCCGTACGACCTTTAGAAATGCGTGCATTTATTTGAAACGGAACAGTACCATGGTGCACCACTCTCCAGCGATGGTAAATCGAAGACCAGCCACCGTAATCCCGTTTTGCCGTAAAAATCCATGTGTCGAAAAAACGAAGGGTAAAAAACTTACGAGACCCGATTGAGATTCAGGTTGTCCTTTTTGGGCATTAATATATCCGTTGAAGGCTGAAAGCCGTAGAACTCATCGAGGCCTTCGTTTTGACAGGTTATGGCTCCCGTGACTCTAAACGAGCCAGAAGTTATGCCCGTCCGAATAATCGATATCTACAGGGTGCAACATCCACGGTGCAAGGCGCAATATCTGTCCGAAATGGCGAAACGGTGCCGTACGACTTTTTGAAATGCGTGCATGGATTTGAAACGGAACAGTACCATGGTGCACCACTCTTCAGTGATGGGAAGTCGAAGACCAGCCACCGTAATCCCGTTTTACCGTAAAAAACCACGTTTCGAAAAAACGAAGGGTAAAAACTTACGAGACCCGATTGAGATTCGGGTTGTCCTTTATGGGCATTAATCTATCCGTTGACGGCTGAAAGCTGTCAAAGCCGTAGAACTCATCGAGGCCTTCGTTTTGACAGGTTATGGCTCCCGTAACTCTAAACGAGCCAGAAGTTATGGCCGTCCCAATAATCGATATCTACAGGGTGCAACATCCATGGTGCAAGGTGCAACATCCGTCCGAAATGGCGAAACGGTGCCGTACGACCTTTAGAAATGCGTGCATGGATTTGAAACGAAACAGTACCTTGGTGCTCCACTCTCCAGCGATGGTAAATCGAAGACCGGCCACCATAATCCCGTTTTACCGTAAAAATCCACGTGTTGAAAAAACGAAGGGTAAAAAACTTACGAGACCCGATTGAGATTCGGGTTGTCCTTTTTGGGCATTAATCTATCCGTTGACGGCTGAAAGCTGTCAAAGCCGTAGAACTCATCGAGGCCTTCGTTTTGACAGGTTATGGCTCCCGTAACTCCAAACGAGCCAGAAGTTATGACCGTCCCAATAATCGATATCTACAGGGTGCAACATCCACGGTGCAAGGTGCAACATCCGTCCGAAATGGCGAAACGGTGCCGTACGACCTTTAGAAATGCGTGCATGGATTCGAAACGGAACAGTACCTTGGTGCACCACTCTCCAGCGATGGTAAATCGAAGACCAGCCACCGTAATCCCGTTTTACCGTAAAAATCCACGTGTCGAAAAAACGAAGGGTAAAAAACTTACGAGACCTGATTGAGATTCGGGTTGTCATTTTTGGGCATTAATCTATCCGTTGACGGCTGAAAGCTATCAAAGCCGTAGAACTCATCGAGGCCTTCGTTTTGACAGGTTATGGCTCCCGTAACTCTAAACGAGCCAGAAGTCATGGCCGTCCCAATAATCGATATCTACAGGGTGCAACATCCACGGTGCAAGGTGCAACATCCGTCCGAAATGGCGAAACGGTGCCGTACGACATTTAGAAATGCGTGCATGGATTTGAAACAGAACAGTACCTTGGTGCACCACTCTCCAGCGATGGTAAATCGAAGACCAGCCACCGTCATCCCGTTTTACTGTAAAAATCCACGTGTCGAAAAAACGAAGGGTAAAAAACTTACGAGACCTGATCGAGATTCGGGTTGTCCTTTTTGGGCATTAATCTATCCGTTGACGGCTGAAAGCTGTCAAAGCCGTAGAACACATCGAAGCCTTTGTTTTGACAGGTTATGGCTCCCGTAACTCTAAACTAGCCAGAAGTTATGGCCGGCCGAATAATTGATATCTACAGGGTGCAACATCCACGGTGCAAGGTGCAACATCCGTCCGAAATGGCGAAACAGTGCCGTACGACCTTTAGAAATGCGTGCATGGATTTGAAACGGAACAGTACCATGGTGCACCACTCTCCAGCGATGGGAAGTCGAAGACGGGCCACCGTAATCCCGTTTTGCCGTAAAAATCCATGTGTCGAAAAAACGAAGGGTAAAAAACTTACGAGACCCGATTGAGATTCAGGTTGTCCTTTTTGGGCATTAATATATCCGTTGAAGGCTGAAAGCCGTAGAACTCATCGAGGCCTTCGTTTTGACAGGTTATGGCTCCCGTGACTCTAAACGAGCCAGAAGTTATGCCCGTCCGAATAATCGATATCTACAGGGTGCAACATCCACGGTGCAAGGTGCAACATCTGTCCGAAATGGCGAAACGGTGCCGTACGACTTTTTGAAATGCGTGCATGGATTTGAAACGGAACAGTACCATGGTGCACCACTCTTCAGCGATGGGAAGTCGAAGACCAGCCACCGTAATCCCGTTTTACCGTAAAAAACCACGTTTCGAAAAAACGAAGGGTAAAAACTTACGAGACCCGATTGAGATTCGGGTTGTCCTTTTTGGGCATTAATCTATCCGTTGACGGCTGAAAGCTGTCAAAGCCGTAGAACTCATCGAGGCCTTCGTTTTGACAGGTTATGGCTCCCGTAACTCTAAACGAGCCAGAAGTTATGGCCGTCCCAATAATCGATATCTACAGGGTGCAACATCCATGGTGCAAGGTGCAACATCCGTCCGAAATGGCGAAACGGTGCCGTACGACCTTTAGAAATGCGTGCATGGATTTGAAACGGAACAGTACCTTGGTGCTCCACTCTCCAGCGATGGTAAATCGAAGACCAGCCACCATAATCCCGTTTTACCGTAAAAATCCACGTGTTGAAAAAACGAAGGGTAAAAAACTTACGAGACCCGATTGAGATTCGGGTTGTCCTTTTTGGGCATTAATCTATCCGTTGACGGCTGAAAGCTGTCAAAACCGTAGAACTCATCGAGGCCTTCGTTTTGACAGGTTATGGCTCCCGTAACTCTAAACGAGCCAGAAGTTATGGCCGTCCCAATAATCGATATCTACAGGGTGCAACATCCATGGTGCAAGGTGCAACATCCGTCCGAAATGGCGAAACGGTGCCGTACGACCTTTAGAAATGCGTGCATGGATTCGAAACGGAACAGTACCTTGGTGCACCACTCTCCAGCGATGGTAAATCGAAGACCAACCACCGTAATCCCGTTTTACCGTAAAAATCCACGTGTCGAAAAAACGAAGGGTAAAAAACTTACGAGACCTGATTGAGATTCGGGTTGTCATTTTTGGGCATTAATCTATCCGTTGACGGCTGAAAGCTATCAAAGCCGTAGAACTCATCGAGGCCTTCGTTTTGACAGGTTATGGCTCCCGTAACTCTAAACGAGCCAGAAGTCATGGTCGTCCCAATAATCGATATCTACAGGGTGCAACATCCACGGTGCAAGGTGCAACATCCGTCCGAAATGGCGAAACGGTGCCGTACGACATTTAGAAATGCGTGCATGGATTTGAAACGGAACAGTACCTTGGTGCACCACTCTCCAGCGATGGTAAATCGAAGACCAGCCACCGTCATCCCGTTTTACTGTAAAAATCCACGTGTCGAAAAAACGAAGGGTAAAAAACTTACGAGACCTGATTGAGATTCGGGTTGTCCTTTTTGGGCATTAATCTATCCGTTGACGGCTGAAAGCTGTCAAAGCCGTAGAACTCATCGAGGCCTTCGTTTTGACAGGTTATGGCTCCCGTAACTCTAAACGAGCCAGAAGTTATGGCCGTCCGAATAATCGATATCTACAGGGTGCAACATCCACGGTGCAAGGTGCAACATCCGTCCGAAATGGCGAAACAGTGCCGTACGACTTTTAGAAATGCGTGCATGGATTTGAAACGGAACAGTACCATGGTGCACCACTCTCCAGCGATGGGAAGTCGAAGACGGGCCACGGTAATCCCGTTTTACCGTAAAAATCCACGTGTCGAAAAGACGAAGGGTAAAAAACTTACGAGACCCGATTGAGATTCGGGTTGTCCTTTTTGGGCATTAATCTATCCGTTGACGGCTCAAAGCTGTCAAAGCCGTAGAACTCATCGAGGCCTTCGTTTTGACAGGTTATGGCTCCCGTAACTCTAAACGAGCCAGAAGTTATGGCCGTCCGAATAATCGATATCTACAGGGTGCAACATCCACGGTTCAAGGTGCAACATCCGTCCGAAATGGAGAAACAGTGCCGTACGACTTTTAGAAATGCGTGCATGGATTTGAAACGGAACAGTACCATGATGCACCACTCTTCAGCGATGGGAAGTCGAAGACGGGCCGCGGTAGTCCCGTTTTACCGTAAAAATCCACGTGTCGAAAAAACGAAGGGTAAAAAACTTACGAGACCCGATTGAGATTCGGGTTGTCCTTTTTGGGCATTAATCTATCCGTTGACGGCTGAAAGCTGTCAAAGCCGTAGAACTCATCGAGGCCTTCGTTTTGACAGGTTATTTCTCCCGTAACTCTAAACGAGCCAGTAGTTATGGCCGTCCGAATAATTGATATCTACAGGGTGCAACATCCACGGTGCAAGGTGCAACATCCTTCCCAAATGGAGAAACAGTGCCGTACGACCTTTAGAAATGCGTGCATGGATTTGAAATGGAACGGTACCATGGTGCACCACTCTCCAGCGATGGTAAATCGATGACCAGCCACCATAATCCCGTTTTACCGTAAAAATCCACGTGTCGAAAGAACGAAGGGAAAAAACTTACGACACCCGATTGAGATTCGGGTTGTCCTTTTTTGGGATTAGTCTATCCGTTGATAGCTGAAAGCTATCAAAGCCGTAGAACTCATCGAGGACTTCGTTTTGACTGGTTGTGGCTCCCGTAACTCTAAACGAGCCAGAAGTTATGGTCGTCCGAATAATCGATATCTACAGGGTGCAACATCCACGGTGCAAGGTGCAACATCCGTCCGAAATGGCGAAACAGTGTCGTACTACTTTTAGAAATGCATGCATGGATTTGAAATGGAACAGTACCATGGTGCACCACTCTTAAGCGATGGGAAGTCGAAGACCAGCCACCGTAATCCCGTTTTACCGTAAAAATCCACGTTTCGAAAAAACGAAGGGTAAAAAACTTACGAGACCCGATTGAGATTCGGGTTCTCCTTTTTGGGCATTAATCTATCCGTTGACGGCTGAAAGCAGTCAATGCCGTAGAACTCATCGAGGCCTTCGTTTTGACAGGTTATGGCTCCAGTAACTCTGAACGAGCTAGAAGTTATGGCCGTCCGAATAATCGATATCTATAGTGTGCAACATCCACGGTGCAAGGTGCAACATCCGTCCGAAATGGCGAAACTGTGCTGTACGACCTTTAGAAATGCATGCATGGATTTGAAACGGAACAGTACGGTGGTGCACCACTCTCCAGCGATGGTAAATCGAAGACCAGCCACCGTAATCTCGTTTTACCGTAAAAATCCACGTGTCGAAAAAACGAAGGGTAAAAAACTTACGAGACCCGATTGAGATTCGGGTTATCCTTTTTGGGCATTAATCTATCCGTTGATGGCTGAAAGCTTTCAAAGCCGTAGAACTCATCGAGGCCTTCGTTTTGATAGGTTATGGCTTTTGTAACTCTAAACGAGCCAGAAGTTATGGCCGTCCGAATAATCGATATCTACAGGGTGCAACATCCACGGTGCAAGGTGCAACATCCGTCCGAAATGGCGAAACAGTGCCGTACGACTTTTAGAAATGCGTGCATGGATTTGAAACGGAATAGTACCTTGGTGCACCACTCTCCAGCGATGGGAAGTCGAAGACGGGCCACGGTAATCCCGTTTTACCGTAAAAATCCACGTGTCGAAAAAACGAAGGGTAAAAAACTTATGAGTCCCGATTGAGATTCGGGTTGTCCTTTTTGGGCATTAGTCTATCCGTTGACGGCTCAAAGCTGTCAAAGCCGTAGAACTCATCGAGGCCTTCATTTTGACAGGTTATGGCTCCCGTAACTCTAAACGAGCCAGAAGTTATGGCCGTCCGAATAATCGATATCTACAGGGTGCAACATCCACGGTGCAAGGTGCAACATCCGTCCGAAATGGCGAAACAGTATCTTACGACCTTTAGAAATGCGTGCATGGATTTGAAACGGAACAGTACCATGGTGCACCACTCTCCAGCGATGGTAAATCGAGGACCAGCCACCGTAATCCCGTTTTACCGTAAAAATCCACGTGTCGAAAAAACGAAGGGTAAAAAACTTACGAGACCGGATTGAGATTCGGGTTGTCCTTTTTGGGCATTAATCTATCCGTTGACGGCTAAAAGCAGTCAAAGCCGTAGGACTCATCGAGGCCTTCGTTATGACAGGTTATGGCTCCCGTAAATCTAAACGAGCCAGAAGTTATGGCCGTCCGAATAATCGATATCTACAGGGTGCAACATCCACGGTGCAAGGTGCAACATCCGTCCGAAATGGCGAAACAGTGCCGAACGACTTTTAGAAATGCGTGTATGGATTTGAAACAGAACAGTACCTTGGTGCACCACTCTTCAGCGATGGGAAGTCGAAGACGAGCCACGGTAATCCCGTTTTACTGTAAAAATCCACGTGTCGAAAAAACGAAGGGTAAAAAACTTACGAGACCCGATAGAGATTCGGGTTGTCCTTTTTGGGCATTAATCTATCCATTGACGGCTGAAAGCCGTCATAGCCCTAGAACTCATCGAGGCCTTCGTTTTGACTGGTTATGGCTCCCGTAACTCCAAACGAGCCAGAAGTTATTGCCGAAACATCCATCCGAATAATCGTTATCTACAGGGTGCAACATCCACGGTGCAAGGTGCAACATCCGTCCGAAATGGAGAAACAGTGCCGTATGACTTTTAGAAATGCGTGCATGGATTTGAAACGGAACAGTCCCACGGTGCACCACTCTTCAGCGATGGGAAGTCGAAGACGGGCCACGGTAATCCCGTTTTACCGTAAAAATCCACGTGTCGAAAAAACGAAGGGTAAAAAACTTACGAGACCCGATTGAGATTCGGGTTGTCCTTTTTGGGCATTAATCTATCCGTTGACGGCTAAAAGTAGTCAAAGCCGTAGAACTCATCGAGGCTTTCGTTTTGACAGGTTATGGCTCACGTAACTCTAAACGAGCTAGAAGTTATGGCCGTCCGAATAAACGATATCTACAGGGTGCAACATCCACGGTGCAAGTTGCAACATCCGTCCGAAATGGCGAAACAGTGTCGTACGACCTTTAGAAATGCGTGCATGGATTTGAAACAGAACAATACCATGGTCCACCACTCTCCAGCGATGCTAAATCGAAGACCAGCGACCGTAATCCCGTTTTACCGTAAAAATCCACGTGTCGAAAAAACGAAGGGTAAAAAACTTACGAGTCCCGATTGAGATTCGGGTTGTCCTTTTTGGGCATTAATCTATCCGTTGACGGTTGAAAGCAGTCAAAGCCGTAGAACTCATCGAGGCCTTCGTGTTGACAGGTTATGGCTCCCGTAACTCTAAACGAGCTAGAAGTTATGGCCGTCCGAATAATCGATATCTACAGGGTGCAACATCCACGGTGCAAGGTGCAACATCCGTACGAAATGGCGAAGCAGTGTCGTACGACTTTTAGAAATGCGTGCATGGATTTGAAACGGAACATTACCATAGTGCACCACTCTTAAGCGTTGGGAAGTCGAAGACCAGCCACCGTAATCCCGTTTTACCGTAAAAATCCACGTTTCGAAAAAACGAAGGGTAAAAAACTTACGAGACCCGAATGAGATTCAGGTTGTCCTTTTTGGGCATTAATCTATCCGTTGACGGCTGAAAGCATTCAAAGCCGTAGAACTCATCTAGGCCTTCGTTTTGACAAGTTATGGCTCCCGTAACCCTAAACGAGCTAGAAGTTATGGTCGTCCAAATAATCGATATAGAAATGCGTGCATGGATTTGAAACGGAACATTACCATGGTGCACCACTCTTAAGCGTTGGGAAGTCGAAGACCAGCCACCGTAATCCCGTTTTACCGTAAAAATCCACGTTTCGAAAAAACGAAGGGTAAAAAACTTACGAGACCCGAATGAGATTCAGGTTGTCCTTTTTGGGCATTAATCTATCCGTTGACGGCTGAAAGCATTCAAAGCCGTAGAACTCATCTAGGCCTTCGTTTTGACAAGTTATGGCTCCCGTAACCCTAAACGAGCTAGAAGTTATGGCCGTCCGAATAATCGATATCTACAGCGTGCAACATCCACGGTGCAAGGTGCAACATCCGTCCGAAATGGCGAAACAGTGTTGTACGACCTTTAGAAATGCGTGCATGGATTTGAAACGGAACAGTACCATGGTGCACCACTCTCCAGCGATGGTCAATCGAAGACCAGCCACCGTAATCCCGTTTTACCGTAAAAATCCACGTGTCGAAAAAACGAAGGGTAAAAAACTTACGAGACCCGATTGAGATTCGGGTTGTCCTTTTTGGACATTAATCTATCCGTTGATGGCTGAAAGCTTTCAAAGCCGTAGAACTCATCGAGGCCTTCGTTTTGATAGGTTATGGCTTTTGTAACTCTAAGCGAGCCAGAAGTTATGGCCGTCCGAATAATCGATATCTACAGTGTGCAACATCCACGGTGCAAGGTGCAACATCCGTCCGAAATGGCGAAACAGTGCCGTACGACTTTTAGAAATGCGTGCATGGATTTGAAACGGAAAAGTACCTTGGTGCACCACTCTCCAACGATGGGAAGTCGAAGACGGGCCACGGTAATCCCGTTTTACCATAAAAATCCACGTGTCGAAAAAACGAAGGGTAAAAAACTTACGAGACCCGATTGAGATTCGGGTTGTCCTTTTTGGGCATTAATCTATCCGTTGACGGCTCAAAGCTGTCAAAGCCGTAGAACTCATCGAGGCCTTCATTTTGACAGGTTATGGCTCCCGTAACTCTAAACGAGCCAGAAGTTATGGCCGTCCGAATAATCGATATCTACAGGGTGCAACATCCACGGTGCAAGGTGCAACATCCGTCCGAAATGGCGAAACAGTACCGTACGACCTATAGAAATGCGTGCATGGATTTGAAACAGAACAGTACCATGGTGCACCACTCTCCAGCGATGGTAAATCGAAGACCAGCCACCGTAATCCCGTTTTACTGTAAAAATCCACGTGTCGAAAAAACGAAGGGTAAAAAACTTACGAGACCTGATTGAGATTCGGATTGTGCTTTTTGGGCATTAATCTATCCGTTGACGGCTAAAAGCAGTCAAAGCCGTAGGACTCATCGAGGCCTTCGTTTTGACAGGTTATGGCTCCCGTAACTCTAAACGAGCCAGAAGTTATGGCCGTCCGAATAATCGATATCTACAGGGTGCAACATCCACGGTGCAAGGTGCAACATCCGTCCGAAATGGCAAAACAGTGCCGTACGACTTTTAGAAATGCGTGCATGGATTTAAAACGGAACAGTACCTTGGTGCACCACTCTTCAGCGATGGGAAGTCGAAGACGGGCCACAGTAAACCCGTTTTACCGTAAAAATCCACGTGTCGAAAAAACGAAGGGTAAAAAACTTACGAGACCCGATTGAGATTCGGGTTGTCCTTTTTGGGCATTAATCTATCCGTTGACGGCTGAAAGCCGTTGTTTGTGTCAAAATTTGGCAACACTCTTCGGGAGTCGTTGAAGAGATAATAGTCAAGAATGCAAGTTCAAAACAGATATTATCTAACAAAAACTCCAATCAACAGTAAGGAAAATGCGTAGACAAGCAATTTGTAGTGGTTCGGCGTGTTGCCTACGTCCACTGTGAAGTTTTTTGATGTTTTATTGATTCTCTTTCAATGATTACAAGTTGTTGCAGCGATCCACAGCAAGTTACAACTGGAAATTCGAAATCAACAATAGAATTATGATGTAGGATGATGGAGATCTTGATCCGGCAGAGTCTCGGCGTCTCAGAGTCAGAAGATCCCTTTTCTGTTGGCCCTGGGGCTCCATTTATAGGTGTAGGCTGCTGGTATCTCGCTGAAAACTCGGGAGACCACTTCTGGCACGTGAGGGGGCCCACACGTACGGTCTCGGGAAGTTTGGGCCCACTTTGGCATCGGTTCGAACTCCATTCGAACCGATCAAGAATTCATCCAATCGAGGTGAAATTTGGCGAGGACATTCTTCAACATGTATGCTAGCATCTGTGAAAATTTCATGACATTTGGATCAGTAGATTGGGAGATATGATGGTTTCGAAATAGGATTCACGGCACGGCTGTTTGGTTCGAACCCATAGTTTCGAAACGATGGTTTCGAATCCATCATGGCACGCGACTTCGTGGTGACGTGGAGCGCAAGTTTCGAACCGATCCGGACTTCGCTCCGTGTTGACCGCTTCGACTCTGTGTATCTCGGTGATTTCGAACCGATGGAAGACACGTGGGTTGACCCAGTGGGTTCGAACAAGGCAACACAGGATGGTTTCGAAGAAGGCCTTTGTGATGGGTTCGAAGCATGGCTCTATGATGGGTTCGAACACGACTTCAGGGATGGGTTCGAACGAAACTTATGTATGGGTTCGAAGCATGCATGTCCGATGGTTTCGAACTGAGGCAGCCGAGTATGGGTTCAAACCAGCTACTCTCTGATGGGTTCGAGGTTGAGACATCCCGAGGGTTTCGAAGGTGATGGTTTCGAACTTGATGGGTTCGAAGTGATGGTTTCGAACTGGGGCGTGACGATGGATTCGAAGACAACCATCATCATGGGTTCGAAATCAGTGTGTTCCCTCCAAGTTGCCTCGATCATAACTTGGGCATACGAACTCGGATCGACTTGAAATTTGAAATGCTGACTCCTGTGGCCTTTCTTGCAGTGTCCCATCAATTGTAGCTCATTCTGGACTCGGATAAAATTCAGTGATATCCATGGCGAAGGAAAATACGATCAACCTCTGAGGCGAACCGTCCTTCCTTTTCAATCGCTCTTTTGGTATCGCGGCTTTGCCAAAAAGCGGGATAACATTTTGCCCCCCAAAGTACGTCTTGTGAGAACATGACGTGCTTTGAATAGCTGCCATTTCTATCTGAACAATCATTGCTCTCTTTTTTGCTGAAACTCGTATGTTGTATTGCCGTAACCTTGCGTTGATATGATTGACTGCTGTATAATAGTGCTTAGCCGTTGGCTGTCGCATTTGTAACGGGAATTGTGTTTGATCCCTGTGAATATTCAAAATCGAATGTTAGTCCGACATGTATGCACATATGTTAAGTTGGACCTTGTTAACGTCGTGCGTCCACGAGTCGTTGTCAGTTTGGTTTGCTGCAGAATTTCGTATCGGTTCTCTCCTGAACCGATTTTGAAATTTGAATTGAGACAACGCTTGGCGGTTGTTGTGGAAATTTCCTCTGTATCGATCCTCTCCTGAACCGATATTGAAGGTTGAAGAAATAGAATTTGTATTGCGCAAGTGTAATGTTTCGAACCGATGCACTTGAGCGTTGATGGGTTCAAAATTCATGTTTGTATGGGCGCGGTATGCCCGTGCAATGATGGGTTGTGTGAATATGAGATTTCGAATCGATGCATTGGAGCATTGATGGATTCGAAATTGGCATTCGAAACGGTCTGAAAGTACGGAGTATACTTGTGTGGTTATGGGTTCGAAATTGTCATTCGAACCGATGTGAAAGGATGGTTTCGAATTAGTAGTTCGTTCCTGTGGTTTCGAAAATGATCTTCGAATCGATGATTTGGATGGGTACGAAACCATTGTTCACGGCAGTGGTCCGTGTGCTTCACACGATGGAGCCTCAAGCGTATGGGTTCAAAGATTGGTTTCGAAACGACTCTGCCTTCTGACCTGTTGCAATCGGTCAACTTCACCGGAACTCGAACCGTCCCGGTCATCACCAACCCTCCATATAAATAGCAGTGGACCTGCTAGTTTTTCACTTTTTACTTTTTCACTGCGCTCTTCATCGCGTCGAAGCTTCTAAGGAGAAAATACTGCGTCCTGTTTTCGAATCCATCAAGATTTAAGACTTAAATCTCTCGAATCCATTGTTTAAACTAGGTAATTAGCTTCGGATTCAAGCGACGAAGTTATTTTGAACCCATTTCTCTTCATCGATTGCATAGCTTCGAGACTGGCAAAACCAGATCTGGTCTGGGAGGGATTCGAATCGATGTGTGGGCTCGAGTTCGAAGTGATGACGGTGGTGTGTTTCCATTGGATTTTGAATCGATCCTTGGAATGTCCTTGTTGGGATGCGTAGTTCGCACCGATTGGGTGATTCGAGGGATCCTTTCGAATTGATGGATTCGAACCCATAGGCTATCGCTCCGAAGTCTACAACCTCGTATCGATTCGAAGTGGATCGTTTCGAACGCGACCGATGTCAAGTTAAGGGTTTCTGTATCGGTTCGAATTTGTCATTTGGCCATCGTTTCGAAGCGCGCCTGAATGCATGGTTTCGAAACGATGTCAGGATGGGTTCGAACGCATGGGTTCGAAGCACTGTCATGATGGTTTCGAACGCATGGGTTCGAACGAAGTTTGGACGGGTTCGAAGGAAGAGGTGTTCGGTTGGGTTCGAACGAGGCCTCTGTGATGATTTCGAACCCTATATGATGGATTCCAAAATTTGAAATTTTTCAAGCACAACTCCGACGAGCTTCATTCCTGCACATTTGGACTTGGATATTGAACTGCATATTTGATTGCCTTTTGAAGCTCGTCGATGGAACTATAACAACTTATATTCGAACTGACTTCCATCATATAAACGATTTAGTGATGACGGTCAGCGATGACGGTCATTATTGCTGAACTTCGTAGCTTTGTCGTTTGAATGTTCACTTTAACTCTGCAACATTTGTTCAAGTAATGCATGGCACGGTACCACACACATTCATACACTTTACACTGGGGAACACACGGGTTCTTTGTCGTCTAACGATGGTTTCTCCTGAGTTAGCAAGTTATGGAACCTTCAAGTTCACAGCAGCAGGAGATTCAAGGTACAGCCCCTCCGAGGCTAGAAGTTCCGGATATAGATCCTGAGATCATCGGTCCGGCTCCGGACGAACTTCCTGATGCGTCGTTCATTGCCAATCCATCAGATTCCGTTCCATCGAATATCTCTGAAGACATGTTGGGAAGAATTTGTTTGAGGCACGGCTTGTCACTGGACGATGTGTTACTGCCGGGGCTGAATGATAGACCACATAATCCGCCAGAAGGGTATACAGCATTTAATCGCCACGCGTGTGCGGCCGGGACACTTCCCCCGTTCAACGAGTATATAAGAGAAGTATTTTCGTTTTTGAGGATCGCCCCATCTCAGCTGCATCCGAACGGATATGCGTCGATCAATAGCTTGTTCATTGCATTTATGGAATGTCTCCATCGACCGCCGCTTCCAATCGAAATTAGATACTTGTTCAACTTCAAAACTCGTGGTGATTATCCTTCTTTCACATTTCTGGAGGCGGTGAGAAATTGTCAAGTGGTCACCGAATCCTGGACAAGGCTGAGTTACTATAGGACAGAATGGTTTTATGTCAGATGTCCTCCAGGATTTGCCCGACGATGGTTATTCAGACGTGAGTATAACCGAGTTCTTAAATAGTTACTACGACAATTGCTGCCGAAGTGGAACTTATATTAATTTTTTTTATTCTTACAGCAACGATCCCGCGACCCGAGGGTGAAGAGTTTAAGGAGATGGTGCGAGTACTTCGAGAAGTCCCGAGCGAAGATAGGGACATCGAGTTGCTTTTGACCGATAGAAATCTCCGGACCTTTGGGCTGATTGAACGAGGACAGAGTATAAGGTTTGAGGTGGCACAAAGGATCGTTCCTAAGAAACGAGTCAAACATAAGAAGCCCGAAGTTGTCATAGCCGAGGAGGCTGACTCTGAAAGAACTCATACTGACGATGAGCCGCTGATCGAGCCTACGGATGTAGCTTCGGATGTCGCGGGGCAGAGAAAAGGCAAGGCTGCCATGGTTAAGTCAACTAAGTGGGGGAGACGGAAATCGGTTGTCACTGCCCGGTCCTCTTCCGGAGTTAGAATCTCTGAGATGTCTCCTCCACGTACTGAAAGTCTCTATGAAGGGCTTGCCGACCTTCCAATCCCGGAAGATGTGTCTTTTCAACATGATGCCGAGTTGGAGGAGTTCCATCGTAATCTAGAATTGAGCGAGCCTCTTATTACTAGCGAGGTCGACATTTCTGGTTGGTCGAGGGGAATGCATATTCATACACACTTCACGACACTGCATAACCTTTGATTGTGAACTACCTGATTCGAAGAGTGACTAATTCGATTTTACTTTGCTTTGCAGATACTATGTCTAAACGAGGTTCAATGCTTGGGAGTCTTCGACATGCCCGCAAGTCTTCTTATTATGATTCGCGCATGCGAGAGGGGGATAGAGACTATGACCAAGGACGCTCCGGGTATTATGACCAGGGACGTTCCGGATATTCTAGTCATGAGAGATACGATTCGGACAAGGGCCATAGGCGTCGATCGCGATCGCGCACCCCTCCTCCTTCCAGGGATCCCGTACAACCTCCCGTTCGCATCCCTCGTGATTCTTCTCGACATGTGTCGGTTTCTCAAGCTTCTAGATCTGAGGTGTCGGCGCCGACAGTTGCAGAGGGACCTCCTACTGAAATCACGGGAGAAGGAGCGATTAGGCTTGCGCAGCTGAAGAGAGAGTTCCCGAATATCTGCTTTGACAATTATGTTTTTCCCCCGAACTTGAAAAGAATCCCACCGGAGGCCGAGTGGTGGGCGCTTGATTATGTGCACGATTTCTACGCACAGTATAAGGTGTGGTATAAGGCAGCTGAAAAAGCATCGGCGCTGGCCTTCGAACGAGCGGCCACCATTGAAAAATTGCAAGCCGAGTTAGCACAAAAAGATCGCATCATTGAAGTGCTGAATACTGAGGCTGAATCATCCGTAAATCTGAAATAGAGGCCACTAAAAAAGCCGATGAAGCCCAGGCAATCATGGACAGGATGAAACGCGAACACTACGCCACGGTTGAGGACATGGGTCATCGAAACACATTGGTTACTGCAGAGAGGGACGCAACCCTGAAGGAGTTGAACGAGCTTAAGTCAAAATTTGCTGAAATCGCCAAGGAAAGGGATGATGCGAATAGCGCAGCTCAGGAGGCGTGTGAACAAGCTGTGATTCTTCGCACCGAAAGGGATGCTGCGGTGGCGAAAGTTCAAGCGGTCGAGATAGAGGTGGAGGAGAAAGTTCAACGAGCAGAGGCCAGGCTAGAGGCCGATATCGAAGATCTGCTTATAACTTATAACGCCAACGTGTTGAAACACCGAAATTTAGCCTGGCTTCAAGATTATCCCGTTCACCTTCGCAGCGCTTGGGAACGATTGGTCGAGGAAGAGGGGGAAGCGCATCCGGGCGAATCGGTTGACCGATTCGAGCTTGAGAACCGGCTATTGACTGAGGATGAAAAGAAGGTCCTTCATGATGCTATCATTGCTCATGAGAAGGAGATGATGGGTGGTCATTCCCTGGAAGTCGGAGAGGGATCGGGTGTTGAGCACCATTCTGATGTTACTGAAGTCATCACATCGCCTTCGTCAGTGCCTGTACCTGCGGTCAGCTTGCCACCTGTTCCTGCTTACGACCCGGAGCAGCCGCGCTTATCTCCTATCCATGAGCACACTCCCGAGGCCGTTCAGCCGTCTGCGAGTCGAACTGGGGAAGGTACTCTTAAGTTATCTCAAGCGTTTTCCAAATAGAGAGTTTGTTTTGAAGAAGTTACTGATAACTTATTGTTTTTGCCTAGTGACGGAGGTTGTGCCGACAGTCGCGGCTCAAGAATCAAGCCAAAGGGATAAGGCCATCGCTACCGAGGCTATTGTTGTAACTGCGGCATCGATCGAGGAGGCACAGGGGAGTGATTTATCTCTCGAGGAACAGATGGTGAGCGAGCTGCTCGGTGAGCCGGGCGGTTTCTCCACAGACTTACCGTTTATCATCGTCAGTGATCCCCCGCCGACCTCAAGCTCTTCGATGCAAGCTGCGGATGCCCCCAGCCAAGCCCAAGCGACTCGAGAAGAGGAAATTTTGGCTGAAATCAGCGCTGAAATAGAAGCTGCGGGGCACAGTGGTAGCGCCGGTGGCAGCACGACGGCGCATAGTCCAGCGTCTGCTAGGGTAGTGTCGTCGGGTGGCACTATCCCATCTTCCGTCATAGATCCAGTCCCCCCTACTCCTCCGGCGGGAAGCCTTCCTGTAGATTCGAGCTCTGAGGAGGACATCGATATCATGCCCCCAGCTGAAGAGTCACCGCCGAAGAGGAGGCACTCAAAAAGAATTTCTGTCGCTAGTGATTCTGATAATGATGAACCACTAATAAGGAAGACGAAAAAGAGGAAGAAATAGACTAGCTTTACAAGTAGATGTTTTGGTAGATAGGTACTTGTTTCTTGTTTTTTGTTAGTAAGCCGTGTATAGATGCAGGTTCGGCCCCTGCTAGCAGGGATTGTTTTTGGGAAAACTTTTTCATATGTAAGCCCTCATTTTTAATTAGTTGAAATAAACTTTAGTTTCTTTGTTTCAACTCTTGCTTTATTTGTGCTTAAGTACTTGCAATGCCTTGTTTTCGGTCCGGTGTACTTGTGGTGTTTTTATCGTTTAAGTAGAGTTCGTCTCATTTTCCAAGTCTGAAGATCTTGGTCACACGTCGTGATTGATGAATGAGTTGAACTTCGGACGTTGTATCACTTCGGTTAGTGAGTAATATTTAGCTTTCGTGCCCCCAGTTCTGGGGAACAACACTTGTATTTATGATGGTTGATCGCACTTGTTGCAAGTTTTGAGCACACGTCCGCCTTCCGAGGACTTGGATTAATTTGAGATCGATGACCTGGTTTGCATTCCAGGAGTTCGAGTGTTATTGATGCTTGTAACATGGTTCGCGCTCCGGGAACTTGGGAATGGTGTTCACATTCCAACTTGCACTCTACTAACTCGGAGTTAGTATTAACGCTTTAGTTCGCACTACGGGAACTTTGACTTGGTGTTGGTGCTCCAATTCACACGCGGGGAGCTTGGATAAAACATGTAAGTTTGGGTTCGTACTTCAGGAACCTGGAATTGACATTTATACTCCAACTCGCATTTCGGGAGTATGGAGTTTGCACGGATGCTTCGGTTTGCACTCCGGGAACTTTGAATTGATGTTTATACTCCAATCCACGCTCTGGGAATTTGGAGTCCGCATTGATGGGTTGGTTCGTGCAGCGGGAACGAATTATTAAATGTTTATACTCCAATTCAAGCTGCGGGAAGTTGGAGCCCGTTCGCACTCCGGGAACGAATTATTGAATGTTTATACTCCAATTCACGCTGCGGGAAGTTGGAGTCCGTTCGCACTCCGGGAACGAATTATTGAATGTTTATACTCCAATTCACGCTGTGGGAAGTTGGAGTCCGTTCGCACTCCGGGAACGAATTGTTGAATGTTTATACTCCAATTCACGCTGTGGGAAGTTGGAGTCCGTTCGCACTCCGGGAACGAGTTGTTAAATGTTTGTACTCCAATTCACGCTGTGGGAAGTTGGAGTCCGTTCGCACTCCGGGAACGAATTGTTGAATGTTTATACTCCAATTCACGCTGTGGGAAGTTGGAGTCCGTTCGCACTCCGGGAACGAATTATTGAATGTTTATACTCCAATTCACGCTGTGGGAAGTTGGAGTCCGTTCGCACTCCGGGAACGAATTGTTGAATGTTTATACTCCAATTCACGCTGTGGGAAGTTGGAGTCCGTTCGCACTCCGGGAACGAGTTGTTCAATGTTTATACTCCAATTCACGCTGTGGGAAGTTGGAGTCCGTTCGCACTCTGGGAACGAATTGTTGAATGTTTATACTCCAATTCACGCTGTGGGAAGTTGGAGTCCGTTCGCACTCCGGGAACGAATTATTGAATGTTTATACTCCAATTCACGCTGTGGGAAGTTGGAGTCCGTTCGCACACCGGGAACGAATTGTTGAATGTTTATACTCCAATTCACGCTGTGGGAAGTTGGAGTCCGTTCGCACTCCGGGAACGAGTTGTTCAATGTTTATACTCCAATTCACGCTGTGGGAAGTTGGAGTCCGTTCGCACTCCGGGAACGAATTGTTGAATGTTTATACTCCAATTCACGCTGTGAGAAGTTGGAGTCCGTTCGCACTCCGGGAACGAGTTGTTCAATGTTTATACTCCAATTCACGCTGTGGGAAGTTGGAGTCCGTTCGTACTCCGGGAACGATTTATTGAATGTTTATACTCCAATTCGCGCTGTGGGAAGTTGGAGTCCGTTCGCACCCCGGGAACGAATTGTTGAATGTTTATACTCCAATTCACGCTGTGGGAAGTTGGAGTCCGTTCGCACTCCGGGAACGAGTTGTTAAATGTTTATACTCCAATTCACGCTGTGGGAAGTTGGAGTCCGTTCGCACTCCGGGAACGAATTGTTGAATGTTTATACTCCAATTCACGCTGTGGGAAGTTGGAGTCCGTTCGCACTCCGGGAATGAATTATTGAATGTTTATACTCCAATTCACGCTGTGGGAAGTTGGAGTCCGTTCGCACACCGGGAACGAATTGTTGAATGTTTATACTCCAATTCACGCTGTGGGAAGTTGGAGTCCGTTCGCACTCCGGGAACGAGTTGTTAAATGTTTATACTCCAATTCACGCTGTGGGAAGTTGGAGTCCGTTCGCACTCCGGGAACGAATTGTTGAATGTTTATACTCCAATTCACGCTGTGAGAAGTTGGAGTCCGTTCGCACTCCGGGAACGAGTTGTTCAATGTTTATACTCCAATTCACGCTGTGGGAAGTTGGAGTCCGTTCGTACTCCGGGAACGATTTATTGAATGTTTATACTCCAATTCGCGCTGTGGGAAGTTGGAGTCCGTTCGCACCCCGGGAACGAATTGTTGAATGTTTATACTCCAATTCACGCTGTGGGAAGTTGGAGTCCGTTTGCACTCCGGGAACGAATTATGGAATGGACTGTCGTGTGTTGGTCCAGTTCAGCCTTCGATGTGTTGGCTTGCCCCCGAGCTGCGGTTTCACTTAGTGAGTGGCCGGTTGTAACGCAGTCACTCGCTATTTGAATAAATTCCATTGTTCGATGGAACTTAGCTCTTCGTGTGTCGTGATCGTTGAATGTTGTATTCGATGAATCACAGCTTTAGCTTGAAGTGATAATGTTTTTATTGCTGAAATGAGAAAATATGGCAAAGTCAGTGCCTAAATACAAAATCAAATTTCAGAATGTAAATGAAATTGCAAAATATTCATAGATTGAATGAGCCTGTCATGTGTGACAGTGACGAAGATCCTCGTCGTTCCAGGCTCCTGAGAAAGTCGGTCCGCCACTGATGGCGTTTATCACCAATCTCCCGCGAGGACCATTGCAGTCCTCATGCCTCGGTCGATCGGGTTCATTGTTTTGATTTGATGGACCTGCTTCCCTGGGTTGCGTTGTCCGCACAAATCGATCGAGTTTCCTCTCCCTGATCAGTTTTTCAACGAGGTCCTGTAAGTGACGACACTCGTTCGTATCGTGCCCGTAGCTTTCATGGAACCTGCGAAACTTTCCTGTTTGGATTTGTCTCTCTGACGACGGTCTCGGAGCAGGTTTTTCATATTGAATTGTACTACGGGTTTGTAAATACAAGTCCTCCAATGAAGTATTCAAAGGAGTATAACTGTCGAACTTCGGATTTTTGCATTGCGGACCGCTATTTTGATCTTGTTTTTTAATTTGATTCACGCTCTCTCTTCGCCGAGCTTGTTTATTTTTAATGTTCAACTGAACCTTTCCAGAGCTCTTACCGGATTGTTTTATTGCAACATTGCTTTGGGTTCCTCCCGCGTTTGATCCTGCGTCAGTTTGCTTCTTAGACTGTTTCGCGTCTTCCCGTCTCAGGAATTGAGCTGCTTTGGCATGGAAACGGTCCAATGACGCAGGTGGTTTTCCAGCTAGCCAATTGCCGAATTTAGAATCGGGGTCGATCCCCTTAGTTAACGCCATAAGGATGGAGTTATCATTTGGATTACTAATCTCCGCACATGCAGTGTGGAATCTTTCTAAGTAGTGTCTGAGCGTCTCTCCGGGAGCTTGTGTGACACTAGATAGAGTGTTGACATCTTTCGGCCTCGCGACGTGCATGCGGAATTGCTCAACGAATTTTGTGGCCAGCTGGTCGAACGAGGAGACGGATCGAGGAGGCAATCGGGTGAACCACATGGTGGCGATGCCCCCCAGGGATATGGGGAAACTACGACATTTCACAGCGTCGTCGGCTCTGGCAGCCGTCATCGACCATTCATATTTTAGGATATGTTGGTTGGGGTCGGAGTTTCCCTCGTACATGGGTAAAGTTGGCATTCGGAATCGCCGTGGGGGTTCAGCATTAAGAATGTCGTCCGTAAAGGGAGTGTGACTTCGGGAAACTCCCCAATCGTCGTTTGTGAATCCCTGACTCTCACGAATCATCTGACGTATCATAGTTGAAAGATCCGGCATTTGCGCCGGAGTATGGTCACGTTCCATACTTCGAGTTTGAACCGGATATCGTTGACGGTTCAAATCTCGCCTTCTCGGCTCATAGTCCTCTGGGACGTACGGTTCAGGAGTATGACCGCTTTGACGACGGTCCGGGTCCGACTGATCTCGAGCGTCGACCCCTGGTTCAGCTGCAACTCTAGCGGTGCGGTATTCAGCGGCGTGGTGAGGAATGGCACCCCCTCGGGAGGAGGGTCCGGTTTGAAAACTGGCTGACGGACCAACTCTTGTTTGTCCAACGGTCAATATCGGTTGGTTTCCAGCGGATGGCATACGTCCCTCATCTAACCGGGGTCGTGGAAGTCGGTTATGATAATCAGAAGATGAAGAACTTTCGCTAGAAGAGCGGGAAGCACGATCTCTCGTGGATCGTTTTCGTTTCTGGCGATCCAGCTGGTTGATTAGCTCAGCGTTAGCGCGTAGCTGTTCTTCTAGTTGTCGCCGACTCTGGGTCAGCTCTTGAAGTAACAACTGCAATTCTTGTCGGGTAACCGGACCCGACGGTTCTGAGTGCCCAGCGGCATCTTGATTAGGTGGAGGCGGAGGGGCAGGATTCTGTCTATCCTGTCCTTCTTGATTGACGGCGTTCGAGGTGGTTCTTGTGCTAACCATTTTTACAGTTGAGTTCCTTTCCTAGACTTTATGCAAATCTGAATAGAAGGGAAGGAAGTTGGATTTAACAATCTGGATCTCTCTCTTAGATTTATTCAATCCGGTATCGATGACAGATCCAACGAGCAGGAGAAAATCTGGGTTTTCTCAGTGAAAGCACCAAAGTGTTTGTGTCAAAATTTGGCACAACACTCTTCGGGAGTCGTTGAAGAGATAATAGTCAAGAATGCAAGTTCAAAACAGATATTATCTAACAAAAACTCCAATCAACAGTAAAGAAAATGCGTAGACAAGCAATTTATAGTGGTTCGGCGTGTTGCCTACGTCCACTGTGAAGTTTTTTGATGTTTTATTGATTCTCTTTCAATGATTACAAGTTGTTACAGCGATCCACAGCAAGTTACAACTGGAAATTCGAAATCAACAATAGAATTATGATGTAGGATGATGGAGATCTTGATCCGGCAGAGTCTCGGCGTCTCAGAGTCAGAAGATCCCTTTTCTGTTGGCCCTGGGGCTCCATTTATAGGTGTAGGCTGCTGGTATCTTGCTGAAAACTCGGGAGACCACTTCTGGCACGTGAGGGGGCCCACACGTACGGTCTCGGGAAGTTTGGGCCCACTTTGGCATCGGTTCGAACTCCATTCGAACCGATCAAGAATTCATCCAATCGAGGTGAAATTTGGCGAGGACATTCTTCAACATGTATGCTAGCATCTGTGAAAATTTCATGACATTTGGATCAGTAGATTGGGAGATATGATGGTTTCGAAATAGGATTCACGGCACGGCTGTTTGGTTCGAACCCATAGTTTCGAAACGATGGTTTCGAATCCATCATGGCACGCGACTTCGTGGTGACGTGGAGCGCAAGTTTCGAACCGATCCGGACTTCGCTCCGTGTTGACCGCTTCGACTCCGTGTATCTCGGTGATTTCGAACCGATGGAAGACACGTGGGTCGACCCAGTGGGTTCGAACAAGGCAACACAGGATGGTTTCGAAGAAGGCCATTGTGATGGGTTCGAAGCATGGCTCTATGATGGGTTCGAACACGACTTCAGGGATGGGTTCGAACGAAGCTTATGTATGTGTTCGAAGCATGCATGTCCGATGGTTTCGAACTGAGGCAGCCGAGTATGGGTTCGAACCAGCTACTCTCTGATGGGTTCGAGGTTGAGACATCCCGAGGGTTTCGAAGGTGATGGTTTCGAACTTGATGGGTTCGAAGTGATGGTTTCGAACTGGGGCGTGACGATGGATTCGAAGACAACCATCATCATGGGTTCGAAATCAGTGTGTTCCCTCCAAGTTGCCTCGATCATAACTTGAGCATACGAACTCGGATCGACTTGAAATTTGAAATGCTGACTCCTGTGGCCTTTCTTGCAGTGTCCCATCAATTGTAGCTCATTCTGGACTCGGATAAAATTCAGTGATATCCATGGCGAAGGAAAATACGATCAACCTCTAAGGCGAACCGTCCTTCCTTTTCAATCGCTCTTTTGGTATCGCGGCTTTGCCAAAAAGCGGGATAACAGCCGTCATAGCCATAGAACTCATCGAGGCCTTCGTTTTGACTAGTTATGGCTCCCGTAACTCCAAACGAGCCAGAAGCTATTGCCGAAACATCTGTCCGAATAATCGTTATCTACAGGGTGCAACATCCACGGTGCAAGGTGCAACATCCGTCCGAAATGGCGAAACAGTGCCGTACGACTTTTAGAAATGCGTGCATGGATTTGAAACGGAACAGTCCCATGGTGCACCACTCTTCAGCGATGGGAAGTCGAAGACGGGCCACGGTAATCCCGTTTTACCGTAAAAATCCACGTGTCGAAAAAACGAAGGGTAAAAAACTTACGAGACCCGATTGAGATTCGGGTTGTCCTTTTTGGGCGTTAATCTATCCGTTGATGGCTGAAAGCAGTCAAAGCTATAGAACTCATCGAGGCCTTCGTTTTGACAGGTTATGGCTCCCGTCACTAGAAACGAGCTAGAAGTTATGGCGGTCCGAATAATCGATATCTACAGGGTGCAACATCCACGGTGCAAGGTGCAACATCCGTCCGAAATGGCGAAACAGTGCCGTACGACCTTTAGAAATGCGTGCATGGATTTGAAACCGAACAATACCATGGTGCACCACTCTCCAGCAATGGTAAATCGAAGACCAGCCACCGTAATCCCGTTTTACCGTAAAAATCCACGTGTCGAAAAAACGATGGGTAAAAAACTTACGAGTCCCGATTGAGATTCGGGTTGTCCTTTTCGGGCATTAATCTATCCGTTGACGGCTGAAAGCTGTCAAAGCCGTAGAACACATCGAGGCCTTCGTTTTGACAGGTTATGCCTCCCGTAACTCTAAACGAGCCAGAAGTTATGGCCGTCCGAATAATCGATATCTACAGGGTGCAACATCCACGGTGCAAGGTGCAACATCCGTCCGAAATGGCGAAACAGTGCCGTACGAATTTTAGAAATGTGTGCATGGATTTGAAACGGAACAGTACCATGGTGCACCACTCTCCAGCGATGGGAAGTCGAAGACGGGCCACGGTAATCCCGTTTTACCGTAAAAATCCACGTGTCGAAAAAACGAAGGGTAAAAAACTTACGAAACCCGATTTAGAATCGGGTTGTCCGTTTTGGGCATTAATCTATCCGTTGATGGCTCAAAGCTGTCAAAGCCGTAGAACTCATCGAGGCCTTCGTTTTGACAGGTTATGGCTCCCGTAACTCTAAACGAGCCAGAAGTTATGGCCGTCCGAATAATCGATATCTACAGGGTGCAAAATCCACGGCGCAAGGGGCAGCATCCGTCCGAAATGGCGAAACAGTGCCGTATGACTTTCAGAAATGCGTGCATGGATTTGAAATGGAACAGTACCATGGTGCACCACTATCCAGCGATGGGAAGTCGAAGACGGGCCACGGTAATCCCATTTTACCGTAAAAATCCACGTGTCGAAAAAACGAAGGGTAAAAAACTTACGAGACCCGATTAAGATTCAGGTTGTCCTTTTTGGGCATTAATCTATCCGTTGACGGCTCAAAACTGTCAAAGCCGTAGAACTCATTGCGCCCTTCGTTTTAACAGGTTATGGCTCCAGTAACTCTAAACGAGCCAGAAGTTATGCCTGTCCGTATAATCAATATCTACAGGGTGCAACATCCACGGTGCAAGGTGCAACATCCGTCCGAAATGGCGAAACGGTGCCGTACGACCATTAAAAATGCATGTATGGATTTGAAACGGAACAGTACCATGGTGCACCACTCTCCAGCGATGGTAAATCGAAGACCAGCCACAGTAATCCCGTTTTACCATAAAAAACCACGTGTCGAAAAAACGAAGGGTAAAAAACTTACGAGACCCGATTGAGATTCGGGTTGTCCTTTTTGGGCATTAATCTATCCGTTGATGGCTGAAAGCTTTCAAAGCCGTAGAACTCATCGAGGCCTTCGTTTTGACAAGTTATGGATTTTGTAATTCTAAACGAGCCAAAAGTTATGGCCGTCCGAATAATCGATATCTACAGGGTGCAACATCCACGGTGCAAGGTGCAACATCCGTCCGAAATGGCGAAACAGTGCCGTTCGACTTTTAGAAATGCGTGCATGAATTTGAAACGGAACAGTACCATGGTGCACCACTTTCCAGCGATGGGAAGTCGAAGACGGGCCACGGTAATCCCGTTTTACCGTAAAGTCCACGTGTCGAAAAAACGAAGGGTAAAAAACTTACGAGACCCGATTGAGATTCGGGTTGTCCATTTTGGGCATTAATCTATCCGTTGACGGCTCAAAGCTGTCAAAGCCGTAGAACTCATCGAGGCCTTCATTTTGAGAGGTTATGGCTCCCGTAACTCTAAACGAGCCAAAAGTTATGGCCGTCCGAATAATCGATATCTACAGAGTGCAACATCCACGGTGCAAGGTGCAACATTCGTCCAAAATGGCGAAACAGTGTCGTACGACGTCTAGAAATGTGTGCATGGATTTGAAACGCAACAGTACCTTGGTGCACCACTCTCCAGCGATGGGAAGTCGAAGACGGGCCACGGTAATCCCGTTTTACCGTAAAAATCCACGTGTCGAAAAAACGAAGGGTAAAAAACTTACGAGACCCGATTGAGATTCGGGTTGTCCTTTTTGGGCATTAATCTATCCGTTGACGGCTGAAAGCTTTCAAAGCTGTAGAACTCATCGAGGCCTTCGTTTTGACAGGTTATGGCTTTTGTAACTCTAAACGAGCCAGAAGTTATGGCCGTCCGAATAATCGATATCTACAGGGTGCAACATCCACGGTGCAAGGTGCAACATCCGTCCGTAATGGCGAAACGGTGTCGTACGACCTTTAGAAATGCATGCATGGATTTGAAATGGAACATTGCCATGGTTCGCCACTCCCCAGCGATGGTAAATCGAAGACCAGCCACCGTAATCCCGTTTTACCGTAAAGTCCATGTGTCGAAAAAACGAAGGGTAAAAAACTTACGAGACCCGATTGAGATTCGGTTTGTCCTTTTTGGGCATTAATCTATCCGTTGACTGGTGAAAGCTGTCAAAGCCGTAGAACTCATTGAGTCCTTCGTTTTGACAGGTTATGGCTCCCGTAACTCTAAACGAGCCAGAAGTTATGGCCGTCCGAATAATCGATATCTACAGGGTGCAGCATCCACGGTGCAAGGTGCAACATCCGTCCGAAATGGCGAAACAGTGCCGTACGACTTTTAGAAATGCGTGCATGGATTTGAAACGGAACAGTACCTTGGTGCACCACTCTCCAGCGATGGGAAGTCGAAGACGGGCCACGGTAATCCCATTTTACCGTAAAAATCCACGTGTCGGAAAAACGAAGGGTAAAAACTTACGAGACCCGATTGAGATTCAGGTTGTCCTTTTTGGGCATTAATCTATCCGTTGACGGCTCAAAGCTGTCAAAGCCGTAGAACTCATCGAGGCCTTCATTTTGACAGGTTATGGCTCCCGTAACTGTAAACGAGCCAGAAGTTATGGCCGTCCGAATAATCGATATCTACAGGGTGCAACATCCACGGTGCAAGGCGCAACATCCGTCCGAAATGGCGAAACAGTGCCGTATGACTTTTACAAATGCGTTCATGGATTTGAAACGGAACAGTACCATGGTGCACCACTCTCCAGCGATGGGAAGTCGAAGACGGGCCACGGTAATCCCGTTTTACCGTAAAGTCCACGTGTCGAAAAAACGAAGGGTAAAAAACTTACGAGACCCGATTGAGATTCCGGTTGTCCTTTTTGTGCATTAATCTATCGGTTGACGGCTCAAAGCTGTCAAAGCCATAGAACTCATCGAGGCCTTCATTTTGACAGGTTATGGCTCCTGTAACTCTAAACGAGCCAGAAGTTATGGCCGTCCGAATAATCGATATCTACAGGGTGCAACATCCACGGTGCAAGGTGCAACATCCGTCCGAAATGGCGAAACAGTGCCGTATGACTTTTAGAAATGCGTGCATGGATTTGAAACGGAACAGTACCTTGGTAAACCACTCTTCAGCGATGGGAAGTCAAAGACGGGCCACGGTAATCCCGTTTTACTGTAAAAATCCACGTGTCGAAAAAACGAAGGGTAAAAAACTTATGAGACCTGATTGAGATTCGGGTTGTCCTTTTTGGGCATTAATCTATCCGTTAACGGGTGAAAGCTTTCAAAGCCGTAGAACTCATCGAGGCCTTCGTTTTGACAGGTTATGGCTTTTGTAACTCTAAACGAGCCAGAAGTTATGGCCGTCCGAATAATCGATATCTACAGGGTGCAACATCCACGATGCAAGGTGCAACATCCGTCCGAAATGGCGAAAATGTGCCGTACGACCTTTAGAAATGCATGCATGGATTTGGAATGGAACAATACCATGGTGCACCACTCTCCAGCGATGGTAAATCGAAGACCAGCCACCGTAATCCTGTTTTACCGTAAAAATCCACGTGTCGAAAAAACGATGGATAAAAAACTTACGAGACCCGATTGAGAATCGGGTAGTCCTTTTTGGGAATTAATCTATCCGTTGACGGCTGAAAGCTGTAAAAGCCGTAGAACTCATCGAGGCCTTCGTTTTGACAGGTTATGGCTCCCGTAACTCTAAACGAGCCAGAAGTTATGGCCGTCCGAATAATCGATATCTACAGGGTGCAACATCCACGGTGCATGGTGCAACATCCGTCCGAAATGGCGAAACAGTGTCGTACGAATTTTAGAAATGCGTGCATGTATTTGAAACGGAACAGTACCATGGTGCACCACTCTCCAGCGATGGGAAGTCGAAGACGGGCCACGGTAATCCCGTTTTACCGTAAAAATCAACGTGTCGAAGAAACGAAGGGTAAAAAACTTACGAGACCCGATTGAGATGCGGGTTGTCCTTTTTGGGCATTAATCTATCCTTTGACGGCTCAAAGCTGTCGAAGTCGTAGAACTCATCGAGGCCTTCATTTTGACAGGTTATGGCTCCTGTAACTCTAAACGATCCAGAAGTTATGGCAGTCCGAATAATCGATATCTACAGGGTGCAACATCCACGGTGCAAGGCGCAACATCCGTCCGCAATGGCGAAACAGTGCCGTATGACTTTTAGAAATGCGTGCATGGATTTGAAATGGAACAGTACCATGGTGCACCACTCTCCAGCGATGGGAAGTCGAAGACGGGCCATGGTAATCCCGTTTTACCGTAAAAATCCACGTGTCGAAAAAACGAAGGGTAAAAAACTTATGAGACCTGATTGAGATTCAGGTTGTCCTTTTTGAGCATTAATCTATCCGTTGACGGCTGAAAGCTTTCAAAGCCGTAGAACTCATCGAGGCCTTCGTTTTGACAGGTTATGGCTTTTGTCACTCTAAACGTGCCAGAAGTTATGGCCGTCCGAATAATCGATATCTACAGGGTGCAACATCCACGGTACAAGGTGCAACATCCGTCCGAAATGGCGAAAATGTGCCGTACGACCTTTAGAAATGCATGCATGGATTTGAACGGAACAGTTCCATGGTGCACCACTCTCCAGCAATGGTAAATCGAAGACTAGCCACCGTAATCCCGTTTTACTGTAAAAATCCACGTGTCGAAAAAACGAAAGTTAAAAAACTTACGAGACCCGATTGAGATTCCGGTTGTCCTTTTTGGGCATTAATCTATCCGTTGAAGGCTGAAAGCTGTCAAAGCCGTAGTACTCATCGAGGCCTTCGTTTTGACAGGTTATGGCTCCCGTAAGTCTAAACGAGCCAGAAGTTATGGCCGTCCGAATAATCGATATCTACAGGGTGCAACATCCACGGTGCAAGGTGCAACATCCGTCCGAAATGGCGAAACAGTGCCGTACGACCTTTAGAAATGCGTGCATGGATTTGAAAGGGAACAGTAGCATGGTGCACCACTCTCCAGCTATGGTAAATCGAAGACCAGCCACCGTAATCCCGTTTTACCGTAAAAATCCACGTGTCGAAAAAATGAAGGGCAAAAAACTTACGAGACCCGATTGAGATTCGGGTTGTCGTTTTTGGGCATTAATCTATCTGTTGACGGATGAAAGCAGTCAAAGCCGTAGAACTCATCGTGGCCTTCGTTTTGACAGGTTATGGCTCCAGTAACTCTAAACGAGCCAGAAGTTATGGCAGTCCGAATAATCGATATCTACAGGGTGCAACATCCACGGTGCAAGGTGCAACATCCGTCCGAAAGTGTGAAACAGTGCCGTACGACTTTTATAAATGCGTGCATGGATTGAAACGGAACAGTACCTTGGTGCACCACTCTTCAGCGATGGGAAGTCGAAGACGGGCCACGGTAATCCCGTTTTACCGTAAAAATCCACGTGTCGAAAAAACGAAGGGTAAAAAACTTACGAGACCCGATTGAGATTCGGGTTGTCCTTTTTGGGCATTAATCTATCCGTTCATGGCTGAAAGCCATCAAAGCCGTAGAACTCATCGAGGCCTTTATTTTGACAGGTTATGGATTTTGTAACTCTAAACGAGCCAGAAGTTTTGGCCGTCCGAATAATCGATATCTACAGGGTGCAACATCCACGGTGCAAGGTGCAACATCCGTCCGAAATGGCGAAACAGTGTCGTATGTTTTTTAGAAATGCATGCGTGGATTTGAAACGGAACAGTACCATGGTGCATCACTCTTCAGCGATGGGAAGTCGAAGACCAGCCACCGTAATCCCGTTTTACCGTAAAAATCCACGTGTCGAAAAAAACGAAGGGTAAAATACTTACGAGACCCGATTGAGATTCGGGTTGTCCTTTTTAGGCATTAATCTATCCGTTGACGGCTGAAAGCGGTCAAAGCCGTTGAACTCATCGAGGCCTTCGTTTTGACAGGTTATGGCTCCCATAACGCAAAACTAGCCAGAAGTAATTGCCGTCCGAATAATCGATATCTACAGGGTGCAACATCCACGGTGCAAGGTGCAACATCCGTCCGAAATGGCGAAACAGTGTCGTACGACCTTTAGAAATGCGTGCATGGATTCGAAATGGAATAGTACCATGGTGCACCACTCTCCAGCGATGGTAAATCGAAGACCAGCCAGCGTAATCCCGTTTTGCCGTAAAAATCCACGTGTCGAAAAAACGAAGGGTAAAAAACTTACGAGACCCGATTGAGATTCGGGTTGTCCTTTTTGGGCATTAATATATCCGTTGAAGGCTGAAATCCGTCAAAGCCGTAGAACTCATTGAGGCCTTCTTTTTGAGAGGTTATGGCTCCCGTGACTCTAAACGAGCTAGAAGTTATGCCCGTCCGAATAATCGATATCTACAGGGTGCAACATCCACGGTGCAAGGTGCAACATCCGTCCGAAATGGCGAACCGGTGCCGTACGACTTTTAGAATTGCGTGCATGGATTTGAAACGGAACAGTACCATGGTGCAGCACTCTTCATGGATGGGAAGTCAAAGACGGGGCACGGTAATCCCGTTTTACCGTAAAAATCCACCTGTCGAAAAAACGAAGGGTAAAAAACTTACGAGAACCGATTGAGATTCGGCTTGTCCTTTTTGGGCATTAATCTATCCGTTGACGGCTGAAAGCTGTCAAAGCCATTGATCTCATCGAGGCCTTCGTTTTGACAGGTTATGGCTCCCGTAACTCTAAACGAGCCAGAAGTTATGGCCGTCCGAATAATCGATATCTACAGGGTGCAACATCACGGCGCAAAGCGCAACATCCGTCCGAAATGGCGAAACAGTGCCGTATGACTTTTAGAAATGCGTGCATGGATTTGAAACGGAACAGTCGCATGGTGCACCACTCTTCAGCGATGGGAAGTCGAAGACCAGCCACCGTAATCCCGTTTTACCGTAAAAATCCACGTGTCGAAAAAACGAAGGGTAAAAAACTTACGAGACCCGATTGAGATTCGGGTTGTCCTTTTTGGTCATTAATCTATCCGTTGACGGCTGAAAGCGGTCAAAGCCGTAGAACTCATCGAGGCCTTCGTTTTGACAGGTTATGGCTCCCGTAACTCTAAGCAAGCCAGAAGTTATGGCCGTCCGAATAATCGATATCTACAGGGTGCAACATCCACGGTGCAAGGTGCATCATCCGTCGGAAATGGAGAAACAGTGCCGTACGACCTTTAGAGATGCGTGCATGGATTTGAAACGGAACAGTCCCATGGTGCACCACTCTCCAGCGAAAGGAAGTCGAAGACGGGCCGCGGTAATCCCGTTTTACCGTAAAAATCCACGTGTCGAAAAAATGAAGGGTAAAAAATTTACGCGACCCGATTGAGATTCGGGTTGTCCTTTTTGGGCATTAATCTATCCGTTTACGGCTAAAAGCTATCAAAGCCGTAGAACTCATCGAGGCCTTGGTTTTGACAGGTTATGGCTCCCGTAACTCTAAACGAGCCAGAAGTTATGGCAGTCCGAATAATCGATATCTACAGGGTGCAACATCCACGGTGCAAGGTGCAACATCCGTCCAAAATGGCGAAATAGTGCCTTACGACTTTTAGAAATGCATGCATGGATTTGAAACGGAATAGTACCATGGTGCACCACTCTCTAGCAGTGGGAAGTCGAAGACGGGCCACGGTAATCCCGTTTTACCGTAAAAATCCACGTGTCGAAAAAACGAAGGGTAAAAAAACTTACGAGACCCGATTGAGATTCGGGTTGTCCTTTTTGGGCATTAATCTATCCGTTGACGGCTGAAAGCTGTTAAAGCCATAGAACTCATCGAGGCCTTCGTTTTGACAGGTTTTGACTCCCGTAACTCTAAACGAGCCAGAAGTTATGGCCGTCCGAATAATCAATATCTACATGGTGCAAAATCCACGGTGCAAGGTGCAACATCCGTCCGTAATGGCGAAACAGTGCCTTATGACTTTTAGAAATGCGTGCATGGATTTGAAACGGAACAGTACCATGGTGCACCACTCTCCAGCGATGGGAAGCCGAAGACGGGCACGGTAATCCCGTTTTACCGTAAAAATCCACGTGTCGAAAAAACGAAGGGTAAAAAAACTTACGAGACCCGATTGAGATTCGGGTTGTCCTTTTTGGGCATTAATCTATCCGTTGATGGCTCAAAGCTGTCAAAGCCATAAAACTCATCGAGCCTTCGTTTTGAATGGTTATGGCTCTCGTAACTCTAAACGAGCCAGAAGTTATGGCCGTCCGAATAATCGATATCTACAGGGTGCAAAATCCACGGTGCAAGGCGCAACATCCGTCCGAAATGGCGAAACAGTGCTGTATGACTTTTAGAAATCTGTGCATGGATTTGAAACGGAACAGTACCGTGGTGCACCACTCTCCAGCGATGGGAAGTCGAAGACAGACCACGGTAATCCCGTTTTACCGTAAAAATCCACATGTCGAAAAAACGAAGGGTAAAAAACTTACGAGACCCGATTGAGATTCAGGTTGTCCTTTTTGGGCATTAATCTATCCGTTGATGACTCAAAGCTGTCAAAGCCATAGAACTCATCGAGGCCTTCGTTTTGACAGGTTATGGCTCCAGTAACTCTAAACGAGCCAGAAGTTATGGCCGTCCGAATAATCGATATCTACAGGGTGCAACATCCACGGTGCAAGGTGCAACATCCGTCCTAAATGGGGAAATAGTGTCGTACGACGTTTAGAAATGCGTGCATGGATTTAAAATGGAACAGTACCTTGGTGCACCACTCTTCGGCGATGGGAAGTCGAAGACAGGCCATGGTAATCCCGTTTTACCGTAAAAATCCACGTGTCGAAAAAACGAAGGGTAAAAAACTTACGAGACCTGATTGAGATTCGGGTTGTCCTTTTCGGGCATTAATCTATCCGTTGACGGCTGAAAGCTTTCAAAGCCGTAGAACTCATCGAGGCCTTCGTTTTGATTGGTTATGGCTCCCGTAACTCTAAACGAGCCAGAAATTATGGCCGTCCGAATAATCGATATCTACAGGGTGCAACATCCACGGTGCAAGGTGCAACATCCGTCCGAAATGGCGAAACAGTGCCGTACGACTTTTAGAAATGCGTGCATGGATTTGAAACGGAACAGTCCCATGGTGCACCACTCTTCAGCGATGGAAAGTCGAAGACCAGCCACCATAATCCCGTTTTACCGTAAAAATCCACGTGTCGAAAAAACGAAGGGTAAAAAACTTACGAGACCCGATTGAGATTCGGGTTGTCCTTTTTGGGCATTAATCTATCCGTTGACGGCTGAAAGCTGTCAAAGCCGTAGAACTCATCGAGGCCTTCGTTTTGACAAGTTATGGCTCCCGTAACTCTAAACGAGCCAGAAGTTATGGCCGTCCGAATAATCGATATCTACAGGGTGCAACATCCACGGTGCAAGGTGCGACATCCGTCCGAAATGGCGAAACGGTGCCGTACGACCTTTAGAAATGCGTGCATGGATTTGAAACGGAACAGTACCGTGGTGCACCACTCTCCAGCGATGGGAAGTCGAAGACGGGCCACCGTAATCCCATTTTACCATAAAAATCCACGTGTCGAAAAAACGAAGGGTAAAAAACTTACGAGACCCGATTGAGATTCGGGTTGTCCTTTGTTATCCCGCTTTTTGGCAAAGCCGTGATACCAAGAGATTGGCCAAAAACAAAGGACAGTTCATCTCGGAGATTGGTTGCACTTCTATTCGCTATGGATGTCGATGAATTTTGTCCGAGTCCAGATTGATCTACAATTGATAGGACATGACCAGAAAGATCGTAGAAGTCCGCGTTTCAAATTTCAAGTCAATCCGAGGTCGTATGCTCAAGTTATGATGGATTCAAGTTGAGAGAAATGAACCTTGCTCGGTTTGAATCCATCACCTCGAATCCATCCGGAACCTTCCCTAGTTCGAACCCAAGAAGCTTAATCGTGCTTCGAATCCATCCTCCCGGAGCCTTACCTCGAATCCGTGCATTACTTCGAACCCATGAACTAAGCCTCGCTTCGACTCCATTGAGCAAGCCTTAGTTCGATTCCATCCAAGTCACCTTACTTCGAATCCGTCAAGAGAATTTCAAGGTCGAATCCATGAGGTAAGAAACTCCTTCGAAACAATCTGGTTGCAGTGCATCAAATCCATCCTGAAACTACACTTCGATTCCATCTCACGGCGTGCCTCGAAACCATTCAGTAGGAAAGCCACGAAGACCATGGATTCGAAGCATGTATTTCTTCGAACCCTATGGATTCGAACCTATGGATTCGAACCATACGGATTCGAACCATATGTATTCGAACGAATCCATAGGATCGAGTCGAAGCAAACAGGGTACACGAAGACGCAATCTTGAATCGATCATATCTCTCAATCCTATGATCCAAATGCCATGAAATTTTCATAGAAGCTTGCATACATGTTGAGGAATGGCCACGCCAAGTTTCATCCTGATTGGACACTTTTTTGATCGATTCGAACCAAGGGTCGAATCGATCCAAAAGCGGGCCCGGATCTCCAGAATTCAGCTATGTGGGCCCCCTGCACGTGTCAGAAGTGGTCTTCCCGAATTTTAGGAGAAATATCAGCCTCCAGCACCTATAAATAGAGCCCCAGGTCATTCAGAAAGGGGAGCGGAGAATTTCTAAAGAAAAAGCACGCCCGGACGCCGCTAGAATCACTTCAGAGCACCGCCGCTAGCTTTGACTTCGAATTTTTGCTTAAGAACTACTGTACTTAGCCATATAAAAGTTTTATTCTCTGAATATCGAGCAATAAAATAACAAAGCTTCATAGTGGACGTAGGAACATCGCCGAACCACTCTAAATTGTTGTCTTCTGTGCAATTTACTTTCTGTTGCTTGGAGTTTTTGTTAGATAATCCTCATTTTAATTTGCCTTCTTCATTTATTATCTCTTCAAAAACTTCCGAAGAGTGTTGTACCCAATTTTGACACAAACACTTTGGTGCTTTCACTGAGAGAAAACCCAGTTTTTTCTCCTGCTCCTTGGATCTATCTTCGATACCGGATTGCATAAATCTAAGAGGGAGATCCAGATTTCATATTCAAACTCCTTCCATTCTACTCAGATTTGTCAAAAGTCTAGGAAAGAATTCAACGTTTCAAAATGGTGAGTACAAGAACCACTTCCAACATTGGTGATCAGGAAGGCCGGGATAGGCGAAACCCCACACAACTACAATCCACTAACCAAGATGCTGTTGGGCATACGGATCAGTCAGGTCCGGTTACGAGGCAAGAGTTCCAAGCACTACTTCAAGAATTAACCCAGAGCAGACAACAGCTAACTGAGCAATTGCGCGCTAATGCTGAGTTGACCAATCAACTAAATCACCAAAAACGAAGAAAATCCAGAAGGGATCAAGCTCCTCATTCTTCCACCGAAAGCTTCGCTTCCTCAGATTACAATACCCGATCTATCCGTCCCAGGCTAGACGGAAATCATACGCAAGCCGCTGACTGTCAACAGGCAGTAACCGTTGGGCAGATAAGGGTTGGCCCTTCCACCAGCTTCCATACCGGACCCTCCTCCCGAGGAGGCACTATTCCTCAGTACACTGCAGATGGTCGAGCTGCTACAACCGCTGCAGTTGACATAGGGGTTGATGCTCGAGATCACTCCAATCAAAATTATCATCAGCAGGGACAGGCTCCAGAGCCATATATCCCAGAAGATATCGAGCCAAGGAGGCGAGATGAGGATCGTCGACAGCGTACGATCCCACCTCGCACTATGGAACCCGACCATACTTTGGCTCACCACCCATAGAATTTTCTAATACCAGACTTCTCAGCCATGGTGCGGCGAATGATTCGCGAGAGTCAAGGCCTAACGAATGACGATTGGGGAATCTCCCGGAGTCATACCCCATTTACTGATGACATATTGTATGCTGAACCTCCTCGCCGATTCAGAAGGCCAACCCTTCCCATGTATGAAGGAAATTCTGACCCGAATCAACATGTTCTGAAATATGAATGGTCAGTGACTGCTGCGAGAGCTGATGACGCAGTAAAATGCCGCAGTTTTCCTATTTCCTTAGGGGGAATTGCGACGATGTGGTTCACCCGATTACCACCCCGATCCATTTATTCATTTGACCAGTTAGCTACTAAATTTGTTGAACAATTTCGCATGCATATTGCCCGACCTAAAGATGTTAATACCCTATCAAGTGTCACTCAAGCTCCCGGAGAAACACTCAGACGATATTTGGAGAGATTCAATGCTGCATGCACAGAGATCACCAACCCTAATGATAATTCCATTCTAATGGCCCTGACTAAAGGAATCGACCCTGATTCTGAATTTGGAAATTAGCTGGCCGGAAAACCTCCCGCATCGTTGGACCGTTTCTATTCCAAAGCTGCTCAATTCTTGAGGCGAGAGGATGCGAAACAGTCTAGGAAGCAGGACGATGCAAGGCCCAGCAGTGAAGGGATTCAGAGTAATGTTGCGATTAAACAGTCCGGAGAAAATTCGGGAAAAGTCGAATTGAATATTCAAAATAAACAGGCCCAGCAATCAAGAAATGGTGATAACCGAAGCAAGAAGCAAAATCAAAGTCGTGGTCCGAGGCGTAGGGCCGCAATGTTTGACAATTATACACCGCTTAACACATCGCTGGAAAATTTATACTTACAGACTTGTAATACTATGCAATACAAGAAGCCTGCTCCGAAGCCTTCATCGGAGAAGCAAATTCAGACAGGGAAGTTCTGTAGGTTTCATGAAAGTTATGGGCATAATACCAATGAGTGTAGACATTTGCAAGACCTCATTGAAAAGTTGATCAGAGAAAGAAAGTTGGACCAGTTTGTTCGGACACCGCAGTCTGGTGGAGCGGGTCCATCTAATCAAAATCGAACACAGAATCAGGAAAGAAACGGTGAACCTGCTCGCACAGGCGGAAGGTTGGTTATCAATACGATAAGCGGTGGTCCTCATCCAACTGACAGAAGTTGGAGAGAAATGGAGTCATATGCTAGATCAATCAGGCATGTAGACTTTGAATGTTGCAGCAATTCGGAAAACGGAACACCGGCTAAGCAACAAAAGATAATGACTGATGAAATAGTGTTTAGAAATCGAGATGCTGATAAAGTCGAAGCTCCCACAATTGACCCATTGGTTATATCCGCTCAAGTTGGTCCTGCTTGGATGAAGAGGATCCTGGTAGACAGCGGAAGTTCTGTAAATATCCTATTTAAAAGAGCATATGATTTAATGAAAATGGAAGCTAAGGACTTAAAGCCTTGTCAATCACGTGTCCATGGCTTCAATGGGAGTGCAACAATACCAACTGGAATAGTCGAATTGCCAGTAGAGTTGGGAGCGGGAGAATGCCGAAGAGTTCGGATATTGCAATTTGTTGTCTTAGATATTCCTTCCCCATACAATGCTTTTTTGGGCCGACCGACCCTTGCCGAATTTAGGGCTGCTATCGCCCCATGGTGTTTAACTCTGAAGTTCCCTACTGACCACAGAATAGGGGTTGTACAAGGAGATCAGGCTGCTGGAAGAGCCTATTATGTTGCTGAGCTGCGGGAGGCGCAGCGGAAAGAGAAAGGAAAAGGCGTAGAGGAATCTCTCTGCGCCCGTTTAACTGACGATTGACAACTAGCGCCTGGGCTCCAGCCTGGGCATCACAACCAATTCCAAAAGGATCTCGATCCGAGGGATAATGATAATAAAGAAAAATCTACAGAAAGTCAGGCTTCTCCGGCCGAGCTGACCATTGATGTCCCGATTGGTGATGATCACGACGACTCGAAATATTGAAGATTGGGTCTCAACTTGACCGAAAGACACAACAGGAATTGGTTGATTTTCTCCGGGCGAATCTTGAAGTGTTCGCCTGGACACACGCTGATATGTGCGGAATCTCGCCTGACATTGCGAGCCACACCTTGAACATTGACCCGCGATATATCCCGGTCAAGCAGAAAAGGCGTAGTATGGATCCAGAGAGATCTGCTGCCCTGAAAGAAGAGGTCGATAAGTTGAAATCAAATGGGTTCATTAGAGACGCTTTATACCCGGAATGGGTGTCCAATCCCGTACTTGTCCTAAAACCAAATGGAAAATGGTGAACTTGTATCGATTACTCTGACCTAAATAAAGCCTGCCCGAAAGACAGCTTTCCACTCCCCCGGATCGATCAACTGGTAGATTCAACCGCTGGACATGAATTGTTATCTTTCATGGATGCTTACTCAGGTTACAATCAGATACCCATACATGTACCGGATCAAGAACACACAAGCTTCGTAACCAACTTGGGGTTGTACTGCTACAAAGTCATGCCTTTTGGATTAAAGAATGCTGGCGCGACCTATCAACGCTTAGTCAACCGAATGTTTGCCAATCAGATTGGAAAGTCTATGGAGGTATATGTAGATGACATGTTGGTGAAGTCACGATACTCTGGTGATCATGTGAGGGACCTGGAATCAATGTTCGACATCCTCCGGAAATACGGAATGAAGCTTAATCCACTCAAGTGTAACTTCGGAGTCGCATCCGGAAAATTTCTTGGGTTCATTGTCAATGCCCGAGGAATAGAGGCCAACCCCGAAAAGATTTGGGCAATCAGAAATCTACAAACTCCGAAAACCATAAAGCAAGTTCAGAGTCTTAACGGAAAAGTGGCAGCACTGAGCAGGTTTATCTCAAAATTGACCGACAAATGCCTTCCATTTTTCGATTTAATTCGAAAGGGAAAACGAAACTTCGAATGGAACACAGACTGCGAGGGCGCATTTCAATCACTAATCCAGCATCTTTCCGTACCACCAATCCTCTCAAAGCCTGTAGATCATGAACAGTTATATCTTTACCTGGCAGTATCAGAGAATGCGATCAGTGCTGCATTGATTCGGGAGGAAGACCGAGTGCAAAAGCCGGTCTACTACGTGAGTAAACGATTAACCTGAGCCGAGAGAAATTATCCAAAGCTTGAAAAATTGGCATATTGCCTAGTCATTGCCTCGAGGAAGCTCCGGCCATATTTCCAGGCTCATCCTATTACTGTGTACACCGATCAGCCGTTACGACAGGCCCTTACGCGGGCTGAGACGTCTGGTAGGTTACTGAAGTGGAACATCGAACTGAGTCAATTCGACATCACTTATACTCCAAGGAGAGCCATTCACGGCCAAGTCCTAGCAGATTTTATAGCCGAATTCACTATTCCTGAAGACTTGCCCGAAACCAGTATATCTCCCGAATGCATCTGGAAGATGTACACCGATGGTGCGTCAAACGATCGGTGTTCAGGAGCTGGGATAGTGCTTGAGACCCCTGAAGGACGATCCATATGTTATGCTTTGAAATTCGAGTTCCGCGCAACCAACAATGAAGCCGAGTACGAAGCTCTACTTACCGGACTAAAACTTGCCCGTGATCTGAAAATCATCACTGTAGAGATCTATTGTGACTCCCAATTGATAGTGTGTCAAGTCCGAGGTGAATACCAAGCCAAAGATCGAAGACTGGCCGCTTATCTAATTCAAGTTCTAGAGATACTTAATCAATTCAATTACTATGCCATTTTCTACATACCCCGAGAGCACAATCAGAAAGCTGATTCATTGGCAAAGTTAGCAAGCACGAGTGAGGCTCAACAGTTGGGGGTTGTTCCGATTGAAACCCTATCATCTCTGAGCATTGATCGAAGGGAGACTGATTTCGCATTTGAAGCAACCTCCACCAAGGAGTCGTGGATGACTCCTTATCAAGATTATATCGAACGTGGTGTATTGCCCGAGCGGCGAAGCGAGAAAAGACAAGTTCTGCGAAAGGCTTCACGATTTGTGATTCAGAATGGAGTCATGTATCGGAGAGGATACTCTGTTCCTCTCCTCCGGTGTATCGCACACGATGAAATTAAACGAGTGTTACACGATGTACACGAAGGAGAATGTGGTGATCACACTGGGGGGCAAGCACTAGCAAAGAAGATACTTCGATATGGGTATTATTGGCCCACCGTTAATCGCGATGCTGCAGATTACGCTAGAAAATGTGACAAATGCCAGAAACATGCTCGAATTTCAAGAGCCCCGCCTACTGAGATAACCCAGATGGTCAGTCCTTGGCCATTTGCGGTGTGGGGAATGGATATCATCGGCACATTGCCTCTGGCCAAAGGTGGTGCGAAGTACGCCATCGTCGCGGTTGATTATTTCACCAAGTGGGCTGAAGCTGAACCCCTTGCGACAATCACTACAAAGAAAGTAATCAACTTTGTAGTGCGTAACATCATCTGCCGTTTCGGTCTCCCACATACTATCATTACCGATAACGAAACTCAATTCGACAGCGCTGAATTCAAAATTTCTGTCAACGATTTCACATCCAGAAGAAATTCTCTGCAGTAGCACACCCACAAGCAAATGGTCAGGTTAAAGCAGTTAATAAAGTTATCAAGTCCATTCTAAAGAAGCGACTGGAAAAAGCTGGGGGCAAATGGGTTGACGAACTCCCTATGGCATTATGGGCCTATCGAACGACCCATAAAACTGCAACCGGTCATACCCCGTTTTCCTTATCTTGTGGTTCTGAAGCCGTTATTCCGGTCGAAATGGAAGTGCATTCCCATCGTGTAACGTATTACGATCCGAAAACAAACGCCATATTACTTGCTGAATCTTTGGATTTACTCGATGAGAAGCGTGAAGAGGCTGATTTGAGGGCTGCCGCATATCGTAATCAAGTCGCCCGACTGTACAACGCCAAGGTCCGTCCGCGAACCTTCGAACTCGGCGATCTCGTACTCAAAAGAGTTTATCCGGTCCCTTCACACATGAAGCCAAATTGGGAAGGACCGTATGTGATTTCACAAAAGCTCGGAGATGGCACGTTCAATTTGTCAACAGTTGACGGTTTTACCTTGTCGAGAGCTTGGAATAGCGAAAGTCTTCGTCGCTACTACATATGAGAAATTTTACCTATTTACTTTCTGTCAATTTACTTCTTTGCATTTTATTCTAGTATTTTGAGACTTGAATTTGTAATAAGGCAACTGACTTTGCCGTATTCTTTCGTTTCAGCAATAAAATGCCATCTCTTCGAGCTAGAGCTGTGATTTACTGAATATGACGCACTATATTACAATGTAAGAAGGGCTAAGTCCCATCACGAGGAGGGACTTATTCAAGTAGGGAGTGATTGTGATGCGACCAGTCACTCACTAAGTGAAACCCGAGCTCGGGGACAGAACACTACATCAACATTCACGGGGATTGACACACGACGATCCCCCCGCCAACTCCAAATTCCCAGAGAGTGAATTGGAGTATAAACTTCAGCTCTCGGTTCCCGGAGCGCAAGTTGGAGTATAAACATAAAACAATTCGTTCCCAGAGTGCGAACGGACTCCAACTTCCCGGAGCGTGAGTTAGAGTATAAACATAAAACAATTCGTTCCCAGAGCGCGAACGGACTCCAACTTCCCGGAGCGCGAGTTGGAGTATAAACATAAAACAATTCGTTCCCGGAGCGCGAACGGACTCCAACTTCCCGAAGCGTGAATTGGAGTATAAACATAAAACAATTTGTTCCCGGAGTGCGAACAAACTCCAACTTCCCGGAGCGTGAATTGGAGTATAAACATAAAACAATTCGTTCCCGGAGTGCGAACGGACTCCAACTTCCCGGAGCGCGAATTGGAGTATAAACATTAAAACAATTCGTTCCCAGAGTGCGGACGAACTCCAACTTCCCAGAGTGTGAATTGGAGTATAAACATCAAATCCATCATTCGCAGAGTGTGAACGAATTCCCAAAAAGCCCAAACAGGTTCCCGGAGCGCGAACCGGAGCATTCGTGCTAACTCCAAGTTCCCAAAGCATGAATTGGAGTATAAACATAAATTACAGGTTCCCGGAGCGTGAACCGGAGGATTCACACTAACTCCAGATTCCCATAGCGTGGAGTGGAGTGTAAACGTCAATTCCAGGTTCCCATAGTGTGAACCATATTGCAAAACGTCGATAACTCTCAAATTCCCATAGTGCGAACCAAGTTATCGACTACAAATTATCCTAAGTCCCCAGAATGTGGAAACATGCTTAAGGTTTGCATTAAACGCACTCAACCACCAAAACACAAATGTTACCCCCTGAGACTAGGGGGGCAAAAAAAAAAGCTAAGTGTTAATCGCTAACCAAAGTGATGTAACGTCCGAAGTTTGGTTATTCATCGATCACAACTCGCAACCAAGATTCTCAAACTCGGCAAATAAAAACAAACTCTACTTGACGGAGAAAACACCACAAGTGCACTAAACTGTTAACTGCAGATTATGTTAAGTCCCCGAAGTGCGGACATGTATACAAGGCTTATAGCATGTGTGGACACAAGCTAATCAATGTAATACTTAAGCAAATAAGAAAAGGGCTGTTTTCTATTTTATTAACAAACGAAAAAAGAGTTTGATTACATGATAAAACCAAAAACAACTCATAAAGTGGATGCCGGATCCACACTCCTACACGGCCAACAAAAAGAGAAGTAAAAAGAAAAAATTTCTGCTTCGCAACTGCATGACAAAACAAGAAGTTCAGTCCTTCTTCTTCCGATGTCTCTTCGTTGGGGTTGAGCTGCTAGACCCGCTACCCGGCTTCTTACGAGATTTCTTGTCCTTCTTTGGAGCATCCTCAGGGTCTGGCATGATATGTACATCTTCCTCAGAACTAGAAGGGATAGAGATCCTTTTTAGAGGGCGAACCGAAGGCGGAGGAGCCGTAGCAGGCGGTGAAGCTTCAACACTAGAAGTTATAACAGTGCTGGTGAGAGAAGTAATGATTGAAGAAGTTAAGCTTGGTGGAGCGACATCGCCTCCAGAACCACCAACTGCCGTAGCCATTTCAGCACTTATCTCAGCAAGAATTTCTTCTTCTCGGATTGATTGATCAGCGCTGGAAACAGGGACGGTCGGTATAAATGAGCTAAAAGAAGAGGTAACACCACCCATTGTAAAGGAAGGGTCAGGGAAAGGTTCACAAGGTTGTTTGAGAAGCTCCTCGATCATCTGAACATCAAACGACATCGAGCTCCCTCCTCCCATCTCGCTGGTAAAAACAGTGGTCGTGATGGCCTCAGTAACAACGGCTCCTAGCGTTGGCTGCGAAACTTGTGGAATTGGAAGTGCTGGCGCATCGCTTTCAGTCACTGATTAAAACAAAAGAGAAATGGTCAAAAGATCGACTACAAGTTCAAAATTCCAGAAACACTTAAAGCAACATTTATAATACCTTCTTTGCTGCGGCTCGTTGGCAGAACAGGTTCAGAAGCGGTAGATGTACCGAGAGACAATTCCGGTCGATCCGGATTATAAGCACGGATAACTTGTGGACCAGCTGTAGTAACGACTCCAGATGGGGTTGGGGCATCAACTGGAACATTCTCACTGTCATGTGCGGCTCCAGAACCTTCACCCGTCCCTACATGATGAAACCCAAGTCTCTCCCTCTCAGCGGAGATCATCGCGTCATGGAGGAGTTTCCTTTCCTCTTCGTTCAATAAGCGAGAATCAAGTTCAAACTCATCTACGGCACCTTCAGGGAGAGACGCTCTTTTATTCGCCACCAGTTTTTTCCAAGCACTGAGCAGGAGCGCAGAATAATCTCCGAGCCACGAGAGATTCCTGTGCTCGAGTACATTGGCATTATAAGTGTCGAGAAGATCGTCAAATTCAGCTTCAACTCTGAAAATCTCCGCTTGAACTCTCCTTTCTACCTCTACTTCCACCGCTCCAACCTTAGCAACCGCTGCGTCTCGCTCGGCTCGAAGAGACACAGCTTGCTCACACGCTTCCTGTGCAGCTGCATTAGCATCATCTTTTTCCTTATTTAAACTGGCGAATTTAGCTTTTAACTCCTCAAGTTCCCTGACCGCCGCATCTCGTTTGGCCTCAACGTTTTTGTATCGATGGCCTAAATCCTCAACTAAAGTACAGTGCGCTTGTTGCATTTTTGCCATCTCAGCCAATGTCTCAACGACCTTCTGTAACGACTCCAGTTCAGCTTTGCGAGAAGACTCCGTTTCAGATTGAAGAACGTCAACAATACGGTTCTTCTGAGCCAAGTCTGCTTCCAAGTTCTCAATAACTTCGGCTCGTTCGAAGGCTACTTTTGAGGCTTTAACAGCTGCCCTGTACCACTCTTTATATTGAGCATAAAAATCCCGAGTATAGCTGAGGGCAGTGTCTACGACCTCTTCGGGAATTCTCTTACGGTTGGGTGGAAAGATATAGGCGTCAAAGCATATCTCTGGAAAGTCTTTTTTCAACTGAGCAATTCTAATAGCCCCTTCACCAGACGGTTCAAGGGGTGCTTCCTCTACGGTTACGGTCGTGGCTGTATCGGTCCTTGAGCGATGTGGACCGGGTTTAGAAATTTGCTGAGATGATTGTTGCCGCGAAGTTTCAACTACAGGTACTTGGCCCCTGGATGACGGAGGAGAACGAGAGGGTGAACGATACCTTCGGTCCCTGTCAGAATGTTCCTGACTGGAGTAGTGTCGGGAATGGTCCCTATCACGGTGCTCCTGCTCATAATACCTCCGCTCACGATCTCGGTCAGAATCCCTGCGACGAGACTCATAGTAGGATGAAGAATGGTGTACTCGCCGAAGTTTGTCAAGTGTAGAAGGACGATTCGACATGATGCCTGTAAAAAAGGAACAATTCGATTAAGTCTCAAGAAAAAACACCGCAATGCGTGTGGAAGTCGTGAAGTGTTGTGAAAAGTGAATAAATGCGCAAACCCCCCGACCAACCAGAAGCGTCGATTACACTAACGGGTAAAGAATCGCTTATGTCAAGCGCTCCCCGGAGCTCTTCCAACCCAGACCCGTGATGGAGAGATACGTAGTCCGGAATGGGAATATCATCCAACCCAGTGAAAAGGTCTCCAGACTGACAAGGAGAAGCACTGGAAACGGTAACCCCAGGTTGGGAACGGGTTACAACTACAGACTTCCGTCTCTTAAGCTTAGGTACAACAGCCTTGCCTTTCTGACCCTCTTCTATTCGGGAAAGGTCGGCTGCTATATCAGTGTCTGTGGGCGTTCTTTCGTCATCGCTCATTTCCCTTATTACAATGCCAGGTTTTCTTTTTGCCACTTTTTTCTTCTTCCTCGAGGCCGATTTCGCCAAACCTTCAATCACAATACTTTGGCCCATCTCAATCAAACCCAGTGTCCTTAAGTTATCATCGGTCAATAGCAAATCTATGTGCCTTAAGTCATGGGGAACCCTTTGCAAGATTTGAACGACACCCCTATAATGCCCACCAGCAGGGCTTGAAATGATGGCTGCAAGAGTAGCAGAATATTAATGTAAAGTAGTAAGAGTGACCACTCAATAACGAATTATGATGCTTACGTCTGGATAACCATCTCCTGGCAAACCCTGGGGGGCAACGAACAAAAAACCACTCGTTCTTGAAATAACTAAGCCTGGTCCAGACCCCAGTCACGACCTGACAGTTCCTGACCGCCTCCAGAAAAGTGAAAGACGGGCTATCACCTCTACTCTTGAAATTGAAGATGTGCCTGATCTCGTTAGGTCTTGGCGGGCGAAAAAGACAATCCATAAATATGACGAAGACGCTGTTTAGTAGTGCATGCCCGTTGGGATGGAGCTGCGAAGGAGCGATTCCTAAGAACGACAACATCTCTCTGATATATTGGTTAAAAGGAGGAAGAGATCCAGCTGCATAGGCATGGCGGTAAAAGGCAGTATATCCCTCAGGAGGGTTGTGTGGTCTATCGCTGGCACTGGGTAATAAGACATCGTCCAGAGATATGTTGTGTTTCGAACATAACAGGCCCAACAGAGACTCTGAGATATTGGATTGAACAGAATCAACCGGATCTTCGATAAATATCGCCTCCGGCAATTCATCCGGAGCCGGGTCCACGACTTCAGGAGGAACGTCCGGAATCTCAAGCATTGGAAAGGGCGAGCTTTGTGCTTCTTGTTGTTGAGAACTTGAAGACTCCATAATTAACTAGCTCACCAGAAAGTGGCGTTAAAAAACGTATAAAAAAAACCCTAGCATTCCCGCGGTGCAAAGTGTATGGATATGATGTGCAATACAAGCGGTAGATAAAATTTTAAGCAGACTTTACAAAAATGAAACGAGGTGTCCGAACTACGAAATTTTGGAATTTGAGAATGAAAACGACCGTCATCGCTGACCGTCACCTTCGCGCCACCCAGAAGCTATTGGCCAATTCAACTAATAAATCAGTTGGATTTTGTTTAAGTCATGGTGCCATCGACGAGCTTCAATGGAGATGTCAAGTTAGATTCGATTGCGCAAGGCCGAAGCTCATCGGGGTCAAGTATGCTAAAGTTCATTAAGCACAACAAAAAGTTCAAACTTGAAGTTGGTCATAGACTCAAAAGTTGGAGCCAATCATAGAGTTAGAAGTTTCATATGTCGAACGTTCGAATCGATCGACTCGAATCGATACGAGTCGAATCGAAGACGTTTGAATCCATGCGCCTCGAAGCCAGGAAGGTCGACTCGATGCAGCTTTAGGGTGGAGAAGGTGCTTCGAATCCATTAGCTTCGCGTAACTTCGAATCGATCAACACTGCACATCTTCGAATCGATCAGGGTATTGTCACTTCGAATCGATCAGCACGGTCCTTCGAATCCATCGGTTCGAAATCTCACAATCTTGATCGATTCGAACTACCTATTCCTACATCGATTCGAAGCCTCACCTTCTTGATCGGTTCGAACTACCTATGCCTTAATCGATGCGAAACAAGGAAGGAGGATGACAACCAACGTTGCCTACACTTCTCCCTGATGACGCTCAGAATCGATACGACTTGAATGGCTTCAATCCCCAGATCCATCGAGTCAGCCCACTTCAGACCTCACTATCACTCATGGGTTTCGAAAGAGAAGATTGAAGTCGATGTCAAATTTTCAGTTTTCATTGTTCTATACTCGGATCGATCACTTGACCTACCTGATTGGATTCGATGGCGGTAAGAAACTTGGAGAAATTGAATCGATTCGTGCAGAATGCAGTTGTATCTGACGTTGGAGCCGATTCGAAGGTAGAACTACAGTAAAAAGTGAAGAGTAAGAAGTAAAAATGAGGACGGCCTTGGATATTTATATGGATTCCACAGAAAACGCGTGGCTTTTCGACTCCCGGTTGTGTTTACCTCCTACCGCCGGTCACTAGCCAAACCCCATCGATTCGAACAAGCACTCGATAACCCATTGCATTCGAATCCATCACAGTGAAAGGCCATAACTTCGAATCCATCACATGACCGAATCCATATTCCACTTCGAACCCGTTACCTTCAGATCCCTTACACGATCGAATCCATCCCAACTTTATCGATGCGAGGCATCATCGATTCAAGGAAGCACTAGGCAAAGGCTGGATTAAAAAGCCGTCGACTCGAAGACGATCGATTCGAACAAACGTGACTTCGAATCCATCAAAGGACGTCGGTGAGAGCGAACGAATCGCTATGATTTGAAAAATTACTTGTCTACCTTGTATACCGATTCAGGAGAGGGTAGATACAAGAGGATAGAAACAATGCTTTGACTTGAATCTAAAATTGATTCAGGAAAGAATCGATACGAAATTCAATAGCGAACAACACCGACATGACTTGTGAACGCGCGACGTTAACAAGGGTCAAACTAGTATATGTGCATACATATCGAACTAACATTTGATTTTAGACATTTGCAGGGATCAAACAGTCATCCTGTTACAACAACAACAGCCAGCGGCTAAGCGCTACTATACAGCAATCAATCATATCAAGGCAAGGTTACAGTAATACAGCGTACGAGTCTCAACAAAAAGAGAGCAATGATTTTTCAGAAAGAAATGGCAACTATTCAAAGCACGTCATGTTCCCACAAGACGTACTTTGGGGGGCAAAATGTTATCCCGCTTTTTGGCAAAGCCGTGATACCAAGAGATTGGCCAAAAACAAAGGACAGTTCGTCTCAGAGATTGGTTGCACTTCTATTCGCTATGGATGTCGATGAATTTTGTCCGAGTCCAGATTGATCTACAATTGATAGGACATGACCAGAAAGATCGTAGAAGTCCGCGTTTCAAATTTCAAGTCAATCCGAGGTCGTATGCTCAAGTTATGATGGATTCAAGTTGAGAGAAATGAACCTTGCTCGGTTCGAATCCATCACCTCGAATCCATCCGGAACCTTCCCTAGTTCGAACCCAAGAAGCTTAACCGTGCTTCGAATCCATCCTCTTGGAGCCTTACCTTGAATCCGTGCATTACTTCGAACCCATGAACTATGCCTCGCTTCGACTCCATTGAGCAAGCCTTAGTTCGACTCCATCCAATTCACCTTACTTCGAATCCATCAAGAGAATCTCAAGGTCGAATCCATGAGGTAAGAAACTCCTTCGAATCCATCTGGTTGCAGTGCATCCAATCCATCCTGAAACTACACTTCGATTCCATCTCACGGCGTGCCTCGAACCATTCAGTAGGAAAGCCACGAAGACCATGGATTCGAAGCATGTATTTCTTCGAACCCTATGGATTCGAACCTATGGATTCGAACCATACGGATTCGAACCATATGGATTCGAACGAATCCATAGGATCGAGTCGAAGCAAACAGGGTACACGAAGACGCAATATTGAATCGATCATATCTCTCAATCCTATGATCCAAATGCCATGAAATTTTCACAGAAGCTTGCATACATGTTGAGGAATGGCCACGCCAAGTTTCATCCCGATTGGACACTTTTTTGATCGATTCGAACCAAGGGTCGAATCGATCCAAAAGCGGGCCCGGATCTCCAGAATTCAGCTATGTGGGCCCCCCGCACGTGTCAGAAGTGGTCTTCCAGAATTTTAGGAGAAATATCAGCCTCCAGCACCTATAAATAGATCCCCTGGCCATTCAGAAAGGGGAGCGGAGAATTTCTAAAGAAAAAGCACGCCCGGACGCCGCTAGAATCACTTCAGAGCACCGCCGCTAGCTTTGACTTCGAATTTTTGCTTAAGAACTGCTGTACTTAGCCATATAAAAGTTGTATTCTCTGAATATCGAGCAATAAAATAACAAAGCTTCATAGTGGACGTAGGCACATCGCTGAACCACTCTAAATTGTTGTCTTCTGTGCAATTTACTTTCTGTTGCTTGGAGTTTTTGTTAGATAATCCTCATTTTAATTTGCCTTCTTCATTTATTATCTCTTCAAAAACTTCCGAAGAGTGTTGTGCCCAATTTTGACACAAACATCCTTTTTGGGCATTAATCTATCCGTTGACGGCTGAAAGCTGTCAAATCCGTAGAACTCATTGAGGCCTTCGTTATGACAGGTTATGGCTCCCGTAACTCTAAATGAGCCAGAAGTTATGGCCGTCCGAATAATCGATATCTACAGGGTGCAACATCCACGGTGCAAGGTGCAACATCCGTCCGAAATGGCGAAACAGTGCCTTACGAATTTTAGAAATGCGTGCATGGATTTGAAACGGAACAGTACCATGGTGCACCAGTCTCCAGCAATGGGAAGTCGAAGACGGGCCACGGTAATCCCGTTTTACCGTAAAAATCCACGTGTCGAAAAAACAAAGGGTAAAAAACTTACGAGACCCGATTGAGATTCAGGCTGTCCTTTTTGGGCATTAATCTATCCGTTGACGGCTCAAAGCTGTCAAAGCCGTAGAACTCATTGAGGCCTTCATTTTGATAGGTTATGGCTCCCATAACTCTAAACGAGCCAGAAGTTATGGCCGTCCGAATAATCGATATCTACAGGGTGCGACATCCACGGTGCAAGGTGCAACATCCGTCCGAAATGGCGAAACAGTGCAACGACCTTTAGAAATGCTTGCATAGATTTGAAACGGAACAGTACCATGGTGCACCACTCTCCAGCGATGGGAAGTCGAAGACGGGCCACGGTAATCCCGTTTTACCGTAAAAATCCACGTGTCGAAAAAACGAAGGGTAAAAAACTTACGAGACCCGATTGAGATTGGGGTTGTCCTTTTTGGGCATTAATCTATCCGTTGACGGCTCAAAGCTGTCAAAGCCGTAGAACTCATCAAGGCCTTCGTTTTGACAGGTTATGGCTCTCGTAACTCTAAAAGAGCCAGAAGTTATTGCCGTCTGAATAACCGATATCTACAGGGTGCAACATCCACGGTGCAAGGCGCAACATCCGTCCAAAATGGCGAAACAGTGCCGCATGACTTTTAGAAATGCGTGCATGGATTTGAAACGGAACAGTACCGTGGTGCACCACTCTCCAGCGATGGGAAGTCGAAGACGGACCACGGTAATCCCGTTTTACCGTAAAAATCCACGTGTCGAAAAAACGAAGGGTAAAAAACTTACGAGACCCGATTGAGATTCGGGTTGTCCTTTTTGGACATTAATCTATCCGTTGATGGCTCAAAGCTGTCAAAGCCGTAGAACTCATCGAGGCCTTCATTTTGACAGGTTATGGCTCCAGTGACTCTAAACGAGCCGGATGTTATGGCCGTCCGAATAGTCGATATCTACAGGGTGCAACATCCACGGTGCAAGGTGCAACATCCGTCCGAAATGGCGAAACAGTGCCGTACGACGCTTAGAAATGCGTGCATGGATTTGAAATGGTATAGTACCTTGGTGCACCACTCTTCAGCGATGGGAAGTCAAAGACGGGCCACGGTAATACCGTTTTACCGTAAAAATCCACGTGTCGAAAAAACGAAGGGTAAAAAACTTACGAGACTTGATTGAAATTCGGTTTGTCCTTTTTGGGCATTAATCTATCCGTTGACGGCTGAATGCTTTCAAACCCGTAGAACTCATCGAGGCCTTCGTTTTGACAGGTTATGGCTCCCGTAACTCTAAACGAGCCAGAAGTTATGGCCGTCCGAATAATCGATATCTACAGGGTGCAACATCCACGGTGCAAGGTGCAACATCCGTCCGAAATGGCGAAACAGTGCCATAAGACTTTTAGAAATGTGTGCATGGATTTGAAACGGAGCAGTTCCATGGTGCACCACTCTTCAGCGATGGGAAGTCGAAGACCAGCCACCGTAATCTCGTTTTACCGTAAAAATCCACGTGTCGAAAAAACGAAGGGTAAAAAACTTACGAGACCCGATTTAGATTCGGGTTGTCCTTTTTGGGAATTAATCTATCCGTTGATGGCTGAAAGCTGTCAAAGCCGTAGAACTCATCGAGGCCTTCGTTTTGACAGGTTATGGCTCCCGTAACTCTAAACGAGCCAGAAGTTATCGCCGTCCGAATAATCGATATCTACAGGGTGCAACATCCACGGTGCAAGGTGCAACATCCGTCCGAAATGGCGAAACAGTGCCGTACGACCTTTAGAAATGCGTGCATAGATTTGAAACGGAACAGTACCATGGTGCACCACTCTCCAGCGATGGGAAGTCGAAGACGGGCCACGGTAATCCCGTTTTACCGTAAAAATCCACGTGTCGAAAAAACGAAGGGTAAAAAACTTACGAGACGCGATTGAGATTCGGGTTGTCCTTTTTGGGCATTAATCTATCCGTTGACGGCTCAAAGCTGTCAAAGCCGTAGAACTCATCGAGGCCTTCCTTTTGACAGGTTATGGCTCTCGTAACTCTAAACGAGCCAGAAGTTATGGCCGTCCGAATAATCGATATCTACAGGGTGCAACATCCACGGTGCAAGGCGCAACATCCGTCCAAAATGGCGAAACAGTGCCGTATAACTTTTAGAAATGCGTGCATGGATTTGAAACGGAACAGTACCGTGGTGCACCACTCTCCAGCGATGGAAAGTCGAAGACGGACCACGGTAATCCCGTTTTACCGTAAAAATCCACGTGTCAAAAAAACGAAGGGTAAAAAACTTACGAGACCCGATTGAGATTCGGGTTGTCCTTTTTGGGCATTAATCTATCCGTTGATGGCTCAAAGCTGTCAAGGCCGTAGAACTCATCGAGGCCTTCGTTTTGACAGGTTATGGCTCCAGTAACTCTAAACGAGCCGGAAGTTATGGCCGTCCGAATAATCGATATCTACAGGGTGCAACATCCACGGTGCAAGGTGAAACATCCGTCCGAAATGGCGAAACAGTGCCGTACGACGTTTAGAAATGCGTGTGTTATCCCATTTTTGGTCAAAACTGGGATATCAACAAATGAACGAGGAATGATGGATATCAAGATTGGAGATCAGTTGGAATCAAGGCTACGACCGATGTCGTCAAAATTTGGTTGAACTCCGATCGGGACGAAATTGATTGGGGATGATGATAAGGATTAGGGAAGGCTATGTTTCAAATTTCAGGATAATCGGAGTTCATATGGAGGGGTTATGATCGATTCAAGGAAGGAGAGGCATGCTGTTCGAATCCATCAGGTTCGAACCCATCAGGTTCGAATCGATTGAAGGCACGGCGTGCATGGATGGTTCGAATCCAACAAAGGTAGCGGTCACTTCGAATCGATACACTACGTATCGATCAATATGGATTCGGCTTTGAAGGGTTCGCATTGGATGTTGGTTCGACTCGATGGACTTCGAATCAATCGAGCTACTGTCTCTAACATGGTTGCTTCGTATCGATACGAAGAGGGCGTTCGAGAAGGGTACGCAGTGACTCGAAGAAATGGATTCGAAGAAGAAGGATTCGAAGGAGATGGATTCGAAGGAAGGACAGAAGTGCAGGGATACGAAGGACTCGGGGAGGACATTCGAATCGATCGTATTCGAACCGATCTTGTTCGAACCGATCGATTCGAGGGAAATAATCAGGGCAGCTCAAACAAGTGGATACGAGCATGACTGTAAAGTTGTGGATAAGGACGAAGCATGGAAAATGGATACGAACGCGTCTTCAGGGAGGGAAGCGCTCAACTCGGCGACAAAGATGGATCAACCCGAAGCATGCGCGCCACGTCGACCTACTAGCACGTGCTTGGATCGATTCGAATCAATCGATTCGTAGTGATCTGTTCGAACGAAGCGAAGTCCAGGAAACCCCAAATTCGAATCGATCATATCTTTCAAACCGTTAATCCAAATGCAATGAAATTTTTACAGGAGTTTGCTTACATGTTGAAGAATGTTCTCACCAATTTTCAGCTCAATTGGACAATTTCTAGATCGATTCGAATGGAGTTCGAATCGATCCCAGTGTGGGCCCGGATCTCCAGGTTTCAGCCGTGTGGGCCCTCTCATGTGCCTGAGGTGGTCTACCTTGTTTCTAGGAGAAATATCAGCCTTCGACGCCTATAAATAGAGCCCCTGGTCATTCAGAAAAGAGGTCGGAAATTCTAGAGAGTGAAAGGACGCTTGGATGCTGCCAGAATCATTCCATATCATCATTGCTGCTATTTATTTCAAGTTTTGGACATTGTAACTGTTGTAATCATCAAGGATAATCAATAAAAGGATAAAAGCTTTGGAGTGGACGTAGGCCGGAGATAGCCGAACCACTATAAAACTTGTGTCTCTGTTCTTTACTTTGGGATTATTGTTCAATATTTGCTGAGATCTGTTATTTGTGTTTGAATATTGTTGGTTTGTATTCATACACTGGTGCTTTCACGGCATTTGGGGTTTGTGACCAATTTTGGCACAAACACTTTGGTGCTTTCATTGAGAAAGACTAGCACCCGCTACGTCGGATTGAAGTTCAGATTTGAAAAGCTCGAAAGATCCAGATTCAAAAACAATGACTCGACAAACAAGACAGAGAGCTGATAGAAGCCAACAAGGAGGAAGTCAAGAGGCATCCTCCGGAGCTGGGGAAGGACAAGCTTCTACCTACATAACTAGAGACGAAATGGAGGCTATGGCAAATTCATTACAAGAAAGGTTGCTAAAGAATCAACATGATATGATGCAGACTTTCTTTGAACAGATAAGAGCTACAGGGATGCAAAACTTAGGACCAGCCACAGCAGCTGTTAATGTGGAACAAAGAGCTAGAGCCATGGAATCCAATGAAGGACAGAACTCTGAATTGGAAGGCAATCGACAAGGGCTTGGGGGCAGGCCCACAGGATCCAATGCAGGAGGACCTTTGGAAGGAGTTCAACAGGTTAGGGCTGACGTCGTGGCTAATGAGCCACACGAGGAATATGTACCAGAGTTCCCTCAAGGACATGGGGGGCAACCTTTGGCGACAACGCTGGATTAGTGGAAATTATTAGGAGAACGATGCGTAGAGGCTTGGCCAACAAAGACTTGGAAGGAATAAACAAGAGTCCGTTTACTCAAGAGATCAAGGCAGCTCAGAATCCACCCAAATTCAAGCTGCCTAGCGTGGACTCGTATGATGGCGAGACAGACCCAACTGATCATTTAATGAGGTACACCAGACACATGGAGGTACTGGGGGCTTCGGAAGAGGTGATGTCCCGATGCTTCCCTTTATACTTGAAAAATCAGGCTGCAATGTGGTTCAGACAGCAGGGAGAAGGATCTATCAGGACTTGGAGAGAATTGGTGGATAAGTTTTTGGGACAATTTCGGGTTCATATCAAAAGACCGAAGAACGTGATGACATTGACATCAGTAAAACAAAGGACGGACGAATCGCTTAGAGCTTTCCTAACACGATTCAATGCGGCAGTTACTTCAGTAGATCGGCCGGATCCATCAATGGTTCTGATGGCGGCAGTATCAGGAGTCAGAGAGGATTCAGATTTTAAGATATCTCTAGTACGAGACCCCCCTCAGGATATCGAGGAATTCTTTCACGAAGCTGAAAGGTTTCTTCGACAAGAAGATGCAAGTATGGATTTAAAGTTAAAAGAAGTGAATACGGTTAAGGATGAAGGACCATCCAATGGAAGCTCGGGCAAAGACAAAGGAAAAAGGAAATTGGATAATGATTCTGGAAATGCTAGGAAGCGGTGGAAGGATCCGAAGTTTTCCACATACACAGGATTGAACGAGACGGTGGAGCGGATATACATGGATACTCGGAATCGTCTTCCATACCGGAGGCCAGCCAGGAGAGAGCCTTCTGAACGAGAGAGGGCATCAGGGAGACATTGTCTCTTCCATGACTTGGACGGACATGACACCAACAGATGCAGGCACTTGAAGGATATAATCGAGGAGCATGTAAGGAATGGACAGTTACAGCAGTATGTCGGAGCTCGGAATGCAACAATGGAGCAGGAGCAACAACCGACAACCTCTCGCCGTGATGATGGGAGACCGAGGGATGGTGGTCGATTGATCATCCACTAATCAGGATAATATGGAATAAGTAGCGAACTATTAGCAAGCAACCAAGTCGTTTACACATGTACGGGGACGGAGATAGCCCCTAGGCATGCTCTGAATGATGATAAACTGCAACGCTATGGTTTGTGAAATCTATCTTTTGCTTTTGGATTGGACACTACTTTTCTTTTCGGATTTTGGTTTTGGATCTTGGATTGAGCTCCTGGTTTTGCTTGCTTTTTGATTTGAGTTTTTCTTTGGGTGGTCGTTTTTGATTTTGAATGCTGCTTTGGATTTCTGGTTTTCTGGTTTATGATTTGGATTTTTTGGGTTTGGATGTTGGATTGAATTTTGATTGGATTTTCATCTACTTTTTGGTAAACGGTCGTCAGGTACGGACTGTGCCTGGCAAGGGGTGAGTCATTTTGCCCGAACGCGGTAAAGTGACTCATTCAGGTCGTCGAGTATGGACTATGCTCGACAAGGGTCCGGAGAGACCAGGATTCAGCCTAGGACTTTGGCCCTATATCATCAATTGCTATTTTCAGGTCATTGAGTATGGACTATGCTCAGCAAGGGTCCGGAGTGACCAGGATTTGGCTTAGGACTTAAGCCACGGCATTATTCACGCCCAGGGACATTGGGCTACGGTCATCAAGTGTGGATTGCACTTGGCAAGAACTTGGACAGGTTATGAATTTGGATATCTACCTGGAGAGGTTCTGGATTCGGTTATTGGCTATTGTGTAAAGATGGATTCAAACTCGACTACCGAGTTCGAATGGATATGGAATTGGCTAAGGCTTTGGTTATGGGATTTGGAATTGGGCATCGGCTCGAAGCAATCAAGGATGACATACTCTGGCGATATTGCTATGGACTTTGGATACTGGATTCGGGACTATTCAAAACACGTCTTGTTATCACAAGACATGTTTTGGGGGGCAAAGTGTTATCCCATTTTTGGTCAAAACTGGGATATCAACAAATGAACGAGGAATGATGGATATCAGGATTGGAGATCAGTTGGAATCAAGGCTACGATCGATGTCGTCAAAATTTGGTTGAACTCCGATCGGGACGAAATTGATTGGGGATGATGATAAGGATTAGGGAAGGCTATGTTTCAAATTTCAGGATAATCGGAGTTCATATGGAGGAGTTATGATCGATTCAAGGTAGGAGAGGCATGCTGTTCGAATCCATCAGGTTCGAACCCATCAGGTTCGAATCGATCGAAGGCACGGCGTGCATGGATGGTTCGAATCCAACAAAGGTAGCGGTCACTTCGAATCGATACACTTCGTATCGATCAATATGGATTCGGCTTTGAAGGGTTCGCATTGGATGTTGGTTCGACTCGATGGACTTCGAATCGATCGAGCTACTGTCTCTAACATGGTTACTTCGTATCGATACGAAGAGGGCGTTCGAGAAGGGTACGCAGTGACTCGAAGAAATGGATTCGAAGAAGAAGGATTCGAAGGAGATGGATTCGAAGGAAGGACAGAAGTGCAGGGATACGAAGGACTCGGGGAGGACATTCGAATCGATCGTATTCGAACCGATCTTGTTCGAACCGATCGATTCGAGGGAAATAATCAGGGCAGCTCAAACAAGTGGATACGAGCATGACTGTAAAGTTGTGGATAAGGACGAAGCATGGAAAATGGATACGAACGCGTCTTCAGGGAGGGAAGCGCTCAACTCGGCGACAAAGATGGATCAACCCGAAGCATGCGTGCCACGTCGACCTACTAGCACGTGCTTGGATCGATTCGAATCAATCGATTCGAAGTGATCGGTTCGAACAAAACGAAGTCCAGGAAACCCCAAATTCGAATCGATCATATCTTTCAAACCGTTGATCCAAATGCAATGAAATTTTTACAGGAGTTTGCTTACATGTTGAAGAATGTTCTCACCAACTTTCAGCTCAATTGGACAATTTCTAGATCGATTCGAATGGAGTTCGAATCGATCCCAGTGTGGGCCCGGATCTCCAGGTTTCGGCCGTGTGGGCCCTCTCATGTGCCTGAGGCGGTCTACCTTGTTTGTAGGAGAAATATCAGCCTTCGACGCCTATAAATAGAGCCCCTGGTCATTCAGAAAAGAGGTCGGAAATTCTAGAGAGTGAAAGGACGCTTGGATGCTGCCAGAATCATTCCATATCATCATTGCTGCTATTTATTTCAAGTTTTGGACATTGTAACTGCTGTAATCATCTGTAATCATCAAGGATAATCAATAAAAGGATAAAAGCTTTGGAGTGGACGTAGGCCGGAGATAGCCGAACCACTATAAAACTTGTGTCTCTGTTCTTTAGTTTGGGATTATTGTTCAATATTTGCTGAGATCTGTTATTTGTGTTTGAATATTGTTGGTTTGTATTCATACACTGGTGCTTTCATGGCATTTGGGGTTTGTGACCAATTTTGGCAAAAACAGCGTGCATGGATTTGAAATGGAATAGTAACTTGGTGCACCACTCTTCAGCGATGGGAAGTCGAAGACGGGCCACGGTAATGCCGTTTTACCGTAAAAATCCACGTGTCGAAAAAACGAAGGGTAAAAAACTTACGAGACCCGATTGAGATTCGGGTTGTCCTTTTTGGGCATTAATCTATCCGTTGACGGCTGAAAGCTTTCAAAACCGTAGAAATCATCGAGGCCTTCGTTTTGACAGGTTATGGCTCCCGTAACTCTAAACGAGCCAGAAGTTATGGCCGTCCGAATAATCGATATCTACAGGGTGCAACATCCACGGTGCAAGGTGCAACATCTGTCCGAAATGGCGAAACAGTGCCGTATGACTATTAGAAATGCGTGCATGGATTTGAAACGGAACAGTTCCATGGTGCACCACTCTTCAGCGATGGGAAGTCGAAGACCAGCCACCGTAATCTCGTTTTACCGTAAAAATCCACGTGTCGAAAAAACGAAGGGTAAAAAACTTACGAGACCCGATTGAGATTCGGGTTGTCCTTTTTGGGCATTAATCTATCCGTTGACGGCTGAAAGCTGTCAAAGCCGTCGAACTCATCGAGGCCTTCGTTTTGACAGGTTATGGCTCCCGTAACTCTAAACGAGCCAGAAGTTATGGCCGTCCGAATAATCGATATTTACAGGGTGCAACATCCACGGTGCAAGGTGCAACATCCGTCCGAAATGGCGAAACAGTGCCGTACGAATTTTATAAATGCGTGCATGGATTTGAAACGGAAAAGTAACATAGTGCACCACTCTCCAGCGATGGGAAGTCGAAGACGGGCCACGGTAATCCCGTTTTACCGTAAAAATCCACGTGTCGAAAAAACGAAGGGTAAAAAACTTACGAGACCCGATTGAGATTCGGGTTGTCCTTTTTGGGCATTAATCTATACGTTGACGGCTGAAAGCTGTCAAAGCCGTAGAACTCATCGAGGCCTTCGTTTTGACAGATTATGGCTCCCGTAACTCTAAACGAGCCAGAAGTTATGGCCGTCCGAATAATCGATGTCTACAGGGTGCAACATCCACGGTGCAAGGTGCAACATCCGTCCGAAATGGCGAAACAGTGCCGTACGAATTTTAGAAATGCGTGCATGGATTTGAAACGGAACAGTACCATGGTGCACCACTCTCCAGCGATGGGAAGTCGAAGACGGGCCACGGTAATCCCGTTTTACAGTAAAAATCCACGTGTCGAAAAAACGAAGGGTAAAAAACTTACGAGACCCAATTGAGATTCAGGTTGTCCTTTTTGGGCATTAATCTATCCGTTGACAGCTCAAAGCTGTCAAAGCTGTATAACTCATCGAGGCCTTCGTTTTGACAGGTTATGGCTCCCGTAAGTCTAAACGAGCCAGAAGTTATGGCCTTCCGAATAATCGATATCTACAGGGTGCAACATCCACGGTGCAAGGTGCAACATCCGTCCGAAATGGCGAAACAGTGCCGTACGACTTTTAGAAATGCGTGCATGGATTTGAAATGGAACAGTCCCATGGTACACCACTCTTCAGCGATGGGAAGTCGAAGACCAGCCAACGTAATCCCGTTTTGCCGTAAAAATCCACGTGTCGAAAAAACGAAGGGTAAAAAACTTACGAGACCTGATTGAGATTCGGGTTGTCCTTTTTGGGCATTAATCTATCCGTTGACGGCTGAAAGCTGTCAAAGCCGTAGAACACATCGAGGCCTTCGTTTTGACAGGTTATGGCTCCCGTAACTCTAAACGAGCCAGAAGTCATGGCCGTCCGAATAATCGATATCTACAGGGTGCAACATCCACGGTGCATGGTGCAACATCCGTCCGAAATGGCGAAACAGTGCCTTACGACTTTTAGAAATGCGTGCATGGATTTGAAACGGAACAGTACCATGGTGCACCACTCTCCAGCGATGGGAAGTCGAAGACGGGCCACGGTAATCCCGTTTTACCGTAAAAATCCACGTGTCGAAAAAACGAAGGGTAAAAAGCTTACGAGACCCGATTGAGATTCGGGTTGTCCTTTTTGGGTATTAATCTATCCGTTGATGGCTCAAAGCTGTCAAAGCCGTAGAACTCATTGAGGCCTTCATTTTGACAGGTTATGGCTCCCGTAACTCTAAACGAGCCAGAAGTTATGTCCGTCCGAATAATCGATATCTAAAGGGTGCAACATCCACGGTGCAAGGTGCAACATCCGTCCGAAATGGCGAAACAGTGTCGTACGACCTTTAGAAATGCGTGCATGGATTTGAAACGGAACAGTAGCATGGTGCACCACTCTCCAGCGATGGGAAGTCGAAGACGGGCCACGGTAATCCCGTTTTACCGTAAAAATCCACGTGTCGAAAAAACGAAGGGTAAAAAACTTACGAGACCCGATTGAGATTCGGGTTGTCCATTTTGGGCATTAATCTATCCGTTGACGGCTGAAAGCTGTCAAAGCCGTAGAACTCATCGAGGCCTTGGTTGTGACAGGTTATGGTTCCCGTAACTCTAAACGAGCCAGAAGTTATGGCCGTCCGAATAATCGATATCTACAGGGTGCAACATCCACGGTGCAAGGTGCAACATCCGTCCGAAATGGCGAAACAGTGCCTTACGACTTTTAGAAATGCGTGCATGGATTTGAAATGGAATAGTACCGTTGTGCACCACTCTCCAGCAATGGGAAGTCGAAGACGGGCCAAGGTAATCCCGTTTTACCGTAAAAATCCACGTGTCGAAAAACGAAGGGTAAAAAACTTACAAGACCCGATTGAGATTCGGGTTGTCCTTTTTGGGCATTAATCTATCCATTGACGGCTCAAAGCTGTCAATGCCGTAGAACTCATCGAGGCCTTCGTTTTGACAGGTTATGGCTCTCGTAAATCTAAACGAGCCAGAAGTTATGGCCGTCCGAATAATTGATATCTACAGGGTGCAACATCCACGGTGCATGGCGCAACATCCGTCCGAAATGGCGAAACAGTGCCGTATGACTTTTAGAAACGCGTGCATGGATTGGAAACAGAACAGTACCGTGGTGCACCACTCTGCAGTGATGGGAAGTCGAAGACGGACCACAGTAATCCCGTTTTACCGTAAAAATCCACGTGTCAAAAAAACGAAGGGTAAAAAACTTACGAGACCCGATTGAGATTCGGGTTGTCCTTTTTGAGCATTAATCTATCCGTTGACGGCTCAAAGCTGTCAAAGCCGTAGAACTCATGGAGGCCTTCGTTTTGACAGGTTATGCCTCCAGTAACTCTAAACGAGCCAGAAGTTATGGCCGTCCGAATAATCGATATCTACAGGGTGTAACATCCACGGTGCAAGGTGCAACATCCGTCCGAAATGGCGAAACAGTGCCGTACGACGTTTAGAAATGCGTGCATGGATCTGAAATGGAACAGTACCTTGGTTCACCACTCTTCAGCGATGGGAAGTCGAAGACGGGCCACGGTAATCCCGTTTTACCATAAAAATCCACGTGTCGAAAAAACGAAGGGTTAAAACCTTACAAGACCCGATTGAGATTTGGGTTGTCCTTTTTGGGCATTAATCTATCCGTTGACGGCTGAAAGCTATCAAAGCCGTAGAACTCATCGAGGCCTTCATTTTGACTGGTTATGGCTCCCGTAAGTCTAAACGAGCCAGAAGTTATGGCCGTCCGAATAATCGATATCTACAGGGTGCAACATCCACGGTGCAAGGTGCAACATCCGTCCGAAATGGCGAAACAGTGCCGTACGACTTTTAGAAATGCGTGCATGGATTTGAAACGGAACAGTCCCATGGTACACCACTCTTCAGCGATGGGAAGTCGAAGACCAGCCACCGTAATCCCGTTTTACCGTAAAAATCCACGTGTCGAAAAAACGAAGGGTAAAAAACTTACGAGACCCGATTGAGATTCGGGTTGTCCTTTTTGGGCATTAATCTATCCGTTGACGGTTGAAAGCTGTCAAAGCCATAGAACTCATCGAGGCCTTCATTTTGACAGGTTATGGCTCCCGTAACTCTAAACGAGCCAGAAGTTATGACCGTCCGAATAATCGATATCTACAGGGTGCAACATCCACGGTGCAAGGTGCAACATCCGTCCGAAATGGCGAAACAGTGCCGTACGAATTTTAGAAATGCGTGCATGGATTTGAAACGGAACAGTACCATGGTGCACCACTCTCCAGCAATGGAAAGTCGAAGACGGGCCACGGTAATCCCGTTTTACCATAAAAATCCACGTGTCGAAAAAACGAAGGGTAAAAAACTTACGAGACCCGATTGAGATTCGGGTTGTCCTTTTTGGGCATTAATCTATCCGTTGACGGCTCAAAGCTGTCAAAGCCGTAGAACTCATCGAGGCCTCGTTTTGACAGGTTATTGCTCCCGTATCTCTAAACGAGCCAGAAGTTATGACCGTCCGAATAATCGATATCTACAGGGTGCAACATCCACGGTGCAAGGTGCAACATCCGTCCGAAATGGCGAAACAGTGCCGTACGAATTTTAGAAATGCGTGCATGGATTTGAAACGGAACAGTACCATGGTGCACCACTCTCCAGCGATGGGAAGTCGAAGACGGGCCACGGTAATCCCGTTTTACCGTAAAAATCCACGTGTCGAAAAAACGAAGGGTAAAAAACTTACGAGACCCGATTGAGATTCAGGTTGTCCTTTTTGGGCATTAATCTATCCGTTGACAGCTCAAAGCTGTCAAAGCCGTAGAACTCATCGAGTCCTTCGTTTTGACAGGTTACGGCTCCCGTAACTCTAAACGAGGCAGAAGTTATGGCCGTCCGAATAATCGATATCTACAGGATGCAACATCCACGGTGCAAGGTGCAACATCCGTCCGAAAAGGCGAAACGGTGCCGTACGACCTTTAGAAATGCGTGCATGGATTTGAAACGGAACTGTACCGTGGTGCACCACTCTCCAGCGATGGTAAATCGAAGACCAGCCACCGTAATCCCGTTTTACCATAAAAATCCACGTGTCGAAAAAACGAAGGGTAAAAAACTTACGAGACCCGATTGAGATTCGGGTTGTCCTTTTTGGGCATTAATTTATCCGTTGACGGCTGAAAGCTGTCAAAGCCGTAGAACTCATCGAGGCCTTCGTTTTGACAGGTTATGGATCCCGTAACTCTAAACGAGCCAGAAGTTATGGCCGTCCGAATAATCGATATCTATAGGGTGCAACATCCACGGTGAAAGGTGCAACATCCGTCCGAAATGGCGGAACAGTGCCTTACGACTTTTAGAAATGCGTGCATGGATTTGAAACGGAAGAGTACCATGGTGCACCACTCTCCAGCGATGGGAAGTCAAAGACGGGCCACGGTAATCCCGTTTTACCGTAAAAATCCACGTGTCGAAAAAACGAAGGGTAAAAAACTTACGAGACCCGAATGAGATTCGGGTTGTCCTTTTTGGGCATTAATCTATCCGTTGATGGCTGAAGGCTGTCAAAGCCGCAGAACTCATCGAGGCCTTCGTTTTGACAGGTTATGGCTTATGTAACTCTAAACGAGCCAGAAGTTATGGCCGTCCGAATAGTCGATATCTACAGGGTGCAACATCCACGGTGCAAGGTGCAACATCCGTCCGAAATGGCGAAACGGTGCCGTACGACCTTTAGAAATGCGTGCATGGATTTGAAACGGAACAGTACCGTGGTGCACCACTCTCCAACGATGGTAAATCGAAGACCAGCCACCGTAATCCCGTTTTACCGTAAAAATCCATGTGTCGAAAAAACGAAGGGTAAAAAACTTACGAGACCCGATTGAGATTCGGGTTGTCCTTTTTGGTCATTAATCTATCCGTTGACGGCTGAAAGCAGTCAAGCCGTAGAACTCATCGAGGCCTTCGTTTTGACAGGTTATGGCTCCCGTAACTCTAAACGAGCCAGAAGTTATGGCCGTCCGAATAATCGATATCTACAGGGTGCAACATCCACGGTGCAAGGTGCAACATCCGTCCGAAATGGCGAAACAGTTCCTTACGACTTTTAGAAATGCGTGCATGGATTTTAAACGGAACAGTGCCATGGTGCACCACTCTCCAGCACTGGGAAGTCGAAGACGGGCCACGGTAATCCCGTTTTACCGTAAAAATCCACGTGTCGAAAAAACGAAGGGTAAAAAAGTTACGAGACCCGATTGAGATTCGGGTTGTCCTTTTTGGGCATTAATCTATCCGTTGATGGCTCAAAGTTGTCAAAGCTGTAGAACTCATCGAGGCCTTCGTTTTGACAGGGTATGGCTCTCGTAACTCTAAACGAGCCAGAAGTTATGGCCGTCCGAATAATCGATATCTACAGGGTGCAACATCCACGGTGCATGGCGCAACATCCGTCCGAAATGGCGAAACAGTGCCGTATGACTTTTAGAAATGCGTGCATGGATTTGAAACGGAACAGTACCGTGGTGCACCACTCTCCAGCGATGGGAAGTCGAAGACGGACCACGGTAATCCCGTTTTACCGTAAAAATCCACGTGTCGAAAAAACGAAGGGTAAAAAAATTACGAGACCCGATTGAGATTCGGGTTGTCCTTTTTGGGCATTAATCTATCCGTTGACGGCTCAAAGCTGTCAAAGCCGTAGAACTCATCGAGGCCTTCGTTTTGACTGGTTATGGCTCCAGTAACTCTTAAACGAGCCAGAAGTTATGGCCGTCCGAATAATCGATATCTGCAGGGTGCAACATCCACGGTGCAAGGTGCAACATCCGTCCGAAATGGCGAAACAGTGCCGTACGACGTTTAGAAATGCGTGCATCGATTTGAAACGGAACAGTACCTTGGTGCACCACTCTTCAGCGATGGGAAGTCGAAGACGGGCCACGGTAATCCCGTTTTACCGTAAAAATCCACATGTCGAAAAAACGAAGGGTAAAAAACATACGAGACCCGATTGAGATTCGGATTGTCCTTTTTGGGCATTAATCTATCCGTTGACGGCTGAAAGCTTTGAAAGCCGTAGAACTCATCGAGGCCTTCGTTTTGACAGGTTATGGCTCCCGTAACTCTAAACGAGCCAGAAGTTATGGCCGTCCGAATAATCGATATCTACAGGGTGCAACATCCACGGTGCAAGGTGCAACATCCGTCCGAAATGTTGAAACAGTGCCGTACGAATTTTAGAAATGTGTGCATGGATTTGAAACGGAACAGTCCCATGGTGCACCACTCTTCAGCGATGGGAAGTCGAAGACCAGCCACCGTAATCCCGTTTTACCCTAAAAATCCACGTGTCGAAAAAACGAAGGGTAAAAAACTTACGAGACCCGATTGAGATTCGGGTTGTCCTTTTTGGACATTAATCTATCCGTTGACGGCTAAAAGCGGTCAAAGCCGTATAACTCATCGAGGCCTTCGTTTTGACAGGTTATGGCTCTAACTCTAAACGAGCCAGAAGTTATGGCCGTCCGAATAATCGATATCTACAGGGTGCAACATCCACGGTGCAAGGTGCAACATCCGTCCGAAATGGCGAAACAGTGCCGTACGAATTTTAGAAATGCGTGCATGGATTTGAAACGGAACAGTATCATGGTGCACCACTCTCCAGCGATGGGAAGTCGAAGACGAACCCCGGTAATCCCGTTTTACCGTAAAAATCCACGTGTCGAAAAAACGAAGGGTAAAAAACTTACGAGACCCGATTGAGATTCGGGTTGTCCTTTTTGGGCATTAATCTATCCGTTGACGGCTGATAGCTGTCAAATCCGTAGAACTCATCGAGGCCTTCGTTTTGACAGGTTATGGCTCCCGTAACTCTAAACGAGCCAGAAGTTATGGCCGTCCGAATAATCGATATCTACAGGGTGCAACATCCACGGTGCAAGGTGCAACATCCGTCCGAAATGGCGAAACAGTGCCGTACGAATTTTAGAAATGCGTTCATGGATTTGAAACGGAACAGTACCATGGTGCACCACTCTCCAGCGATGGGAAGTCGAAGACGGGCCACAGTAATACCGTTTTACCGTAAAAATCCACGTGTCGAAAAAACAAAGGGTAAAAAACTTACGAGACCCGATTGATATTCGGGTTGTCCTTTTTGGGCATTAATCTATCCGTTGACGGCTCAAAGCTGTCAAAGCCATAGAACTCATCGAGGCCTTCGTTTTGACAGGTTATGGCTCCCGTAACTCTAAACGAGCCAGAAGTTATGGCCGTCCGAATAATCGATATCTACAGGGTGCAACATCCACGGTGCAAGGTGCAACATCCGTCCGAAATGGCGAAACGGTGTCGTACGACCTTTAGAAATGCGTGCAGGGATTTGAAATGGAACAGTACCGTAGTGCACCACTCTTCAGCGATGGTAAATCGAAGACCAGCCACCGTAATCTCGTTTTACCGTAAAAATCCACGTGTCGAAAAAACGAAGGGTAAAAAACTTACGAGACCCGATTGAGATTCGGGTTGTCCTTTTTGGGCATTAATCTATCCGTTGACGGCTGAAAGCTGTCAAAGCCGTAGAACTTATCGTGGCCTTCGTTTTGACAGGATATGGCTCCCGTAAATCTAAACGAGCCAGAAGTTATGGCCGTCCGAATAATCGATATCTACAGGGTGCAACATCCACGCTGCAAGGTGCAACATTCGTCCGAAATGGCGAAACAGTGCCTTACGACTTTTAGAAATGCGTGCATGGATTTGAAACGGAACAGTACCATGGTGCACCACTCTCCAGTGATGGAAAGTCGAAGACGGGCCACGGTAATCCCGTTTTACCGTAAAAATCCACGTGTCGAAAAAACGAAGGGTAAAAAACTTACGAGAACCGATTGAGATTCGGGTTGTCCTTTTTGGGCATTAATCTATCCGTTGACGGCTCAAATCTGTCAAAGCCGTAGAACTCATCGAGGCCTTCGTTTTGACAGGTTATGGCTCTCGTAACTCTAAACGAGCCAGAAGTTATGGCCGTCCGAATAATCGATATCTACAGGGTGCAACATCCACGGTACAAGGCGCAACATCCGTCCGAAATGGCGAAACAGTGCCGTATGACTTTTAGAAATGCGTGCATGGATTTGAAACAGAACAGTACCGTGGTGCACCACTCTCCAGCGATGGGAAGTCGAAGACGGACCACGGTAATCCCGTTTTACCGTAAAAATCCACGTGTCGAAAAAACGAAGGGTAAAAAATTTACGAGACCCGATTGAGATTCGGGTTGTCCTTTTTGGGCATTAATCTATCCGTTGACGGCTCAAAGCTATCAAAGCCGTAGAAATCAATGTGGCCTTCGTTTTGACAGGTTATGGCTGCAGTAACTCTAAACGAGCCAGAAGTTATGGCCGTCCGAATAATCGATATCTACAGGGTGCAACATCCACGGTGCAAGGTGCAACATCCGTCCGAAATGGCGAAACAGTGCCGTATGACGTTTAGAAATGCGTGCATGGATTTGTAATGGAACAGTACCTTGGTGCACCACTCTTCAGCGATGGAAAGTCGAAGACGGGCCACGGTAATCCCGTTTTACCGTAAAAATCCACGTGTCGAAAAAACGAAGGGTAAAAAACTTACGAGACCCGCTTGAGATTCGGGTTATCCTTTTTGGGCATTAATCTATCTGTTGACGGCTGAAAGCTTTCGAAGCCGTAGAACTCATCGAGGCCTTCGTTTTGACAGGTTATGGCTCCCGTAAATCTAAACGAGCTAGAAGTTATGGCCGTCCGAATAATCGATATCTACAGGGTGCAACATCCGTCCGAAATGGCGAAACAATGTCGTACGACTTTTACAAATGCGTGCATGGATTTGAAACGGAATAGTCCCATGGTGCACCACTCTTCAGCGATGGGAAGTCGAAGACCAGCCACCGTAATCCCGTTTTACCGTAAAAATCCACGTGTCGAAAAAACGAAGGGTAAAAAACTTACGAGACCCGATTGAGATTCGGGTTGTCCTTTTTGGGCATTAATCTATCCGTTGACGGCCGAAAGCTGTCAAAGCCGTAGAACTCATCAAGGCCTTCGTTTTGACAGGTTATGGCTCCCGTAACTCTAAACGAGCTAGAAGTTATGGCCGTCCGAATAATCGATACCTACAGGGTGCAACATCCACGGTGCAAGTTGCAACATCCGTCCGAAATGGCGTAACAGTGCCGTACGAATTTTAGAAATGCGTGCATGGATTTGAAACGGAACAGTGCCATGGTGCACCGCTCTCCAGCGATGGGAAGTCGAAGACGGGCCACGGTAATCCCGTTTTACCGTAAAAATCCACGTGTCGAAAAAACGAAGGGTAAAAAACTTACGAGACCCGATTGAGATTCGGGTTGTCCTTTTTGGGCATTAATCTATCCATTGACGGCTGAAAGCTGTCAAAGCCGTATAACTCATCGAGGCCTTCGTTTTGACAGGTTATGGCTCCCGTAACTCTAAACGAGCCAGAAGTTATGGTCGTCCGAATAATCGATATCTACAGGGTGCAACATCCACGGTGCAAGGTGCAACATCCGTCCGAAATGGCGAAACAGTGCCGTACGACTTTTAGAAATGCGTGCATGGATTTGAAACGGAACAGTTCCATGGTGCACCACTCTTCAGCGATGGGAAGTCGAAGACCAGCCACCGTAATCTCGTTTTACCGTAAAAATCCACGTGTCGAAAAAACGAAGGGTAAAAAACTTACGAGACCCGATTGAGATTCGGGTTGTCCTTTTTGGGCATTAATCTATCCGTTGACGGCTGAAAGCTGTCAAAACCGTAGAACTCATCGAGTCCTTCGTTTTGACAGGTTATGGCTCCCGTAACTCTAAATGAGCCAGAAGTTATGGCCGTCCGAATAATCGATATCTACAGGGTGCAACATCCACGGTGCAAGGTGCAACATCCGTCCGAAATGGTGAAACAGTGCTGTACGAATTTTATAAATGCGTGCATGGATTTGAAAAGGAACAGTAACATGGTGCACCACTCTCCAGCGATGGGAAGTCGAAGACGGACCACGGTAATCCCGTTTTACCGTAAAAATCCACGTGTCGAAAAAACGAAGGGTAAAAAACTTACGAGACCCGATTGAGATTCGGGTTGTCCTTTTTGGGCATTAATCTATACGTTGACGGCTTAAAGCTGTCAAAGCCGTAGAACTCATCGAGGCCTTCGTTTTGACAGGTTATGGATCCCGTAACTCTAAACGAGCCAGAAGTTATGGCCGTCCGAATAATCGATATCTACAGGGTGCAACATCCACGGTGCAAGGTGCAACATCCGTCCGAAATGGCGAAACAGTGCCGTACGAATTTTAGAAATGCGTGCATGGATTTGAAACGGAACAGTACCATGGTGCACCACTCTCCAGCGATGGGAAGTCGAAGACGGGCCACGGTAATCCCGTTTTACCGTAAAAATCCACGTGTCGAAAAAACGAAGGGTAAAAAACTTACGAGACCCGTTTGAGATTCAGGTTGTCCTTTTTGGGCATTAATCTATCCGTTGACGGCTCAAAGCTGTCAAAGCCGTATAACTCATCGAGGCCTTCGTTTTGACAGGTTATGGCTCCAGTAAGTCTAAACGAGCCAGAAGTTATGGCCGTCCGAATAATCGATATCTACAGGGTGCAACATCCACGGTGCAAGGTGCAACATCCGTCCGAAATGGCGAAACAGAGCCGTAAGACTTTTAGAAATGCGTGCATGGATTTGAAACGGAACAGTCCCATGGTACACCACTCTTCAGTGATGGGAAGTCGAAGAACAGCCACCGTAATCCCGTTTTACCGTAAAAATCGACGTGTCGAAAAAATGAAGGGTAAAAAACTTACGAGACCCGATTGAGATTCGGGTTGTCCTTTTTGGGCATTAATCTATCCGTTGACGGCTCAAAGCTGTCAAAGCCGTAGAACTCATCGAGGCCTTCGTTTTGACAGGTTATGGCTCCCGTAACTCTAAACGAGCCAGAAGTTATGACCGTCCGAATAATCGATATCTACAGGGTGCAACATCTACGGTGCAAGGTGCAACATCGGTCCGAAATGGCGAAACAGTGTCGTACGAATTTTAGAAATGCGTGCATGGATTTGAAATGGAACAGTACCATGGTGCACCACTCTCCAGCGATGGGAAGTCGAAGACGGGCCACGGTAATCCCGTTTTACCGTAAAAATCCACGTGTCGAAAAAACGAAGGGTAAAAAACTTACGAGACCCGCTTGAGATTCGGGTTGTCCTTTTTGGGCATTAATCTATCTGTTGACGGCTGAAAGCTTTCGAAGCCGTAGAACTCATCGAGGCCTTCGTTTTGACAGGTTATGGCTCCCGTAAATCTAAACGAGCTAGAAGTTATGGCCGTCCGAATAATCGATATCTACAGGGTGCAACATCCGTCCGAAATGGCGAAACAATGTCGTACGACTTTTACAAATGCGTGCATGGATTTGAAACGGAATAGTCCCATGGTGCACCACTCTTCAGCGATGGGAAGTCGAAGACCAGCCACCGTAATCCCGTTTTACCGTAAAAATCCACGTGTCGAAAAAACGAAGGGTAAAAAACTTACGAGACCCGATTGAGATTCGGGTTGTCCTTTTTGGGCATTAATCTATCCGTTGACGGCCGAAAGCTGTCAAAGCCGTAGAACTCATCAAGGCCTTCGTTTTGACAGGTTATGGCTCCCGTAACTCTAAACGAGCTAGAAGTTATGGCCGTCCGAATAATCGATACCTACAGGGTGCAACATCCACGGTGCAAGTTGCAACATCCGTCCGAAATGGCGTAACAGTGCCGTACGAATTTTAGAAATGCGTGCATGGATTTGAAACGGAACAGTGCCATGGTGCACCGCTCTCCAGCGATGGGAAGTCGAAGACGGGCCACGGTAATCCCGTTTTACCGTAAAAATCCACGTGTCGAAAAAACGAAGGGTAAAAAACTTACGAGACCCGACTGAGATTCGGGTTGTCCTTTTTGGGCATTAATCTATCCATTGACGGCTGAAAGCTGTCAAAGCCGTATAACTCATCGAGGCCTTCGTTTTGACAGGTTATGGCTCCCGTAACTCTAAACGAGCCAGAAGTTATGGTCGTCCGAATAATCGATATCTACAGGGTGCAACATCCACGGTGCAAGGTGCAACATCCGTCCGAAATGGCGAAACAGTGCCGTACGACTTTTAGAAATGCGTGCATGGATTTGAAACGGAACAGTTCCATGGTGCACCACTCTTCAGCGATGGGAAGTCGAAGACCAGCCACCGTAATCTCGTTTTACCGTAAAAATCCACGTGTCGAAAAAACGAAGGGTAAAAAACTTACGAGACCCGATTGAGATTCGGGTTGTCCTTTTTGGGCATTAATCTATCCGTTGACGGCTGAAAGCTGTCAAAACCGTAGAACTCATCGAGTCCTTCGTTTTGACAGGTTATGGCTCCCGTAACTCTAAATGAGCCAGAAGTTATGGCCGTCCGAATAATCGATATCTACAGGGTGCAACATCCACGGTGCAAGGTGCAACATCCGTCCGAAATGGTGAAACAGTGCTGTACGAATTTTATAAATGCGTGCATGGATTTGAAAAGGAACAGTAACATGGTGCACCACTCTCCAGCGATGGGAAGTCGAAGACGGACCACGGTAATCCCGTTTTACCGTAAAAATCCACGTGTCGAAAAAACGAAGGGTAAAAAACTTACGAGACCCGATTGAGATTCGGGTTGTCCTTTTTGGGCATTAATCTATACGTTGACGGCTTAAAGCTGTCAAAGCCGTAGAACTCATCGAGGCCTTCGTTTTGACAGGTTATGGATCCCGTAACTCTAAACGAGCCAGAAGTTATGGCCGTCCGAATAATCGATATCTACAGGGTGCAACATCCACGGTGCAAGGTGCAACATCCGTCCGAAATGGCGAAACAGTGCCGTACGAATTTTAGAAATGCGTGCATGGATTTGAAACGGAACAGTACCATGGTGCACCACTCTCCAGCGATGGGAAGTCGAAGACGGGCCACGGTAATCCCGTTTTACCGTAAAAATCCACGTGTCGAAAAAACGAAGGGTAAAAAACTTACGAGACCCGTTTGAGATTCAGGTTGTCCTTTTTGGGCATTAATCTATCCGTTGACGGCTCAAAGCTGTCAAAGCCGTATAACTCATCGAGGCCTTCGTTTTGACAGGTTATGGCTCCAGTAAGTCTAAACGAGCCAGAAGTTATGGCCGTCCGAATAATCGATATCTACAGGGTGCAACATCCACGGTGCAAGGTGCAACATCCGTCCGAAATGGCGAAACAGAGCCGTAAGACTTTTAGAAATGCGTGCATGGATTTGAAACGGAACAGTCCCATGGTACACCACTCTTCAGTGATGGGAAGTCGAAGAACAGCCACCGTAATCCCGTTTTACCGTAAAAATCGACGTGTCGAAAAAATGAAGGGTAAAAAACTTACGAGACCCGATTGAGATTCGGGTTGTCCTTTTTGGGCATTAATCTATCCGTTGACGGCTCAAAGCTGTCAAAGCCGTAGAACTCATCGAGGCCTTCGTTTTGACAGGTTATGGCTCCCGTAACTCTAAACGAGCCAGAAGTTATGACCGTCCGAATAATCGATATCTACAGGGTGCAACATCTACGGTGCAAGGTGCAACATCGGTCCGAAATGGCGAAACAGTGTCGTACGAATTTTAGAAATGCGTGCATGGATTTGAAATGGAACAGTACCATGGTGCACCACTCTCCAGCGATGGGAAGTCGAAGACGGGCCACGGTAATCCCGTTTTACCATAAAAATCCACGTGTCGAAAAAACGAAGGGTAAAAAACTTACGAGACCCGATTGAGATTCGGGTTGTCCTTTTTGGGCATTAATCTATCCGTTGACGGCTCAAAGCTGTCAAAGCCGTAGAACTCATCAAGGCCTTCGTTTTTACAGGTTATGGCTCCCGTAACTCTAAACGAGCCAGAAGTTATGACCGTCCGAATAATCGATATCTACAGGGTGCAACATCCGCGGTGCAAGGTGCAACATCCGTCCGAAATGGCGAAACAGTGCCGTACGAATTTTAGAAATGCGTGCATGGATTTGAAACGGAACAGTACCATGGTGCACCACTCTCCAGCGATGGGAAGTCGAAGACGGGCCACGGTAATCCCGTTTTACCGTAAAAATCCACGTGTCGAAAAAACGAAGGGTAAAAAACTTACGAGACCCGATTGAGATTCGGGTTGTCCTTTTTGGGCATTAATCTATCCGTTGACGGCTCAAAGCAGTCAAACCCGTAGAACTCATCGAGGCCTTCGTTTTGACAGGTTATGGCTCCCGTAACTCTAAACGAGCCAGAAGTTATGGTTGTCCGAATAATCGATATCTACAGGGTGCAACATCCACGGTGCAAGGTGCAACATCCGTCCGAAATGGCGAAATAGTGCCGTACGAATTTTATAAATGCGTGCATGGATTTGAAATGGAACAGTAACATGGTGCACCACTCTCCATCGATGGGAAGTCGAAGACGGGCCACGGTAATCCCGTTTTACCGTAAAAATCCACGTGTCGAAAAAACGAAGGGTAAAAAACTTACGAGACCCGATAGAGATTCGGGTTGTCCTTTTTGGGCATTAATCTATACGTTGACGGCTGAAAGCTGTCAAAGCCGTAGAACTCATCGAGGCCTTCGTTTTGACAGGTTATGGCTCCCGTAACTCTAAACGAGCCAGAAGTTATGGCCGTCCGAATAATCGATATCTATATGGTGCAACATCCACGGTGCAAGGTGCAACATCCGTCCGAAATGGAGGAACAGTGCCTTACGACTTTTAGAAATGCGTGCATGGATTTGAAATGGAATAGTACCATGGTGCACCTCTCTCCAGCGATGGGAAGTTGAAGACGGGCCACGGTAATCCCGTTTTACCGTAAAAAACCACGTGTCGAAAAAACGAAGGGTAAAAAACTTACGAGACCCGAATGAGATTCGGGTTGTCCTTTTTGGGCATTAATCTATCCGTTGACGGCTGAAAGCTGTCAAAGCCGCAGAACTCATCGAGGCCTTCGTTTTGACAGGTTATGGCTTATGTAACTCTAAACGAGCCAGAAGTTATGGCCGTCCGAATAGTCGATATCTACAGGGTGCAACATCCACGGTGCAAGGTGCAACATCCGTCCGAAATGGCGAAACGGTGCCGTACGACCTTTAGAAATGCGTGCATGGATTTGAAACGGAACAGTACCGTGGTGCACCACTCTCCAACGATGGTAAATCGAAGACCAGCCACCGTAATCCCGTTTTACCGTAAAAATCCACGTGTCGAAAAAACGAAGGGTAAAAAACTTACGAGACTCGATTGGGATTCGGGTTGTCCTTTTTGGTCATTAATCTATCCGTGGACGGCTGAAAGCTGTCAAAGCCGTAGAACTCATCGAGGCCTTCGTTTTGACAGGATATGGCTCCCGTAACTCTAAACGAGCCAGAAGTTATGGCCGTCCGAATAATCGATATCTACAGGGTGCAACATCCACGGTGCAAGGTGCAACATTCGTCCGAAATGGCGAAACAGTGCCTTACGACTTTTAGAAATGCGTGCATGGATTTGAAACGGAATAGTGCCATGGTGCACCACTCTCCAGCACTGGGAAGTCGAAGACGGGCCAAGGTAATCCCGTTTTACCGTAAAAATCCACGTGTCGAAAAAACGAAGGGTAAAAAAGTTACGAGACCCGATTGAGATTCAGGTTGTCCTTTTTGGGCATTAATCTATATGTTGATGGCTCAAAGCTTCCAAAGCCGTAGAACTCATCGAGGCCTTCGTTTTGACAGGTTATGGCTCTCGTAACTCTAAACGAGCCAGAAGTTATGGTCGTCCGAATAATCAATATCTACAGGGTGCAACATCCACGGTGCATGGCGCAACATCCGTCCGAAATGGCGAAACAGTGCCGTATGACTTTTAGAAATGCGTGCATGGATTTGAAACGGAACAGTACCGTGGTGCACCACTCTCCAGCGATGGGAAGTCGAAGACGGACCACGGTAATCCCGTTTTACCGTAAAAATCCACGTGTCGAAAAAACGAAGGGTAAAAAAATTACGAGACCCGATTGAGATTCGGGTTGTCCTTTTTGGGCATTAATCTATCCGTTGACGGCTCAAAGCTGTCAAAGCCATAGAACTCATCGAGGCCTTCATTTTGACTGGTTATGGCTCCAGTAACTCTTAAACGAGCCAGAAGTTATGGCCGTCCGAATAATCGATATCTACAGGGTGCAACATCCACGGTGCAAGGTGCAACATCCGTCCGAAATGGCGAAACAGTGTCGTACGACGTTTAGAAATGCGTGCATCGATTTGAAACGGAACAGTACCTTGGTGCACCACTCTTCAGCGATGGGAAGTCGAAGACGGGCCACGGTAATCCCGTTATACCGTAAAAATCCACGTGTCGAAAAAACGAAGGGTAAAAAACTTACGAGACCCGATTGAGATTCGGGTTGTCCTTTTTGGGCATTAATCTATCCGTTGACGGCTGAAAGCTTTCAAAGCCATAGAACTCATCGAGGCCTTCGTTTTGACAGGTTATGGCTCCCGTAACTCTAAACGAGCCAGAAGTTATGGCCGTCCGAATAATCGATATCTACAGGGTGCAACATCCACGGTGCAAGGTGCAACATCCGTCCGAAATGGCGAAACAGTGCCTTACGACTTTTAGAAATGCGTGCATGGATTTGAAACGGAACAGTACCATGGTGCACCACTCTCCAGCGATGGGAAGTTGAAGACGGGCCACGGTAATCCCGTTTTACCGTAAAAATCCACTTGTCGAAAAAACGAAGGGTAAAAAACTTACGAGACCCGATTGAGATTCGGGTTGTCCTTTTTGGGTATTAATCTATCCGTTGATGGCTCAAAGCTATCAAAGCAGTAGAACTCATTGAGGCCTTCATTTTGACAGGTTATGGCTCCCGTAACTCTAAACGAGCCAGAAGTTATGTCCGTCCGAATAATCGATATCTAAAGGGTGCAACATCCACGGTGCAAGGTGCAACATCCGTCCGAAATGGCGAAACAGTGTCGTACGAATTTTAGAAATGCGTGCATGGATTTGAAACGGAACAGTACCATGGTGCACCACTCTCCAGCGATGGGAAGTCGAAGACGGGCTACGGTAATCCCGTTTTACCATAAAAATCCACGTGTCGAAAAAACGAAGGGTAAAAAACTTACGAGACCCGATTGAGATTCGGGTTATCCTTTTTGGGCATTAATCTATCCGTTGACGGCTCAAAGCTGAAGAACTCATCGAGGCCTTCATTTTGACAGGTTATGGCTCCCGTAACTCTAAACGAGCCAGAAGTTATGGCCGTCCGAATAATCGATATCTACAGGGTGCAACATCCACGGTGCAAGGTGCAACATCCGTCCGAAATGGCGAAACAGTGCCGTACGAATTTTAGAAATGCGTGCATGGATTCGAAACGGAACAGTACCATGGTGCACCACTCTCCAGCGATGGGAAGTCGAAGACGGGCCACGGTAATCCCGTTTTACCGTAAAAATCCACGTGTCGAAAAAACGAAGGGTAAAAAACTTACGAGACCCGATTGAGATTCGGGTTGTCCGTTTGGTGCATTAATCTATCCGTTGATGGCTCAAAGCTGTCAAAGCCGTAGAACTCATCGAGGCCTTCGTTTTGACAGGTTATGGCTCCCGTAACTCTAAACGAGCCAGAAGTTATGGCCGTCCGAATAATCGATATCTACAGGGTGCAACATCCACGGTGCAAGGTGCTACATCCGTCCGAAATGGCGAAACAGTGCCGTACGAATTTTATAAATGCGTGCATGGATTTGAAACGGAACAGTAACATGGTGCACCACTCTCCAGCGATGGGAAGTCGAAGACGGGCCACGGTAATCCCGTTTTACCGTAAAAATCCACGTGTCGAAAAAACGAAGGGTAAAAAACTTACGAGACCCGATTCCTTTTTGGGCATTAATCTATACGTTGACGGCTGAAAGCTGTCAAAGCTGTAGAACTCATCGAGGCCTTCGTTTTGACAGGTTATGGCTCCAGTAAGTCTAAACGAGCCAGAAGTTATGGCCGTCCGAATAATCGATATCTACAGGGTGTAACATCCACGGTGCAAGGTGCAACATCCGTCCGAAATGGCGAAACAGTGCCGTACGACGTTTAGAAATGCGTGCATGGATTTGAAACGGAACAGTACCTTGGTTCACCACTCTTCAGCGATGGGAAGTCGAAGACGGGCCACGGTAATCCCGTTTTACCGTAAAAATCCACGTGTCGAAAAAACAAAGGGTTAAAAACTTACGAGACCCGATTGAGATTTGGGTTGTCCTTTTTGGGCATTAATCTATCCATTGACGGCTGAAAGCTTTCAAAGCCGTAGAACTCATCGAGGCCTTCATTTTGACAGGTTATGGCTCCCGTAAGTCTAAAGGAGCCAGAAGTTATGGCCGTCCGAATAATCGATATCTACAGGGTGCAACATCCACGGTGCAAGGTGCAACATCCGTCCGAAATTGCGAAACAGTGCCGTACGAATTTTAGAAATGCGTGCATGGATTTGAAACGGAACAGTACCATGGTGAACCACTCTCCAGCGATGGGAAGTCGAAGACGGGCCACGGTAATCCCGTTTTACCGTAAAAATCTACGTGTCGAAAAAACGAAGGGTAAAAAACTTACGAGACCCGATTGAGATTCGGGTTGTCCTTTTTGGGCATTAATCTATCCGTTGACGGCTCAAAGCTGTCAAAGCCGTAGAACTCATCGAGGCCTTCGTTTTGACAGGTTATGGCTCCCGTAACTCTAAACGAGCCAGAAGTTATGACCGTCTGAATAATCGATATCTACAGGGTGCAACATCCACGGTGCAAGGTGCAACATCCGTCCGAAATGGCGAAACAGTGCCGTACGAATTTTAGAAATGCGTGCATGGATTTGAAACGGAACAGTACCATGGTGCACCACTCTCCAGCGATGGGAAGTCGAAGACGGGCCACGGTAATCCCGTTTTACCGTAAAAATCCACGTGTCGAAAAAACGAAGGGTAAAAAACTTACGAGACCCGATTGAGATTCGGGTTGTCCTTTTTGGGCATTAATCTATACGTTGACGGCTGAAAGCTGTCAAAGCCGTAGAACTCATCGAGGCCTTCGTTTTGACAGGTTATGGCTCCCGTAACTCTAAACGAGCCAGAAGTTATGGCCGTCCGAATAATCGATATCTATAGGGTGCAACATCCACGGTGCAAGGTGCAACATCCGTCCGAAATGGCGGAACAGTGCCTTACGACTTTTAGAAATGCGTGCATGGATTTGAAACGGAACAGTACCATGGTGCACCACTCTCCAGCGATGGGAAGTCGAAGACGGGCCACGGTAATCCCGTTTTACCGTAAAATCCACGTGTCGAAAAAACGAAGGGTAAAAAACTTACGAGACCCGAATGAGATTCGGGTTGTCCTTTTTGGGCATTAATCTATCCGTTGACGGCTCGAAGCTGTCAAAGCCGCAGAACTAATCGAGGCCTTCGTTTTGACAGGTTATGGCTTATGTAACTCTAAACGAGCCAGAAGTTATGGCCGTCCGAATAGTCGATATCTACAGGGTGCAACATCCACGGTGCAAGGTGCAACATCCGTCCGAAATGGCGAAACGGTGCCGTACGACCTTTAGAAATGTGTGCATGGATTTGAAACGGAACAGTACCGTGGTGCACCACTCTCCAACGATGGTAAATCGAAGACCAGCCACCGTAATCCCGTTTTACCGTAAAAATCCACGTGTCGAAAAAACGAAGGGTAAAAAACTTACGAGACCCGATTGAGATTCGGGTTGTCCTTTTTGGTCATTAATCTATCCGTTGACGGCTGAAAGCTGTCAAAGCCGTAGAACTCATCGAGGCCTTCGTTTTGACAGGTTATGGCTCCCGTAACTCTAAACGAGCCAGAAGTTATGGCCGTCCGAATAATCGATATCTACAGGGTGCAACATCCACGGTGCAAGGTGCAACATCCGTCCGAAATGGCGAAACAGTGCCTTACGACTTTTAGAAATGCGTGCATGGATTTGAAACGGAATAGTGCCATGGTGCACCACTCTCCAGCACTGGGAAGTCGAAGACGGGCCACGGTAATCCCGTTTTACCGTAAAAATCCACGTGTCGAAAAAACGAAGGGTAAAAAAGTTACGAGACCCGATTGAGCTTTGGGTTGTCCTTTTTGGGCATTAATCTATCCGTTGATGGCTCAAAGCTGTCAAAACCGTAGAACTCATCGAGGCCTTCGTTTTGACAGGTTATGGCTCTCGTAACTCTAAACGAGCCAGAAGTTATGGCGGTCCGAATAATCGATATCTACAGGGTGCAACATCCACGGTGCATGGCGCAACATCCGTCCGAAATGGCGAAACAGTGCCGTATGACTTTTAGAAATGCGTGCATGGATTTGAAATGGAACAGTACCGTGGTGCACCACTCTCCAGCGATGGGAAGTCGAAGACGGACCACGGTAATCCCGTTTTACCGTAAAAATCCACGTGTCGAAAAAACGTAGGGTAAAAAAGTTACGAGACCCGATTGAGATTCGGGTAGTCCTTTTTGGGCATTAATCTATCCGTTGACGGCTCAAAGCTGTCAAAGCCGTAGAACTCATCGAGGCCTTCGTTTTGACTGGTTATGGCTCCAGTAACTCTTAAACGAGCCAGAAGTAATTGCCGTCCGAATAATCGATATCTACAGGGTGCAACATCCACGGTGCAAGGTGCAACATCCGTCCGAAATGGCGAAACAGTGTCGTACGACGTTTAGAAATGCATGCATCAATTTGAAACGGAACAGTACCTTGGTGCACCACTCTTCAGCGATGGGAAGTCGAAGACGGGCCATGGTAATCCCGTTATACCGTAAAAATCCATGTGTCGAAAAAACGAAGGGTAAAAAACTTACGAGACCCGATTGAGATTCGGGTTGTCCTTTTTGGGCATTAGTCTATCCGTTGACGGCTGAAAGCTTTCAAAGCCATAGAACTCATCGAGGCCTTCGTTTTGACAGGTTATGGCTCCCGTAACTCTAAACGAGCCAGAAGTTATGGTCGTCCGAATAATCGATATCTACAGGGTGCAACATCCACGGTGCAAGGTGCAACATCCGTCCGAAATGGCGAAACAGTGCCGTACGACTTTTAGAAATGTGTGCATGGATTTGAAACGGAACAGTCCCATGGTGCACCACTCTTCAGCGATGGGAAGTCGAAGACCAGCCACCGTAATCCCGTTTTACCGTAAAAATCCACGCGTCGAAAAAACGAAGGGTTAAAAACTTACGAGACCCGATTGAGATTCGAGTTGTCCTTTTTGGACATTAATCTATCCGTTGACGGCTGAAAGCTGTCAAAGCCGTATAACTCATCGAGGCCTTCGTTTTGACAGGTTATGGCTCTAACTCTAAACGAGCCAGAAGTTATGGCCGTCCGAATAATCGATATCTACAGGGTGCAACATCCACGGTGCAAGGTGCAACATCCGTCCGAAATGGCGAAACAGTGCCGTACGAATTTAAGAAATGCGTGCATGGATTTGAAACGGAACAGTACCATGGTGCACCACTCTCCAGCGATGGGAAGTCGAAGACGAGCCACGGTAATCCCGTTTTACCGTAAAAATCCACGTGTCGAAAAAACGAAGGGTAAAAAACTTACGAGACCCGATTGAGATTCGGGTTGTCCTTTTTGGGCATTATTCTTTCCGTTGACGGCTGAAAGCTGTCAAAGCCGTAGAACTCATCGAGGCCTTCGTTTTGACAGGTTATGGCTCCGGTAACTCTAAACGAGCCAGAAGTTATGGCCGTCCGAATAATCGATATCTACAGGGTGCAACATCCACGGTGCAAGGTGCAACATCCGTCCGAAATGGCGAAACAGTGCTATACGAATTTTAGAAATGCGTTCATGGATTTGAAACGGAAAAGTACCATGGTGCACCACTCTCCAGCGATGTGAAGTCGAAGACGGGCCACGGTAATCCCGTTTTACCGTAAAAATCCACGTGTCGAAAAAACAAAGGGCAAAAAACTAACGAGACCCGATTGATATTCGGGTTGTCCTTTTTGGGCATTAATTTATCCGTTGACGGCTCAAAACTGTCAAAGCCGTAGAACTCATCGAGGCCTTCGTTTTGACAGGTTATGGCTCCCGTAACTCTAAACGAGCCAGAAGTTATGGCCGTCCGAATAATCGATATCTACAGGGTGCAACATCCACGGTGCAAGGTGCAACATCCGTCCGAAATGGCGAAACGGTGCCGTACGACCTTTAGAAATGCGTGCAGGGATTTGAAATGGAACAGTACCGTGGTGCACCACTCTCCAGCGATGGTAAATCGAAGACCAGCCACCGTAATCCCGTTTTACCGTAAAAATCCACGTGTCGAAAAAACGAAGGGTAAAAAACTTACGAGACCCGATTGAGATTCGGGTTGTCCTTTTTGGGCATTAATCTATCCGTTGACGGCTGAAAGCTGTCAAAGCCGTAGAACTCATCGAGGCCTTCGTTTTGACAGGATATGGCTCTCGTAACTCTAAACGAGCCAGAAGTTATGGCCGTCCGAATCATCGATATCTACAGGGTGCAACATCCACGCTGCATGGCGCAACATCCGTCCGAAATGGCGAAACAGTGTCGTATGACTTTTAGAAATGCGTGCATGGATTTGAAATGGAACAGTACCGTGGTGCACCACTCTTCAGCGATGGGAAGTCGAAGACGGACCACGGTAATCCCTTTTTACCGTAAAAATCCGCGTGTCGAAAAAACGAAGGGTAAAAAAATTACGAGACCCGATTGAGATTTGGGTTGTCCTTTTTGGGCATTAATCTATCCGTTGACGGCTCAAAGCTGTCAAAGCCGTAGAACTCATCGAGGCCTTCGTTTTGACTGGTTATGGCTCCAGTAACTCTTAAACGAGCCAGAAGTTATGGCCGTCCGAATAATCGATATCTACAGGGTGCAACATCCACGGTGCAAGGTGCAACATCCGTCCGAAATGGCGAAACAGTGCCGTACGACGTTTAGAAATGCGTGCATCGATTTGAAACGGAACAACACCTTGGTGCACCACTCTTCAGTGATGGGAAGTCGAAGACGGGCCACGGTAATCCCGTTATACCGTAAAAATCCGCGTGTCGAAAAAACGAAGAGTAAAAAACTTACGAGACCCGATTGAGATTCGGGTTGTCCTTTTTGGGCATTAATCTATCCGTTGACGGCTGAAAGCTTTCAAAGCCATAGAACTCATCGAGGCCTTCGTTTTGACAGGTTATGGCTCCCGTAACTCTAAACGAGCCAGAAGTTATGGCCGTCCGAATAATCGATATCTACAGGGTGCAACATCCACGGTGCAAGGTGCAACATCCGTCCGAAATGGTGAAACAGTGCCGTACGACTTTTAGAAATGTGTGCATGGATTTGAAATGGAACAGTCCCATGGTGCACCACTCTTCAGCGATGGGAAGTCGAAGACCAGCCACCGTAATCCCGTTTTACCGTAAAAATCTACGCGTCGAAAAAACGAAGGGTAAAAAACTTACGAGACCCGATTGAGATTCGGGTTGTCCTTTTTGGACATTAATCTATCCGTTGACGGCTGAAAGCTGTCAAAGCCGTATAACTCATCGAGGCCTTCGTTTTGACAGGTTATGGCTCTAACTCTAAACGAGCCAGAAGTTATGGCCGTCCGAATAATCGATATCTACAGGGTGCAACATCCACGGTGCAAGGTGCAACATCCGTCCGAAATGGCGAAACAGTGCCGTACGAATTTTAGAAATGCGTGCATGGATTTGAAACGGAACAGTACCATGGTGCACCACTCTCCAGCGATGGGAAGTTGAAGACGAGCCACGGTAATCCCGTTTTACCGTAAAAATCCACGTGTCGAAAAAACGAAGGGTAAAAAACTTACGAGACCCGATTGAGATTCGGGTTGTCCTTTTTGGGCATTAATCTATCCGTTGACGGCCGAAAGCTGTCAAAACCGTAGAACTCATCGAGGCCTTCGTTTTGACAGGTTATGGCTCCCGTAACTCTAAACGAGCCAGAAGTTATGGCCGTCCGAATAATCGATATCTACAGGGTGCAACATCCACGGTGCAAGGTGCAACATCCGTCCGAAATGGCGAAACGGTGCCGTACGTCTTTTAGAAATGCGTGCATGGATTTGAAACGGTACAGTACCATGGTGCACCACTCTCCAGCGATGGTAAATCGAAGACCAGCCACCATAATCCCGTTTTACCGTAAAAATCCACGTGTCGAAAAAACGAAAGGTAAAAAACTTACGAGACCCGATTGAGATTCGGGTTGTCCTTTTTGGGCATTAATCTATCCGTTGACGGCTGAAAGCTGTCAAAGCCGTAGAACTCATCGAGGCCTTCGTTTCGAGAGGATATGGCTCCCGTAACACTAAACGAGCCAGAAGTTATGGCCGTCCGAATCATCGATATCTACAGGGTGCAACATCCACGCTGCAAGGTGCAACATCCGTCCGAAATGTCGAAACAGTGCCGTACGACTTTTAGAAATGCGTGCATGGATTTAAAATGGAACAGTACCTTGGTGCACCACTCTCCAGCGATGGGAAGTCGAGGACGGGCCACGGTAATCCCGTTTTACCGTAAAAATCCACGTGTCGAAAAAACAAAGGGTAAAAAACTTACGAGACCCGATTGAGATTCGGGTTGTCCTTTTTGGGCATTAATCTATCCGTTGACGGCTCAAAGCTGTCAAAGCCGTAGAACTCATCGAGGCCTTCGTTTTGACTGGTTATGGCTCCAGCAACTCATAAACGAATCAGAAGTTATGGCCGTCCGAATAATCGATATCTACAGGGTGCAACATCCACGGTGCAAGGTGCAACATCCGTTCGAAATGGAGAAACAGTGCCGTACGACGTTTAGAAATGCGTGCATCGATTTGAAACGGAACAGTACCTTGGCGCACCACTCTTCAGCGATGGGATGTCGAAGACGGGCCACGGTAATCCCGTTATACCGTAAAAATCCACGTGTCGAAAAAACGAAGGGTAAAAAACTTACGAGACCCGATTGAGATTCGGGTTGTCCTTTTTGGGCATTAATCTATCCGTTGACTGCTGAAAGCTTTCAAAGCCATAGAACTCTTTGAGGCCTTCGTTTTGACAGGTTATGGCTTCCGTAACTCTAAACGAGCTAGAAGTTATGGCCGTCCGAATAATCGATATCTACAGGGTGCAACATCCGCGATGCAAGGTGAAACATTCGTCCGAAATGGCGAAACAGTGTCGTACGACTTTTAGAAATGTGTGCATGGATTTGAAACGGAACAGTCCCATGGTGCACCACTCTTCAGCGATGGGAAGTCGAAGACCAGCCACCGTAATCCCGTTTTACCGTAAAAATCCACGCGTCGAAAAAACGAAGGGTAAAAAACTTACGAGACCCGATTGAGATTCGGGTTGTCCTTTTTGGACATTAATCTATCCGTTGATAGCTGAAAGCTGTCAAAGCCGTATAACTCATCGAGGACTTCGTTTTGACAGGTTATGGCTCTAACTCTAAACGAGCCAGAAGTTATGGCCGTCCGAATAATCGATATCTACAGGGTGCAACATCCACGGTGCAAGGTGCAACATCCGTCCGAAATGGCGAAACAGTGCCGTACGAATTTTAGAAATGCGTGCATGGATTTGAAACGGAACAGTACCATGGTGCACCACTCTCCAGCGATGGGAAGTCGAAGACGAGCCATGGTAATCCCGTTTTACCGTAAAAATCCACGTGTCGAAAAAACGAAGGGTAAAAAACTTACGAGACCCGATTGAGATTCGGGTTGTCCTTTTTGGGCATTAATCTATCCGTTGACGGCTGAAAGCGGTCAAAGCCGTAGAACTCATCGAGGCCTTCGTTTTGACAGGTTATGGCTCCCGTAACTCTAAACGAGCCAGAAGTTATGGCCGTCCGAATAATCGATATCTACAGGGTGCAACATCCACGGTGCAAGGTGCAACATCCGTCCGAAATGGCGAAACAGTGCCATACGAATTTTAGAAATGCGTTCATGGATTTGAAACGGAACAGTACCATGGTGCACCACTCTCCAGCGATGGGAAGTCGAAGATGGGCCACGGTAATCCCGTTTTACCGTAAAAATCCACGTGTCGAAAAAATAAAGGGTAAAAAACTTACGAGACCCGATTGATATTCGGGTTGTCCTTTTTGGGAATTAATCTATCCGTTGACGGCTCAAAGCTGTCAAAGCCGTAGAACTCATCGAGGCCTTCGTTTTGACAGGTTATGGCTCCCGTAACTCTAAACGAGCCAGAAGTTATGGCCGTCCGAATAATCGATATCTACAGGGTGCAACATCCACGGTGCAAGGTGCAACGTCCGTCCGAAATGGCGAAACGGTGCCGTACGACCTTTAGAAATGCGTTCAGGGATTTGAAATAGAACAGTACCGTGGTGCACCACTCTCCAGCGATGGTAAATCGAAGACCAGCCACCGTAATCCCGTTTTACCGTAAAAATCCACGTGTCGAAAAAACGAAGGGTAAAAAAATTACGAGACCCGATTGAGATTCGGGTTTTCCTTTTTGGGCATTAATCTATCCGTTGACGGCTCAAAGCTGTCAAAGCCGTAGAACTCATCGAGGCCTTCGTTTTGACTGGTTATGGCTCCAGTAACTCTTAAACGAGCCAGAAGTTATGGCCGTCCGAATAATCGATATCTACAGGGTGCAACATCCATGGTGCAAGGTGCAACATCCGTCCGAAATGGCGAAACAATGCCGTACGACGTTTAGAAATGCGTGCATCGATTTGAAACGGAACAGTACCTTGGTGCACCACTCTTCAGCGATGGGAAGTCGAAGACGGGCCACGGTAATCCCGTTATACCGTAAAAATCCACGTGTCGAAAAAACGAAGGGTAAAAAACTTACGAGACCCGATTGAGATTCGGGTTGTCCTTTTTGGGCATTAATCTATCCGTTGACGGCTGAAAGCTTCCAAAGCCATAGAACTCATCGAGGCCTTCGTTTTGACAGGTTATGGCTCCCGTAACTCTAAACGAGCCAGAAGTTATGGCCGTCCGAATAATCGATATCTACAGGGTGCAACATCCACGGTGCAAGGTGCAACATCCGTCCGAAATGGCGAAACAGTGTCGTACGACTTTTAGAAATGTGTGCATGGATTTGAAACGGAACAGTCCCATGGTGCACCACTCTTCAGCGATGGGAAGTCGAAGACCAGCCACCGTAATCCCGTTTTACCGTAAAAATCCACGCGTCGAAAAAACGAAGGGTAAAAAACTTACGAGACCCGATTGAGATTCGGGTTGTCCTTTTTGGACATTAATCTATCCGTTGACGGCTGAAAGCTGTCAAAGCCGTATAGCTCATCGAGGCCTTCGTTTTGACAGGTTATGGCTCTAACTCTAAACGAGCCAGAACTTATGGCCGTCCGAATAATCGATATCTACAGGGTGCAACATCCACGGTGCAAGGTGCAACATCCGTCCGAAATGGTGAAACAGTGCCGTACGAATTTTAGAAATGGGTGCATGGATTTGAAACGGAACAGTACCATGGTGCACCACTCTCCAGCGATGGGAAGTCGAAGACGAGCCACGGTAATCCCGTTTTACCGTAAAAATCCACGTGTCGAAAAAACGAAGGGTAAAAAACTTACGAGACCCGATTGAGATTCGGGTTGTCCTTTTTGGGCATTAATCTATCCGTTGACGGCCGAAAGCTGTCAAAACCGTAGAACTCATCGAGGCCTTCGTTTTGATAGGTTATGGCTCCCGTAACTCTAAACGAGCCAGAAGTTATGGCCGTCCGAATAATCGATATCTACAGGGTGCAACATCCACGGTGCAAGGTGCAACATCCGTCCGAAATGGCGAAACAGTGCCATACGAATTTTAGAAATGCGTTCATGGATTTGAAACGGAACAGTACCATGGTGCACCACTCTCCAGCGATGGGAAGTCGAAGACGGGCCAAGGTAATCCCGTTTTACCGTAAAAATCCACGTGTCGAAAAAACAAAGGGTAAAAAACTTACAAGACCCGATTGATATTCGGGTTGTCCTTTTTGGGCATTAATCTATCCATTGACGGCTCGAAGCTGTCAATGCCGTAGAACTCATTGAGGGCTTCGTTTTGACAGGTTATGGCTCCCGTAACTCTAAACGAGCTAGAAGTTATGGCCCTCCGAATAATCGATATCTACAGGGTGCAACATCCACGGTGCAAGGTGCAACATCCGTCCGAAATTGCGAAACGGTGCCGTACGACCTTTAGAAATGCGTGCGGGGATTTGAAATGGAACAGTACCGTGGTGCACCACTCTCCAGCGATGGTAAATCGAAGACCAGCCACCGTAATCCCGTTTTACCGTAAAAATCCACGTGTCGAAAAAACGAAGGGTAAAAAACTTACGAGACCCGATTGAGATTTGGGTTGTCCTTTTTGGGCACTAATCTATCCGTTGACGGCTGAAAGCTGTCAAAGCCGTAGAACTCATCGAGGCCTTCGTTTTGACAGGATATGGCTCCCGTAACTCTAAACGAGCCAGAAGTTATGGCCGTCCGAATAATCGATATCTACAGGGTGCAACATCCACGCTGCAAGGTGCAACATCCGTCCGAAATGGCGAAACAGTGCCTTACGACTTTTAGAAATGCGTGCATGGATTTGAAACGGAACAGTACCATGGTGCACCACTCTCCAGCGATGGAAAGTCGAAGACGGGCCACGGTAATCCCGTTTTACCGTAAAAATCCACGTGTCGAAAAAACGAAGGGTAAAAAACTTACGAGACCCGATTGAGATTCGGGTTATCCTTTTTGGGCATTAATCTATCCATTGATGGCTCAAATCTGTCAAAGCCGTAGAACTCATCAAGGCCTTAGTTTTGACAGGTTATGGCTCTCGTAACTCTAAACGAGCCAGAAGTTATGGCCGTCCGAATAATCGATATCTACAGGGTGTAACATCCACAGTGCAAGGTGCAACATCCGTCCGAAATGGCGAAACAGTGCCGTATGACTTTTAGAAATGCGTGCATGGATTTGAAACAGAACAGTACCGTGGTGCACCACTCTCCAGCGATGGGAAGTCGAAGACGGACCACAGTAATCCCGTTTTACTGTAAAAATCCACGTGTCGAAAAAACGAAGGGTAAAAAACTTACGAGACCCGATTGAGATTCGGGTTGTCCTTTTTGGGCATTAATCTATCCATTGATGGCTCAAATCTGTCAAAGCCGTAGAACTCATCAAGGCCTTAGTTTTGACAGGTTATGGCTCTCGTAACTCTAAACGAGCCAGAAGTTATGGCCGTCCGAATAATCGATATCTACAGGGTGCAACATCCACGGTGCAAGGCGCAACATCCGTCCGAAATGGCGAAACAGTGCCGTATGACTTTTAGAAATGCGTGCATGGATTTGAAACAGAACAGTACCGTGGTGCACCACTCTCCAGCGATGGGAAGTCGAAGACGGACCACAGTAATCCCGTTTTACTGTAAAAATCCACGTGTCGAAAAAACGAAGGGTAAAAAACTTATGAGACCCGATTGAGATTCGGGTTGTCCTTTTTGGGCATTAATCTATCCGTTGACGGCTCAAAGCTATCAAAGCCGTAGAAATCAACGAGGCCTTCGTTTTGACAGGTTATGGCTCCAGTAACTCTAAACGAGCCAGAAGTTATGGCCGTCCGAATAATTGATATCTACAGGGTGCAACATCCACGGTGCAAGGTGCAACATTCGTCCGAAATGGCGAAACAGTGTCGTATGACGTTTAGAAATGCGTGCAGGGATTTGAAATGGAACAGTACCTTGGTGCACCACTCTTCAGCGATGGAAAGTCGAAGACGGGCCACGGTAATCCCGTTTTACCGTAAAAATCCACGTGTCGAAAAAACGAGGGTAAAAAACTTACGAGACCCGCTTGAGATTCGGGTTATCCTTTTTGGGCATTAATCTATCCGTTGACGGTTGAAAGCTTTCGAAGCCGTAGAACTCATCGAGGCCTTCGTTTTGACAGGTTATGGCTCCCGTAACTCTAAACGAGCTAGAAGTTATGGCCGTCCGAATAATCGATATCTACAGGGTGCAACATCCACGGTGCAAGGTGCAACATCCGTCCGAAATGGTGAAACAGTGCCGTACGACTTTTAGAAATGCGTGCATGGATTTGAAATGGAACAGTCCCATGGTGCACCACTCTTCAGCGATGGGAAGTCGAAGACCAGCCACCGCAATCCCGTTTTACCGTAAAAATCCACGTGTCGAAAAAACGAAGGGTAAAAAACTTACGAGACCCGATTGAGATTCGGGTTGTTCTTTTTGGGCATTAATCTATCCGTTGACGGCTGAAAGCTGTCAAAGCCATAGAACTCACCGAGGCCTTCGTTTTGATAGGTTATGGCTCCCGTAACACTAAACGAGCCAGAAGTTATGGCCGTCCGAATAATCGATATCGACAGGGTGCAACATCCACGGTGCAAGTTGCAACATCCGTCCGAAATGGCGTAACAGTCCCGTACGAATTTTAGAAATGCGCGCATGGATTTGAAACGGAACAGTGCCATGGTGCACCACTCTCCAGCGATGGGAAGTCGAAGACGGGACACGGTAATCCCGTTTTACCGTAAAAATCCACGTGTCGAAAAAACGAAGGGTAAAAAACTTACGAGACCCGATTGAGATTCGGGTTGTCCTTTTTGGGCATTAATCTATCCGTTGATGGCTGAAAGCTGTCAAAGCCGTAGAACTCATCGAGGCCTTCGTTTTGACAGGTCATGGCTCCCGTAACTCTAAACGAGCCAGAAGTTATGGCCGTCTGAATAATCGATATCTACAGGGTGCAACATCCACGGTGCAAGGTGCAACATCCGTTCGAAATGGCGAAACAGTGCCGTATGACTTTTAGAAATGCGCGCATAGATTTGAAACGGAACAGTACCTTGGTGCACCACTCTCCAGCGATGGGAAGTCGAAGACGGGCCACGGTAATCCCGTTTTACCGTAAAAATCCACGTGTCGAAAAAACGAAGGGTAAAAAACATACGAGACCCGATTGAGATTCGGGTTGTCCTTTTTGGGCATTAATCTATCCGTTGACCGCTCAAAGCTTACAAAGCCATAGAACTCATCGAGGCCTTCGTTTTGACAGGTTATGGATCCAGTAACTCTAAACGAGCCAGAAGTTATGGCCGTCCGAATAATCGATATCTACAGGGTGCAACATCCACGGTGCAAGGTGCAACATCCATCCGAAATGGCGAAACAGTGCCATACGACTTTTAGAAATGCGTGCATGGATTTGAAACGGAACAGTACCTTGGTGCACAACTCTCCAGCGATGGGAAGTCGAAGTCGGGGCACGGTAATCCCGTTTTACCGTAAAAATCCACGTGTCGAAAAAACGAAGGGAAAAAAACTTACGAGACCCGATTGAGATTCGGGTTGTCCTTTTTGGGCATTAATCTATCCGTTGACGGCTGAAAGCTATCAAAGCCGTAGAACTCATCGAAGCCTTCGTTTTGACAGGTTATGGCTCCCGTAACTCTAAACGAGCCAGAAGTTATGGCCGTCCGAATAATCGATATCTACAGGGTGCAACATCCACGGTGCAAGGTGCAGCATCCGTCCGAAATGGCGAAACAGTGCCGTACGACTTTTAGAAATGCGTGCATGGATTTGAAATGGAACAGTACCTTGGTGCACCACTCTTCAGTGATGGGAAGTCGAAGACGGGCCACGGTAATCCCATTTTAACGTAAAAATGCACGTGTCGAAAAAACGAAGGGTAAAAAACTTACGAGACCCGATTGAGATTCGGGTTGTCCTTTTTGGGCATTAATCTATCCGTTGATGGCTGAAAGCCGTCATAGCCGTATTACTCATCGAGGCCTTCGTTTTGACTGGTCATGGCTCCCGTAACTCCAAACGAGCCAGAAGTTATGGCCGAAACATCCGTCCGAATAATCGATACCTACAGGGTGCAACATCCACGGTGCAAGGTGCAACATCCGTCCGAAATGGCGAAACAGTGCCGTACGACTTTTAGAAATGTGTGCATGGATTTGAAACGGAACAGTCCCATGGTGCACCACTCTTCAGCGATGGGAAGTCGAAGACCAGCCACCGTAATCCCGTTTTACCGTAAAAATCCACGTGTCGAGAAAACGAAGGGTAAAAAACTTACGAGACCCGATTGAGATTCGGGTTGTCCTTTTTGGGCATTAATCTATCCATTGATGGATGAAAGCTGTCAAAGCCGTATAACTCATCGAGGCCTTCGTTTTGGCAGGTTATGGCTCCCGTAACTCTAAACGAGCCAGAAGTTATGGCCGTCCGAATAATCGATATCTACAAGGTGCCACATCCACGGTGCAAGGTGCAACATCCGTCCGAAATGGCGAAACAGTGCCGTACGAATTTTAGAAACGCGTGCATGGATTGAAACGGAAAAGTACCATGGTGCACCACTCTCCAGCGATGGGAAGTCGAAGACGGGCCACGGTAATCCCGTTTTACCGTAAAAATCCACGTGTCGAAAAAACGAAGGGTAAAAAACTTACGAGACCCGATTGAGATTCGGGTTATCCTTTTTGGGCATTAATCTATCCATTGATGGCTCAAATCTGTCAAAGCCGTAGAACTCATCAAGGCCTTAGTTTTGACAGGTTATGGCTCTCGTAACTCTAAACGAGCCAGAAGTTATGGCCGTCCGAATAATCGATATCTACAGGGTGCAACATCCACGGTGCAAGGCGCAACATCCGTCCGAAATGGCGAAACAGTGCCGTATGACTTTTAGAAATGCGTGCATGGATTTGAAACAGAACAGTACCGTGGTGCACCACTCTCCAGCGATGGGAAGTCGAAGACGGACCACAGTAATCCCGTTTTACTGTAAAAATCCACGTGTCGAAAAAACGAAGGGTAAAAAACTTATGAGACCCGATTGAGATTCGGGTTGTCCTTTTTGGGCATTAATCTATCCGTTGACGGCTCAAAGCTATCAAAGCCGTAGAAATCAACGAGGCCTTCGTTTTGACAGGTTATGGCTCCAGTAACTCTAAACGAGCCAGAAGTTATGGCCGTCCGAATAATTGATATCTACAGGGTGCAACATCCACGGTGCAAGGTGCAACATTCGTCCGAAATGGCGAAACAGTGTCGTATGACGTTTAGAAATGCGTGCAGGGATTTGAAATGGAACAGTACCTTGGTGCACCACTCTTCAGCGATGGAAAGTCGAAGACGGGCCACGGTAATCCCGTTTTACCGTAAAAATCCACGTGTCGAAAAAACGAGGGTAAAAAACTTACGAGACCCGCTTGAGATTCGGGTTATCCTTTTTGGGCATTAATCTATCCGTTGACGGTTGAAAGCTTTCGAAGCCGTAGAACTCATTGAGGCCTTCGTTTTGACAGGTTATGGCTCCCGTAACTCTAAACGAGCTAGAAGTTATGGCCGTCCGAATAATCGATATCTACAGGGTGCAACATCCACGGTGCAAGGTGCAACATCCGTCCGAAATGGTGAAACAGTGCCGTACGACTTTTAGAAATGCGTGCATGGATTTGAAATGGAACAGTCCCATGGTGCACCACTCTTCAGCGATGGGAAGTCGAAGACCAGCCACCGCAATCCCGTTTTACCGTAAAAATCCACGTGTCGAAAAAACGAAGGGTAAAAAACTTACGAGACCCGATTGAGATTCGGGTTGTTCTTTTTGGGCATTAATCTATCCGTTGACGGCTGAAAGCTGTCAAAGCCATAGAACTCACCGAGGCCTTCGTTTTGATAGGTTATGGCTCCCGTAACACTAAACGAGCCAGAAGTTATGGCCGTCCGAATAATCGATATCGACAGGGTGCAACATCCACGGTGCAAGTTGCAACATCCGTCCGAAATGGCGTAACAGTGCCGTACGAATTTTAGAAATGCGCGCATGGATTTGAAACGGAACAGTGCCATGGTGCACCACTCTCCAGCGATGGGAAGTCGAAGACGGGACACGGTAATCCCGTTTTACCGTAAAAATCCACGTGTCGAAAAAACGAAGGGTAAAAAACTTACGAGACCCGATTGAGATTCGGGTTGTCCTTTTTGGGCATTAATCTATCCGTTGATGGCTGAAAGCTGTCAAAGCCGTAGAACTCATCGAGGCCTTCGTTTTGACAGGTCATGGCTCCCGTAACTCTAAACGAGCCAGAAGTTATGGCCGTCTGAATAATCGATATCTACAGGGTGCAACATCCACGGTGCAAGGTGCAACATCCGTTCGAAATGGCGAAACAGTGCCGTATGACTTTTAGAAATGCGCGCATAGATTTGAAACGGAACAGTACCTTGGTGCACCACTCTCCAGCGATGGGAAGTCGAAGACGGGCCACGGTAATCCCGTTTTACCGTAAAAATCCACGTGTCGAAAAAACGAAGGGTAAAAAACATACGAGACCCGATTGAGATTCGGGTTGTCCTTTTTGGGCATTAATCTATCCGTTGACCGCTCAAAGCTTACAAAGCCATAGAACTCATCGAGGCCTTCGTTTTGACAGGTTATGGATCCAGTAACTCTAAACGAGCCAGAAGTTATGGCCGTCCGAATAATCGATATCTACAGGGTGCAACATCCACGGTGCAAGGTGCAACATCCATCCGAAATGGCGAAACAGTGCCATACGACTTTTAGAAATGCGTGCATGGATTTGAAACGGAACAGTACCTTGGTGCACAACTCTCCAGCGATGGGAAGTCGAAGTCGGGGCACGGTAATCCCGTTTTACCGTAAAAATCCACGTGTCGAAAAAACGAAGGGAAAAAAACTTACGAGACCCGATTGAGATTCGGGTTGTCCTTTTTGGGCATTAATCTATCCGTTGACGGCTGAAAGCTATCAAAGCCGTAGAACTCATCGAAGCCTTCGTTTTGACAGGTTATGGCTCCCGTAACTCTAAACGAGCCAGAAGTTATGGCCGTCCGAATAATCGATATCTACAGGGTGCAACATCCACGGTGCAAGGTGCAGCATCCGTCCGAAATGGCGAAACAGTGCCGTACGACTTTTAGAAATGCGTGCATGGATTTGAAATGGAACAGTACCTTGGTGCACCACTCTTCAGTGATGGGAAGTCGAAGACGGGCCACGGTAATCCCATTTTAACGTAAAAATGCACGTGTCGAAAAAACGAAGGGTAAAAAACTTACGAGACCCGATTGAGATTCGGGTTGTCCTTTTTGGGCATTAATCTATCCGTTGATGGCTGAAAGCCGTCATAGCCGTATTACTCATCGAGGCCTTCGTTTTGACTGGTCATGGCTCCCGTAACTCCAAACGAGCCAGAAGTTATGGCCGAAACATCCGTCCGAATAATCGATACCTACAGGGTGCAACATCCACGGTGCAAGGTGCAACATCCGTCCGAAATGGCGAAACAGTGCCGTACGACTTTTAGAAATGTGTGCATGGATTTGAAACGGAACAGTCCCATGGTGCACCACTCTTCAGCGATGGGAAGTCGAAGACCAGCCACCGTAATCCCGTTTTACCGTAAAAATCCACGTGTCGAGAAAACGAAGGGTAAAAAACTTACGAGACCCGATTGAGATTCGGGTTGTCCTTTTTGGGCATTAATCTATCCATTGATGGATGAAAGCTGTCAAAGCCGTATAACTCATCGAGGCCTTCGTTTTGGCAGGTTATGGCTCCCGTAACTCTAAACGAGCCAGAAGTTATGGCCGTCCGAATAATCGATATCTACAAGGTGCCACATCCACGGTGCAAGGTGCAACATCCGTCCGAAATGGCGAAACAGTGCCGTACGAATTTTAGAAACGCGTGCATGGATTGAAACGGAAAAGTACCATGGTGCACCACTCTCCAGCGATGGGAAGTCGAAGACGGGCCACGGTAATCCCGTTTTACCGTAAAAATCCACGTGTCGAAAAAACGAAGGGTAAAAAACTTACGACACCCGATTGAGATTCGGGTTGTCCTTTTTGGGCATTAATCTATCCGTTGACGGCTCAAAGCTGTCAAAGCCGTAGAACTCATCGAGGCCTTCGTTTTGACTGGTTATGGCTCCCGTAACTCTAAACGAGCCAGAAGTTATGGCCGTCCGAATAATCGATATCTACGGGGTGCAACATCCACGGTGCAAGGCTCAACATCCGTCCGAAATGGCGAAACAATGCCGTATGACTTTTAGAAATGCGTGAATGGATTTGAAAAGGAACAGTATCATGGTGCACCACTCTCCAGCGATGGGAAGTCGAAGACGGGCCACGGTAATCCCGTTTTACCGTAAAAATCCACGTGTCGAAAAAACGAAGGGTAAAAAACTTACGAGACCCGATTGAGATTCGGGTTGTCCTTTTTGGGCATTAATCTATCCGTTGACGGTTGAAAGCTGTCAAAGCCATAGAACTCATCGAGGCCTTCATTTTGACAGGTTATGGCTCCCGTAACTCTAAACGAGCCAGAAGTTATGACCGTCCGAATAATCGATATCTACAGGGTGCAACATCCACGGTGCAAGGTGCAACATCCGTCCGAAATGGCGAAACAGTGTCGTACGAATTTTAGAAATGTGTGCATGGATTTGAAACGGAACAGTACCATGGTGCACCACTCTCCAGCAATGGGAAGTCGAAGACGGGCCACGGTAATCCCGTTTTACCATAAAAATCCACGTGTCGAAAAAACGAAGGGTAAAAAACTTACGAGACCCGATTGAGATTCGGGTTGTCCTTTTTGGGCATTAATCTATCCGTTGACGGCTCAAAGCTGTCAAAGCCGTAGAAATCATCGAGGCCTCGTTTTGACAGGTTATGGCTCCCGTAACTCTAAACGAGCCAGAAGTTATGACCGTCCGAATAATCGATATCTACAGGGTGCAACATCCACGGTGCAAGGTGCAACATCCGTCCGAAATGGCGAAACAATGCCGTACGACTTTTACAAATGCGTGCATGGATTTGAAACGGAACAGTCCCATGGTGCACCACTCTTCAGCGATGGGAAGTCGAAGACCAGCCACCGTAATCCCATTTTACCGTAAAAATCCACGTGTCGAAAAAACGAAGGGTAAAAAACTTACGAGACCCGATTGAGATTCGGGTTGTCCTTTTTGGGCATTAATCTATCCGTTGATGGCGCAAAGCTGTCAAAGCCATAGAAGTCATCGAGGCCTTCGTTTTGACAGGTTATGGCTCCAGTAACTCTAAACGAGCCAGAAGTTATGGCCGTACGAATAATTGATATCTACAAGGTGCAACATCCACGGTGCAAGGTGCAACATCCGTCCGAAATGGCGAAACAGTGCCATACGACTTTTATAAATGCGTGCATGGATTTGAAACGGAACAGTACCTTGGTGCACCACTCTCCAGCGATGGGAAGTCGAAGGAGGGCCACGGTAATCCCGTTTTACCGTAAAAATCCACGTGTCGAAAAAACGAAGGGTAAAAAACTTACGAGACCCGATTGAGATTCGGGTTGTCCTTTGTGGGCATTAGTCTATCCGTTGACGGCTCAAAGCTGTCAAAGCCGTAGAACTCATCGCGGCCTTTGAGTTGATAGGTTATGGCTCCCTTAACTCTAAACGAGCCAGAAGTTATGGCCGTCCGAATAATCGATATCTACAGGGTGCAACATCCACGGTGCAAGGTGCAACATCCGTCCGAAATGGCGAAACGGTGCCGCACGACCTTTAGAAATGCGTGCATGGATTTGAAACGGAACAGTACCATGGTGCACCACCCTCCAGCGATGGTAAATCGAAGACCAGCCACCGTAATCCCGTTTTACCATAAAAATCCACGTGTCGAAAAAACGAAGGGTAAAAAACTTACGAGACCCGATTGAGATTCGGGTTGTCCTTTTTGGGCATTAATCTATCCGTTGACGGCTGAAAGCTTTCAAAGCCATAGAACTCATCGAGGCCTTCATTTTGACAGGTTATGGCTCCCGTAACTATAAACGAGCCAGAAGTTATGGCCGTCCGAATAATCGATATCTACAGGGTGCAACATCCACGGTGCAAGGCACAACATCCGTCCGAAATGTCGAAACAGTGCCGTACGACTTTTAGAAATGCGTGCATGGATTTAAAACGGAACAGTACCTTGGTGCACCACTCTTCAGCGATGGAAAGTCGAGGACGGGCCATGGTAATCCCGTTTTACCGTAAAAATCCACGTGTCGAAAAAACAAAGGGTAAAAAACTTACGAGACCCGATTGAGATTCGGGTTGTCCTTTTTGGGCATTAATCTATCCGTTGACGACTGAAAGTAATCATAGCCGTAGAACTCATCGAGGCATTCATTTTGACTGGTTATGGCTCCCGTAACTCCAAAAGAGCCAGAAGTTATGGCCGAAACATCCGTCCGAATAATCGATATCTACTGGGTGCAACATCCACGGTGCAAGGTGCAACATACGTCCGAAATGGCGAAACAGTGCCGTACGACTTTTAGAAATGCGTGCATGGACTTGAAACGAAACAGTCCCATGGTGCACCACTCTTCAGCGATGGGAAGTCGAAGACGGGCCACGGTAATCCCGTTTTACAGTAAAAATCCACGTGTCGAAAAAACGAAGGGTAAAAAAGTTACGAGACCCGATTGAGATTCGGGTTGTCCTTTTTGGGCATTAATCTATCCGTTGACGGCTGAAAGCAGTCAAAGCCGTAGAACTCATCAAGGCCTTTTTTTTGACAGGTTATGGCTCCCGTAACTCTAAACGAGCTAGAAGTTATGGTCGTCCGAATAATCGATATCTACAGGGTGCAACATCCACGGTGCAAGGTGCAACATCTGTCCGAAATGGCGAAACAGTGTCGTACGACCTTTAGAAATGCGTGCATGGATTTGAAACGGAACAGTACCATGGTGCACCACTCTCCAGCGATGGTAAATCAAAGACCAGCCAACGTAATCCCGTTTTACCGTAAAAATCCACATGTCGAAAAAACGAAGGGTAAAAACTTACGAGACCCGATTAAGATTCGAGTTGTCCTTTTTGGGCATTAATCTATCCGTTGATGGATGAAAGCTGTCAAAGCCGTAGAACTCATCGAGGCCTTCGTTTTGACAAGTTATGGCTCCTGTAACTCTAAACGAGCCAGAAGTTATGGCCGTCCGAATAATTGATATCTACAGGGTGCAACATCCACGGTGCAAGGTGCAACATCCGTCCGAAATGGCGAAACAGTGCCGTATGACTTTTAGAAATATGTGCATGGATTTGAAACGGAAGAGTACCATGGTGCACCACTCTCCAGCGATGGGAAGTCGAAGACGGGCAACGGTAATCCCGTTTTACCGTAAAAATCCACGTGTCGAAAAAACGAAGGGTAAAAAACTTACGAGACCCGATTGAGATTCGAGTTGTCCTTTTTGGGCATTAATCTATCCGGTGACGGCTGAAAGCTGTCAAAGCCGTAGAACTCATCGAGGGCTTCGTTTTGGCAGGTTATGGCTTTTGTAACTCTAAACGAGCCAGAAGTTATGGCCGTCCAAATAATCGATATCTACAGGGTGCAACATCCACGGTGCAAGGTGCAACATCCGTCCGAAATGGCGAAACGGTGCCGTACGACCATAAGAAATGCGTGCATGGATTTGAAACGGAACAGTACCATGGTGCACCACTCTCCAGCGATGGTAAATCGAAGACCAGCTACCGTAATCCCGTTTTACCGTAAAAATCCACGTGTCCAAAAAAATGAAGGGTAAAAAACTTACGAGACCCTATTGAGATTCGGGTTGTCCTTTTTGGGCATTAATTTATACGTTAACGGCTGAAAGCGGTCAAAGCCGTAGAAATCATCGAGGCCTTCGTTTTGACAGGTTATGGCTCCCGTAGCTCTAAACGAGCCAGAAGTTATGGCCGTCCGAATAATCGATATCTACTGGGTGCAACATCCACGGTGCAAGGTGCAAGATCAGTCCCAAATGGTGAAACAGTGCCGTACGACTTTTAGAAATGCGTGCATGGATTTGAAATGGAAGAGTACCATGGTGCACCACTCTCCAGCGACGGGACGTCGAAGACAGGCCACGGTAATCCCGTTTTACCGTAAAAATCCACGTGTCGATAAAACGAAGGGTAAAAAACTTATGAGACCCGATTGAGATTCGGGTTGTCCTTTTTGGGCATTAATCTATCCGTTGACGGCTCAAAGCTGTCAAAGCTGTAGAACTCATCGAGGCCTTCATTTTGACAGGTTATGGCTCCAGTAACTCTAAACGAACCAGAAGTTATGGCCGTCCGAATAATCGATATCTACAGGGTGCAACATCCACGGTGCAAGGTGCAACATCCGTCCGAAATGGCGAAACAGTGCCGTACGACTTTTAGAAATGCGTGCCTTTATGAATTCCGTGCTCTTGGCACCAGTCGGTAAATTCCTCGCTGTCAAATTGAAGCCAGTTGTCTGATAAGATTCTGAGTGGAACCCCGTACCTGCACAGAACGTTTTTGATCAAGAAGTTGATAACTTTAGTTGAAGATATTTTATTCAGGGATTCCGCTTCCACCCATTTGGTGAAATAGTCAACTGCCACTATAACATGCCTGGCCCCGCCTCGGCCCATCGGCAGTTCGCCAATTAAGTCAATTCCCCATATTGCGAAGGGCCAAGGGCTGGTCATCTAAGTAATTTCATTTGTCGGTAGTCGAGGAATTTTGGCAAATTTCTGACATCTGTCACATTTTTTGACGAAGTCTAAGACGTCTTTGTTCAAGGTGGGCCAGAAATATCCATATCGGAGTATCTTCTTTTCCAGAGTCTGCCCTCCAGTGTGATCTCCGCAGCTTCCCTGGTGGATGTTGGATAAGATTTCTTTGGCTTCCCTTCCAGCGACACATCGTAATAAGGGGTTATAGAAGCCGCGCCGGTAGAGGATTCCTTCTTGCAGTGTGTAGCAGGAAGCTTTCCTCAGAATTTTCTTAATTTCATTTCGCCCATCGGGTAGGGCGCCGTTTTGTAAGTATTCTCGGATAGTGGTCATCCATGTTTCTTCTTCGATTGCAGCTATCAGATTTACTTGCTCGAAACTCGGGGTTAGTAGCCTTGAGACAGTTATCGCTCCAGAAGTGGTATCATCTCCCATGCTAGCTTGCTTTGCCAGCTCGTCGGCCTCTTGATTTTCTTCTCGAGGAATGTGTTAGATCGAGTAGTGATCCAATTGATTGAGCAGCCGCTTGGTCTTTTTCAGATATGCCGTGAGCCGCTCTCCTCAAGTCTTGAACTCCCCTAGTATTTGATTTACGATGAGTTGCGAATCACTGTGAAGACATAAGGAACTGACTCCGATCTCCAGGGCGAGCTCTAATCCGGCTATTACTGCTTCATATTCGGCATCATTGTTAGTGGCAGCGAATTCCAGCCTTAGTGCATGACGTAGCTTTCTTCCCCTGGGAGTGATGATCGCAACGCCTGCCCCCGAGCCTTGTTCGTTCGATGCTCCATCCACAAAGAGACTCCACTTGATGTCCTCTGTTATTTCAGACTGCTCCCTGCCTTCGTTGATAGTGAACTTGGAGATGAAATCGGCTATGGCTTGTCCCTTGATGGCAGTGCGAGGATGGTAGGTGATATCATATTGGCTTAGCTCGATGCACCACTTGAGCAGTCGCCCAAAGGTGTCGGGACGATAGAGCACTTGCCTCAATGGTTGGTCGGTTAGGACTCTGATGGGATGAGATTGGAAATAGTGTCGTAGCTTCCTTGATGTGATTAGTAAACAGTACGCCAGTTTCTCGAGTTTGGGATACCGGGCTTCTGCTCCCGTGAACCTTTTTCTTATGAAGTACACTGGCCGTTGTGTGCGGTTTTCTTCTCTTACCAAAGCGGCGCTTAGAGCATGGGATGACACAGCAAGATATATGTATAGTTCCTTGCCTTCATTTGGAGTTGAAAGTACCGGTGGTCTCTGGAGGTGTCCGATTAAGTTAAGGAAGGCTGTCGAGCATTCGTCAGTCCATTCGAACTTTCCTTTGTCTTTCTTTAGAGCTTCCAAGAAAGGGATGCATTTGTCGGTTGCTTTAGAGATGAACCTACTCAGGGCGGCCACTTTCCCGTTTAGGCTTTGCATCTCTCTTCGAGTAGATGGTGTCTTGATATCTTGTAAAGCTCGGACTTGTTCGGGGTTTGCTTCAATCCCCCTGGCATGAACGATGAATCCCAAGAACTTTCCCGATGATACTCCGAAGGAGCACTTTAGAGGGTTCAGCTTCATTCCATATTGGCGAAGTACTTGAAACATCTCGTCCAGGTGGTTTATATGGTCGTTGGCTTTCCTCGATTTTACCAGCATGTCATCCACATTAACTTCCATGGTTCGTCCTATCAGTTCTGCAAACATCTTGTTGACGAGGTGCTGATAAGTAGCTCCGGCGTTTTTAAGTCCAAATGGCATTACGTTGTAGCAGTACAATCCTCGGTCAGTGATGAAGCTAGTGTGGTCTTGATCGGGGGCGTGCATAGGAATTTGGTTGTATCCTGAGTACACATCCATAAAAGATAAGAGCTCGTGCCCGGCTGTGCTGTCCACACGTTGATCGATTCGGGGGAGTGGGAAACAATCCTTCGGGCAAGCGTCGTTTAAGTTGGAGAAGTCAATGCATGTCCGCCACTTCCCATTAGCCTTCTTTACCAGTACCGGGTTAGCGACCCATTCCGGGTAGATGGCTTCTCGTATGACGTTATTGGCAAGCAGGTTCTTTACCTCTTCTTTGAGGGCTGCCGATCGTTCTGCCCCCATACTTCTCTTCTTTTGCTTTACCGGTACCTTGGTAGGATCGATGTTTAGTGCGTGGCATGCTATATCTGGGGAGATTCCAATCATGTTAGCATGCGTCCACGCAAATACATCTAGGTTGTGGCGGAGGAAATCAGTAAGTTGGTTTTCAATTCTGTTTTTAACTGAGACCCGATCCTCAGTAGTCTGCTCGAGTCACATTTGTCTACAGATACAAACTCCATAGCCTCTGCGGGCTCGGCGGTGGCCTCCTCCTCTCTGTCCCTAGGGTCTAATTCATTGAAAGGATCACTGGTATACCGAAGAGGAGGGGCTTTCTTTAGTTGCTATGCTTCCAAGCTTTTCATGCAGAGAATAGTCTCTGCATGTTTCCCTTTATCTCTCCTGCGATTATTGCGAAGTTCGGTTACATAGCAGTCCCGAGCGGCGTCTTGATACCCTTCTACTTCTCCCACTCCATTATTCGTTGGAAACTTCATCTTCAAGCACCATGGGGCAAGGACAATTTGGAAGTCGGACAAGGCTGGTCTTCCTAAAAAGGCATTGTTGGCCGAGTGGTTGTCTATTAGCACGAATGTTTGTTTCCGAACGGCGGAGCAGGGATGACTTCCCAATTCAACAAAGAGATCCAATTGTCCGAGGGGCATCTTTTCTTCTCCAGTGAAACCGTGTAGATGATTGTTGCAGGGAGACACGTCCTTCATTGACAGCTTCATTTGTCGAAAGCATGCTTGAACAGAATATTCACTGAGCTTCCAGTGTCTACTAGGATTCGAAAAACTTCAGCTGGGGCGAACCAGGCAGAGATGACCATAGGATCCGTATGAGGGTATTGCCTTCCTTCTAGGTCGCGCCCACTGAATGTGATGTCATTATTTTCCTTCCGCTTAGGGTGGCGTTCTTCCATAACAGAATTGACGCAGTCTCCCTCGCTTCTGAGTGAGTTTCCATATCTTTCCATTTCTGCCCAGCTTTTGTCGGCGATGTGTGGCCCTCCAGATATTGTATGAACCACTATCTTCTCTTGGCTGGAACCGCTGGTGTTGCGGTTTGCTCCGCCTGTTTCTGGGTGGAGCTGCCCTGGGTTTTCCTTGGCAGGAGCTGGAGTCCTGTCCTGGCCCTTTACATAGCGTTCCAGCCTCTTTCTCCTGATGTGTTCTTCAATTAGGTCTCGGAGATGGCGGCATTCATTGGTATCGTGCCCATGAGACTCGTGGAAACGGCAGAATTTTTCGGACTGGATTGCGCGATCTGACTTTTTCTTGTACGGGGGGCGCTTGTATGTAAGCTCGTCCTGGGTGGCCAGGAAGATGTTCTCGACTGTTTCATTCAAGGGAGTGTAAGCGTCAAATCTCGGTCCTGGTCGGTACAAGCGCTTTTCTCCCTTCTTGCCCCCGCATTGTCTCTGGAGTCGTTTCTCCGAATGTCCTTCGCTGTGGCGGGGGCGTTTCCGTGAGTCGTCTTAGCCTGTGGTCCTGTCTGCCTTTCAGTGGCAGCCTCTTCCAGTCTCTTGTACTTTCCAGCTTCATGGAAGAAATCGGGCAAGGTAGCTGGTTTTTCTTTAGTTAGTCTTCTAGCAAACTTGGTATCCGGATGCACACCACTGCAAAGGGCCATCAGGACAAGTTTCTCATCGGCATCTTGAACTGCTGCCGCTGCGGCATTGAACCGGGTTAGGTATTGCTGCAGTGTCCCTCTGGGTTTCTGTTTGACAGTAGATAGGGAGTAAGCATCCTTGGGTTGTTCCACATGAATGTGGAACTGGCTGATAAATTTCTCCTTCAACATTTCCCATGAACTGATGGATCCTTGGGGTAGATGGCAGAACCAGGAGGTAGCTAGATCTGCTAAAAATAGTGGAAAGCATTTGCATAATACTCCTTCCGTTGCCCCGCTCATGAGCATATGTTGTGTGTATCTTTGCAGGTGTACAACGGGGTCAGAGGTTCCCTTGTATGGTTCCATTGTCGGCATTTTCCACTCCCGAGGAGTGATGGCAATTTCAATATTGCGGGTGAAAGGGCTGGTTACCCTAGCACCTATCCCACGATCTCTTTGGTCCCGTTGGACGCATTCTCCGAACAATCGTGCCATCCTCTCATCAGAATATGGGGTAGATAAGAAAGAGCTTGGTTCTTCCCTGCGGGATCGATTCTGTCTAGATTGCCTGTAGGGGTGGTATAGTCTATAACTCCTAACGTTTCCCAGCGGCTGTCTTTGGCTGTCCGGATGCATGCTAGGTTCAGCTATAGTTGGCCCTTGCCTTGATCTTCCCCTGTGGGGTTCTGTTTCAAGCATTTCCTCGGGGTCAACTTCGGGCTGGATTCTAGCTCGACTCCGTTCATTGGTGTTTCTCTGGGTAGGCAGCATGACCGGCTCAGCTACATCCGATCCTTGCCTGGTACCTCCCCTGCCGGGTTCGGTTCCAAGCGTTTCCTTGGGTCGGAGTTCGGGCTGAGTTCGGGTTCGGCTCCTACCATTATTGTTTCTGTTGATAGTTTCTTCGAAGAAGGAAGACCTTTGTCGCCCCCCAGATCCTCTAGATCGGGATTCACCCCATGATTCAATGTCGCGGTTGGATTCTTCAACATCCCTTAAGCGTGACATGAGTTGGTCCACCAAAGCTTCTTGTTGGGATGTGAAGCGGTTAGTTACTTCAGCCACAACTCTGTCTAGATCTGCCCTAGTAATTGCTGCCGGTTGTTCCGTGGCAGGGGCTGTCGGGTTTGTCTGATCCTCGTTCGGCACTGCTGTTGGAATGGGGTGATTCTCTTGATCTGTGATTATTGGATCTGGAATGCTGCTAGTTGCGATGTTCTTTCCCTTTCTCTGCCTGGAAGTCATGTTTTCCAGGCACCAAGTGATGCTGTTAGGAAGAAGGCTGAGTGGGGGAAGCTTGAAGCTTCGGGTTCGTAGATCTCAGTGAAAGCACCAAAAATGTTTGCACAAAAAATGGACAAACACCTCAAAGTCGTATGATTTAGTTGATTTTATGTTGTTCTTAGTAATTTGGGTGAGTTATGCAAATAAGTAAAAAACAGGGGCTAAATTGTAAAAGGACACGCAGATTTATAGTGGTTCGGCCAGAACGTGCCTACGTCCACTTTATATGTCATTCTCCCTTTTCTTTCAGATTACAAGTACAAAGCTTTGTATACAAGTATGTGAAAGTTGTTTGAAAGTTCCTTCCGTGCTTGAGCTCTCAAACTTGTCTGCCATTGTTGTACCCCTGCCCCTCTATTTATAGAGTGAGGCTGGGGGCAGAGGTCCTGGAAGTATATAGCTGCTGGTGGGCCTGGGCTGGAGCGATCTGGCCTGGCAATTTGGTTCGGTCGTTTCTTCTTGTCCTTGATTCGGCAGTGGTTAAGATAGTTCGATTGGTGGTAGGAGATGGTTGGACCGGTGGTTCATTTGGTAGTGTATGGAATGAAGGTTGATTCGGTGGACAGGAGGTTTATTCGGCAGGCGTGGTTCGGTGGTAGGTGGACAGGAGGTTTATTCGGCAGGCATGGTTCGGTGGTAGCTCGGTGGAGTTTGGTTCGGCACGAAGGTGGTCCGGTAGGTGTGGGTAAGTGTGTTGGTTCGGCAGGGATTGGATTCGGCAGGTAGATGGTGAGTGAGCTTGGACCGGTAGTTGATGGAGAGGGAGTTTGGACCGGTAGTTGATGGAGTGGTGAGAGTTGGTTCGGTCAATGGTAGTTGGAGAAGCCTTAGACCGGTAGCGAGAATTCGCCTAACACCATTGACGGCTGAAAGTTGTCATAGCCGTAGAACTCACTGAGGCCTTCGTTTTGACTGGTTATGGCTCCCGTAACACTAAACGAGCCAGAAGTTATGGCCGTCCGAATAATCGAAATCTACAGGGTGCAACATCCACGGTGCAAGGTGCAACATCCGTCCGAAATGGCGAAACAGTGTCGTACGACTTTTTGAAATGCGTGCATGGATTTGAAACAGAACGGTACCATGGTCCAACACTCTCCAGCGATGGTAAATCGAAGACCAGCCACGGTAATCTCGTTTTACCGTAAAAATCCACGTGTCGAAAAAACGAAGGGTAAAAAACTTCCTAGACCCGATTGAGACTCGGATAGTCTTTTTTGGGCATTAAACAATCCATTGATGGTTGAAAGCTGTCATAGCCGTAGAACTCACCGAGGCGTTCGTTTTGACTGGTTATGGCTACCGCAACTCCAAACGAGCCAGAAGTTATGGCCGTCCGAATAATCGATATCTACAAGGTGCAACATCCACGGTGCAAGGTGCAACATCCTTCCGAAAAGGCGAACAGTGTCGTACGACTTTTTGAAATGCGTGCATGGATTTGAAACGGAATGGTACCATGGTGCCCCACTCACCAGCGATGGTAAATCGAAGACCATCCACGGTAATCCCGTTTTACCGTAAAAATCCACGTGTCGAAAAAAAGAAGGGTAAAAAACATCCTAGACCCGAATGAGACTCGGATCGTCTTTTTTGGGAATTAAACAATCCATTGGCAGCTAAAAGCTGTCATAGCCATAGAACTCCCTGAGGCCTTCGTTTTGTTTGGTTAAGGCTCCCGTAACTCTAAACGAGTCAAAAGTTATGGCCGTCCGAATAATCGATATCTACAGGGTGCAACATCCGTGGTGCAAGGTGCAACATCCGCGGTGCAAGGTACAACATCCGTCCGAAATGGCGAAACTGTGTCGTACGACTTTTTGAAATGCGTACATGGATTTGAAATGGAACGGTACCATGGTGCACCACTCTCCAGCGATGGTAAATCGAAGACCAGCCACGGTAATCCCGTTTTACCGTAAAAATCCACGTGTCGAAAAAACGAAGAGTAAAAAACTTCCTAGACCCGATTGAGACTCGGATCGTCTTTTTTGGGCATTAAACAATCCATTGACGGCTGAAAGCGGTCATAATCGTAGAACTCACCGAGGCCTTCGTTTTGACTGGTTATGGCTCCCGTAACTCTAAACAAGCCAGAAGTTATGGCCGTCCGAATAATCGATATCTACAGGGTGCAACATCCGTCCAAAATGGTGAAACAGTGTCGTATGAATTTATGAAATGCGTGCATGGATTTGAAACGGAACGCTACCATGGTGCACCACTCTCCAGCGATGGTAAATCGAAGACCAGCCGTAGTAATCCCGTTTTACCATAAAAATCCACGTGTCGAAAAAACTAAGCGTAATAAACTTCCTAGACCCGATTGAGACTCGGATCGTCTTTTTTGGGCATTAAACAATCCACTGACGGCTGAAAGCTGTCATAGCCATAGAACTCACTGAGGCCTTCGTTTTGACTGGTTATGTCTCCTGTAACTCTAAATGGGCCAGAAGTTATGGCCGTCCGAATAATCGATATCTACAGGGTGCAACATCCACGTTGCGAGGTGCAACATCCGTCCGAAATGGCGAAACAGTGTCGTACGACTTTTTGAAATGCGTGCATGGATTTGAAACGGAACGGTACCATGGTCCACCACTCTCCAGCGATGGTAAATCGAAGACCAGCCACGGTAATCCCGTTTTACCGTAAATATCCACGTGTCAAAAAACGAAGGGTAAAAAACTTCCTAGACCCGATTGAGACTCGGATCGTCTTTTTTGGGAATTAAACAATCCATTGACGGCTGAAAGCGATCATAACCGTAGAACTCACCGAGGCCTTCGTTTTGAATGGTTATGGCTCCCGTAACTCTAAACGAGCCAGAAGTTATGGCCGTCCGAATAATCGATATCTACAGGGTGCAACATCCGTCCGAAATGGCGAAATAGTGTCGTATGAATTTATGAAATGCGTGCATGGATTTGAAACAGAACGGTACCATGGTGCACCACTCTCCAGCGACGGTAAATCGAAGACCAGCCACAGTAATCCCGTTTTACCGTAAAAATCCACGTGTCGAAAAAACTAAGCGTAATAAACTTCCTAGACCCGATTGAGACTCGGATCATCTTTTTTGGGCATTAAACAATCCATTGACGGCTGAAAGCTGTCATAGCCGTAGAACTCACTGAGGCCTTCGTTTTGACTGGTTATGGCTCCTGTAACTCTGAACGAGCCAGAAGTTATGGCCTTCCGAATAATCGATATCTACAAGGTGCAACATCCACGGTGCAAGGTGCAACATCCGTCCGAAATGGCGAAACAGTGTCGTACGACTTTTTGAAATGCATGCATGGATTTGAAACGGAACGGTACCATGGTCCACCACTCTCCAGCGATGGTAAATCGAAGACCAGCCACGGTAATCCCGTTTTACCGTAAAAATCCACGTGTCGAAAAACGAATGGTAAAAAACTTCCTAGACCTGATTGAGACTCGGATAGTCTTTTTTGGGCATTAAACAATCCATTGACGACTGAAACAAGTCATAGCCGTAGAGCTCACTGAGGCCTTCGTTTTGACTGTTTATGGCTCCCGTAACTCTAAACGAGCCAGAAGTTATGGCCGTCCGAATAATCGATATCTACAGGGTGCAACATCCGTCCGAAATGGCGAAACAGTGTCGTATGAATTTATGAAATGCGTGCATGGATTTGAAACGGAACGGTACCATGGTGCAACACTCTCCAGCGATGGTAAATCGAAGACCAGCCACAGTAATCCCGTTTTACCGTAAAAATCCACGTGTCGAAAAAACTAAGCGTAATAAACTTCCTAGACCCGATTGAGACTCGGATCGTCTTTTTTGGGCATTAAACAATCCACTGACGGCTGAAAGCTGTCATAGCCATAGAACTCACTAAGGCCTTCGTTTTGACTGGTTATGGCTCCTGTAACTCTAAATGGGCCAGAAGTTATGGCCGTCCGAATAATCGATATCTACAGGGTGCAACATCCACGGTGCGAGGTGCAACATCCGTCCGAAATGGCGAAACAGTGTCGTACGACTTTTTGAAATGCGTGCAAGGATTTGAAACGGAACGGTACCATGGTCCACCACTCTCCAGCGATGGTAAATCGAAGACCAGCCACGGTAATCCCGTTTTACCGTAAATATCCACGTGTCAAAAAACGAAGGGTAAAAAACTTCCTAGACCCGATTGAGACTCGGATCGTCTTTTTTGGGCATTAAACAATCCATTGACGGCTGAAAGCGATCATAACCGTAGAACTCACCGAGGCGTTCGTTTTGAATGGTTATGGCTCCCGTAACTCTAAACGAGCCAGAAGTTATGGCCGTCCGAATAATTGATATCTACAGGGTGCAACATCCGTCCGAAATGGCGAAATAGTGTCGTATGAATTTATGAAATGCGTGCATGGATTTGAAACGGAACGGTACCATGGTGCACCACTCTCCAGCGATGGTAAATCGAAGACCAGCCTCAGTAAACCCGTTTTACCGTAAAAATCCACGTGTCGAAAAAACTAAGCGTAATAAACTTCCTAGACCCGATTGAGACTCGGATCGTCTTTTTTGGGCATTAAACAATCCATTGACGGCTGAAAGCTGTCATAGCCGTAGAACTCACTGAGGCCTTCGTTTTGACTGGTTATGGCTCCTGTAACTCTGAACGAGCCAGAAGTTATGGCCGTCCGAATAATTGATATCTACAAGGTGCAACATCCACGGTGCAAGCTGCAACATCCGTCCGAAATGGCGAAACAGTGTCGTACGACTTTTTGGAATGCATGCATGGATTTGAAACGGAATGGTACCGTGGTCCACCACTCTCGAGCAATGGTAAATCGAAGACCAGCCACGGTAATCCCGTTTTACCGTAAAAATCCGCGTGTCGAAAAACGAATGGTAAAAAACTTCCTAGACCTGATTGAGACTCGGATAGTCTTTTTTGGGCATTAAACAATCCATTGACGGCTGAAACCAGTCATAGCCGTAGAACTCACTGAGGCCTTCGTTTTGACTGTTTATGGCTCCCGTAACTCTAAACGAGCCAGAAGTTATGGCCGTTCGAATAATCGATATCTACAAGGTGCAACATCCACGGTGCAAGGTGCAACATCCGTCCGAAATGGCGAACAGTGTCGTATGACTTTTTGAAATGCGTGCATGGATTTGAAACGGAATGGTACCATGGTGCCCCACTCTCCAGCGATGGTAAATCGCAGACCATCCACGGTAATCCTGCTTTACTGTAAAAATCCTCGTGTCGAAAAAACGAAGGGTAAAAAACTTGCTAGACCCGAATGAGGCTCGGATCATCTTTTTTGGGAATCAAACAATCCATTGACGGCTGGAAGCTGTCATAGCCATAGAACTCCTTGAGGCCTTCGTTTTGACTGGTTATGGCTCCCGTAACTCTTAACGAGCCAGAAGTTATGGCCGTCCGAATAATCGATATCTACAGGGTGCAACATCCGCGGTGCAAGGTCCAACATCTGTCCGAAATGGCGAAACAGTGTCGTACGACTTTTTGAATTGCGTGCATGCATTTGAAATGGAATGGTACCATGGTGCACCACTCTTTAGCGATGGTAAATCGAAGACCAGCCACGGTAATCCCATTTTACCGTAAACATCCACATGTCGAAAAAACGAAGGGTAAAAAATTTCCTAGACCCGATTGAGACTCGGATCGTCTTTTTTGGGCATTAAACAATCCATTGACGGCTGAAAGCGGTCATAGCCGTAGAACTCACTAAGGCCTTCGTTTTGACTAGTTATGGCTCCCGTAACTCAAAACGAGCCAGAAGTTATGGTCGTCCGAATAATCGATATCTACAGGGTGCAACATTCGCGGTGCAAAGTGCAACATCCGTCCGAAATGGCGAAACAGTGTCGTACGAATTTATGAAATGCGTGCATGGATTTGAAACGGATTGGTACCATGGTGCACCACTCTCCAGCGATGGTAAATCGAAGACCAGCCGTAGTAATCCCGTTTTACCGTAAAAATCCACGTGTCGAAAAAACTAAGGGTAATAAACTTCCTAGACCCGATTGAGACTCGGATCGTCATTTTTGGGCATTAAACAATCCATTGACAGCTGAAAGAGGTCATAGCCGTAGAACTCACTGAGGCCTTCGTTTTGACTGGTTATGGCTCCCGTAACTCTTAACGAGCCTGAACTTATGGCCGTCCGAATAATCGATATCTACAGGGTGCAACATCCACGGTGCAAGGTGCAACATCCGTCCGAAATGGCGAAACAGTGTCGTACGACTTTCTGAAATGCGTGCATGGATTTGAAACGAAACGGTACCATGGTCCACCACTCTTCAGCAATGGTAAATCGAAGACCAGCTACGGTAATCCCGTTTTACCGTAAAAATCCACGTGTTGAAAAACGAAGGGTAAAAAACTTCCTAGTCCCGAATGAGACTCGGATCGTCTTTTTTGGGCATTAAACAATCCATTGACGGCTGAAAGCTGTCATAGCCGTAGAACTCACTGAGGCCTTCGTTTTGACTGGTTATGGATCCCGTAACTCTAAATGAGCTAGAAGTTATGGCCGTCCGAATAATCGATATCTACAGGGTGAAATATCCACGGTGCAAGGTGCAACATCCGTCCGAAATGGCGAAACAGTGTCGTACGACTTTTTGAAATGCGCGCATGGATTTGAAACGGAACGGTACCATGGTCCACCACCCTCCAGCGATGGTAAATCGAAGACCAGCCACAGTAATCCCGTTTTACCGTAAAAATCCACGTGTCGAAAAAACGAAGGGTAAAAAACTTCCTAGACCCGATTGAGACTCGGATAGCCTTTTTTGGGCATTGAACAATCCATTAATGGCTGAAAGCTGTCATAGCCGTAGAACTTACCGAGGCCTTCGTTTTGACTGGTTATGGCTCCCGTAACTCTAAACGAGCCAGAAGTTACGGCCGTCCGAATAATCGATATCTATAGGGTGCAACATCCACGGTGCAAGGTGCAACATCCGTCCGAAAAGGCGAAACAGTGTCGTACGACTTTTTGAAATGCGTGCATGGATTTGAAATGGAACGGTTCCATGGTGCACCACTCTCCAGCGATGGTAAATCGAAGACTAGCCACGGTAATCCCGTTTTACCGTAAAAATCCACGTGTCGACAAAACGAAGTGTAAAAAACTTCCTAGACCCGATTGAGACTCGGATCGTCTTTTTTGGGCATTAAAAAATCCATTGATGGCTGAAAGCGGTCATAGCCGTAGAACTCACTGAGGCCTTCGTTTTGACTGGTTATGGCTCCCGTAACTCTAAACGAGCCAGAAGTTATGGCCGTCCAAATAATCGATATGTACAGGGTGCAACATCCGCGGTGCAAGGTGCAACATCCGTCCGAAATGGTGAAACAGTGTCGTACGACTTTTTGAAATGCGTGCATGGATTTGAAACGGAACGGTACTGTTTGCGCAAAAAATGGGCAAACACCTCCAAGTTGTGTGATTTAGTTGATTTTATGTGATTCTTAATGATTTAGATGAGTTATGTAAATATGAAAAAAGCAGGGGCTGAAATGTAAAAGACACACAGATTTATAGTGGTTCGGCCAGAACGTGCCTACATCCACTTTATATGTTATTATCTTCTTTGTTTCAGATTACAAGTACAATGCTTTGTGTACAAGTATATGAAAGTAGTTTGAAAGTTCCTTCCGCGCTTGAGCTCTCAAACTTGTCTGCCATTGTCGTACCCCTGCCCCTCTATTTATAGAGTGAGATAGGGGGCAGGGGTCTTGGATGTATATAGCTGCTGGTGGGCCCGGGCGGAAGCAATCTGGACTGGCAATCTTTTGGTTCGGCAAAGCTCCATTCGGCTTTGAGCTTGGACCGGTGGTAGGTGTGCATGTGGACCGGCAGTGGAAAAGAGAGGGTTGGTTCGGTGCTTGCTTGGACCGGTAGTAGGAGTGTGAGAGGGGCTGGTCCGGTTAGGACTTTGGTCCGGTCGTGGGTTGGTAGGTTGGTTCGGTTGTGGGGATGAGGCCTTGGTCCGGCAGTTTAGAGGAGGCGTGTTGGTTCGGTATACCGAACCAATTGGTTCGATTTTGGAGGGCTTGGGCCGAATGAAAGCTTGGGGCCGAATGAGCTTCTACATTGAGAATGTTGGAAGGACTTCTAGGCTAGTATTGAGCCTTTTGGATGTCGAACAAAATGGAGGTTGCGAACCCCGGTGAAACTGTAACTTCTTGGTCTCGAGATCTTCTGGGTGAGAATTCGCCCAACATTTTCCCCCCAAAGTGGGGCACGTGCTTGCATGTGTCGCGCTTTGTTTCCCTGTGGTAGGAAGGCTTGTTTTGCAATGCCATGGGCTGGATGTTCATATCCTGTTGATGTCCTGCAAAGGAATTTACAGTTTTAGTGTGACTTCCGATAACAACCGTTCAGGATCGAAGCATTTGAGACGAAGTGAATCGCGCCGTTCGGGGCAAGAGGTGTGCCCCGAGGGGGTTTAGCATTATCGATGCCAAGTTCACGTCAGAGTTGGTCCCTGGATCGTTTGTCAAGGTGGTTTATCGCCAGCTCAGAGCATGCCTAGGGATCGCTCGCGACCCCGTACATGTGTAAGTAGCTTAGCCATTTCATAATGATCAGAATCAAATATCCATTTAACCGATGAGCTTAAAAAAGGATGTCAAAGCGCAAATTCTCACGACAATAGGGTTAATAGCCATTCAGAGCGTGCCTATGGGCCGTTCGTGGTCGCGTACACGTGTAAATGATTAACCCACGTTGGAGAGAGATTTACGACTCATTCATTGTTATCATATTCTCTACTTTATTAGTAGGTCCTAGAGTTCGATACTTATCTGAGTGAGGTGCTTTAGTGCTCCCTGTTTCTGGTTTCTGCTGGTAGAGACAGTTTCATTCGGTTTTTAGTTGATAGAGATAGCTTCATTCGGTTTTTAGCTGGTAGAGATAGCTTCATTCGGTCTTAGTTGGTTCGGTCTGCCGAATGGGTTGGTCCGGTAGTGTTGCGCTCATCTATATAAGGGGCTACACCCCCTTGGTTTTTCCTTACCGAATCAACGAAAGCCGAACCAATTCTTAGCCGAACCAACTTGTCTACTGAACCAAGCTTATACCGAATCAGGTATATATATTTTGCCGAATGTCCTTTATCGCCGAATGAATCTGACTGCCGAATACACACGAAAGTCTTTGTTTGCCGAATGTGCTTTAGGTCTTAGTGCCGAATGACACGTATACCGGATGAACTCTTAGTGTCGAATGAATCTGTTATCTCCCTGCCGAATGAACTCACTTGCACTGCCGAATGAACTTGATATTTTAGCAGAATTCCGGACTTATGCATTCTTTTTTGCTTACATCTCTGTATTCTTAGTTCTAACAACCTGTCTTTTCACTTTTGTGTATGCAGATAAATGTCTCGCAAGGCGGAAACACGATCAGATAGACGGAAGTCGAGGGATGGAGGAGAGTCTTCTTCCGTGTCCCCAGCCCAATCGAGATCGGCGCCACATGGGCCTGCCCCGAGGTCGTTAGTGGACGGATATGGGCCCCAGGAACTTCTGGTCTCTCTTCCCGATTGTTTTCCTAGCTCCCTATAGGAGGAGCAACTTGATGTCATATCTCGTTCATTCGGGATAGACATGGCTCTTATGCTGCTGCCGGGAGATGGAGTGATGCCGTATAATCCCCCCGAAGGTTACTTTGCTTACAGCAGATACCATTGCATGTGTGGTGCTATCCCTCCTATCGATGCCTGGATAGTCAGCTTTACCACATATTTGAAAGTTGCTCCATTCCAGCTTCAGCCGAACTCTTATGCCATTCTGGTGAGCCTTTTCGTTATCTTCCAGAGGAGGTACGGGAGCCCTCCTTCTAACCGGGAAATTCGATATTTGTATAACCTGAGAGGCTACAAGAAGGTGTCTCCGTATATTAGTCTAGAAGCGGCCTTGCCCTTCAAACCAGTCCTGGACTTATATTCAAAGTTTACCATGTTCAAGAAAGAATGGTTTTTTATCAAGGACGATTCTGTTTCTTTCCGCCTTTTCACTTCCGGCTGTAAGATGAATTTCATTTGTATTTTCCATGTTCTGAGTGTAGTGCTTTTTCTGACATGATTCCATTTCTTGCTAGCGACAGGTGGCATTGCAGTCGTGGAAGATGATTCTTTGACGCGGATGGCTGCTGAAATAAAGGCCATTCCGGCACGGGATAGGTCGGCTTCTTTCCTGATCAGGAACGCTACCCTCCTGGAGTACAACTTGATCCTGCCGCACCAGTCCGTGGTTAAGCAGAGGGACACGGTTGAGGAGAAGGCCGCTAAAGCTAAGGAGGGGGCCACGGTGAAGAGTGGCAAGAGGAATCCCTTTGCACAACACCCAGTCGTGGGAGGTAAGAAGCTTAAGGGGTCTGATGGCCCCTCTCCTAGTACTCGCCCGATCATCCCGGAGGAGGAAGGCGTGGAAGAGGGCGAAGGAGGCGATATGGGAGGAGAGTCAGAAGGCGGAGGAGATGGCGATGGAGATGGTGATGGTGATGCTGGTGCCTTAACCTATGGGCAAGACCCTGAACTTGATGAGGCTCTCCGTCAGGCCTTCGGGGAATCGGAGGAAGAATCGGAAGCGGAAAAGGCAAGGGAGGCGGGCAAGGCTGTGGCTGGTGCCGATCCATCCCCTAAAGGCTCCTCAGCTAGGGTAACTTCGGCGGTGCAAGGAGAACTTTTGACTTCCGCCGATTCCATTTTCGATAAGGACTTAGGAATATTTTATGGTTCACTTCCATCCTGGAATGAGATTCAGGACTTATTGCAGTACCCCACTCCTCCGCAGGGTTTGTATAATTGTAACGACCCGTATTTTACGTGTTGATATATCGTAGAATTATTAGGTCGTTAGTGTTGTTTATGTTCTCCTTAGCCTAAGTCGTATGGGAAGTTAACTCGGTTGCACAAGTTAAGTGATAGGTCGTGTGCGAGTTAATGGGTAACGACCTAAAAGTGTTGCAGCGACCTTAAGAAGAAGTTAGGCCGTTAGCAAGTTAGAGAGGTTAGCGACCTAGGGAGTTTAGGTCGTGTGTAAGATAGGTTAGTTTAGGTCGTTGGAGCGACCTAAGGAGATAGGTCGGTTTAAGTAGATTAGCGACCTAGGGGAGGAAGGTCGTTCAAGCGACCTAAGGGTTGTATGAAACCTAGTAGTAACGACCTAAGGAAGAGCGGGAGCGACCTATAGGATGAGCGACCTATAGGGTGTAGCGACCTAAGGAAGTTGCCGAGCTAAGGTAGTTAGCGACCTAGGGTTAATGACCTAACAGTTACGAGTTACGGTTCCTGACCGACCTAGGTATGGACCGAGTTAAGAGTGTTTATGACCTATGGAAGTTAGGTCGTGAACGAGTTAGTATGGTTGGCCGACCTACAGGGTTTAACGACTTATAGGTAGAGCGACCTAAAAGGGAGACCGACGTAAGAGCTAACGGTTTAAGGGAGTTAACGAGTTAAGAGATAGGTCGTGGACGACCTATAGGGGTAACGACCTAAGTTAGGTTGTTAAGTGACCTAAGGGAAGTGTTAGATCGTGGTTTGTGTTAGGTCGCTAGGTAGGTTGGGTCGGCAGAATCATAGGTCGCAAGGAAATTAGGTCGCATGTTTATTTTAGGTCGGCATGGTCTTAGGTCGTAGGTCGTTGAAGGCAGCTGTGTTTTTAGGTCGCGTGTGCTATGGAGACTTAGGTCGTGAATGACCTAAGTTAGGTCGAGGGTCTCTAGGTCGGCAACGACCTAAAACTGGGCGACGACCTAAGGGTGATTTCAGCCTATAAATAGAGGGGTTTGGCTCACTTTTTGGCACCAGATTTTGAAGCGACGAAGTGCTGCCATTTTTAGAGCTCGACTACAACATTTCTTTACTTCATTTCTCCGCTTTGATCAAGTGCTAACATCCATCCAAGATCGAAGATCAAGATCAAAGATCGAAGAGCCAAAGTTGAAGATCTTCTTCCAACGAAGCTAGATTTCACCATTTCAAGCGAGATTTCAACAAATCGAGCTTGAATCCTTGCTGTCCAGATTTGAAGTGATTAGTTTTTGAAGTGTTTGGGTGATTCGGTGAGTGGTGATTATCTCTCACACGGATCCAAAGGAGTATATTGGAGTGGTGGTTCGTTTATGTGTTAAAGATAGTGATTTCTCGCATTTCTCTTAAGTCTGCATGTAGATCCATTATTTATGAAGATGTTTACCTATGCAAATTCATTTATCGAGTTATAGGAACAAAACCCATGTTTTATATTTGATAGATCTATGCTAGAAATCCATAATTCATGTATGATAGACTTTCACTCATTTATTTACGAAATTGCCATTATAGTTAATATTGCTTATTAGATCTTATTTGAATGATTGATTATTTGAATGTATGATTGATTTGATTGTTTCAAGTTAGCTAGTAGTTGATTTGGAACAAGATGGTCGAAGATGATTCAAAAGCTAAGTAGAAAGGCTCTTGAATGGTGAAAGCTGCTTGTGGCATATGAAGCGGATGAGGAAGCTCATATGGATGGATTCGAGGACTTTGCGATGATACGAGGAAGCAAAGTATGATGATGATGGACTTTGCCATGATATGATGAGGCGAAGCATGATATGGACTTTGCTAAGATGCGATGAAGCAAAGTATGATATGAGATAGTCTTGGTCTAGTCCAGGCGGGATCATTCCAAGCATGATGTTAACTCGGTGATGTGGTTCGAGTTTTGATGGATAATGGATGGCTCGAGAGGCGCTTGAGCTAGTATGGGAATAGTCATCGAGGAGGATGACTAGGAGGCTAAGACTTCATCGTTGTTGGAGGTTCTAGCATGCTCAAAGCAAGAGTACGTTAGGCGGCATTGATAACCCAGGCACGGGTCACGATGACGTGCTAGTACTCTGGGCAGCATTGATATCCTAGGCACGGGTCACGATGACGTGCGGAGTTATGTCTAGAACCGGGGTTACCATTAGCCCTTGACTGACGGATGAAAGAATGTGCCGTTCATTCAACTAACGATGAAATCAAGGCAATGGTAACAGTGATAGCCGGAATCATGGATGTTGGTTATATCATCATTCGGTCTCAAGAGCGGTGATTTCTGGGTGCTTATCTGATCTTGGTTTAGGCCTTGGGGGTTTGTATTTGGAAAACAACGACCTTGACACGAGTGGTTATCGCTTTACTTTAGTTACCTGTTGCTATGCTTGCTTCTTATTAGTGTGTGTCTGGGGGCTATCACTGTAGAAAGAGGTGGAGTGGAATGATTTGGGTTCCTATTCCTTTTATCCTTTATGTTCCTTTGGTATGTTTGATTGTTGATTTACTGCTCACTAGGACTTTGTCTGACTCAAGGTTTTATGTCTCCTCTTATTACCTTGGGTTGTTCATCCATGTTTTGGGATGGGCAGACTAAGTGACAGGTGGCAGGTGCAGACCTTAGTGATTGACGATGTAGATGGCGAAGACGAGCAGGAGGCTTTTACATATTATTTTCATATTCTATGTACTGGATATTTCCGCTGTTTTGTTGTTACTCTGAGTGTTTGTAGTGAGGCATGATTGTACTAACTTTCAGATGATTGTATCAAACCACTATGATGTCTATGATGATATTCTGTTTTGGAGCTTCACTATATATATTTTTCTCTACTGTATTTGATCCATGCGCTGTGAGTTCTATGATAGAGATTCTGCGATGTTTATTCTACCCTTGGTGGTCGTCCATGGCTGCCTGGCACATTTTCAGCGCACCATTCCCTTATTTCCGTGCGGGAGTCACGGGCGGTCGTCACATTTGGTATCAGAGCTTTGGTTAATCGATTTTAGCCAACGCTCGCCGACGTAACTACGTAAGAGAGACGTAATTGTATTTTGATGGATGATTACTATATATAATATAGTAGTTAGAGGGATTTGAGCTCCTTATGCAGTTGTTTCTCAAGGTGTTCTAATCATTCTTTTTACAGATATTAAGGATGAGTCGTGGCGAGAGACAAGCTACTAGGGAAAGCCGTACTGCTAGGGAAGCTGTTGATTATGCTCCTATGTTTGAGGCCATGATGACTTCGATCATGAGGAGGATACCAGCTTCAGGATCGTCAGTGGATGTGGGAGTTCAAGTTCAAGCTCCAAGGCCGGTGGATTTTGCTAAGCTTTGCAAGAACTATACTTCTCTTGGAGGAAAGGTTTTCTTAGGGACAGAGTCAACCATTAAAGTCCAAAGATGGATAGATGCTTGTAGAAGGATCTTTGGTGACTTGGGAATTGAAGATGCAACTAAAAGGAAGCTTGCATCAATACAGCTTCAAGGGAGAGCTTCTGATTGGTGGAACTCTATCACCATTGATACTCCGGAGGAAGAAATTACTTGGGTGCGGTTCCAAGCTAGATTTGAAGCTAAGTTCATTTCTACGGCTCAGAAGTCTGTCTTGTTTAAGAAGTTTGTTGAGCTCAAGCAAGGTGGGAGATCGGTTCTTAAGTATGTTCCTGAGTTTGAAGCCTTGTCCAAGTATGCTAGATCGTATATTGATTCTCCCTATCAGAAGAATGAAAAGTTCGTGACAGGCTTGGATGCTTATCTTGGAAGGCAGCTGGTGGATCACCTGGACGATCCATTTGAGAAGCTTGTGGAAAAAGCTCTCAGGCATGAGAGTTTGTTTCCTAAGGAAGGGTCTGTTGTTGCTGTGACCAAGGAAGAGCTCAAACCATAGCAGGGTGGAAATAAGAAGAGGAAGCAGCAATAACAGAAGGGTAAGAATGGCCAGAAGAAGCCGAAAGGCGAAGTGACTTGTTTCAACTGTCAACAGAAAGGCCATTTCTCTAGGGATTGCAAGAATCCAAAGGTATCGGTGAAGTGCCACAACTGTGACAAGCTGGGGCATATTAAGAAGAATTGTCCGGAACCGTTGAGGGAAAAGCAGATTGTGAAAGCTTATGCTTTGGGGGCTGTTCCATCATCTTCGAAAGCTCCTACTACTGAAGAGAAGGGGAAGAGTGTGGTGGTTCAAGGTACTCTTTCCATTTGTGGTGTTCCAGTTAGGGTGTTGTTTGATACTGGGGCGTCGCATTCCTTTGTTTGTAATGAGTTAGTAGACCGGTTGGGTTTGGAACCGGATATCGTTGATAGGCCATTGGTTGTGACTAATCCAGTTGGGGGTTCGTCTTGTTTGTGTATGCTATGCCGTGGTCTAGTTGTGTCGAGTCATGATTGCTCTTTTATTTATGATTGCTTTGTTCTTAACTTTGCGGGGTTCGGAATTATTTTGGTTATGGACTGGCTTAGGATGTATGCGGCAAAAGTTGATTGTGAGAGATTGGAGGTGACAGTCGAGAATGTGGAGGGGCGAAAGGTTGTGATACGATGTAAGCATGAAGAAGGCGTCTTCATGAGCTTCATGTATTCGCTGGTTGTTCCACGGGATGGACTATCATCGATGCCAATCGTGAATGAATTCGAGGATGTCTTTGACGAGGTCAAAGGGTTACCGCCGCATAGAGAGATCGAGTTTCGTATCGATCAAGTTGAGGGAGCCAGACCCGTTGTGATGCCTCTTAGGCGGATGGCGCCTAGAGAACAGCAAGAGTTGAGGGTGCAAGTTGATGACCTTTTGCGGAAAGGATTCATTCGGCGTAGTGTGTCCGAATGGGGTGCACCAGTTGTGTTCGCAACCAAAGCGGATGGATCGTTGAGGTTGTGTGTTGATTATCGTGAGCTGAATAAGGTGACTAAGAAGAACAAGTATCCATTGCCGAGAATAGATGACTTGTTTGATCAGCTCCACGAGGCGAAGGTGTTTTCTCAGATGGATTTGGCAACGGGATTTCACCAGTTGAGAGTGGCGAAGGATAGTGTGCCGAAGACTGCTTTTAGGACACCATCCGGGTTTTATGAGTGGCTGGTAATGCCGTTTGGATTGACTAACGCACCAGCATATTTTGTGGATCTTATGAATAGAGTGTTCAGAGATCAGTTGAACAAGTTTGTACTTGTGTTCGTGGATGATATTCTGATTTATTCCAGAACCGAGGAAGAGCACAAGACGCACTTGCGTATTGTTTTGGAAATCTTGCGGAAACATCAACTGAAGGCTAAGTTTTCGAAGTGTCACTTCTGGAAGAGTGAAGTGAGATTCTTAGGCCATGTTATTTCTGGAAATGGAATAGCGGTTGATCCCGCTAAGGTGGCAGCGATCCAGGATTGTGTCAGACCTAAGAATGCATCAGATGTGAGAAGTTTTCTTGGACTAGCAGGATATTATCGACGGTTTATCAAAGACTTTTCCAAGATAGCTGCACCATTGACAGGATCGACGAAGAAGAATCAGGTATTCAGTTGGGATGCTAAGTGTGAGTAGGCCTTTGGAATCCTGAAAGAGCGACTGACGAGTGCTCCTGTTTTGACTATTCCAAGTAGGAATGATGAGATGGTGGTTTACACCGATGCATGTGGTACTGGACTTGGGGCAGTGCTAATGCAGAAGGATAAAGTTGTTGCGTACGCGAGTCGACAACTGAAGCTGAACGAAAGGAATTACCCGACTCATGATTTGGAGTTAGCGGCAATTGTGTTTGCTCTGAAGATGTGGAGACATTATCTATTGGGGGTTCGATTCGAGTTGTTTACGGATCACAAGTCGTTGAAGTATCTTTTCTCCCAAAAGGATTTGAATCTTCGGCAGCAACGATGGCTTGAGTTTTTAGCATCATATGATTTTGGTGTAGCTTATACTTCGGGAAAAGGTAACGCAGTAGCTGATGTGTTAAGTCGAAGACATGCGGGATTGGGAGTCATGTTTTCGGAATGGAAGAGTCTCGAGTATTTGGCTGGATTTGATTTCAGGCCTAGATGTGAATTGGAACCTGAAATGTTGGCAAACTTATCGATAAGGCCTACTCTTGTGGAAAGGATCGGCGAGGGTCAAAAGCGAGACGATAAGCTTGTCAAGATTATCCGTGATTTGGAATCTGGATTGGAACCAGAGAAGGATAAGGGATTCAAAGTCGATCGAGAGGGTTGGCTTCGGAAACAAGGACGACTGGTTGTTCCCGATATAGATGAATTGAGAGATGTAGTTTTAAGGGAAAGCCATCACTCGAAGTTGACAATTCATCCAGGTGGAAATAAGATGTATCGGGATATGAATGGAACTTATTATTGGGAAGGCATGAAGAAGGATGTTGGAAATTTTATTTCCAAGTGCATGAATTGCCAGTTGGTTAAAGCAGAGCAGAAGAAGCCAAGTGGATTGCTTCAGCCATTAGAAGTTCCTACATGGAAGTGGGAGCAGATATCGATGGATTTTATCGATGGTTTACCTAGAACGAGAGCGGGAAATGAAGGGATTTGGGTCATCGTAGATCGGTTGACCAAGAGTGCAAGATTCATTCCTGTTCGATCAACTAGGACTGCGTCGAAGTTGGCTGAGTTGTATGTTAAGTGGATAGTTCGATTCCACGGTATTCCAAAGAGTATAGTGAGCGATCGAGACCCATTGTTCACTAGTGGATTTTGGAAGAGCTTCCAGGAGGTTTTGGGAACTGAGTTGTGTTTGAGTACAGCTTATCATCCCCAAACAGATGGTCAGACTGAGAGGGTCAACCGAGTTTTGGAAGATCTTCTGAGGGCATGTGTTTTGGATTTCGGAGGATCATGGGAAGATCATCTTCATTTGGTGGAGTTTGCATATAATAACATTTACCAGTCAAGTATTGGTATGGCACCATATGAAGCCTTGTATGGAAGACCGTGTAACTCTCCGACATGTTGGTTGGAAGCTGGAGAAAAGCTGATACTTGGGCCAGAGATGATTCGTCAGACTTCGGATTGTATAGAGATCATTCGACAACGAATGAAGGCAGCCCAGGATCGTCAGAAAAGTTATGCAGATAAACGTCGAAAGGAGTTGGAGTTCGACATAGGTGACATGGTTTTTGTGAAGATTTCTCCATTGAAGAATGTTATTCGATTCGGGAAGAAAGGAAAATTGACCCCGAGATTTGTTGGACCATTCCCGATTATCGAGCGAATTGGAAAGCTCGCTTATAGATTGGAGTTACCGGAAAAGATGGCGGGTGTGCACAATGTTTTTCATGTATCTTATCTACGGAAGTATGTGCACGACTTGAGTGCAGTGGTTTCTACTGATAGCTGTGAAGACTTGGAGGTTGATCCAGTGGTTACGAGACCTCGTAAGCCGCTTCGTGTTGTTGAAACCGACACGAAACAGCTTAGGAGGAAGACGATTACGTTGCTCAAGATACAATGGAGTGATGATGTTAACGACTGTACGTGGGAGGAGGAAGAGAGGATGAAGGCAGCTCATCCTGAACTCTTCAAGGTATGGCCCTAAGGTGTCGTGACATCTCATGAATTTGTAACTTGTTCTAATCTTAGAATTCTGCATGCTAGGCTAGAAATTGGATGCATGGTTTGTTGATTGCTATGGATGGTAGGCATGCGGAATAGTTATGGTTGCTCTTGTTTGTTTGGAATTTCGGGGGCGAAATTCCTAAGGGGGAGAGAATGTAACGACCTGTATTTTACGTGTTGATATATCGTAGAATTATTAGGTCGTTAGTGTTGTTTATGTTCTCCTTAGCCTAAGTCGTATGGGATGTTAACTCGGTTGCACAAGTTAAGTGATAGGTCGTGTGCGAGTTAATGGGTAACGACCTAAAAGTGTTGCAGCGACCTTAAGAAGAAGTTAGGCCGTTAGCAAGTTAGAGAGGTTAGCGACCTAGGGAGTTTAGGTCGTGTGTAAGATAGGTTAGTTTAGGTCGTTGGAGCGACCTAAGGAGATAGGTCGGTTTAAGTAGATTAGCGACCTAGGGGAGGAAGGTCGTTCAAGCGACCTAAGGGTTGTATGAAACCTAGTAGTAACGACCTAAGGAAGAGCGGGAGCGACCTATAGGATGAGCGACCTATAGGGTGTAGCGACCTAAGGAAGTTGCCGAGCTAAGGTAGTTAGCGACCTAGGGTTAATGACCTAACAGTTACGAGTTACGGTTCCTGACCGACCTAGGTATGGACCGAGTTAAGAGTGTTTATGACCTATGGAAGTTAGGTCGTGAACGAGTTAGTATGGTTGGCCGACCTATAGGGTTTAATGACTTATAGGTAGAGCGACCTAAAAGGGAGACCGACCTAAGAACTAACGGTTTAAGGGAGTTAACGAGTTAAGAGATAGGTCGTGGACGACCTATAGGGGTAACGACCTAAGTTAGGTTGTTAAGCGACCTAAGGGAAGTGTTAGATCGTGGTTTGTGTTAGGTCGCTAGGTAGGTTGGGTCGGCAGAATCATAGGTCGCAAGGAAATTAGGTCGCATGTTTATTTTAGGTCGGCATGGTCTTAGGTCGTAGGTCGTTGAAGGCAGCTGTGTTTTAGGTCGCGTGTGCTATGGAGACTTAGGTCGTGAATGACCTAAGTTAGGTCGGGGGTCTCTAGGTCGGCAACGACCTAAAACTGGGCGACGACCTAAGGGTGATTTCAGCCTATAAATAGAGGGGTTTGGCTCACTTTTTGGCACTGGATTTTGAAGCGACGAAGTGCTGCCATTTTTAGAGCTCGACTACAACATTTCTTCACTTCATTTCTCCGCTTTGATCAAGTGCTAACATCCATCCAAGATCGAAGATCAAGATCGAAGATCGAAGAGCCAAAGTTGAAGATCTTCTTCCGACGAAGCTAGATTTCACCATTTCAATCGAGATTTCAACAAATCGAGCTTGAATCCTTGCTGTCCGGATTTGAAGTGATTAGTTTTTGAAGTGTTTGGGTGATTCGGTGAGTGGTGATTATCTCTCACACGGATCCAAAGGAGTATATTGGAGTGGTGGTTCGTTTATGTGTTAAAGATAGTGATTTCTCGCATTTCTCTTAAGTCTGCATGTAGATCCATTGTTTATGAAGATGTTTACCTATGCAAATTCATTTATCGAGTTATAGGAACAAAACCCATGTTTTATATTTGATAGATCTATGCTAGAAATCCATAATTCATGTATGATAGACTTTCACTCATTTATTTACGAAATTGCCATTATAGTTAATATTGCTTATTAGATCTTGTTTGAATGATTGATTATTTGAATGTATGATTGATTTTATTGTTTCAAGTTAGCTAGTAGTTGATTTGGAACAAGATGGTCGAAGATGATTCAAAAGCTAAGTGGAAAGGCTCTTGAATGGTGAAAGCTGCTTGTGGCATATGAAGCGGATAAGGAAGCTCATATGGATGGATTCGAGGAATTTGCGATGATACGAGGAAGCAAAGTATGATGATGATGGACTTTGCCGTGATATGATGAGGCGAAGCATGATATGGACTTTGCTAAGATGCGATGAAGCAAAGTATGATATGAGATAGTCTTGGTCTAGTCCAGGCGGGATCATTCCAAGCATGATGTTAACTCGGTGATATGGTTCGAGTTTTGATGGATAATGGATGGCTCGAGAGGCGCTTGAGCTAGTATGGGAATAGTCGTCGAGGAGGATGACTAGGAGGCTAAGACTTCATCGTTGTTGAAGGTTCTAGCATGCTCAAAGCAAGAGTACGTTGGGCGGCATTGATATCCCAGGCACGGGTCACGATGACGTGCTAGTACTCTGGGCAGCATTGATATCCTAGGAACGGGTCACGATGACGTGCAGAGTTATGTCTAGAACCGGGGTTACCATTAGCCCTTGACTGACGGATGAAAGAATGTGTCGTTCATTCGACTAACGATGAAATCAAGGCAATGATAACAGTGATAGCCAGAGTCATGGATGTTGGTTATATCATCATTCGGTCTCAAGAGCGGTGATTTCTGGGTGCTTATCTGATCTTGGTTTAGGCCTTGGGGGTTTGTATTTGGAAAACATCGACCTTGACTCGAGTGGTTATCGCTTTACTTTAGTTACCTGTTGCTATGCTTGCTTCTTATTAGTGTGTGTCTGGGGCTATCACTGTAGAAAGAGGTGGAGTGGGATGATTTGGGTTCCTATTCCTTTTATCCTTTATGTTCCTTTGGTATGTTTGATTGTTGATTTACTGCTCACTAGGACTTTGTCTGACTCAAAATTTTATGTCTCCTCTTATTACCTTGGGCTGTTCATCCATGTTTTGGGATGGGCAGACTAAGTGACAGGTGGCAGGTGCTGACCTTAGTGATTGACGATGTAGATGGCGAAGACGAGCAGGAGGCTTTTACATATTATTTTCATATTCTATGTACTGGATATTTCCGCTGTTTTGTTGTTACTCCAAGTGTTTGTAGTGAGGCATGATTGTACTAACTTTCAGATGATTGTATCAAACAACTATGATGTCTATGATGATATTCTATTTTGGAGCTTCACTATATATATTTTTCTCTATTGTATTTGATCCATGCGCTGTGAGTTCTATGATAGAGATTCTGCGATGTTTATTCTACCCTTGGCGGTCGTCCATGGCTGCCTGGCACATTTTCAGCGCACCATTCCCTTATTTCCGTGCGGGAGTCATGGGCGGTCGTCACAATAATAGACGTGCCTTCTCACTTTTCTTTCTTTTTAACTTAACATGTTTCTTGAATTGTGGACCATTGTATGTTCGTAACACTTATCTTTTATTCCAGGGGCAGGCCAGGTGGTTAAAACATCAGACGTTCGACATCGCCTTGAACAATTCAAGTTGATGAGAGCTTCTGATAAGCCGAAGCCTCTTATTGGTCGTCCTGGGGACGTGGTCAAATACCGTCCTCTTCTTGGGGTCATTGAAGAGAGCATTCAGAAAAAGAAGAGGAGTCATTCCTTATTTGAGCCTTCCCCTGGTCCACAGCTTCCCGTTCAGCCTTCTCGTGATACCATGGAGGAGAGAACGGAGTTTATCCCCCCTCCACCTCCTTCTAAGAATCCCATTGTTATCCGTATAAGGCGTCCTGACGTGCCTCGTGACCCCTTTGCCGGTCATCCTGATTTAGATCCAAGCTCTCGGGATATTTCATTTGATGAGGCCACAGGTGAGCACCTCCTTCCCCGCAACCCCATGGTACGAGTGTTAGACGAGGCTAAGTCCCTAGATCTTGATCTGCTTACCACTCGGGTAGTTACCATGGGAGATGAGCCAAAGCTAATATCGATCGGGTGGCTGAAGAGACCAAGAAGTTAATGAAGTATCATGCTCAATTGGTCAAGACCGGGGAGGAGATTGGGAGTGCTAATATTTGGTTACGGCTGAAGGTTGCCGATCAGGCCGAACAGCTTGCCGGTCAAGCCGTTCAGATTTCTCAGCACGAGGAAGCCTCCAGGCGGTTGAAAGAGACCATGGAAAAGGCTAGTAGGGCAGAATTATGGAAGATGGAGGCCGCCTGTAAGGAGCGGATCGACATGGCCATTGCGACAGTGGATGAGGTTCGGAACGCGGATCTCGAGCAGGTAGAGGAGTTGTCTGGAAGGCTTGAGGCCGCGGAGATGGCTCAAGTCAAGTTAAAGGAGGAGATGGAGGAGATGAGGAGGTCTCTCCAGGCTGACTGCTTGAGATACCGATCAGAGAGGAATGTCGCTGTCGCCAAGTTGCAGGCTTCTGAGGCCCGGGTGAGGGAGTTTGAGGAGAATGAGGGGATGATGGACGAGATGCTGCAGGACATGTACTTCCGCACTTGGAAGGAGGGCAGCTTGTCTTGGATGGACGACTATCCCCGGGTCATGGCCAAGATATATCTTCGGGCTTTAGAGGAGGCCAGGGTCAATGCGGGTAAGGAAGGTGGAGTGGCTTTTAGTCTGGATGTGGTCACTGCTCAGTTCTCGAAAGAGGAGAAAGCGGCGGTGAAGGAGGGGATGCGGTTGCTTGCTGCGGAGGAAACGGGTGTGCAACTGGAGGATGAGGATCAAGCGGCGGACGCTGGTGAGTTATTCTTCTCTTTTCCTTTTCTTTCTGGGTTTCCATAACCTGATCGTTTATCGTTTGTTTAATGGATTCCTCTTCTGAATTGGACAGGTGGAACTTCCGATCAACATGCTGGGGGTTCCGGCCCTGCGGCCAAGTAGGCTTGGGAAGTTGATGATGGGGTGTGGACGCAGCTGGTTACTTGTCCGGATTCGGACGCTTTTTTATTTCTTTTTATCTTTGTTTACGTTAGTCCAAAACATTGATGTGACTGTAATAATATTATTTGCAGAGAATAACTTTGTGTGATTTTATAATATAAGCTGATTTTGTTATGTTTAAATGTTGTTGTCATTTTGATGTGCTGCGTGAGAATTATAACTATGTATATGCCTGTGATTTTAGTTGTGTTTGATGTTAAGCCTTTGCTTGAAATATAATTTCAAGTTTTGCAATGTTAGTGTGACGTATGAATAAGCTATAGTTATGTATTTATGTACAAGGGAAGAGAGTACCGCCCTTCATGTTTTATTTGCAGGCGGTAGCTTTGAGCGTCTTGTGTAACTGATCATGGATATATCTGAGTACCTTGCCACCCAGTACGCAGGCTTAGATTCTCATGAGCGAATGCTCCCTATTTGGTTTCCTGTACTTTAGAGTTTGTAATACAGGATAGGAGAAAAGTATTTAAATGAAATGGAAATATAGAAAAAGTAAAACTTCCAGTCACGGAAGGCCGTCGATGTGCTTAAGTTCGTGGCAAACGGGTTTTGTAGTCACTTTCCCTAGCTGTGGGTCCTGGAGACATTTGTCACTCATCTTACGCCTCCGCGGGGAGTTTTCTTTTTTACCACAGCCGCACTTAAGACACATCGGAGCCGAGATCGCGCACGGTAACTACCCGAACCATTATGGTCCGTAATCGTGGGTATTATTCGATTTACCGTGGCCGGCTAGCGTGGGTGCCGTTGGCCGTGAACTACCCCTGGCTGGTCACACCTTATGCTGGGGCTTAAAGTAGGTTCACAGTTGCCGGCGAGCCGAACGCCGTAATGAGCTGCCATCGGCTATAGTCGGCCTTTATGATGACTTATAATCGGCTCATTACAGTTGGCTTTGAGGGCAGGCGCGAGCAATGAGTTAACCCGCAGCAGAGGGATGCTGGAGCAAAAGAGTCTCATTGGCGAGTGCATAGAATCGTAGCGTACCTGTTAGGCCTTGTCCAGATGAGGCCGTGGTGCGTCTTGAGTGGAGATGCCATAAGATTTTGTTCAACAGAAAAGGATAAAGCTTAACAAGCAGCCAAGATATAAAGGAACAAGTTAAAAAGAGACAAGATTTTTTAAAGTGGTTCGGCATGAAAATGCCTATGTCCACTGATTCTCTTTGTTAATTCACTTCATATGGGCAGTACAAGTTAAGAAAAGTATCGAAGGAGGTGTCGGATGTTCCATGCCCTCTGGAACACCTCTCCGTCCACTGTTGACAAAATATAAGCTCCGTTGTGGAGATCTTTATGAATTACATATGGTCCGTCCCAGATGGGGTCAGATTCGCCTGAGGACAAGATCTCCTTCTTGTAAGATGCGATGCTTGACTTTGGAGTTGTATAGTGCTGCCACTTTTTGTTTGTGAGCCGCTGCTTTAAGTGCTGCATCGTTTCTCCTTTCCTCAATCAGCTCCAAAGACATGAGGAGGAGTTCTTCGTTTTCTTCTGGATTGTAGTGGATCCTACGGTGGGAAGGAACAATAGTCTCAACAGGGAGCATTGCCTCCGATCCGTATGCCAAAGAGAAAGGAGTATGTCCCGTTGATGTTCTGAAAGATGTGCGGTAGGCCCAAAGTGCCGTAGGAAGTTCGTCCACCCAAGCGCCTTTTGACTTTTCAAGTTTCTTCTTGATTAGGGTTTTGAGAATTTTGTTGACAGCTTCGACTTGTCCGTTTGCCTGAGAATAAGCTACTGATGAGAAGCTTTTATGAATTCCATGCTCTTGGCACCAGTCGGCGAATTATTCGCTGTCAAATTGGAGTCCGTTGTCTGATATGATCTTGAGTGGTACTCTGTACCTGCACAGAATATTTTTGATCAAGAAGTTGATAACTTTTGTTAAAGATATTTTATTTAGGGGTTCTGCTTCCACCCATTTGGTGAAATAATCGACTGCCACTATAGCATATTTGGCTCCGCCTCGGCCCGTTGGCAGTTCGCCAATTAAATCAATTCCCCATACAGCAAAGGGCCAAGGGCTGGTCATTTGAGTAATCTCATTTGTGGGTAGTCGAGGAATCTTGGCAAATTTCTGACATCTGTCGCATCTCTTGACGAAGTCTAAGGCGTCTTTGTTTAGTGTGGGCCAGTAATATCCATATCGGAGTATCTTTTTCGCCAGAGGCTGCCCTCCAGTGTGATCTCTGCAACTTCCTTGATGGATGTTGAATAAGATTTCCTTGGTTTCCCTTCCAGCGACGCATCTGAGTAAGGGGCTAGAGAAGCCACGCCGATAGAGGATGCCTTCTTGTATTGTGTAGTGGGGAGCTTTCCTCAAAATTCTCCTTACTTCATCACGTTTGTCTGGTAGCGTGCCGTCCTGCAAATATTTCCGGATAGGAGTCATCCAAGTTCCTTCTTCGATTGCAGTTATCAGATTTACTTGTTCGAAACTTGGGGCTAGCTGCCTTGAGATGGCTAGTGCTCCGGAAATGGTGCTATTCTTCATACTAGCTTGCTTTGCTAGTTCATCGGCCTCTTGGTTATCTTCTCGAGGAATGTGTTTGATTAGATAATGGTCCAATTGATCGAGCAGCAGTTTGGTTTTCTTTAGATATGTTGTGAGTCGTTCTCCTCGTGTCTGGAATTCTCCTAGTACTTGGTTTACGATAAGTTGAGAATCACTATGAAGACATAAAGAATTGACTCCAATTTCTAAGGCAAGCTCCAATCCCGCTATTACTGCCTCATACTCCGCATCGTTGTTAGTGGCCGCGAATTCCAACCTTAATGCATAGTACAGCTTTCTTCCCCTGGGGGTGATTATCACAATACCTGCCCCCGAGCCTTGTTCGTTCGATGCTCCATCTACAAAGAGGTTCCACTTGATGTTTTTTGCTATTTCAAACTGATCCTTGCCTTCGTTGGTAGTGAATTCGGCAATGAAATCGGCCATGGCTTGCCCCTTGATAGCGGTGCGAGGATGGTAGGTGATGTCATACTGACTTAGTTCAATGCACCATTTAAGGAGTCGTCCAGAAGTGTCGGGACGATGGAGCCCCTGTCTTAGTGGTTGATCGGTTAGAACTCTGATGGAGTGAGATTGGAAGTAGTGTCGCAGTTTTTGTGACGCGATCAATAAACAATATGCCAATTTCTCAAGTTTAGGATATCTGGCCTCTGCCCCCGTAAATCGCTTACTTATGAAGTATACCGGGCGTTGTGTGCGGTCCTCTTCTCTTACCAGGGCAGCGCTTAGAGCATGAGATGATACAGTGAGGTATAGGTATAGCTCTTCGCCTTCGTTTGGAGTTGAGAGTACTGGTGGTTTCTGAAGGTGTTCGATCAAGTTAAGGAAGGCTTTTAAGCATTCATCGGTCCACTCGAACTTCCCTTTGTCTTTCTTGAGAGCTTCGAACAAAGGGACGCACTTGTCAGTTGCTTTGGAAATGAATCTGCTTAGGGCGGCCACCTTTCCGTTTAGGCTCTGCATTTCTTTTCGAGTGGAAGGTATCCTTATTTCTTTTAGAGCCCGGATTTGTTCAGGGTTTGCTTCAATTCCTCTGGCATGGACGATGAATCATAAGAATTTTCTCGACGACACTCCGAAGGAGCACTTTAGAGGATTCAGCTTCATTCCATATCGGCGAAGTACCTGAAACATCTCGCTCAGGTGGCTTACATGATCGTCGGCTCTCCTGGACTTTACCAACATGTCATCCACATATACTTCCATAGTTCGTCCTATTAATTCCGCGAACATCTTGTTGACGAGGCGCTGATAGGTAGCTTCGGCATTTTTGAGTCCAAGTGGCATGACTTTGTAACAATATAATCCCCGGACAGTGATGAAGCTAGTGTGGTCTTGATCGGGAGCGTGCATGGGAATCTGGTTGTATCCGGAGTACGCATCCATAAAAGATAAAAGTTCGTGCCCGGCAGTGCTGTCCACAAGCTGATCGATTCGGGGGAGCGGGAAGCAGTCTTTCGGGCAAGCGTCATTTAAGTTGGAGAAATCAATGCATGTTCGCCACTTCCCATTAGCTTTCTTTACTAGTACTGGGTTAGCGATCCATTCTGGGTAGATGGTTCTCGTATGAAGTCATTAGCAAGTAGGTTCTTTACTTCCTCATCGAGGGCTGCTGATCGTTCTGCTCCCATGCTTCTCTTTTTCTGCTTTATCGGTACCTTGGTGGGATCGACGTTCAACATGTGGCATGCTATGTCTGGGGAGATTCCTGTCATATCGGTGTGTGTCCATGCAAATACATCTAAGTTGTGGCGGAGAAAGTCAATGAGTTGATCCTTCAATTCTGTTTTTAGCTGAGATGCTATTTTTAATAGTCTACTTGAATCATGTTTGTCTACAGATACGAATTCCATGGCCTCCGCAGGCTCAGCGGTAGCCTCCTCCTCCTTATCCCTGGGGTCTAGTTCATTGAAAGGATCGCTGGTGTATCGAAGAGGAGGGGCTTTCTTTAGTTGCTATGCTTCCAAGCTTTTCATGCAGAGAGTAGTCTCTGCATCTTTCCCTTTATTCTTTCTACGGTTATTGCGAAGTTCAGTTACATAGCAATCTCGAGCGGCGTCTTGATCTCCTTCAACTTCTCCTACTCCGTTATCTTTTGGGAATTTCATCTTTAGGCACCACGGGGCTAGGACAATTTGGAAGTCAGACAAGGCTGGTCTTCCCAAGAAGGCGTTAGAGGCCGAGAGGTTTTCTATTAGTACGAACGTTTGTTTTCGCACAACGGAGCGGGGATGACTTCCTATTTCGACGAAGAGGTCAAGTTGCCCGAGTGGCATTTTCGCATCTCCAGTGAAACCGTGCACGGGTTTGTTGCAGGGAGACACATCCTTCATTGACAGCTTCATTTTGTCGAAAGCATGCTTGAATAGGATATTTACGGAGCTTCCTGTGTCTATTAGAATTCGGAAAACTTTAGCTGGACCGAACCAGGCAGAGATGACCATGGGATCCATATGCGGATACTGTCTTCCTTCTAAATTACGCCTACTGAATACGATGTCGTCACTCTCTTTCCGTTTCGGGTGGTGTTCTTCCATAATGGAGTTAACATAGCCTTCAGCATTTCTAAGTGACTTGTCGTATCTTTCCATCTCTGCCCAGCTTCTGTCGGCGATGTGTGGTCCTCCCGAGCTGGTATGGACCACTATCTTCTCTTGACTAGAGCCACTGGTGTTGCGATTCCCTCCGCCTACTTCTGGGACGGGTCGCTTTGAGTTCTCATTGGCAGGAGTTGGAGTCCTGTTCTGACCTTTCACATAGCGTTCCAGCCTTCTTCTTCTGATGTGTTCTTCGATCAAGTCCCGGAGATGGTGGCATTCATTGGTGTCATGTCCGTGGGATTCGTGGAAGCGGCAGAACTTTCCAGACTTGAGTGCGTTATCAGATTCTTTCTTGTGCGGGGGGCGCTTGTATCCGAGTTCGCCCTGAGTGGATAGAAAGATGTTTTCGATTATTTCATTCAAAGGAGTGTAGGAGTCAAATCTTGGTCCTGGTCGATATTGGCGTTTTTCAACCTTCCTGCCCCCAGCATCGTCTCTAGATTCATTTCTTCGAGTGTCCTTAGCTGCAGCGGGAACCTTGTCCGAAGTTGTCTTACCTTGTTGCCCTGACTGCCTCTCAGTGGCAGCGTCTTCAAGTCTCATACACTTTCCAGCTTCATGGAAGAAATCAGGTAAAGTAGCTGGTTTTTCCTTAGTTAGTCTTCTAGCGAACTTGGTATCTGGGTGTACACCACTACAAAGGGCCATTAGGGTGAGCTTCTCATCGGCATCTTGGACCGCGGCCGCTGCGGCGTTGAACCGGGTTAGATATTGTTGCAGTGTCTCTCCGGATTTCTATTTGACATTGGATAGAGAATAAGCATCCCTGGGTTGTTCTACATGGATGCGGAACTGGCTAATGAACCTTTCTTTCAACATCTCCCATGAGCTGATAGATCCTTGGGGTAGATGGCAGAACCAGGAGGTAGCTTGATCTGCTAGGAATAGCGGAAAGCATTTACACAGCACCCCTTCTATTGCTCCGCTCATGAGCATATGCTGGGTGTATCTTTGTAAGTGTACGATGGGGTCGGAAGTTCCCTTGTAAGGTTCCATGGTTGGCATTTTCCATTCCCGGGGGGTGATGGCAGTTTCGATATTGCGGGTGAAGGGGCTGGTGACCCTAGCGCCTATTCCTCGGTCCCTTTGCTCCCGTTGGACGCATTCTCTAAATAATCGTGCCATTCTTTCGTCAGAATTTGGAGCGGATAGAAATGAACTTGGTTCTTCCCTACGGGATCGATCTCGTCCAGATGACCTGTAGGGATGGTATAGTCTATCACTTCTGACGTTATCCAGTGGTTGCCTCTGGCTGCTCGGATGCATGCTAGGACCAGCTACAGTTGCCCCATGCCTTGATCTTCCCCTGTGGGGTTATGTTTCGAACATTTCCATGGGGTCAACTTCGGGCTGGGTTCTAGCTCGGCTCCGTTCAGCGGGGTTTCTATGATTAAGTGGCATGACTGGCTCAGCTACATCCGACCCTCGCCTGGCGCCTCACCCACTGGGTTCGGTTCCAAGCGCTTACTCGAGTCGGAGTTCGGGCTGAGTCCGGGCGCGGCCCCTATCATTTTTGTTCCTGTTGATGGCTTCCTCGAAGAGGGAAGACCTTTGCTGTCTCCGAGATCCTCCAGATTGAGATTCATCCCATGATTCAGTGTTGCGGTTGGATTCTTCGACATCCCTCAAGCGTGACATGAGTTGGTTCACCAAAGCTTCTTGTTGGGATGCGAAGCTGTTAGTCACTTCCACCACAACTCTGTCTAGGTCTGCTCTAGTGATTACTGCCGGTTGTTCCGCGGCAGGGGCTGTTGGAATTGCCTGATCTACATATGGCACCGCTGCTGTAGTGGGATGGTTCTCTTGATCTGGATCCACTGGATTTGGAGCGCTGCTAGTTGCAACGTTCTTTCCCTTGTTGGCGTCTTTTCTTGGCCTGGAAGTCATGTTTCCTAGGCAATGAAGGGTGCTATTGGGAAAGAAGGTTGAATGAGGGAAGCTGAAGCTTCGAGTTCGAAGCTCTCAGTGAAAGCACCAAAAATGTTTGCGCAAAAAATGGGCAAACACCTCCAAGTCGTGTGATTTAGTTGATTTTATGTGATTCTTAATGATTTAGATGAGTTATGTAAATATGAAAAAAGCAGGGGCTGAAATGTAAAAGACACACAGATTTATAGTGGTTCGGCCAGAACGTGCCTACGTCCACTTTATATGTTATTATCTTTTTTGTTTCAGATTACAAGTACAATGCTTTGTGTACAAGTATATGAAAGTAGTTTGAAAGTTCCTTCCATGCTTGAGCTCTCAAACTTGTCTGCCATTGTCGTACCCCTGCCCCTCTTTTTATAGAGTGAGGTAGGGGGCAAAGGTCTTGGATGTATAAAGCTGCTGGTGGGCCCGGGCGAAAGCAATCTGGACTGGCAATCTTCTGGTTCGGCAAAGCTCCATTCGGCTTTGAGCTTGGACCGGTGGTAGGTGTGCATGTGGACCGGCAGTGGAAAAGAGAGGGTTGGTTCGGTGCTTGCTTGGACCGGTAGTAGGAGTGTGAGAGGGGCTGGTCCGGTTAGGACTTTGGTCCGGTCGTGGGTTGGTAGGTTGGTTCGGTGGTGGGGATGAGGCCTTGGTCCGGCAGTTTAGAGGAGGCGTGTTGGTTCGGTATACCGAACCAGTTGGTTCGATTTTGGAGGGCTTGGGCCGAATGAAAGCTTGGGGCCGAATGAGCTTCTACACTGAGAATGTTGGATGGACTTCTAGGCTAGTATTGAGCCTTTTGGCTGTCGAACAAAGTGGAGGTTGCGAACCCGGGTGAAACTGTAACTTCTTGGTCTCGAGATCTTCTGGGTGAGAATTCGCCCAACAGGTACCATGGTCCACCACTCTCCAGCGATGGTAAAACGAAGACCAGCCACGGTAATCCCGTTTTACCATAAAAATCCACGTGTCGAAAACGAAGGGTAAAAAACTTCCTAGACACGATTCAGACTCGGATAGTCTTTTTTGGGAATTAAACAATCCATTGACGACTGAAAGCTGTCATAGCCGTAGAACTCACTGAGGCCTTCGTTTTGACTGTTTATGGCTCCCGTAACTCTAAACGAGCCAGAAGTTATGGCCGTCCGAATAATGGATATCTACAAGGTGCAACATCCACGGTGCAAGGTGCAACATCCGTCCAAAATGGCTAACAGTGTCGTATGACTTTTTGAAATGCATGCATGGATTTCAAACGGAACGATACCATGGTGCCCCACTCTCCAGCGATGGTAAATCGAAGACCAACCACGGTAATCCCGTTTTACCGTAAAAATCCTCGTGCCGAAAAAACGAAGGGTAAAAAACTTCCTAGACCCGAATGAGACTCGGATCATCTTTTTTGGGAATTAAACAATCCATTGACGGCTGAAAGCTGTCGCAGTCGTAGAACTCCTTGAGGCCTTCGTTTTGACTGGTTATGGCTCCCGTAACTCCTAACGAGCCAGAAGTTATGGCCGTCCGAATAATCGATATCTACAGGGTGCAACATCCGCGGTGCAAGGTGCAACATCCGTCCGAAATGGCGAAACAGTGCCGTACGACTTTTTGAAATGCGCGCGTGGATTTGAAATGGAACGGTACCATGGTGCACCACTCTCCAGCGATGGTAAATCGAAGACCAGCCACAGTAATCCCGTTTTACCGTAAAAATCCATGTGTCGAAAAAACGAAGGGTAAAAAACTTCCTAGACCCGATTGAGTCTCGGATCGTGTTTTGGGGGCATTAAACAATCCATTGACGGCTGAAAGCGGTCATAGCCGTAGAACTCACTGAGGCCTTCGTTTTGACTAGTTATGGCTCCCGTAACTCTAAACAAGCCAGAAGTTATGGTCGTCCGAATAATCGATATCTACAGGGTGCAACATCCGCGGTGCAAGGTGCAACATCCGTCCGAAATGGCGAAACAGTGTCGTACGAATTTATGAAATGCGTGCATCGATTTGAAACAGAACGGTACCATGTTGCACCACTCTGCAGCGATGGTAAATCGAAGACCAGCCGCAGTAATCCCGTTTTACCGTAAAAATCCACGTGTCGAAAAAACTAAGGGTAATAAACTTCCTAGACCCGATTGAGACTCGTATCGTCTTTTTTGGGCATTAAACAATCCATTGACGGCTGAAAGCAGTCATAGCCATTGAACTCACTGAGGACTTCGTTTTGACTGGTTATGGCTCCCGTAACTCTAAACGAGCCAGAAGTTATGGCCGTCCGAATAATCGATATCTACAGGGTGCAACATCCACGGTGCAAGGTGCAACATCCGTCCGAAATGGCGAAACAGTGTCGTATGACTTTTTAAAATGCGTGTATGGATTTGAAACGGAACGGTACCATGGTCTACCACTCTTCAGCAATGGTAAATCGAAGACCACCCACGGTAATCCCGTTTTACCGTAAAATACCACGTGTCGAAAAAACGAAGGGTAAAAAACTTCCTAGACCCGAATGAGACTCGGATCGTCTTTTTTGGGCATTAAACAATCCATTGACGGCTGAAACCTGTCATAGCCGTAGAACTCACTGAGGCCTTCGTTTTGACTGTTTATGCATCCCGTAACTCTAAATGAGCCAGAAGTTACGGCCGTCCGAATAATCGATATCTACAGGGTGCAATATCCAAGGTGCAAGGTGCAACATCCGTCCGAAATTGCGAAACAGTGTCGTACGACTTTTTGAAATGCGCACATGGATTTGAAACGGAACGGTATCATGGTCCACCACCCTCCAGCGATGGTAAATCGAAGACCAGCCACGGTAATCCCGTTTTACCATAAAAATCCACGTGTCGAAAAAACGAAGGGTAAAAAACTTCCTAGACCCGATTGAGACTCGGATCGTCTTTTTTGGGCATTAAACAATCCATTGACGGCTGAAAGCGGTCATAGCCGTAGAACTCACTGAGGCCTTCGTTTTGACTGGTTATGGCTCCCGTAACTCTAAACGAGCCAGAAGTTATGGCCGTCCGAATAATCGATATCTACAGGGTGCAACATCCGCGGTGCAAGGTACAACATCCGTCCGAAATGGCGAAATAGTGTCGTACGACTTTATGAAATGTGTGCATGGATTTGAAACGGAACGGTACCATGGTGCACCACTCTCCAGCAATGGTAAATCGAAGACCAGCCGCAGTAATCCCGTTTTACCGTAAAAATCCACGTGTCGAAAAAACGAAGGGTAAAAAACTTCCTAGACCCGATTGAGACTCGGATAGTCTTTTTTGGGCATTCAACAATACAATGACGGCTGAAAGCGGTCATAGCCGTAGAACTCACTGAGGCCTTCGTTTTGACTGCTTATGGCTCCCGTAACTCTAAACGAGGCAGAAGTTACGGCCGTCCGAATAATCGATATCTACAAGGTGCACCATCCACGGTGCAAGGTGCAACATCCGTTCGAAATGGCGAACTGTGTCGTACGACTTTTTGAAATGCGTGCATGGATTTGAAAACGGAACGGTACCTTGGTGCACCACTCTCTAGCGATGGTAAATCGAAGACCAGCCACGGTAATCCCGTTTTACCGTAAAAATCCACGTGTCGAAAAAACTAAGGGTAATGAACTTCCTAGACCCGATAGACCCGATTGAGACTCGGATCGTCTTTCTTGGGCATTAAACAATCCATTGACGGATGAAAGCTATCATAGCCGTAGAACTCACCGAGGCCTTCGTTTTGACTGGTTATGGCTCCCGTAACTCTAAACGAGCCAGAAGTTATGGCCGTTCGAATAATCGATATCTATAGGGTGCAACATCCACGGTGCAAGATTGAAATGCGTGCATGGATTTGAAACGGAACGGTACCATGGTCCACCACTCTCCAGCGATGGTAAATCGAAGACCAGCCACGGTAATCCCGTTTTACCGTAAAAATCCACGTGTCGAAAAAACGAAGGGTAAAAAACATCCTAGTGCAGATTGAGACTCGGATAGTCTTTTTTGGGCATTAAACAATCCATTGACGGCTGAAAGCCGTCATAGCCGTAGAAATCACTGAGGCCTTCGTGTTGACTGGTTATGCCTCCCGTAACTCTAAACGAGCCAGAAGTTATGGCCGTCCGAATAATCGATATCTACAAGGTGCAACATCCACGGTGCAAGGTGCAACATCCGTCCAAAATGGCGAACAGTGTCGTACGACCTTTTGAAATGCGTGCATGGATTTGAAACGGAATGGTACAATGGTGCACCACTCTCCAGTGATGGTAAATCGAAGACCATCCACGGTAATCCCGTTTTACCGTAAAAATCCACGTGTCGGAAAAACGAAGGGTAAAAAACTTCCTAGACCCGAATGAGACTCGGATCGCCTTTTTTGGGCATTAAACAATCCATTGACAGTTGAAAGCTGTCATAGCCGTAGAACTCCCTGAGGCCTTCGTTTTGACTGGTTATGGCTCCCGTAACTCTAAACGAGCCAGAAGTTATGGCCGTCTGAATAATCAATATCTACAGGGTGAAACATCTGTCCGAAATGGCGAAACAGTGTCGTACGACTTATCGAAATGCGTGCATGGATATGAAATGGAACGGTACCGTGGTGCACCACTCTCCAGCGATGGTAAATCAAAGACCAGCCACGGTAATCCCGTTTTACCGTAAAAATCCACGTGTCGAAAAAACGAAGGGTAAAAAACTTCCTAGACCCGATTGAGACTCGGATCGTCTTTTTTGGGCATTAAACAATCCATTGACGGCTGAAAGCGGTCATAGCCGTAGAACTCACTGAGGCCTTCATTTTGACTGGTTATGGCTCCCGTACCTCTAAACGAGCCAGAAGTTATGGCCGTCCGAATAATCGATATCTACAGGGTGCAACATCCGCGGTGCAAGGTGCAACATCCGTCCGAAATGGCGAAACAGTGTCGTACGACTTTATGAAATGATTGCATGGATTTGAAACGGAACGGTACCATGGTGCACCACTCTCCAGCGATGGTAAATCGAAAAACAGCCGCAGTAATCCCGTTTTACCGTAAAAATCCACGTGTCGAAAAAACGATGGGTAAAAACTTCCTAGACCCGATTGAGACTCGGATAGTCTTTTTTGGGCATTCAACAATCCATTGACGGCTGAAAGCTGTCATAGACGTAGAACTCACTGAGGCCTTCGTTTTGACTGGTTATGGCTCCTGTAACTTTAAACGAGCCAGAAGTTATGGCCGTCCGAAAAATCGATATCTACAGGGTGCAACATCCGCGGTGCAAGGTGCAACATCCGTCCGAAATGGCGAAATAGTGTCGTACGACTTTTTGAAATGCGTGCATGGATTTGAAATGGAACGGTACCATGGTGCACCACTCTCTAGCGATGGAAAATCAAGGTCCATCCACGGTAATCCCGTATTACCGTAAAAATCCACGTGTCGAAAAAACGAAGGGTAAAAAACTTCCTAGACCCGATTGAGACTCAGATAGTCTTTTTTGGGCATTCAACAATACAATAACGGCTGAAAGCGGTCATAGCCATAGAAATCACTGAGGCCTTCGTTTTGACTACTTATGGCTCCCGTAACTCTAAACGAGACAGAAGTTACGGCCTTCCGAATAATCGATATCTACAGGGTGCAACATCCACGGTGCAAGATGCAACATCCGTCCGAAATGGCGAACAGTGTCGTACGACTTTTTAAAATGCGTGCATGGATTTGAAACGGAACGGTACCATGGTGCACCACTCTCCAGCGGTGGTAAATCGAAGACCAGCCACGGTAATCCCGTTTTACCGTAAAAATCCACGTGTCGAAAAAACTAAGGGTGATAAACTTCCTAGACCCGATTGAGGCTCGGATCGTCTTTTTTGGGCATTGAACAATCCATTGACGTCTGAAAGCTATCATAGCTGTAGAACTCACTGAGGACTTCTTTTTGACTAATTATGGCTCCCGTAACTCTAAACGAGCCAGAAGTAATGGCCGTCCGAATAATCGATATCTACAGGGTGCAACATCCACGGTGCAAAAAAGGTGCAACATCCATCCGAAATGGCGAAACAGTGTCGTACGACTTTTTGAAATGCGTGCATGGATTTGAAACGGAACGGTACCATGGTCCACTACTCTCCCGCGATGCTAAATCGAAGACCAGCCACGATAATCCCGTTTTACCGTAAAAATCCACGTGTCGAAAAAACGAAGGGTAAAAAACTTCCTAGACCCGATTAAGACTCGGATAGTCTTTTTTGGGCATTAAACAATCCATTGACAGCTGAAAGCGGTCATAGCCGTAGAACTCACTGAGGCCTTCGTTTTGACTGGTTATGGCTCCCGTAACTCTAAACGAGCCAGAAGTTATGGCCGTCCGAATAATCGATATCTACAAGGTGCAACATCCACGGTGCAAGGTGCAACATCCGTCCGAAATGGCGAACAGTGTCGTACGACTTTTTGAAATGCGTGCATGGATTTGAAACGGAACGGTACCATGGTGCACCACTCTCCAGTGATGGTAAATCGAAGACCATCCACGGTAATCCCGTTTTACCGTAAAAATTCACGTGTCGAAAAAACGAAGGGTAAAAAACTACCTAGACCCGAATGAGACTCTGATCGTCTTTTTTGGGAATTAAACAATCCATTCATGGCAGAAAGCCGTCATAGCCGTAGAACTCCCTGAGGCCTTGGTTTTGACTGGTTATGGCTCCCGTAACTCTAAACGAGCCAGAAGTAATGGCCGTCCGAATAATCGATATCTACAAGGTGCAACATCCGCCGTGCAAGGTGCAACATCCGTCCGAAATGGCGAAACAGTGTCGTACGACATTTTGAAATGCGTGCATGGATTTAAAACGGATAGGTACCATGGTGCACCACTCTCCAGCAATGGTAAATCGAAGACCAGCCACGGTAATCCCGTTTTACCATAAAAATCCACGTGTCGAAAAAACGAAGGGTAAAAAACTTCCTAGACCCGATTAAGACTCGGATCGTCTTTTTTGGGCATTAAACAATCCATTGACGGCTGAAAGTGGTCATAGCCGTAGAACTCACTGAGGCCTTCGTTTTGACTGGTTATGGCTCCCGTAACTCTAAACGAGCCAGAAGTTATGGCCGTCCGAATAATCGATATCTACAGGGTGCAACATACGCGGTGCAAGGTGCAACATCCGTACGAAATTGCGAAACAGTGTCGTACGACTTTATAAAATGCATGCATAGATTTGAAACGGAACGGTACCATGGTGCACCACTCTCCAGCAATGGTAAATTGAAGACCAGCCGCAGTAATCCCGTTTTACGGCAAAAATCCACGTGTCGAAAAAACGAAGGGTAAAAAACTTCCTAGACCCGATTGAGACTCGGATAGTCTTTTTTGGGTATTAATCAATACATTGACGGCTGAAAGCAGTCATAGCCGTAGAACTCACTGAGGCCTTTGTTTTGACTAGTTACGGCTCCCGTAACTCTAAACGAGCTAGAAGTTATGGCCGTCCGAATAATCGATATCTACATGGTGCAACATCCACGGTGCAAGTTGCTACATCCGTCCGAAATGGCGAACAGTGTCGTACGACTTTTTGAAATGCGTGCATGGATTTGAAATGGAACGATACCATGGTGCACCACTCTCTAGCGATGGTAAATCGAAGACCATCCATGGTAATCCCGTTTTACCGTAAAAATCCACGTGTCGAAAAAACGAAGGGTAAAAAACTTCGTTGACCCGATTGAGACTCGGATAGTCTTTCTTGGGCATTCAACAAACCATTGACGGCTGAAAGCCGTCATAGCCGTAGAACTCACTAAGGCCTTCGTTTTGACTGGTTATGGATCCCGTAATTCTAAACGAGCCAGAAGTTATGGCCGTCCGAATAATCGATATCTACAGGGTGCAACATCCGCGGTGCAAGGTGCAACATCCGTCCGAAATGGCGAAACAGTGTCGTACGACTTTTTGAAATGCATGCATGGATTTGAAATGGAACTGTACCATGGTGCACCTCTCTCCAGCGATGGTAAATCGAAGACCATCCACGGTAATCCCGTTTTAACGTAAAAATCCACGTGTCGAAAAAACGAAGGGTAAAAAACTTCCTAGACCCGATTGAGACTCGGATAGTCTTTTTTGGGCATTCAACAATACAATGACGGCTGAAAGCGGTCACAGCTGTAGAACTCACTGAGGCCTTCGTTTTGACTGCTTATGGCTCCCGTAACTCTAAACGAGCCAGAAGTTACGGCCGTCCGAATAATCGATATCTACGGGGTGCAACATCCACGGTGCAAGGTGCAACATCCACGGTGCAAGGTGCAACATCAGTCCGAAATGGCGAACAGTGTCGGACGACTTTTTGAAATGCGTGCATGGATTTGAAACGGAACGGTACCATGGTGCACCACACTCCAGCGATGGTAAATTGAAGACCAGCCACGGTAATCCCGTTTTACCGTAAAAATCCACGTGTCGAAAAAACTAAGGGTAATAAACTTCCTAGACCCGATTAAGACTCGGATCGTCTTTTTGGGAATTAAACAATCCATTGACGGCTGAAAGCAGTCATAACCATAGAACTCACCGAGGCCTTCGTTTTGACTGGTTATGGCTCTCATAACTCTAAATGAGCCAAAAGTTATGGCCTTCCGAATAATCGATATCTACAGGGTGCAACATCCACGGTGCAAGGTGCAACATCCGTCCGAAATGGCGAAACAGTGCCGTACGACTTTTTGAAATGCGTGCATGGATTTGAAATGGAATGGTACCATGGTCCACCACTCTCCGTCGATGGTAAATCGAAGCCCAGCCACGGTAATCCCGTTTTACCGTAAAAATCCACGTGTCGAAAAAACTAAGGGTAATAAACTTCCTAGACCCGATTGAGACTCGGATCGTCTTTTTTGGGCATTAAACAATCCATTGACGGCTGAAAGTATTCATAGCCGTAGAACTCACTGAGGCCTTCGTTTTGACTGGTTATGGCTCCCGTAACTCTAAACGAGCCAGAAGTTATGGCCGTCCGAATAATCGATATCTACAGGGTGCAACATCCACGGTGCAAGGTGCAACATCCATCCGAAATGGCGAAACAGTGCCGTACGCCTTTTTGAAATGCGTGCATGGATTTGAAACGGAATAGTACCATGGTCCACCACTCTCCATCGATGGTAAATCGAAGACCAGCCACGGTAATCCCGTTTTACCGTAAAAATCCACGTGTCGAAAAAACGAAGGGTAAAAAACTTCCTAGACCCGATTGAGACTCGGATAGTCTTTTTTGGGCATTCAACAATCCATTGACGGTTGAAAGCTGTCGTAGCCATAGAACTCACCGAGGCCTTTGTTTTGACTGGTTATGGCTCCCGTAACTCTAAACGAGCAAGAAGTTATGGCCGTCCAAATAATCGATATCTACAAGGTGCAACATCCACGGTGCAAGTTGCAACATCCGTCCGAAATGGCGAACAGTGTTGTATGACTTTTTGAAATGCATGCATGGATTTGAAACGGAACGGTACAATGGTGCACCACTCTCTAGTGATGGTAAATCGAAGACCATCCACGGTAATCCCGTTTTACCGTAAAAATCCACGTGTCGAAAAAACGAAGGGTAAAAAACTTCCTAGACCCGAATGAGACTCGGATCGTCTTTTTTAGGAATTAAACAATGCATTAATGGCTGAAAGCTGTCATAGCCGTAGAACTCCCTAAGGACTTCGTTTTGACTAGTTATGGCTCCCGTAACTCTAAACGAGCCAGAAGTTATGGCCGTCCGAATAATCGATATCTACAGGGTGCAACATCCGCCGTGCAAGGTGCAACATCCGTCCGAAATGGCGAAACAGTGTCGTACGATTTTTTGAAATGCGTGCATGGATTTGAAATGGAACTCTACCATGGTGCACCACTCTCCAGAGATGGTAAATCGAAGACCAGCCACGGTAATCCCGTTTTACCGTAAAAATCCACGTGTAGAAAAAACAAAGGGTAAAAAACTTTCTAGACCCGATTGAGACTCGGATCGTCTTTTTTGGGCAATAAACAATCCATTGACGGCTGAAAGCGGTCATAGCCGTAGAACTCACTGAGGCCTTCGTTTTGACTGGTTATGGCTCCCGTAACTCTAAACGAGCCAGAAGTTATGGCCGTCCGAATAATCGATATCTACAGGGTGCAACATCCACGGTGCAAGGTGCAACATCCGTCCGAAATGGAGAAATAGTGTCGTACGACTTTATGAAATGCGTGCATGGATTTGAAACGAAACGGTACCGTGGTGCACCACTCTCCATCGATGGTAAATCGAAGACCATCTGCAGTAATCCCGTTTCACCGTAAAAATCCACGTGTCGAAAAAACGAAGGGTAAAAAACTTCCTAGACCCGATTGAGACTCGGATAGTCTTTTTTGGGAATTGAACAATCCATTGACGGCTGAAAGCTGTCATAGCCGTACAACTCACTGAGGCCTTCGTTTTGACTAGTTATAGCTCCCGTAACTCTAAACGAGCCAGAAGTTTCGGCCGTCCGAATAATCGATATCTACAGGGTGCAACATCCACGGTGCAAGGTGCAACATCCGTCCGAAATGTCCGAGATCGACGCTTTATTCGCTCCTGAGGAAGCCTCTTGACTTCCTTGATGTTCACTTCTCTCTGGCCTTTGTTTCTTACTTGTTTGTCTCGTCATGGTTCTCAGATCTGAATCCTTAAGTCTCTAAATTCAAATTCTCCTGGGTTCAATTCTCAGTGAAAGCACCAAAATGTTTGCGCCAAAATTGGTCACAAACACCCAATACCGTGAACGCACCCGTTTATTAACATAGATCAGTAGCAATCTATATATAATTCAGATCTAAGCAATAACAATCACAATAATTCACAAACAACAATTGCAGGCACAGGATTTATAGTGGTTCGGCGTTCGTGCCTACGTCCACTTTGAAGGTGTTCTCTTTATTGCTTTGCTTGATAGATCGATTACAATGGATTACAGTTGATAACAGCTTTGATACTTGATTACAATGATGATGGAAAGACCTAGAACTGAATCTGGCAGAGTCTGGGCTTGCTTTCTCTCTCTCGAATTTCCGACCCCTTTCCTGAATGACCTGGGGCTCTATTTATAGGCGTTGGAGGCTGATATTTCTCCTAAAAGTCAGGTGGACCGCTTCTGGCACGTGAGGGGGCCCACATGGCCGAAACCTGAAGATCCGGTCCCACATTGGGATCGACTCGACCTTGGTTCGAATCGATCAAGAAATCGTCCAATCGTGATGAAACTTGGCGTGGACATTCTTCGACATGTAGACGAACTCCTGTAAAAATTTCATGGGATTTGGATTAGTGGATTGAGAGTTATCATCGGTTCGAAATGATGTTTCTCGGTACGCTGTCGTGTTCGAATCGATCAATTCGAATCGAGCACTTCGAATCGATCTAAGGGCGTGTAAGTGGGTTGACGTGGCGCGCCTTCTTCGAGTCGATCCATATTTTTCGCCGAGTTGATTGGGTCGACTCTGAGTACTTTGCCGTGTTGACCAAGTGGTTCGAGTGTTGGATTCGAAGATCGCCTTCGAATCAATGGAATGGTATTCATTCGAATCGATCCAACCGCGCTACTTCGGATCGATTCGAAGTCGTCTCTAACATGTTGGATTCGAAGACAGCGTGAAGTCGCATGATGGTTTTATGGTCGTGTGAAGATGGATTCGAAGCAAGGTTATCTGGGGGCTTGCATGATGGAGTCGAAGCAAAGGTTTAGTTCATGGATTCGAAGGTGAGTCACTGTGATGGTGTCGAGGCCGATGGAGTCGAAGCAGGGACATGGAGTGGTTTCAGTTGGATGGAGTCGAAGGAAGATGTTAGCTGATGGATTCGAACGTCACCTCTTCGTATGGATTCGAACATGATGGGTTCAAACTAGATGGGTTCGAACGTACGAAAGGTGATGGGTTCGAACTGAGCAATGTCCATCTCTCTTAACTTGGATCCATCATAACTTGAGCATACGACCTCGGATTGACTTGAAATTTGAAATGCGGACTTCTATGATCTCTCTTGCCATGTCCTATCAACTGTGGCCTGATCCGGACTTGGACAAAATTCATCGATATCCATTGGCGAAGTGAAGTACAACCAATCTCTGAGACGAATTGTCTTTTGTTTTTGATCGATCCTTTAATGTCACGGCTTTGCCAAAAAGCGGGGTAACATTTTCCCCCCAAAACATACCTTGCGGTAGGAAGGTGTGTTTTGCGATGCTTTGAGTTGGATGTTCGTATCCTATCATCGACCTGTAAAGAACTTAATTGTTTCATATGTCCTCAAATGACGATCGTGCGGGATCGAGCTATTTGTGATGAAGCGCCGCCGTTCATGGTCAAGCGCCTAACTTCAAATGACGATCGTTCGTGATCGAGTCATTTAAGGTGAAGTGCGAACGTGCGCGGTCAAGCGCATAAATCCATGCGTTGATCGTTCGAGATCGAGTCATCTGCGGTGAAATGTGACCTTTTCAAGGTCAAGCGCTTAACTTCAAATGACGACTGTTCGGGATCGAGTCATTCGAGGTATAGTGCGACAATGCGCGGTCAAGTGGCGGACCTCAAATGACGATCGTTCGCGATCAAGCCATTTGAGGTGAGGTGTAGCAGCCAGCGATCAGGTGGCGGACCTCAAATGACGACCGTTCGCGATCGAGCCATTTGAGGTAAGGTGAGTTGTGCCGTTCGAGGCGAGTTGTGACCGTTCGCGGTCGGGTGCCGTTCGAGGCGAATTGTGATCGTACGCGATCGTTTGCCGTTCGAGGCGAATTTGTGACTGTTCGAAGTCGGGTGCCGTTCGTGGCGAGTTTGCGTGCCCGGGAGGGCTTGTTGTTATGGGTGCCAGGATCACGTTCGGGTGAGTTCCTGGATTGTTTGTGTGCCTATTGGAGGCGAATCAGTGTGCCCGGGGGGGGGGGGGTGCTTGATTCTGTTGATACCAGGTTCACGTTCGAGTGGGTCCCCGGATCATTTGTTAGGGTATATCACTATCTTAGAGCATGCCTAAGGACCGTTCGCGACCCCATACATGTGCAAGTGGCTTAGCCATTTCATAGTTATTAAAATCAAATATCTATTCAACAGATGAGTTTTAAAAACAGAAATGTCCAAACAAACCAAGTTCAAATGTCCAAAACAACATGAAATAAAAGCAAAGCAAAGATGTCAAAGTGTAAGTTCCCACCACGAAACAATCAATTATCACTCAGAGCATGCCTGGAGAACGTTCGCGATCTCGTACATGTGTAAATGATTCAATTGCGTTAGTAGAAGCCTGCGACTTGTTCATCGTTATTTTAACAAATTGATAACCAAACGATGTCCTGGTTCAGGGTTGCCCCTGATTGATGTAGACGGTGGGCGCTCTAGCTCCACCGCTGAAGCTCGCCTCCTCACATATTGAAGGAGCATACCATTCCTGATATGTCCTTCCACCTCATCCTTTAGATGCCTACACTCATTAGTGTTATGACCGTTTAATTCATGAAATACACAAAACTTATCTGATTTTCTCTCGCTAGAGGTTGGATCCCTTCTCATCGGCTTACGATATGGAACCTGCTCCTTGGTATCCTGATAAATGCATTCCAAACTCTCAGTCAGCTCGGCGTAAGTAGTGAACCGCGGTTCCCTCCGCTGCCGTTTTGACCTGTCCTCATAATTCTCAGCCCTTTGTTTTCCTTTATCCTTGTCTGAGTCCTTTTCGAGAGGCTTTTTGTCCTTAAGCACATAAACTTCTATTCCCCCTCCTTCTTCTCTGTCTGCTTTCGCATCCTCTAATCGTAAAAACTTTTCTGCCTCGTGGTAGAATTCCTCTAGATCCACAGGTGGGTCTTTAGTCAATGAATTTTTGAACTCTGTGCCGTCAGCTACTCTGGACACAGCTGCCATCACCTCGATCCACCGAAGCTGCTGCTGCATTGAATCGCGCTAGATAACTCCTCAAGGTCTCTCCGATTTTCTGCTTTAGGGTTGCCAAAGTCATCACATTCTTGGGTCTCGTAATGTGAACCCTGAATTGCCTTATAAATCTCTCCACTAAACCATTCCACGTTCCGATAGATTCATTCTCCCATTGTCTAAACCATAATGCTGCAATATCCGCCAAGTACAATGGAAAGCACCGGGCCATAACCTCCTCTGATGCCCCCAGCACTTCCATATGCCTCATATACTTCTTTAGGTGAACTGTGGGATCCGTTCTCCCGTCATACATGTCGAATGATGGTAACTTGAAATACGGTGGGTTCCTTGCTGCCTGATTGCTGGAGTAAAAGGACTCCTATTAACATCTTCCAAATCTTTGTTCACTAATCCGCCTCTCATGGCTCGCCTAACTATCTCTGCCAATTTGTCATTGTCCCTGAAATGCAATCTCCGTTCATTACTTTCAACCTGCCCCCCGAGTCCACGAGGGAATTCTGGGATCTGCGCCCTTGACTGAGCGTTCACTCCTCTGCTACTCCTTGCTTGGGTAGATGCATCTTTATCTCTTTCAGGGATTGGATCAACATTCTCCATGTGTGTGCCCCCTACTCCAGGTGCTACGTCGGATGGTCCTGCTCCGTTCTGAACTCCGGTTACTCCTTGATTCTGTGCTCCAAGTTGCCCTATCTGTTGGAACAAACTCTGGATCAGCTCCTCCTATTTTTTCATCATTGTCTCCATCTCATCCTTAGTGATGAAGATCGACGCTTGATTCGCTCCTGAGGAAGCCTCTTGACTTCCTTGATGTTCACTTCTCTCTGGCCTTTGTTTCTTACTTGTTTGTCTCGTCATGGTTCTCAGATCTGAATCTCTAAGTCTCTAAATTCAAATTCTCCTTAGTTCAATTCTCAGTGAAAGCACCAAAATGTTTGCGCCAAAATTGGTCACAAACACCCAATACCGTGAAAGCACCCGTTTATTAACACAGATCAGTAGCAATCAATATAGAATTCAGATCTAAGCAATAACAATCACAATAATTCACAAACAACAATTGCAGGCACAGGATTTATAGTGGTTCGGCGTTCGTGCCTACGTCCACTTTGAAGGAGTTCTCTTTATTTCTTTGCTTGATAGATCGATTACAATGGATTACAGTTGATAACAGCTTTGATACTTGATTACAATGATGATGGAAAGACCTAGAACTGAATCTGGCAGAGTCTGGGCTTGCTTTCTCTCTCCCGAATTTCCGACCCCTTTTCTGAATGACCTGGGGCTCTATTTATAGGCGTTGGAGGCTGATATTTCTCCTAAAAGACAGGTGGACAGCTTCTGGCACGTGAGGGGGCCCACATGGCCGAAACCTGAAGATCCGGACCCACATTGGGATCGATTCGACCCTTGGTTCGAATCGATCAAGAAATCGTCCAATCGTGATGAAACTTTGCGTGGACATTCTTCGACATGTAGACGAACTGCTGTAAAAATTTCATGGGATTTGGATCAGTGGATTGAGAGTTATCATCGGTTTGAAATGATGTTTCTCGGTACGCTGTCGTGTTCGAATCGATCAATTCGAATCGAGCACTTCGAATTGATCTAAGGGCGTGTAAGTGGGTTGACGTGGCGCGCATTCTTCGAGTCGATCCATATTTTTCGCCGAGTTGATTGGGTCGACTCTGAGTTCTTTGCCGTGTTGACCAAGTGGTTCGAGTCTTGGATTCGAAGATCGCTTTCGAATCGATGGAATGGTATTCATTCGAATCGATCCAACTGCGCTAATTCGGATCGATTCGAAGTCGTCTCTAACATGTTGGATTCGAAGACAGCGTGAAGCCGCATGATGGGTTTGTGGTCGTGTGAAGATGGCTTCGAAGCAAGGTTATCTGGGGGCTTGCTTGATGGAGTCGAAGCAAAGGTTTAGTTCATGGATTCGAAGGTGAGTCACTGTGATGGTGTCGAGGCCGATGGAGTCGAAGCAGGGACATGGAGTGGTTTCAGTTGGATGGAGTCGAAGGAAGATGTTAGCTGATGGATTCGAACGTCTCCTCTTCGTATGGATTCGAACATGATGGGTTCGAACTAGATGGGTTCGAACGTACGAAAGGTGATGGGTTCGAACTGAGCAATGTCCATCCCTCTTAACTTGGATCCATCATAACTTGAGCATACGACCTTGGATTGACTTGAAATTTGAAATGCGGACTTCTATGATCTCTCTTGCCATGTCCTATCAACTATGGCCTGATCCGGACTTGGACAAAATTCATCGATATCCATTGGCGAAGTGAAGTACAACCAATCTCTGAGACGAATTGTCTTTTGTTTTTGATCGATCCTTTAATGTCACGGCTTTGCCAAAAAGCGGGGTAACAGCGTGCATGGATTTGAAACGGAACGGTACCATGGTGCACCACTCTTCAGCGATGGTAAATCGAATACCATTCACGGTAATCCCGTTTTACCGTAAAAATCCACTTGTCGAAAAAACGAAGGGTAAAAAACTTCCTAGACTCGATTGAGACTCGGATAGTCTTTTTTGGGCATTCAACAATCCATTGACGGCTGAAATCTGTCATAGCCGTAGAACTTACTGAGGCCTTCGTTTTGACTGGTTATGGCTCCCGTAAATCTAAACGAGCCAGAAGTTATGGCCGTCCGAATAATCGATATCTGTAGGGTGCAACATCCGTCCGAAATGGCGAAACAGTGTCGTACGACTTTTTGAAATGCGTGCATGGATTTGAAATGGAATGGTTCCATGGTACACCACTCTCCAGCGATGGTAAATCGAAGACCATCCACGGTAATCCCGTTTTACCGTAAAAATCCACATGTCGAAAAAACGAAGGGTAAAAAACTTCCTAGACCCGATTGAGACTCAGATAGTCTTTTTTGGGCATTCAACAAAATAATGACAGCTGAAAGCGGTCATAGCCGTAGAACTCACTGAGGCCTCCGTTTTGACTGCTTATGGCTCCCGTAACTCTAAACGAGCCAGAAGGTACGGCCGTCCGAATAATCGATATCTACAGGGTGCAACATCCATGGTGCAAGGTGCAACATCCGTCCAAAATGGCGAACAGTGTCGTACGACTTTTTGAAATGCGTGCATGGATTTGAAATGGAACGGTACCATGGTGCACCAATCTCCAGCGATGGTAAATCGAAGACCAGCCACGGTAATCCCGTTTTACCGTAAAAATCCACGTGTCGAAAAAACTAAGGGTAATAAACTTCCTAGACCCGATTGAGACTCGGATCGTCTTTTTTGGGCATTAAACAAACCATTGACGGCTGAAAGCTGTCATAGCCGTAGAACTCACTGAGGCCTTCGTTTTGACTGGTTATGGCTCCCATAACTCCAAACGAGCCAGAAGTTATGGCCGTCCGAATAATCGATATCTACAGGGTGCAACATCCGCGGTGCAAGGTGCAACATCCGTCCGAAATTGCGAAACAGTGTCGTACGACTTTTTGAAATGCGTGCTTGGATTTGAAGCGGTACGGTACCATGGTCCACCACTCTCCAGCGATGGTAAATCGAGGACCAGCCACGGTAATCCCGTTTTACCGTAAAAATCCACGTGTCGAAAAAATGAAGGGTATAAAACTTCCTAGACCCGATTGAGACTCGGATAGTCTTTTTTGGGCGTTAAACAATCCATTGACGGCTGAAAGCTATCATAGCCGTAGAACTCACTGAGGCCTTCGTTTTGACTGGTTATGGCTCCCGTAAATCTAAACGAGCCAGTAGTTATGGCCGTCCGAATAATCAATATCTACAAGGTGCAACATCCACGGTGCAAGGTGCAACATCCGTCCAAAATGGCAAACAGTGTCGTACGACTTTTTGAAATGCGTGCATGGATTTGAAACGGAATGGTACCATGGTGCACCACTCTCCAGCGATGGTAAATCGAAGACCATCCACGATAATCCCGTTTTGCCGTAAAAATCCACGTGTCGAAAAAACGAAGGGTAAAAAACTTCCTAGACCCGAATGAGACTCGGATCGTCTTTTTTTGGAATTAAACAATCCATTGATGGTTGAAAGCTGTCATAGCTGTAGAACTCCCTGAGGCATTCATTTTGACTGGTTATGGCTCCCGTAACTCTAAAGGAGCCAGAAGATATGGCCGTCCGAATAATCGATATCTAAAGGGTGCAACATCCGCCGTGCAAGGTGCAACATCCGTCCGAAATGGCGAAACAGTGTCGTACGACTTTTTGAAATGCGTGCATGGATTTGAAATGGAACGGTACCATGGTGCACCACTCTCTAGGAAGAGCAGCCACGGTAATGCCGTTTTACCATAAAAATCCACGTGTCGAAAAAACGAAGGGTAAAAAACTTCCTAGACCCGATTGAGACTCGGATCATCTTATTTGGGCATTAAACAACCCATTGACGGCTAAAAGCGGTCATAGCCGTAGAACTCACTAAGGCCTTCATTTTGAGTTGTTAGGACTCCCGTAACTCTAAACGAGCCAGAACTTATGCCCGTCCGAATAATCGATATCTACACGGTGCAACATCCGCGGTGCATGGTGCAACATCCGTTCGAAATGGCGAAACAGTGTCATACGAATTTATGAAATGCGTGCATGGATTTGAAACGGAACGGTACCATGGTGCACCACTCTCCAGCGATGGTAAATCGAAGACCAGCCGCAGTAATCCCGTTTTACCGTAAAAATCCACGTGTCGAAAAAACTAAGGGTAATAAACTTCCTAGATCCGATTGAGATTCGGATCGTCTTTTTTGGGCATTAAACAATCCATTGACGACTGAAAGCTATCATAGCCGTAGAACTCACTAAGGCCTTCGTTTTGACTGGTTATGGCTCCCGTAACTCTAAACGAGCCAGAAGTTACGGCCGTCCGAATAATCGATATCAACAGGGTGCAACATCCACGGTGCAAGGTGCAACATCCGTCCGAAATGGCGAACAGTGTCGTACGACTTTTTGAAATGCGTGCATGGATTTGAAACGAAACGGTACCATGGTGCACCACTCTCCAGTGATGGTAAATTGAAGACCATCCACGGTAATCCCGTTTTACCGTAAAAATCCACATGTCAAAAAAACGAAGGGTAAAAAACTTCCTAGACCCGATTGAGACTCGGATAGTCTTTTTTGGGCATTCAACAATCCATTGATGGCTAAAAGCAGCATAGCCATAGAACTCACTGAGGCCTTCGTTTTGACTGGTTATGGCTCCCGTAACTCTAAACGATCCAGAAGTTATGGCCGTCCGAATAATCGATATCTACAGGGTGCAACATCCGCGGTGCAAGGTGCAACATCCGTCCGAAATGGCGAAACAGTGTCGTACGACTTTTTGAAATGCGTGCATGGATATGAAATGGAACTGTACCATGGTGCACCACTCTCCAACGATGGTAAATCGAAGACCATCCACGGCAATCACGTTTTACCGTAAAAATCCACGCGTCGAAAAAACGAAGGGTAAAAAACTTCCTAGACCTGATTGAGACTCGGATAGTCTTTTTTGGGCATTCAACAATACAATGATGGCTGAAAGCGGTCATAGCTGTAGAACTCACTGAGGCCTTCGTTTTGACTGCTTATGGCTCCCGTAACTCTAAACGAGCCAGAAGTTACTGCCGTCCGATTAATCGATATCTACAGGGTGCAACATCCACGGTGCAAGGTGCAACATCCGTCCGAAATGGCGAACAGTGTCGTACGACTTTTTTAAATGCGTGCATGGATTTGAAACGGAATGGTACCATGGTGCACCACTCTCCAGCGATGGTAAATCGAAGACCAGCCACGGTAATCCTGTTTTACCGTAAAAATCCACGTGTGGAAAAAACTAAGGGTAATAAACTTCCTAGACCCGATTAAGACTCGGATCGTCTTTTTTGGGCATTAAACAATCCATTGGCGGCTGAAAGTTGTCATAGCCGTAGAACTCAATGAGGCCTTCGTTTTGACTGGTTATGGCTCCCGTAACTCTAAACGAGCCAGAAGTTATGGCCGTCCGAATAATCGATATCTACAGGGTGCAACATCCACGGTGCAAGGTGCAACATCTGTCCGAAATGGCGAAATAGTGTCGTACGACTTTTAGAAATGCGTGCATGGATTTGAAACGGAACGGTACCACTGTCCAGCGATGGTAAATCGAAGACCAGCTACGGTAATCCCGTTTTACCGTAAGAATCCACGTGTCGAAAAAACGAAGGGTAAAAAACTTCCTAGACCCGATTGAGATTCGGATAGTCTTTTTTGGGTATTAAACAATCCATTGACGGCTGAAAGCTGTCATAGCCGTAGAACTCACTGAGGCCTTTGTTTTGACTGGTTATGGCTCCCGTAACTCTAAACGAGCGAGAAGTTACGGCCGTCCGAATAATCGATATCTACAAGGTGCAACATCCATGGTGCAAGTTGCAACATCCGTCCGAAATGGCGAACCGTGTCGTACGACTTTTTGACTTGCATGCATGGATTTGAAATGGAACGGTACCATGGTGCACCACTCTCCAACGATGGTAAATCGAAGACCATCCATGGTAATCCCGTTTTACCGTAAAAATCCACGTGACGAAAAAACGATGGGTAAAAAACTTCATAGACCCGATTGAGACTCGGATCGTCTTTTTTGGGAATTAAACAATCCATTGATGGCTGAAAGCGGTCACATCCGTAGAAATCACTAGGGCCTTCGTTTTGACTAGTTATGGCTCCCGTAATTCTAAACGAGCCAGAAGTTATGGCCGTTTGAATAATCGATATCTACAGGGTGCAACATCCGCCGTGCAAGGTGCAACATCCGTCCGAAATGGCGAAACAGTGTCGTACGACTTTTTGAAATGCGTGCATGGGTTTGAAATCGAACGGTACCATGGTGCACCACTCTCCAGCGATGGTAAATCGAAGACCAGCCACGGTAATCCCGTTTAACCGTAAAAATCCACGTGTCGAAAAAACGAAGGGTAAAAAACTTCCTAGACCCGAATAAGACTCGGATCGTCTTTTTTGGGAATTAAACAATCCACTGACGGCTGAAAGCTGTCATAGCCGTAGAAATCCCTGAGGCCTTCGTTTTGACTGGTAATGGCTCCCGTAACTCTAAACGAGCCAGAAGTTATGGCCGTCCGAATAATCGATATCTACAGGGTGCATCATCCGCAGTGCAAGGTGCAACATCCGTCCGAAATGGCGAAACAGTGTCGTACGACTTTATGAAATGCATGCATGGATTTGAAACGGAACGGCACCATGGTGCATCACTCTCCAGCAATGGTAAATCGAAGACCAGCCGCAGTAATCCCGTTTTACCGTAAAAATCCACGTGTCGAACAAACTAAGGGTAAAAAACTTCCTAAACCCGAATGAGACTCGGATCGTCTTTATTGGGAATTAAACAATCCATTGACGGCTGAAAGCTGTCATAGCCGTAGAACACCCTGAGGCCTTCGTTTTGACTGGTTATGGCTCCTGTAACACTAAACGAGCCAGAAGTTATGGCCGTCCGAATAATCGATATCTACAGGGTGCAACATCCGCAATGCAAGGTGCAACATCCGTCCGAAATGGCGAAACAGTGTCGTACGACGTTTTGAAATGCATGCATGGATTTGAAATGGAACGGTACCATGGTGCACCACTCTCCAGCGATGGTAAATCGAAGACCAGCCACGGTAATTCTGTTTTACCGTAAAAATCCACGTGTCGAAAAAACGAAGGGTAAAAAACTTCCTAGACCCGATTGAGACTCGGATCGTCTTTTTTGGGCATTAAACAACGGCTGAAAGCGGTCATAGACGTAGAACACACTGAGGCCTTCATTTTGACTGGTTATGGCTCCCGTAACTCTAAACAAGCCAAAAGTTATGGCCGTCCGAATAATCGATATCTACACGGTGCAACATCCGCCGTGCAAGGTGCAACATCCGTCCGAAATGGCGAAACAGTGTCGTACGACTTTTTGAAATGCATTCATGGATTTGAAATGGAACGGTACCATGGTGCACCACTCTCCAGCGATGGTAAATCGAACACCAGCCACGGTAATTCCGTTTTACCGTAAAAGTCCACGTGTCGAAAAAACGAAGGGTAAAAAACTTCCTAGACCCGTTGAGACTCGGATCGTCTTTTTTGGGCATTAAACAATCCATTGATGGCTGAAAGCGGTCATAGTCGTAGAACTCACTGAGTCCTTCGTTTTGGCTGGTTATGGCTCCCGTAACTCTAAACGAGCCAGAAGTTATGGTCGTCCGAATAATCGATATCTACAGGGTGCAACATCCGTCCGAAATGGCGAAACAGTGTCGTACGACTTTATGAAATGCGTGCATGGATTTGAAACGGAACGGTACCATGGTGCACCACTCTCCAGCGATGGTAAATCGAAGACCAGCCGCTGTAATCCCGTTTTACCGTAAAAATCCAAGTGTCGAAAAAATGGAGGGTAAAAAACTTCCGAGACCCGATTGATATTCGGATAGTGGTTTTTGGGCATTAAAAAGTCCATTGATGGCTGAAAGCTATCAGAGCCGTAGAACTCACCGAGGCCTTCATTTTGACTGGTTATGGCTCCCGTAACTCTAAACGAGCCAAAAGTTATGGCCGTCCGAATAATCGATATCTACAGGGTGCAACATCCGCCGTGCAAGTTGCAAAATCCGTCCGAAATGGCGAAACAGTGTCGTACGACTTTTTGAAATGCGTGCATGGATTTGAAATGGAACGGTACCATGGTGCACCACTCTCCAGCGACGGTAATTCGAAGACCAGCCACGGTAATCCCGTTTTACCGTAAAAATCCACGTGTCGAAAAAACGAAGGGTAAAAAACTTCCTAGACCCGAATGAGACTCGGATCATCTTTTTTGGGAATTAAACAATCCATTGACGGCTAAAAGCTGTCATAGCCGTAGAACTCTCTGAGGCCTTCGTTTTGACTGGTAATGGCTCCCGTAACTCTAAACGAGCCAGAAGTTATGGTCGTCCGAATAATCGATATCTACAGGGTGCAACATCCGTGGTGCAAGGTGCAACATCCGTCCGAAATGGCGAAACAGTGTCTTACGACTTTATGAAATGCGTGCATGGATTTGAAACGGAATGGTACCATGGTGCACCACTCTCCAGCGATGGTAAATCGAAGACCAGCCGCAATAATCCTGTTTTACCGTAAAAATCCACGTGTCAAAAAAACTAAGGGTAATAAACTTCCTAGACCCGATTGAAACTCGGATCGTCTTTTTTGGGCATTAAACAATCCATTGACGGATGAAAGCTATCATGGCCGTAGAACTCACTGAGGCCTTCGTTTTGACTAGTTATGGCTCCCGTAACTCCAAACGATCCAGAAGTTACGACTGTCCGAATAATCGATATCTACAGGGTGCAACATCCACGGTGCAAGGTGCAACATCCATCCGAAATGGCGAACAGTGTCGTTCCACTTTTTGAAATGCGTGCATGGATTTGAAATGGAACGGTACCATGGTGCACCACTCTCCAGCGATGGTAAATCGAAGACCATCCACGGTAATCCCGTTTTACCGTAAAAACCACGTGTCGAAAAAACGAAGGGTAACTCGGATCGTCTTTTTTGGGAATTAAACAATCCACTGACGCCTGAAAGCTGTCTTAGCCGTAGAACTCCCTGAGGCCTTCGTTTTGAATGGTTATGACTCCCGTAACTCTAAAAGAGCCAGAAGTTATGGCCGTCCGAATAATCGATATCTACAGGGTGCAACATCCGCCGTGCAAGGTGCAACATCCGTCCGAAATGGCGAAACAGTGTCATACGACTTTTTAAAATGCATGCATGGATTTGAAATGGAACGGTACCATGGTGCACCAATCTCCAGCGACGGTAAATCGAAGACCAGCCACGGTAATCCCGTTTTACCGTAAAAATCCACGTGTCGAAAAAACGAAGGGTAAAAAACTTCCTAGACCCGATTGAGACTCGGATCGTCTTTTTTGGGCATTAAACAGTACATTGACGACTGAAAGTGGTCATAGCCGTAGAACTCACTGAGGCCTTCGTTTTGACTGCTTATGGCTCCCGTAACTCTAAACGAACCAGAAGTTATGGCCGTCCGAATAATCGATATCTACAGGGTGCATCATCCGCAGTGCAAGGTGCAACATCCGTCCGAAATGGCGAAACAGTGTCGTACGACTTTATGAAATGCATGCATGGATTTGAAACGGAACGGCACCATGGTGCATCACTCTCCAGCAATGGTAAATCGAAGACCAGCCGCAGTAATCCCGTTTTACCGTAAAAATCCACGTGTCGAACAAACTAAGGGTAAAAAACTTCCTAGACCCGAATGAGACTCGGATCGTCTTTATTGGGAATTAAACAATCCATTGACGGCTGAAAGCTGTCATAGCCGTAGAACACCCTGAGGCCTTCGTTTTGACTGGTTATGGCTCCTGTAACACTAAACGAGCCAGAAGTTATGGCCGTCCGAATAATCGATATCTACAGGGTGCAACATCCGCCATGCAAGGTGCAACATCCGTCCGAAATGGCGAAACAGTGTCGTACGACGTTTTGAAATGCATGCATGGATTTGAAATGGAACGGTACCATGGTGCACCACTCTCCAGCGATGGTAAATCGAAGACCAGCCACGGTAATTCTGTTTTACCGTAAAAATCCACGTGTCGAAAAAACGAAGGGTAAAAAACTTCCTAGACCCGATTGAGACTCGGATCGTCTTTTTTGGGCATTAAACAACGGCTGAAAGCGGTCATAGACGTAGAACACACTGAGGCCTTCATTTTGACTGGTTATGGCTCCCGTAACTCTAAACAAGCCAAAAGTTATGGCCGTCCGAATAATCGATATCTACACGGTGCAACATCCGCCGTGCAAGGTGCAACATCCGTCCGAAATGGCGAAACAGTGTAGTACGACTTTTTGAAATGCATTCATGGATTTGAAATGGAACGGTACCATGGTGCACCACTCTCCAGCGATGGTAAATCGAACACCAGCCACGGTAATTCCGTTTTACCGTAAAAGTCCACGTGTCGAAAAAACGAAGGGTAAAAAACTTCCTAGACCCGTTGAGACTCGGATCGTCTTTTTTGGGCATTAAACAATCCATTGATGGCTGAAAGCGGTCATAGTCGTAGAACTCACTGAGTCCTTCGTTTTGGCTGGTTATGGCTCCCGTAACTCTAAACGAGCCAGAAGTTATGGTCGTCCGAATAATCGATATCCACAGGGTGCAACATCCGTCCGAAATGGCGAAACAGTGTCGTACGACTTTATGAAATGCGTGCATGGATTTGAAACGGAACGGTACCATGGTGCACCACTCTCCAGCGATGGTAAATCGAAGACCAGCCGCTGTAATCCCGTTTTACCGTAAAAATCCAAGTGTCGAAAAAATGGAGGGTAAAAAACTTCCGAGACCCGATTGATATTCGGATAGTGGTTTTTGGGCATTAAAAAGTCCATTGACGGCTGAAAGCTATCAGAGCCGTAGAACTCACCGAGGCCTTCATTTTGACTGGTTATGGCTCCCGTAACTCTAAACGAGCCAAAAGTTATGGTCGTCCGAATAATCGATATCTACAGGGTGCAACATCCGCCGTGCAAGTTGCAACATCCGTCCGAAATGGCGAAACAGTGTCGTACGACTTTTTGAAATGCGTGCATGGATTTGAAATGGAACGGTACCATGGTGCACCACTCTCCAGCGACGGTAATTCGAAGACCAGCCACGGTAATCCCGTTTTACCGTAAAAATCCACGTGTCGAAAAAACGAAGGGTAAAAAACTTCCTAGACCCGAATGAGACTCGGATCATCTTTTTTGGGAATTAAACAATCCATTGACGGCTAAAAGCTGTCATAGCCGTAGAACTCTCTGAGGCCTTCGTTTTGACTGGTAATGGCTCCCGTAACTCTAAACGAGCCAGAAGTTATGGTTGTCCGAATAATCGATATCTACAGGGTGCAACATCCGTGGTGCAAGGTGCAACATCCGTCCGAAATGGCGAAACAGTGTCGTACGACTTTATGAAATGCGTGCATGGATTTGAAACGGAATGGTACCATGGTGCACCACTCTCCAGCGATGGTAAATCGAAGACCAGCCGCAGTAATCCTGTTTTACCGTAAAAATCCACGTGTCAAAAAAACTAAGGGTAATAAACTTCCTAGACCCGATTGAGACTCGGATCATCTTTTTTGGGCATTAAACAATCCATTGACGGATGAAAGCTATCATGGCCGTAGAACTCACTGAGGCCTTCGTTTTGACTAGTTATGGCTCCCGTAACTCCAAACGATCCAGAAGTTACGACCGTCCGAATAATCGATATCTACAGGGTGCAACATCCACGGTGCAAGGTGCAACATCCATCCGAAATGGCGAACAGTGTCGTTCCACTTTTTGAAATGCGTGCATGGATTTGAAATGGAACGGTACCATGGTGCACCACTCACCAGCGATGGTAAATCGAAGACCATCCACGGTAATCCCGTTTTACCGTAAAAACCACGTGTCGAAAAAACGAAGGGTAACTCGGATCGTCTTTTTTGGGAATTAAACAATCCACTGACGCCTGAAAGCTGTCTTAGCCGTAGAACTCCCTGAGGCCTTCGTTTTGAATGGTTATGACTCCCGTAACTCTAAAAGAGCCAGAAGTTATGGCCGTCCGAATAATCGATATCTACAGGGTGCAACATCCGCCGTGCAAGGTGCAACATCCGTCCGAAATGGCGAAACAGTGTCATACGACTTTTTAAAATGCATGCATGGATTTGAAATGGAACGGTACCATGGTGCACCAATTTCCAGCGACGGTAAATCGAAGACCAGCCACGGTAATGCCGTTTTACCGTAAAAATCCACGTGTCGAAAAAACGAAGGGTAAAAAACTTCCTAGACCCGATTGAGACTCGGATCGTCTTTTTTGGGCATTAAACAGTACATTGACGACTGAAAGTGGTCATAGCCGTAGAACTCACTGAGGCCTTCGTTTTGACTGCTTATGGCTCCCGTAACTCTAAACGAACCAGAAGTTATGGCCGTCCGAATAATCGATATCTACAGGGTGCAACATCCGCCGTGCAAGGTGCAACATCCGTCCGAAATGGCGAAACAGTGTCGTACGACTTTTTGAAATGCGTGCATGGATTTGAAACGCAACGGTACCATGGTCCACCACTCTCCAGCGTTGGTAAATCGAAGACCAGCCACGGTAATCTCGTTTTACCGTAAAAATCCACATGTCCAAAAAACGAAGGGTAAAAAACTTCCTAGACCCGATTGAGACTCGGATAGCCTTTTTTGGGCATTAAACAATCCATTGAAGGCTGAAAGCGGTCATAGCCATAGAACTCACTGAGGCCTTCGTTTTGACTGGTTATGGCACCCGTAACTCTAAACGAGCCAGAAGTTATGGCCGTTCGAATAATCGATATCTACAGGGTGCAGCATCCGCCGTGCAAGGTGCAACATCTGTCCGAAATGGCGAAACAGTGTCGTACGACTTTATGAAATGCGTGCATGGATTTGAAACGGAACGGTACTATAGTGCACCACTCTCTAGCGATGGTAAATCGAAGACCATCCGTAGTAATCCCGTTTTACCACAAAAATCCATGTGTCGAAAAAACGAAGGGTAATAAACTTCATAGACCCGATTGAGACTCGGATCGTCTTTTTTGGGCATTAAACAATCCAATGGCGGTTGAAAGCCGTCATAGCCGTAGAACTCTCTGAGGCCTTCGTTTTGACTGGTTATGGATCACATAACTCTAAACGAGCCAGAAGTTACGGCCGTCCGAATAATCGATATCTACAGGGTGCAACATCCACGGTGCAAGGTGCAACATCCGTCCGAAATGGCGAACAGTGTCGTACGACTTTTTAAATTGTGTGCATGGATTTGAAATGGAACGGTACCATAGTGCACCACTCTCCGGCGATGGTAAATCGAAGACCAGCCACGGTAACCCCGTTTTACCGTAAAAATCCACGTGTCGAAAAAACTAAGGGTAATAAACTTCCTAGACCCGATTGAGACTCGTATTGTCTTTTTTGGGCATTAAACAATCCATTGACGGCTGAAACCAGTCATAGCCGTAGAACTCACTAAGACCTTCGTTTTTACTGGTTATGGCTCCCGTAACTCTAAACGAGCCAGAAGTTATGGCCGTCCGAATAATCGATATCTACAGGGTGCAACATCCGCCGTGCAAGGTGCAACATCCGTCCGAAATGGCGAAACAGTGTCGTATGAATTTTTGAAATGCGTGCACGGATTTGAAATGGAACGGTACCATGGTGCACCACTATCCAGCGATGGTAAATCGAAGACCAGCCATGGTAATCCCGTTTTACCGTAAAAATCCACGTGTCGAAAAAACGAAGGGTAAAAAACTTCCTAGACTCGATTGAGACTCGGATCGTCTTTTTTGGGCATTAAATAATCCATTGACGGCTGAAAGCGGTCATAGTCGTAGAACTCCCTGAGGCCTTCGTTTTTACTGGTTATGTCTCCCATAACTCTAAACGAGCCAGAAGTTATGGCCGTCCGAATAATCGATATCTACAGGGTGCAACATCCGCGGTGCAAGGTGCAACATCCGTCTGAAATGGCGAAACTGTGTCGCACGACTTTATGAAATGCATGCATGGAATTGAAACGGAACGGTACCATGGTGCACCACTCTCCAGCGATGGTATATCGAAGACCAGCCGCAGTAATCCCGTTTTACCGTAAAAATCCACGTGTCGAAAAAACTAAGGGTAATAAACTTCCTAGACCCGAATGAGACTAGGATCGTCTTTTTTGGGCATTAAACAATCCAATTGACGGCTAAAAGCTGTCATGGCCGTAGAACTCACTGAGGCCATCGTTTTGACTGGTTATGGCCTCCGTAACTCTAAACGAGCCAAAAGTTACGGCCGTCCGAATAATCGATATCTACAGGGTGCCACATCCACGGTGCAAGGTGCAACATCCGTCCGAAATGGCGAACAGTGTCGTACGACTTTTTTAAATGCATGCATGGATTTGAAACGGAACGGTACCATGGTGCACCACTCTACAGCGATGGTAAATCGAAGACCATCCACGGTAATCCCGTTTTACCGTAAAAATCCACGTGTCGAAAAAACGAAGGGTAAAAAACTTCCTAGACCCGATTGAGACTCGGATAGTCTTTTTTGTGCATTCAACAATCCATTGACGGCTGAAAGCCGTCATAGCCATAGAACTCACTGAGGCTTTCGTTTTGACTGGTTATGGCTCCCGTAACTCTAAACGAGCCAGAAGTTATGGCCGTCCGAATAATCGATATCTACAGGGTGCAACATCCGCGGTGCAAGGTGCAACATCCGTCCGAAATGGCGAAACATTGTCGTACGACTTTTTGAAATGCGTGCATGGATTTGAAATGGAATGTGTTATCCCACTTTTTGGTCAAAACTGGAATATCAATGTTGTACGCGTTTCCACCACGAACAAACCAGGAAGTACAGAGATATAAACAAGCAAGCATGCATAAGTCCGGAATTCCACTAAAATCTCAAGTTCATTCGGCAGAGCAAAGGCATGCTTCATTCGGCATACCATATCCGGCCTCCCCTTGGTTCATTCGGCACTCCCTAAACCAAGCTCATTCGGCATCCCAAGCACTACCGGACCGGCCTCCCCCATAGTCCTACCGAACCAAACGACTCCGAAGCCGGTCCAAACTATCACCAACCAATCACCGGACCAAGGTGATCACCGAACCAACCTTCCACTACGACCGATCCAGAAGACTACCGGACCAACTTCAACACCACCATCGGACCACCTTGGCCGAACCAAACCCCAACTTATCCAAGCATAGCCGAATGAAAGCCATGCCGAACCAGATGATGCTGGACCAGATTGCTTCAGCCCAGGCCCGCTAGCAGCTATATACTTCCAAGCCCCCTGCCCCCTACCTCACTCTATAAATAGAGGGGCAGGGGTACAACAATGGGGGACAAGTTTGAGAGCTCAAACCTGGAAGGAACTTTCAAACAACTTTCATACACTTGTACTACAAGCTTTGTACTTGTAATCGGATCGGAAAAGGAGAATAACATATAAAGTGGACGTAGGCACACTTTGGCCGAACCACTATAAATCTGTGTGTCTTTTACAGTTTAGCCCCTACTTTTTACGTATTTGCATACACCACCTAAATCAATACGAACAACATAAAATCAACTAATTCATACGACTTGGAGTTGTTTGTTCATCTTTTGTGCAAACATATTTGGGTTATTTGCTGAGATCTGTAATTTGTGTTTGAATATCGCTGAATTATATTCATACACTGGTGCTTTCACGACTTTGGGTGTTTGCGGCCATTTTTTACGCAAACATTTTGGTGCTTTCACTGAGAAGGAACCAGCTCCCGCTACATCGGATAGAGGTTTAGATTTGGAAGACAATGACTAGGCAAAGCAGTAGAAGGCTAAGGGCTGAGAGAAGCCAACAAGGAGGAAGTCAACAAGCATCCTCCGGAGGTGAGGAAGGACCGGCTTCGATCTACATAACAAGGGATGAAATGGTAGCCATAACAAATTCACTGCAAGAGAGGTTGCTGAAAAGTCAACAGGAAATGATGCAAACTTTCTTGGAGCAAATGAGAGTTGCAGGGATGCAGAACCTAGGAACAGCTACAACGGCTGTGGATGCAGGACAGGAAGCTAGGGTTATGGAACCCAATGAAGGACAGGATACGGAGCCAGGCGGCAATCAACAAGGGCTTGGGGGCAGGCCCACAGGATTCAACACAGGAGAACCTTTGGAAGGAGTTCAACAGGCTAGAACCAACGTTGCTGCTAACGAGCCACACGAAGAGTATGTACCGGAGTTCCCTCGGGGGCAACCCCCGACAGATAACGGTGGATTGGTAGATATAATCAGGAAGACTGTGCGAGGTGGTTTGACCAACGGAGACTTGGAAGGAGTAAACAGGAGTCCGTTCACTCGGGAAATAAGGATGGCTCAGAACCCACCTAAGTTCAAGCTACCTAGCGTGGAGGTATACAATGGCAAGGAAGACCCAACGGATCACTTGATGAGATACACTAGACACATGGAGGTGCTGGGGGCATCAGAGGAGGTGATGGCCCGATGCTTCCCTTTGTACTTGACGGACTTAGCTGCGATGTGGTTCAGGCAGCTGGAAGAAGGATCTATCGGGACTTGGAGGGAATTGGTGGAAAGGTTTCTGGGACAGTTTCGGGTTCATGTCAAGAGACCGAAGAACGTGATGACATTGACATCGGTAAGGCAAAGGATGGATGAATCGCTTAGAGCTTTTCTAACTCGATTCAGTGCCGCAGTTGCTTCGGTGGATCGGCCCGATCCATCGATGGTTTTAATGGCAGCAGCATCAGGAGTCAGGGAGAACTCGGATTTCAAGGTATCTCTGATACGAGACCCCCCACGGAATCTCGACGAATTCTTTCATGAGGCAGAAAGGTTCCTTCGACAAGAAGATGCGAGTACGGATTTAAAATTGAAAAAGGTTAATGCAGTTGAAGGGGGAGGACCATCCAGCAATGGTTCGGATAAAAACAAAGGAAAAAGGAAGTTGGACGATGATTCTGGAAATGCTAGGAAGCAATGGAAGGATCCAAAGTTTTCCACATACACAGGATTGAACGAAACACTGGAACGGATATACCTGGATACTCGAAATCGCCTTCACTACCGGAGGCCGGCTAGGAGAGAACCAACAGAACGGGAAAGGACATCAGGAAGGCACTGTCTCTTCCATGATTTGGATGGACACGACACCAACAGCTGCAGGCACTTAAAGGACATAATTGAGGAACATGTAAGAAGTGGACAACTGCCGCAATATGTTGGACCTCGGAATGCAACGGCGAGGCAGGAGCAACCGCCGCCTACCTCAAGCTACGATGGTGGGAGGCCCAGGAATGATGGTCGGTTGATCGTCCCTTGACCAGGTTAATATGAAATAAGTAGCAAACTATTGGCAAGCAACCAAGTCATTTACACATGTACGGGGACGGAGATAGCCCCTAGGCATGCTCTGAATGATAATAAACTGCGATGCTATGGTTTGTGAAATTTATCTTTCGCTTTTGGATTGGACACTGCTTTTCTTTTTGGTTTTCGGTTTTGGAGCTTGGATTGAGCTCCTGGTTTTTCTTGCTTTTTGATTTGGATTTTCCTTTGGACAATTGTTTTCGGTTTTGGATGTTAGTTTGGATTTCTGTTTTTATGGTTTTGGATTTGGATTTTGGATTTGGATTCTGGATTTGGATTTTGGATTTGGATTCTGGATTTGGATTTTGGATTTGGATTCTCGATTTGGATTTTGAGTTGGATTTTAATTGGATTTTTATCTGACTTTTGATAAACGGTCGTCGGGTATGGATTATGCCTGGCAAGGGGTGAGTCGCTTTGCCCGAACGTGGTAAATTGACTCATTCAGGTCGTCGAGTATGGACTATGCTCGGCAAGGGTCCGGAGTGACCAGGATTCGGCCTAGGACTTAGGCCCTATATTATCAATTGTTATTTTCAGGTCGTCGAGTATGGACTGTGCTCGGCAAGGGTCCGGAGAGACCAGGATTCGGCTTAGGACTTAAGCCATGGCATTATACAGCGCCCAGGGACACTGGGCCAAGGTCGTCAAGTGTGGACTACGCTTGGCAAGAACCCGGAGAGGTTAGCTCAACGCCCAGGGACACTGGGTCAAGGTCGTCAAATGTGGATTACGCTTGGCAAGGACCCGGAGAGGTTAGCACCCAGGGACACTGGGTCAAGGTCGTCAAATGTGGATTACGCTTGGCAAGGACCCGGAGAGGTTAACACCCAGGGACACTGGGTCAAGGTCGTCAAATGTGGATTACGCTTGGCAAGAGCCCGGAGAGGTTAGCACCTAGGGACACTGGGTCAAGGTCGTCAGATGTGAATCGCACTTGGCAAGAACTGGAAGAGGTTAGCTCAACATCCAGGCACACTGGACCGAGATCGTCAGGTGTGGATTATGCTTGACAAGAATTTGAAACTGAACATCGACTCGGAGTAGTCAAGGATGATATTCTCCGGCAATGTGATTATGGACTTCGAATAGTGGATTCGGAATTATTCAAAACACGCCTTGTTATCACAAGGCATGTTTTGGGGGGCAAAGTGTTATCCCACTTTTTGGTCAAAACTGGAATATCAATGTTGTACGCGTTTCCACCACGAACAAACCAGGAAGTACAGAGATATAAACAAGCAAGCATGCATAAGTCCGGAATTCCACTAAAATCTCAAGTTCATTCGGCAGAGCAAAGGCATGCTTCATTCGGCATACCATATCCGGCCTCCCCTTGGTTCATTCGGCACTCCCTAAACCAAGCTCATTCGGCATCCCAAGCACTACCGGACCGGCCTCCCCCATAGTCCTACCGAACCAAACGACTCCGAAGCCGGTCCAAACTATCACCAACCAATCACCGGACCAAGGTGATCACCGAACCAACCTTCCACTACGACCGATCCAGAAGACTACCGGACCAACTTCAACACCACCATCGGACCACCTTGGCCGAACCAAACCCCAACTTATCCAAGCATAGCCGAATGAAAGCCATGCCGAACCAGATGATGCTGGACCAGATTGCTTCAGCCCAGGCCCGCTAGCAGCTATATACTTCCAAGCCCCCTGCCCCCTACCTCACTCTATAAATAGAGGGGCAGGGGTACAACAATGGGGGACAAGTTTGAGAGCTCAAACCTGGAAGGAACTTTCAAACAACTTTCATACACTTGTACTACAAGCTTTGTACTTGTAATCGGATCGGAAAAGGAGAATAACATATAAAGTGGACGTAGGCACACTTTGGCCGAACCACTATAAATCTGTGTGTCTTTTACAGTTTAGCCCCTACTTTTTACGTATTTGCATACACCACCTAAATCAATACGAACAACATAAAATCAACTAATTCATACGACTTGGAGTTGTTTGTTCATCTTTTGTGCAAACATATTTGGGTTATTTGCTGAGATCTGTAATTTGTGTTTGAATATCGCTGAATTATATTCATACACTGGTGCTTTCACGACTTTGGGTGTTTGCGGCCATTTTTTACGCAAACAGAATGGTACCATGGTGCACCACTCTCCCACGATGGTAAATCGAAGACCATCCACGGTAATCCCGTTTTACCGTAAAAATCCACGCGTCGAAAAAACGAAGGGTAAAAAACTTCCTAGACCCGATTGAGACTCGGATAGTCTTTTTTGGGCATTCAACAATACAATGAAGGCTGAAAGCGGTCATAGCCGTTGAACTCACTGAGGCCTTCGTTTTGACTGCTTATGGCTCCCGTAACTCTAAACGAGCCAGAAGTTACGGCCGTTCGAATAATCGATATCTACAGGGTGCAACATCCACGGTGCAAGGTGCAACATCCGTCCGAAATGGCGAACAGTGTCGTACGACTTTTTGAATTGCGTGCATGGATTTGAAACGGAACGGTACCATGGTGCACCACTCTCCAGCGATGGTAAATCGAAGACCAGCCACGGTAATCCCGTTTTACCGTAAAAATCCACGTGTCGAAAAAACGAAGGGTAAAAAACTTCCTAGACTCGATTGAGACTCGGATCGTCTTTTTTGGGCATTAAACAATCCATTGACGGCTGAAAGCGGTCACAGCCGTTGTTATCCCGCTTTTTGGCAAAGCCGTGATACCAAAAGAGTGGTCAAAAAAAAAAGACGGTTTGTCTCAGAGATTGATTGTACTTCACTTCGTTATGGATATCAATGAATTTTTGTCCGAGCCCGTATCAGGCTTCAATTGATAAGACATGACAAGCAAGACCATAAAGGCCAGTGTTTCAAATTTCAGGTTAATCGGAGTTCGTATGAGCGAGATATGATCGATGCAAGTCAGCCAAAGTACACAGTTCGAAACCATCGGCTTGTTGACAGGACGCCCATTTCCAACCGATGGAGTTCGAATCCATCAGTAACTCCTTTATTCGAATCCATCGGTTTGCACATGTTTCGAGTCAAACGAGTTCGAAGCGATCAGACGTGATATTGGTCGCTTCGAACCCAACGGTTCGAACCCATCAGATAGGCATCATCTCAACAAGTTCGAATCCATCAAGCTCCGTGTACTTCGAATCGATGACATTCGAATCTATCAGTTCGAATCCATCACCTGGGCATCCCCTGAGCACTGTTTCGTATCCATCGAGTCCGGAGCACTTCGAATCCATCACCATATACCCTACTTCGTATCGATCGACCTCGCACCCACCAAGAATGCAAGATCATTCCTTCTTATCCATAAATTCTGCCATGTTCGAATCCACTCGGCTCGTCTTGATCCCCTTCGTGTCAATCCATTTCGAATCCATTGATGCGAACTGGGTCGCGGCACACGATACGGACGAGGCGAAATCCATGGGTGCGAAGCGGTCAACTCGGAGATAAAACAGGATCAATGCGAGGAGTGCGCGCCATGTCACCAGAGATCCACGTGACCGATCGAGTCGAAGGGAATGGATTCGAAGTGATGGGTTCGAATGCAACAGCCCTCACGAAAAACCACAACTTGAATCGGTTATATCTCCTAAACCACTGATCCAAATGCAACGAAATTTTCACAGTAGCTTCCATACATGATCAAGATTGTTCCTGCCAAGTTTCAGCTCGATTGGACCATTTCTTGATGGGTTCGAAATCACTTCGAATCGATGTCAGATCGAGTCGAAACTTGGTGGGGTCGGTCGCGTGGGCCCACTCACGTGCCAGAAGAAGTATCTCGAAGTTTGAGCGAGATCTGGGCCTCCTACGCCTATAAATAGCACCCTGAAGCCTTCAGAAAAGCGGATCTTTCGGAGCTTCCACCATTGAACGTCCAAACTCTGCAGGATTTAATTCCATACATCATTATCGCTGTTGTATTCAAGATTTCGAAGCTATCATCAACTGTGATCCATTGTAATCGATTAATATCACCAAGTGAATCAATAAAGAGAGAACCTTCAAAGTGGACGTTGGCAAGATCGCCGAACCACTATAAATCCTGTGTTTGTGATTGTTGTCTATGAATTATTGTGATTGTTGTTTCTTAGATATGAATTCTATTTTGATTGTTGCTGATCTGTGTTGATAAACGGGTGCTTTCACGACTATTGGGTGTTTGTGACAAATTTTGGCGCAAACAGCCGTAAAACTCACTGAGGCCTTCGTTTTGACTGGTTATGGCTCCCGTAACTCTAAACGAGCCAGAAGTTATGGCCGTCCGAATAATCGATATCTACAGGGTGCAACATCCGTGGTGCAAGGTGCAACATCCGTCCGAAATGGAAAAACGGTGTCGTACGACTTTATGAAATGCGTGCATGGATTTGAAACGGAACGGTACCATGGTGCACCACTCTCCAGCGATGGTAAATCAAAGACCAGCCGCAGTAATCCCGTTTTACCGTAAAAATCCACGTGTCGAAAAACTAAGGGTAATAAACTTCCTAGACCCGATTGAGACTCAGATCGTCTTTTTTGGGCCTTAAACAATCCATTGACGGCTGAAAGCGGTCATAACCGTAGAACTCACTAAGGCCTTCATTTTGACTGGTTATGGCTCCCGTAACTCTAAACGAGCCAGAAGTTACGGCCGTCCGAATAATCGATATCTACAGGGTGCAACATCCACAGTGCAAGGTGCAACATCCGTCCGAAATGGCGAACAGTGTCGTACGACTTTTTGAAATGCGTGCATGTATTTGAAACGGAACGGTACCATGGTGCACCACTCTCCAGCGATGGTAAATCGAAGACCATCCACGGTAATCCTGTTTTACCGTAAAAATCCACGTGTCGAAAAAACGAAGGGTAAAAAACTTCCTAGACCCGATTGTCACTAGGATAGTATTTTTTGGACATTGAACAATCCATTGACGGCTGAAAGCTGTCATAGCCGTAAAACTCACTGAGGCCTTCGTTTTGACTGGTTATGGCTCCCGTAACTCTAAACGAGCCAGAAGTTATGGCCATTTAAATAATCGACATCTACAGGGTGCAACATCCGCGGTGCAAGGTGCAACATCCGTCCGAAATGGCGAAACTTTGTCGTACGACTTTTTGAAATGCGTGCATGGATTTGAAATGGAACGGTACAATGGTGCACCACTCTCCCGCGATGTTAATTCGAAGACCATCCACGGTAATCCCGTTTTACCGTAAAAATCCAAGTGTCGAAAAAACGAAGGGTAAAAAACTTCCTAGACCCGATTGAGACTCGGATAGTCTTTTTTGGGCATTCAACAATACAATGAAGGCTGAAAGCGGTCATAACAGTAGAACTCACTGAGGCCTTCATTTTGACTGCTTATGGCTCCCGTAACTCTAAACCAGCCAGAAGTTACGGCCGTCCGAATAATCGATATCTATAGGGTGCAACATCCACGGTGCAAGGTGCAACATCCGTCCAAAATGGCGAACAGTCTCGTACGACTTTTTGAGTTGCGTGCATGGATTTGAAACGGAACAGTACCATGGTGCACCACTCTCCAGCGATGGTAAATCGAAGACCAGCCACGGTAATCCCGTTTTACCGTAAAAATCCACGTGTCGAAAAAACTAAGGGTAATAAACTTACTAGACCCGATTGAGACTCGGATCGTCTTTTTGGGCATTAAACAATCCATTGACGGCTGAAAGCTATCATATCCATAGAACTCACTAAGGCCTTCGTTTTGACTGGTTATGGCTCCCGTAACTCTAAACGAGCCAGAAGTTATGGCCGTCCGAATAATCGATATCTACAGGGTGCAACATCCACGGTGCAAGGTGCAACATCCGTCCGAAATGGCGAAACAGTGTCGAACGACTTTTTGAAATGCGTGCATGGATTTGAAACGAAACGGTACCATGGTCCACCACTCTCCAGCGATGGTAAATGGAAGACCAGCCACGGTAATCCCTTTTTATCGTAAAAATTCACGTGTCGAAAAAACGAAGGGTAAAAAACTACCTAGACCCGATTGAGACTCGGATAGTCTTTTTTAGACATTAAACAATCCATTGACGGCTGAAAGCTGTCGCAGCCGTAGAACTCACTGAGGCCTTCTTTTTAACTGGTTATGGCTCCTATAACTCTAAACAAGCCAGAAGTTATGGCCGTCCGAATAATCGATATCTACAGGGTGCAACATCCACGGTGCAAGGTGCAACATCCGTCCGAAATGGCGAACAGTGTTGTACGACTTTTTAAAATGCATGCATGGATTTGAAACGGAATGGTACCATGGTGCACCGCTCTCCGGCGACGGTAAATCGAAGACCATCCACGGTAATCCCGTTTTACCATAAAAATCCACGTGTCGAAAAAACAAAGGGTACAAAACTTCCTAGACCCGAATGAGACTCGGATCGTCATTTTTGGGAATTAAACAATCCATTGACGGCTGAAAGCTGTCATAGCCGTAGAACTCCCTGAGGCCTTCATTTTGACTGGTTATGGCTCCCATAACTCTAACGAGCCAGAAGTAAATCGAAGACCATCCACGGTAATCCCGTTTTACCGTAAAAATCCACGTGTCGAAAAAACGAAAGGTAAAAAACTTCCTAGACCCGATTGAGACTCGGGTCGTCTTTTTTGGGCATTGAACAATCCATTGACGGCTGAAAGCGGTCATAGCCGTAGAACTCACTGGATGTTGCGTCTTGCACCGTGGATGTTGCACCCTATAGATATCGATTATTCGGACGGCCATAACTTCTGGCTCGTTTAGAGTTAGAGAGCCATAACCTGTCAAAACGAAGGCCTCGATGAGCTACGGCTTTGACAGCTTTCAGCCATCAACGGATAGATTAATGCTCAAAAAGGACAACCCGAATCTCAATCAGGTCTCGTAAGTTTTTTACCCTTCGTTTTTTCGACACGTGGATTTTTACGGTAAAACGGGATTACCGTGGCCCGTCTTCGACTTCCCATCGCTGAAGAGTGGTGCACCAAGGTATTGTTCCGTTTCAAATCCATGGACGCATTTCTAAACGTCGAACGGCACTGTTTCGCCATTTCGGACGGATGTTGCACCTTACACTGTGGATGTTGCACCCTGTAGATATCGATTATTCAGACGGCCATAACTTCTGGCTCGTTTAGAGTTACTGGAGCCATAACCTGTCAAAACGAAGGCCTCGATGAATTCTACAGCTTTGAGCCGTCAACGAATAGATTAATGCCCAAAAAGGATAACCCGAATCTCAATCGGGTCTCGTAAGTTTTTTACCCATCGTTTTTTCGACACGTGGATTTTTATGGTAAAACGGGATTACCGTGGTCCGTCTTCGACTTCCCATCGCTAGAGAGTGGTGCACCACGGTACTGTTCCGTTTCAAATCCATGCACGCGTTTCTAAAAGTCATACGGCACTGTTTCGCCATTTCGGACGGATGTTGCGCCTTGCACCGTGGATGTTGCACCCTGTAGATATCGATTATTCGGACGGCCATAACTTCTGGCTCGTTTAGAGTTACGAGAGTCATAACCTGTCAAAACGAAAGCCTTGATGAGTTATACGGCTTTGACAGCTTTGAGCCGTCAACGGATAGATTAATGCCCAAAAAGGACAACCCGAATCTCAACCGGGTCTCGTAAGTTTTTTACCCTTCGTTTTTTCGACACGTGGATTTTTATGGTAAAGCCGGATTACCGTGGCCCGTCTTCGACTTCCCATCGATGGAGAGTGGTGCACCATGGTATTGCTCGGTTTCAAATCCATGCACGCATTTCTAAAGGACGTACGGCACTGTTTCGCCATTTCGGACGGATGTTGCACCTTGCACCGTGGATGTTGCACCCTGTAGATATCGATTATTCGGACGGCCATACCTTCTGGCTCGTTTAGAGTTACGGGAGCCATAACCTGTCAAAACGAAGGCCTCGATGAGTTCTACGGCTTTGACAGCTTTCAGCCGTCAACGGATAGATTAATGCCCAAAAAGGACAACCCGAATCTCAATCGGGTCTCGTAAGTTTTTTACCCTTCGTTTTTTCGACACGTGGATTTTTACGGTAAAGCAGGATTACCGTGGCCCGTCTTCGACTTCCCATCGCTGGAGAGTGGTGCACCATGGTACTGTTCCGTTTCAAATCCATGCACGCATTTCTAAAAGTCGCAAGGCACTGTTTCGCCATTTCGGACGGATGTTGCACCTTGCACCGTGGATGTTGCACCCTGTAGATATCGATTATTCGGACGGCCATAACTTCTGGCTTGTTTAGAGTTGCGGGAGCCATAACCTGTCAAAACGAAGGCCTCGATGAGTTTTACGGCTTTGACAGCTTTTAGCCGTCAACGGATAGATTAATGCCCAAAAAGGACAACCCGAATCTCAATCGGGTCTCGTAAGTTTTTTACCCATCGTTTTTTCGACACGTGGATTTTTACGGTAAAACGGGATTGCGGTGGCTGGTCATCGATTTACCATCGCTAGAGAGTGGTGCACCACGGTACTGTTCCGCTTCAAATCCATGCACGCATTTCTAAAGGTCGTACGGCACCGTTTCGCCATTTCGAACGGATGTGGCACCTTGCAACGTGGATGTTGCACCCTGTAGATATCGATTATTCGGACGGCCATAACTTCTGGCTCGTCTAGAGTTACGGGAGCCATAACCTGTCAAAACGAATGCCTCGATGAGTTCAATGGCTTTGACGGCTTTTAGCCGTCAACGGATAGATTAATGCCCAAAAAGGACAACCCGAATCTCAATCGGGTCTCGTAAGTTTTTTACCCTTCGTTTTTTCGACACGTGGATTTTTACGGTAAAACGGGATTACCTTGGCCCGTCTTCGACTTTCCATCGCTGGAGAGTGGTGCACCATGGTGATGTTCCGTTTCAAATCCATGCACGCATTTCTAAAATTCGTACGGCACTGTTTCGCCATTTCGGACGGATGTTGCACCTTGCACCGTGGATGTTGCACCCTGTAGATATCGATTATTCGGACGGCCATAACTTCTGGCTCGTTTAGAGTTACGGGAGCCATAACCTGTCAAAACGAAGGCCTCGATGAGTTCTACGACTTTGACAGCTTTCAGCCGTCGACGGATAGATTAATGCCCAAAAAGGACAACCCAAATCTCAATCGGGTCTCGTAAGTTTTTTACCCTTCGTTTTTTCGACACGTGGATTTTTACGGTAAAACGGGATTACGGTGGCTGGTCTTCGACTTCCCATCGCTGAAGAGTGGTGCACCATGGGACTGTTCCATTTCAAATCCATGCACGCATTTCTAAAAGTCGTACGGCACTGTTTCGCCATTTCGGACGGATGTTGCACCCTGTAGATATCGATTATTCGGACGGCCATAACTTCTGGCTCGTTTAGAATTACGGGAGCCATAACCTGTCAAAACGAAGGCCTCGATGAGTTCTACGGTTTTGAAAGCTTTCAGCCGTCAACGGATAGATTAATGCCCAAAAAGGACAACCCGAATCTCAATTGGGTCTCGTAAGTTTTTTACCCTTCGTTTTTTCGACACGTGGATTTTTACGGTAAAACGGGATTACCGCGGCCCGTCTTCGACTTCCCATCGCAGAAGAGTAGTGCACCAATGTACTATTCCATTTCAAATCCATGCACGCATTTCTAAACGTCATACGGCACTGTTTCGCCATTTCGGACGGATGTTACACCTTGCACCGTGGATGTTGCACCCTGTAGATATCGATTATTCGGACGGCCATAACTTCTGGCTCGTTTAGAGTTACTGGAGCCATAACCTGTCAAAATGAAGGCTTCGATGAGTTCTACGGCTTTGACAGCTTTGAGCCGTCAATGGATAGATTAATGCCCAAAAAGGACAACCAGAATCTCAATCGGGTCTCGTAAGTTTTTTACCCTTCGTTTTTTCGACACGTGGATTTTTACGGTAAAACGGGATTACCGTGGTCCGTCTTCGACTTCCCATCGCTGGAGAGTGGTGCACCACGTTACTGTTCCGTTTCAAATCCATGCACGCATTTCTAAAAGTCATACGGCACTGTTTCGCCATTTCGGACGGATGTTGCGCCTTGCACCGTGGATGTTGCACCCTGTAGATATCGATTATTCGGACGGCCGTAACTTCTTGCTCGTTTAGAGTTACGAGAGCCATAACCTGTCAAAACGAACGCCTCAATGAGTTCTACGGCTTTGACAGCTTTGAGCCATCAAGGGATAGATTAATGCCCAAAAAGGACAACCCGAATCTCAATCGGGTCTCGTAAGTTTTTTACCCTTCGTTTTTTCGACACGTGGATTTTTACGGTAAAACGGGATTACCGTGGCCCGTCTTCGACTTCCCATCGCTGGAGAGTGGTGCGCCATGGTACTGTTCCGTTTCAAATCCATGCACGCATTTCTAAAAGTCGTAAGGCACTGTTTCGCCATTTCGGACGGATGTTGCACCTTGCACCGTGGATGTTGCCCCCTGTAGATATCGATTATTCGGACGGCCATAACTTCTGGCTCGTTTAGAGTTACGGGAGCCATAACCTGTCAAAACGAAGGCCTCGATGAGTTCTACGGCTTTGACAACTTTCAGCCGTCAACGGATAGATTAATGCCCAAAAAGGACAACCCGAATCTCAATCGGGTCTCGTAAGTTTTTTACCCTTCGTTTTTTCGACACGTGGATTTTTACGGTAAAGCAGGATTACCGTGGCCCGTCTTCGACTTCCCATCGCTGGAGAGTGGTGCACCATGGTACTGTTCCGTTTCAAATCCATGCACGCATTTCTAAAAGTCGTAAGGCACTGTTTCGCCATTTCGGACGGATGTTGCACCTTGCACCGTGGATGTTGCACCCTGTAGATATCGATTATTCGGACGGCCATAACTTCTGGCTCGTTTAGAGTTACGAGAGTCATAACCTGTCAAAACGAAGGCCTCGATGAGTTCTACGGCTTTGACAGCTTTGAGCCGTCAACGGATAGATTAATGCCCAAAAAGGACAACCCGAATCTCAACCGGGTTTCGTAAGTTTTTTACCCTTCGTTTTTTCGACACGTGGATTTTTACGGTAAAGCCGGATTACCGTGGCCCGTGTAACGACCCGTATTTTACGTGTCGATAAATCGTAGAATTTGCAGGTTGTTAGTGTTGTTTGTGATGTCTCTAGCTCGAGACGTTTAGAAGTTGACCCGGGTGAAGTAATGAGTCGTGACCGACTCATGGGCATGACCGAGTTAAGGCTTGAGTCGTGACCGACTCATTGTGGCCGACTCATGAGAGTTAACGACCTATAGTATTAGAGCGACTTAGTAGATTGACCGAGACATGGAGTTAACTAGTGACCGACTCATAATGGGTTGCGACTCATAGGAAACCAACTTAAGAAGTTAGGCGACTCATAGAAGATAGGGGGTTGCCGAGTTAAGAGGGGAACGACTCATGGTCTAGGCCGAGTCAGCGGGTTAAGGGTTGGCAAGATGAGTCGTGGCCGACTCATAGGGTTGATGGTCTAAGTCGTGACCGACTCATAAGCTTGTAAGTTTAGACGAGTCATAGGAATAGCCGACTCAAGGGGTGACCGGGTTATAGAGCGTTACGGCCTAGATAGTGACCGACTTATGTTGAGTCGGCTAGGACTTAGGTTGAGTCGGCAGGGTCTTGAGTCGCGTCTTAGTTGAGTCGTTGGGTCGGCCTTGGGTTGAGTCGGTGAGACAGTTGAGTCGTTAGCGACTTAAGGGTTAGTTTGGATAGGGGTTAGGTCGGCACTGATGAGTCGGTAGGGTGTTGAGTCGTGTAGTTGGGTTGTTTGAAGGATAGGTCGGCCTGTGTATGAGTCGCGTGTGTAGTGAGTCGGCAGCAGTTGAGTCGGCAAAGGGGATGAGTCGGGGGCGACTCAGGGGTTGGGTCGGCGACGACTTAAGAGCGACGACTCATGGACATTTCAGCCTATAAATAGAGGGCTTTGGCTCACTTTTTGGCACCGGTTTTTGAAGCGACGAAGTGCTGCCATTTTGAAGACTCGACTACAGTATTTTCTTCACTTCTTTTCTCCATTCCAATCTAATTCTAACATCCATCCAAGATTGAAGATCAAGATCAAAGATCAAGAGCCAAAGTTGAAGATTTTCATCCGAAGAGGCTAGATTTCACCGTTTCAAGTGAAATTTCTTCGGATCAAGTCCAAGTCCTTGCTGTCCAGATCTAAAGTTGATTCATTTTAGGTTGTTTTGGTGATTTGGTGAGTGGTAGTTATCTCTCACGCGGATCCAAAGGAGTATATGGGATTGGTGATATGTTTATGTGTTAAAGTTAGCGTTTTCTCGCATTTTCCTTAAGTCTGCATGTAGATCCATCATATTTGAAAATGTTTATCTATAGAAGCTATTTAACAAGTATTAGAGACAAAACCCATGTTTTAGATTTGATAGATCTATGCTAAAAACTATGATTTCACTTATGTTGGACTTTTGCTCACTTAATTACGAAATTGCCTTTATAGTTGATATTGCTTAATATATCTTGTTTGAATGCTTGAATGTTTGAATGTATGTTAGATTTGATTGCTCCAAGTTAGCTTGTAGTTGATTTGGAACAAGATGGTTGAAGATGATTCAAAAGCTAAGTGGAAAGGCTCTTGAATGGTGAAAGCTGCCGATGGTATATGAAGCGGATGTGGAAGCTCATATGGATGGATTCGATGATGGGACTTTGCCGTGATGCGAAGAGGCGAAGTATGAGATCGAGATGGGACTTTGTCAGGATGCGAAAAGGCAAAGTATGGTTGAGTTGAGACTTTGCTTTGGTACGATGAAGCGAAGTAGGATGTGAGTCTTGGCTTAATCCAGGCAGGGATCATTCCAAGCATGTTGATAACTTGAAGGGTAGTTCAAGTTGGTTGATAATGGATTGCTCAAGAGGAAGCTTGGGCTAAGTTGATAGAAGTCGTCAAGAAGGATGACAAGGAGGCTTGGATCTCATCGTTATTGAAGGTTCTAGCAAACTTAAAGCAAGGGTACATAGGGACGCCTAAAAGACTACAGGAAGGTAGTCGAGTACTCTGGGCCAAGAAGATAAGTCCTAGGCACAAGGCAGTGTGCGGAGTTTTGTCTAGAACCGGGGTTACCATTAGCCCTTGACAGATGGCTCAGGAAGGAGTCGGTCATTCAATTAACGGTGATTTCGAAGCAAGGTTAACAGTGATAGCAGAGTCATGGATGTTTGGATGTTTGGTTGTATCATCATTCGGCTTCAAGAGCGGTGTTTTCTGGGTGCTTATCTGATCTTGGTTTAGGCCTTGGGGGTTTGTATTTGGAAAACATCGTCCTTGACTCGAGTGATTATTGCTTTACCTTACTTATCTGCTATGTTATGCTTACTTCTCCTTAGTGTGTGTCTGGGGGCTATCACTGTAGAAAGAGGTGGAGTGGGATGGTTTGGTTCCTATTCCTTTATTTCCTTATGCTCTTTTGGTATGTTTGATAGTTAATTTACTGCTCACTAAGACTTTGTCTGACTCAAGGTTTTATGTCTCCTCTTATTACCTTGGGCTGTTCATCCATGTTGGGATGGGCAGACTAGGTAAGCAGGTGACAGGTGCTGTGCTTAGAGTTTCTACGTTGAAGATGACGAAGACGAGCAGGAGGCTATACATATTATTTTCTTATATGTACTGGGTATCCGCTGCTGTATTTGGTTGAGTGATTTGTAGTGAGGCTTCATGTATGGATTTGAGTAGATGATTGTATAAAACTACTATGATGCTTATATGATGATGTTCTGTTCTATAGAGCTTCACTATATTATATTTCTCTATTGTATTTTATCCATGCGCTGTGAGTTGTACGATAGAGATTCTTCTGTTTTGTTTTACCCTGACTATCGTCCATGGCTGCCTGGCACACCTTTTAGCGCATTGTTTCCTTGATTTGGTGCGGGAGTCATGGGCGGTCGTCACATTTGGTATCAGAGCTTTGGTTAATCGATTTCAGCCAACGCTCGCTGACGTAACTACGTATGAGAGACGTAATTGTATTTTGATGGATGATTACTATATATAATATAGTAGCCTAGAAGGATTTGAACTCCTTATGCAGTTGTTTCTTAAGGTGTTCTAATCATTCTTATTACAGATATTAAGGATGAGTCGAAGAGGGAGACCAGCTGCAAGGGAAAGCCGTGCTGATGAAGGAGCTGTTGATTATGGAACTATGTTCGAAGCGATGATGACTTCGATCATGAGAAGGATACCAGCTTCAGGATCCTCAGTGGATGTGGGAGTTCAAGTTCAAGCTCCAAGACCGGTGGATTTTGCTAAGCTTTGCAAGGATTATACTTCTCTTGGAGGAAAAGCTTTCTTGGGGACGGAGTCGACTATTGAGGTGCAGAGATGGATTGATGCTTGCAAAAGGATTTTTGGTGACTTGGGAATTGAGGATGCAACCAAGAGGAAGCTTGCATCGAGACAGCTTCAAGGGAGAGCTGCGGATTGGTGGAATTCTATCACTATAGATACACCAGAAGAAGAGATTACTTGGGAGCAATTCCAAGTTAGATTTGAGGCCAAGTTCATCCCCACTGTTCAGAAGTCTGCTTTGTTCAAGAGGTTTGTAGAGCTCAAGCAAGGAGGGAGGCCTGTTCTTGAGTATATTTCTGAGTTCGAAGTTTTGTCTAAGTATGCCAGATCATATATTGATTCTCCCTATCAGAAGAACGAAAAGTTTGTGACTGGTCTGGATGCTTATCTTGGAAGGCAGTTGGTGGATCACTTGGATGATCCGTTTGAGAAGCTTGTGGAAAAAGCTCTTAGGCATGAGAGTTTGTTTCCTAGGGAAAGTTCTGTCGTTTCTGTAACCAGGGAAGGATCTAAACCACAGCAGAGTGGCAATAAGAAGAGGAAACAACAGCAACAGAGGGGTAGGGATGGCCAGAAGAAGCCGAAGAGTGAAGTGACTTGCTATAACTGCCAGCAGAAGGGCCATCTTTACAAAGATTGTAAGAATCCCAAAGTGCCGGGAAAGTGTTACAACTGTGATAAGCTGGGACATATCAAGAAGGATTGTCCAGAACCGAGGAAAGATAGGCAGGTTGTGCAAGCCTATGCTTTGGGGGCTGTTCCATCGTCTTCGAAAGCTCCTACTGCTGAAGAGAAGGGGAAGAGTGTGGTTGTTCAAGGTACTCTTTCTATTTGTGGTGTTCCAGTTAGAGTGTTGTTTGATACTGGAGCGTCGCATTCTTTTGTTTGTGATGATTTGGTAAGCCGGTTAGGTATGAAACCGGATATTGTTGATAGGCCATTGGTTGTGACTAATCCAGTGGGGGGTTCGTCATGTTTGTGTATGATATGCCGTGGTCTAGTTGTGTCGAGTCATGATTGCTCGTTTGTTTGTGATTGCTTTGTTCTGAACTTTGCGGGGTTCGGAATTATTTTGGGTATGGACTGGCTTAGGAAGTATGCGGCAAGGATTGATTGTGAGAGGCTTGAGGTGACAGTCGGGAATGTGGAAGGGCGAAAGGTTGTGATACGATGTAAGCATGAGGAAGGCGTCTTCATGAGCTTCAGGTATTCGCTAGTTGTTCCACGGGATGGACTGTCATCGGTGCCTATTGTGAATGAGTTTGAGAATGTCTTTGAGGAAGTCAAAGGGTTGCCGCCGCATAGGGAGATCGAGTTTCGTATCGATCTAGTTGAGGGAGCCAGACCTGTTGTGATGCCTCTTAGGCGGATGGCACCGAGGGAGCAGCAAGAGCTGAAGGTGCAAGTTGATGACCTTTTGCGGAAAGGATTCATTCGGAGAAGTGTGTCCGAATGGGGTGCGCCCGTTGTGTTCGCAACCAAAACGGATGGATCGTTGAGGTTGTGTGTTGATTATCGTGAGCTGAATAAGGTGACTAGGAAGAACAAGTATCCATTGCCGAGAATAGATGACTTGTTTGATCAGCTTCACGAGGCTAAGGTGTTTTCTCAGATGGATTTGGCAACGGGATTTCACCAGTTGAGAGTGGCGAAGGATAGTGTGCCGAAGACTGCTTTCAGGACACCATCCGGGTTTTATGAGTGGCTGGTAATGCCGTTTGGATTGACTAACGCGCCAGCATATTTTGTGGATCTTATGAATAGAGTGTTCAGAGATCAGTTGAATAAGTTCGTGCTTGTGTTCGTGGATGATATTCTGATTTATTCCAGAACTGAGGGAGAGCACAAGACGCACTTGAGGATTGTTTTGGGGATCTTACGGAAACATCAGCTGAAGGCTAAGTTTTCGAAGTGTCACTTCTGGAAGAGTGAAGTGAGGTTCTTAGGCCATGTTATCTCTGGAAATGGAATAGCGGTTGATCCCGCTAAGGTGGCAGTGATCCAGGATTGGGTTAGACCTAAGAATGCATCTGATGTGAGAAGTTTTCTTGGATTAGCAGGATATTATCGTCGGTTTATCAAAGACTTTTCCAAGATAGCTGCACCGTTAACAGGATTGACAAAGAAGAACCAGGTGTTCAGATGGGATGATAAGTGTGAGCAAGCTTTTGTAATCCTGAAAGAGCGATTGACGAGTGCTCCTGTTTTGACTATTCCAAGTGGGAATGATGAGATGGTGGTTTACACCGATGCATGTGGCACTGGACTAGGAGCGGTGCTAATGCAGAAGCATAAAGTTGTTGCGTATGCTAGTCGACAACTAAAGCCGCATGAAAGGAATTATCCGACTCATGATTTGGAGTTAGCGGCGATTGTGTTTGCTTTGAAGATGTGGAGACACTATCTATTGGGAGTTAGATTCGAGCTGTTTACAGATCATAAGTCGTTGAAGTATCTGTTTTCCCAAAAGGATTTGAATCTTCGACAGCAAAGGTGGCTAGAGTTCTTAGCATCGTATGATTTTGGTATAGCCTATACTCCAGGGAAAGGTAACGCAGTGGCTGATGCGTTAAGTCGAAGACATGCAGGATTGGGAGCCATGTTTTCGGAATGGAAGAGTCTTGAGTATTTGGCTGGATTTGATTTCAGGCCTAGATGTGAATTGGAACCTGAGATGTTGGCAAACTTATCGATAAGGCCTACTCTTGTGGAAAGAATTGGTGAGAGGCAAAGGGGAGATGATAAGCTTGTCAAGATTATCTGTGATTTGGAATCTGGATTGGACCCGGAGAAGGATAAGGGATTCGAGGTCGATCGAGAGGGTTGGCTTCGAAAGCAAGGGCGACTAGTTGTTCCCGATGTAGATGGATTGAGAGATGAAGTTCTGAGGGAGAGTCATCACTCGAAGTTGACAATTCATCCAGGTGGAAATAAGATGTATCGGGATATGAAGAGAACCTACTACTGGGAAGGTATGAAGAAGGATGTTGGAAATTTTATTTCCAAGTGTATGAATTGCCAGTTGGTGAAAGCTGAGCAGAAGAAGCCCAGTGGATTGCTTCAGCCATTAGAGGTTCCTACATGGAAGTGGGAGCAAGTGTCGATGGACTTTATCGATGGTCTACCTAGGACAAGAGCAGGGAATGAAGGGATTTGGGTCATAGTAGATCGTTTGACCAAGAGTGCAAGGTTCATTCCTGTTCGATCGACTAGGACTGCATCAAAGTTGGCTGAGCTTTACGTGAAGTGGATTGTTCGATTCCATGGTGTTCCGAAGAGTATAGTGAGCGATCGAGACCCATTGTTCACTAGTGGATTTTGGAAGAGCTTCCAGGAAGTTTTGGGAACCGAGTTGTGTTTGAGTACAGCTTATCACCCTCAAACAGATGGTCAGACTGAGAGAGTCAACCGTGTTTTGGAAGATCTTCTTAGGGCATGTGTTTTGGACTTCGGAGGATCATGGGAAGATCACCTTCATTTGGTGGAGTTTGCTTATAATAACAGTTATCAGTCAAGCATTGGTATGGCACCATATGAGGCATTATATGGAAGACCGTGTAACTCTCCGGCATGTTGGTTGGAAACTGGAGAAAAGCTGATACTTGGGCCAGAGATGATTCGACAGACTTCGGATTGCATAGAGATCATTCGACAAAGAATGAAGGCAGCCCAGGATCGTCAGAAAAGTTATGCAGATAATCGTCGAAAGGATTTGGAATTCGACGTGGGTGATAGGGTTTTTGTGAAGATTTCTCCATTGAAGAATGTTATTAGATTCGGGAACAAAGGAAAGTTAACTCCGAGATTTGTTGGACCATTCCCGATTATCAAGCGAATTGGAAAACTCGCTTATAGATTGGAGTTACCGGAGAAGATGGTGGGTGTGCACAATGTTTTTCATGTATCCTATCTACGGAAGTATGTGCACGACCCAACTACGGTGGTTTTTGCTGATAGCTGTGAAGACTTAGAGGTTGATCCAGTTGTTTCGAGACCTCGTAAGCCGCTTCGTATTGTTGAAACCGATACGAAACAGCTTAGGAGGAAGACGATTACGTTGCTCAAGGTACAATGGAGTGACGATGTTAACGACTGTACGTGGGAGGAGGAAGAGAGGATGAAGGCAGCTCATCCAGGACTCTTCGAGGTATGGCCCTAAAGTGTCGTGACATCTCATGAATTTGTAGCTTGTTCTAAGTCTTAGAATTCTGCATGCTAGGATAGAATTAGATGCATGGTTTGTTGATTTCTATGGATGGTAGGCATGCGGAATATCTTTGATTGCTGTTGTTTACTTGGAATTTCGGGGGCGAAATTCCTAAGGGGGAGAGAATGTAACGACCCGTATTTTACGTGTCGATAAATCGTAGAATTTGCAGGTTGTTAGTGTTGTTTGTGATGTCTCTAGCTCGAGACGTTTAGAAGTTGACCCGGGTGAAGTAATGAGTCGTGACCGACTCATGGGCATGACCGAGTTAAGGCTTGAGTCGTGACCGACTCATTGTGGCCGACTCATGAGAGTTAACGACCTATAGTATTAGAGCGACTTAGTAGATTGACCGAGACATGGAGTTAACTAGTGACCGACTCATAATGGGTTGCGACTCATAGGAAACCAACTTAAGAAGTTAGGCGACTCATAGAAGATAGGGGGTTGCCGAGTTAAGAGGGGAACGACTCATGGTCTAGGCCGAGTCAGCGGGTTAAGGGTTGGCAAGATGAGTCGTGGCCGACTCATAGGGTTGATGGTCTAAGTCGTGACCGACTCATAAGCTTGTAAGTTTAGACGAGTCATAGGAATAGCCGACTCAAGGGGTGACCGGGTTATAGAGCGTTACGGCCTAGATAGTGACCGACTTATGTTGAGTCGGCTAGGACTTAGGTTGAGTCGGCAGGGTCTTGAGTCGCGTCTTAGTTGAGTCGTTGGGTCGGCCTTGGGTTGAGTCGGTGAGACAGTTGAGTCGTTAGCGACTTAAGGGTTAGTTTGGATAGGGGTTAGGTCGGCACTGATGAGTCGGTAGGGTGTTGAGTCGTGTAGTTGGGTTGTTTGAAGGATAGGTCGGCCTGTGTATGAGTCGCGTGTGTAGTGAGTCGGCAGCAGTTGAGTCGGCAAAGGGGATGAGTCGGGGGCGACTCAGGGGTTGGGTCGGCGACGACTTAAGAGCGACGACTCATGGACATTTCAGCCTATAAATAGAGGGCTTTGGCTCACTTTTTGGCACCGGTTTTTGAAGCGACGAAGTGCTGCCATTTTGAAGACTCGACTACAGTATTTTCTTCACTTCTTTTCTCCATTCCAATCTAATTCTAACATCCATCCAAGATTGAAGATCAAGATCAAAGATCAAGAGCCAAAGTTGAAGATTTTCATCCGAAGAGGCTAGATTTCACCGTTTCAAGTGAAATTTCTTCGGATCAAGTCCAAGTCCTTGCTGTCCAGATCTAAAGTTGATTCATTTTAGGTTGTTTTGGTGATTTGGTGAGTGGTAGTTATCTCTCACGCGGATCCAAAGGAGTATATGGGATTGGTGATATGTTTATGTGTTAAAGTTAGCGTTTTCTCGCATTTTCCTTAAGTCTGCATGTAGATCCATCATATTTGAAAATGTTTATCTATAGAAGCTATTTAACAAGTATTAGAGACAAAACCCATGTTTTAGATTTGATAGATCTATGCTAAAAACTATGATTTCACTTATGTTGGACTTTTGCTCACTTAATTACGAAATTGCCTTTATAGTTGATATTGCTTAATATATCTTGTTTGAATGCTTGAATGTTTGAATGTATGTTAGATTTGATTGCTCCAAGTTAGCTTGTAGTTGATTTGGAACAAGATGGTTGAAGATGATTCAAAAGCTAAGTGGAAAGGCTCTTGAATGGTGAAAGCTGCCGATGGTATATGAAGCGGATGTGGAAGCTCATATGGATGGATTCGATGATGGGACTTTGCCGTGATGCGAAGAGGCGAAGTATGAGATCGAGATGGGACTTTGTCAGGATGCGAAAAGGCAAAGTATGGTTGAGTTGAGACTTTGCTTTGGTACGATGAAGCGAAGTAGGATGTGAGTCTTGGCTTAATCCAGGCAGGGATCATTCCAAGCATGTTGATAACTTGAAGGGTAGTTCAAGTTGGTTGATAATGGATTGCTCAAGAGGAAGCTTGGGCTAAGTTGATAGAAGTCGTCAAGAAGGATGACAAGGAGGCTTGGATCTCATCGTTATTGAAGGTTCTAGCAAACTTAAAGCAAGGGTACATAGGGACGCCTAAAAGACTACAGGAAGGTAGTCGAGTACTCTGGGCCAAGAAGATAAGTCCTAGGCACAAGGCAGTGTGCGGAGTTTTGTCTAGAACCGGGGTTACCATTAGCCCTTGACAGATGGCTCAGGAAGGAGTCGGTCATTCAATTAACGGTGATTTCGAAGCAAGGTTAACAGTGATAGCAGAGTCATGGATGTTTGGATGTTTGGTTGTATCATCATTCGGCTTCAAGAGCGGTGTTTTCTGGGTGCTTATCTGATCTTGGTTTAGGCCTTGGGGGTTTGTATTTGGAAAACATCGTCCTTGACTCGAGTGATTATTGCTTTACCTTACTTATCTGCTATGTTATGCTTACTTCTCCTTAGTGTGTGTCTGGGGGCTATCACTGTAGAAAGAGGTGGAGTGGGATGGTTTGGTTCCTATTCCTTTATTTCCTTATGCTCTTTTGGTATGTTTGATAGTTAATTTACTGCTCACTAAGACTTTGTCTGACTCAAGGTTTTATGTCTCCTCTTATTACCTTGGGCTGTTCATCCATGTTGGGATGGGCAGACTAGGTAAGCAGGTGACAGGTGCTGTGCTTAGAGTTTCTACGTTGAAGATGACGAAGACGAGCAGGAGGCTATACATATTATTTTCTTATATGTACTGGGTATCCGCTGCTGTATTTGGTTGAGTGATTTGTAGTGAGGCTTCATGTATGGATTTGAGTAGATGATTGTATAAAACTACTATGATGCTTATATGATGATGTTCTGTTCTATAGAGCTTCACTATATTATATTTCTCTATTGTATTTTATCCATGCGCTGTGAGTTGTACGATAGAGATTCTTCTGTTTTGTTTTACCCTGACTATCGTCCATGGCTGCCTGGCACACCTTTTAGCGCATTGTTTCCTTGATTTGGTGCGGGAGTCATGGGCGGTCGTCACATTTGGTATCAGAGCTTTGGTTAATCGATTTCAGCCAACGCTCGCTGACGTAACTACGTATGAGAGACGTAATTGTATTTTGATGGATGATTACTATATATAATATAGTAGCCTAGAAGGATTTGAACTCCTTATGCAGTTGTTTCTTAAGGTGTTCTAATCATTCTTATTACAGATATTAAGGATGAGTCGAAGAGGGAGACCAGCTGCAAGGGAAAGCCGTGCTGATGAAGGAGCTGTTGATTATGGAACTATGTTCGAAGCGATGATGACTTCGATCATGAGAAGGATACCAGCTTCAGGATCCTCAGTGGATGTGGGAGTTCAAGTTCAAGCTCCAAGACCGGTGGATTTTGCTAAGCTTTGCAAGGATTATACTTCTCTTGGAGGAAAAGCTTTCTTGGGGACGGAGTCGACTATTGAGGTGCAGAGATGGATTGATGCTTGCAAAAGGATTTTTGGTGACTTGGGAATTGAGGATGCAACCAAGAGGAAGCTTGCATCGAGACAGCTTCAAGGGAGAGCTGCGGATTGGTGGAATTCTATCACTATAGATACACCAGAAGAAGAGATTACTTGGGAGCAATTCCAAGTTAGATTTGAGGCCAAGTTCATCCCCACTGTTCAGAAGTCTGCTTTGTTCAAGAGGTTTGTAGAGCTCAAGCAAGGAGGGAGGCCTGTTCTTGAGTATATTTCTGAGTTCGAAGTTTTGTCTAAGTATGCCAGATCATATATTGATTCTCCCTATCAGAAGAACGAAAAGTTTGTGACTGGTCTGGATGCTTATCTTGGAAGGCAGTTGGTGGATCACTTGGATGATCCGTTTGAGAAGCTTGTGGAAAAAGCTCTTAGGCATGAGAGTTTGTTTCCTAGGGAAAGTTCTGTCGTTTCTGTAACCAGGGAAGGATCTAAACCACAGCAGAGTGGCAATAAGAAGAGGAAACAACAGCAACAGAGGGGTAGGGATGGCCAGAAGAAGCCGAAGAGTGAAGTGACTTGCTATAACTGCCAGCAGAAGGGCCATCTTTACAAAGATTGTAAGAATCCCAAAGTGCCGGGAAAGTGTTACAACTGTGATAAGCTGGGACATATCAAGAAGGATTGTCCAGAACCGAGGAAAGATAGGCAGGTTGTGCAAGCCTATGCTTTGGGGGCTGTTCCATCGTCTTCGAAAGCTCCTACTGCTGAAGAGAAGGGGAAGAGTGTGGTTGTTCAAGGTACTCTTTCTATTTGTGGTGTTCCAGTTAGAGTGTTGTTTGATACTGGAGCGTCGCATTCTTTTGTTTGTGATGATTTGGTAAGCCGGTTAGGTATGAAACCGGATATTGTTGATAGGCCATTGGTTGTGACTAATCCAGTGGGGGGTTCGTCATGTTTGTGTATGATATGCCGTGGTCTAGTTGTGTCGAGTCATGATTGCTCGTTTGTTTGTGATTGCTTTGTTCTGAACTTTGCGGGGTTCGGAATTATTTTGGGTATGGACTGGCTTAGGAAGTATGCGGCAAGGATTGATTGTGAGAGGCTTGAGGTGACAGTCGGGAATGTGGAAGGGCGAAAGGTTGTGATACGATGTAAGCATGAGGAAGGCGTCTTCATGAGCTTCAGGTATTCGCTAGTTGTTCCACGGGATGGACTGTCATCGGTGCCTATTGTGAATGAGTTTGAGAATGTCTTTGAGGAAGTCAAAGGGTTGCCGCCGCATAGGGAGATCGAGTTTCGTATCGATCTAGTTGAGGGAGCCAGACCTGTTGTGATGCCTCTTAGGCGGATGGCACCGAGGGAGCAGCAAGAGCTGAAGGTGCAAGTTGATGACCTTTTGCGGAAAGGATTCATTCGGAGAAGTGTGTCCGAATGGGGTGCGCCCGTTGTGTTCGCAACCAAAACGGATGGATCGTTGAGGTTGTGTGTTGATTATCGTGAGCTGAATAAGGTGACTAGGAAGAACAAGTATCCATTGCCGAGAATAGATGACTTGTTTGATCAGCTTCACGAGGCTAAGGTGTTTTCTCAGATGGATTTGGCAACGGGATTTCACCAGTTGAGAGTGGCGAAGGATAGTGTGCCGAAGACTGCTTTCAGGACACCATCCGGGTTTTATGAGTGGCTGGTAATGCCGTTTGGATTGACTAACGCGCCAGCATATTTTGTGGATCTTATGAATAGAGTGTTCAGAGATCAGTTGAATAAGTTCGTGCTTGTGTTCGTGGATGATATTCTGATTTATTCCAGAACTGAGGGAGAGCACAAGACGCACTTGAGGATTGTTTTGGGGATCTTACGGAAACATCAGCTGAAGGCTAAGTTTTCGAAGTGTCACTTCTGGAAGAGTGAAGTGAGGTTCTTAGGCCATGTTATCTCTGGAAATGGAATAGCGGTTGATCCCGCTAAGGTGGCAGTGATCCAGGATTGGGTTAGACCTAAGAATGCATCTGATGTGAGAAGTTTTCTTGGATTAGCAGGATATTATCGTCGGTTTATCAAAGACTTTTCCAAGATAGCTGCACCGTTAACAGGATTGACAAAGAAGAACCAGGTGTTCAGATGGGATGATAAGTGTGAGCAAGCTTTTGTAATCCTGAAAGAGCGATTGACGAGTGCTCCTGTTTTGACTATTCCAAGTGGGAATGATGAGATGGTGGTTTACACCGATGCATGTGGCACTGGACTAGGAGCGGTGCTAATGCAGAAGCATAAAGTTGTTGCGTATGCTAGTCGACAACTAAAGCCGCATGAAAGGAATTATCCGACTCATGATTTGGAGTTAGCGGCGATTGTGTTTGCTTTGAAGATGTGGAGACACTATCTATTGGGAGTTAGATTCGAGCTGTTTACAGATCATAAGTCGTTGAAGTATCTGTTTTCCCAAAAGGATTTGAATCTTCGACAGCAAAGGTGGCTAGAGTTCTTAGCATTTCGGACGGATGTTGCACCTTGCACCGTGGATGTTGCACCCTGTAGATATCGATTATTCGGACGGCCATAACTTCTGGCTTGTTTAGAGTTACGGGAGCCATAACCTGTCAAAACGAAGGCCTCGATGAGTTCTACGGCTTTGACAGCTTTTAGCCGTCAACGGATAGATTAATGCCCAAAAAGGACAACCCGAATCTCAATCGGGTCTCGTAAGTTTTTTACCCTTCGTTTTTTCGACACGTGGATTTTTACGGTAAAACGGGATTAAAGTGGCTAGTCATCGATTTACCATCGCTAGAGAGTGGTGCGCCACGGTACTGTTCCGCTTCAAATCCATGCACGCATTTCTAAAGGTCGTACGGCACCGTTTCGCCATTTCGGACGGATGTGGCACCTTGCACCGTGGATGTTGCACCCTGTAGATATCGATTATTCGGACGGCCATAACTTCTGGCTCGTTTAGAGATACGGGAGCCATAACCTGTCAAAACGAATGCCACGATGAGTTCTATGGCTTTGACGGCTTTCAGCCGTCAACGGATAGATTATTGCCCAAAAAGGACAACCCGAATCTCAATCGGGTCTCGTAAGTTTTTTACCCTTCGTTTTTTCGACACGTGGATTTTTACGGTAAAACGGGATTACCTTGGCCCGTCTTCGACTTTCCATCGCTGGAGAGTGGTGCACCATGGTGCTGTTCCGTTTCAAATCCATGCACGCATTTCTAAAATTTGTACGACACTGTTTCGCCATTTCGGACGGATGTTGCACCTTGCACCGTGAATGTTGCACCCTGTAGATATCGATTATTCGGACGGCCATAACTTCTGGCTCGTTTAGAGTTACGGGAGCCATAACATGTCAAAATGAAGGCCTCGATGAGTTCTACGACTTTGACAGCTTTCAGCCGTCGACGGATAGATTAACGCCCAAAAAGGACAACCAAAATCTCAATCGGGTCTCGTAAGTTTTTTACCCTTCGTTTTTTCGACACGTGGATTTTTACGGTAAAACGGGATTACGGTGGCTGGTCTTCGACTTCCCATCGCTGAAGAGTGGTACACCATGGGACTGTTCCATTTCAAATCCATGCACGCATTTCTAAAAGTCGTACGGCACTGTTTCGCCATTTCGGACGGATGCTGCACCCTGTAGATATCGATTATTCGGACGGCCATAACTTCTGGCTCGTTTAGAGTTACGGGAGCCATAACCTGTCAAAACGAAGGCCTCGATGAGTTCTACGGCTTTGACAACTTTCAGCCGTCAACGGATAGATTAATGCCCAAAAAGGACAACCCGAATCTCAATCGGGTCTCGTAAGTTTTTTACCCTTCGTTTTTTCGACACGTGGATTTTTGCGGTAAAGCAGGATTACCGTGGCCCGTCTTCGACTTCCCATCGCTGGAGAGTGGTGCACCATGGTACTGTTCCGTTTCAAATCCATGCACGCATTTCTAAAAGTCGTAAGGCACTGTTTCGCCATTTCGGACGGATGTTGCACCTTGCACCGTGGATGTTGCACCCTGTAGATATCGATTATTCGGACGGCCATAACTTCTGGCTCGTTTAGAGTTACGAGAGTCATAACCTGTCAAAACGAAGGCCTCGATGAGTTCTACGGCTTTGACAGCTTTGAGCCGTCAACGGATAGATTAATGCCCAAAAAGGACAACCCGAATCTCAACCGGGTTTCGTAAGTTTTTTACCCTTCGTTTTTTCGACACGTGGATTTTTACGGTAAAGCCGGAGTACCGTGGCCCGTCTTCGACTTCCCATCGACGGAGAGTGGTGCACCATGGTATTGTTCCGTTTCAAATCCAGGCACGCATTTCTAAAGGTCGTACGGCACTGTTTTGCCATTTCAGACGGATGTAGCACCTTGCACCGTGGATGTTGCACCCTGTAGATATCGATTATTCGGACGGCCATAACTTCTGGCTCATTTAGAGTTACGGGAGCCATAACCTGTCAAAACGAAGGCCTCGATGAGTTCTACGGCTTTGACAGCTTTCAGCCGTCAACGGATAGATTAATGCCCAAAAAGGACAACCCGAATCTCAATCGGGTCTCGTAAGTTTTTTACCCTTCGTTTTTTCGACACGTGGATTTTTACGGTAAAGCAGAATTACCGTGGCCCGTCTTCGACTTCCCATCGCTGGAGAGTGGTGCATCATGATACTGTTCCGTTTCAAATCCATGCACGCATTTCTAAAAGTCGTAAGGCACTGTTTCGCCATTTCGGACGGATGTTGCACCTTGCACCGTGGATGTTGCACCCTGTAGATATCGATTATTCGGACGGCCATAACTTCTGGCTTGTTTAGAGTTACGGGAGCCATAACCTGTCAAAACGAAGGCCTCGATGAGTTCTACGGCTTTGACAACTTTTAGCCGTCAACAGATAGATTAATGCCCAAAAAGGACAACCCGAATCTCAATCGGGTCTCGTAAGTTTTTTACCCTTCGTTTTTTCGACACGTGGATTTTTACGGTAAAACGGGATTAAAGTGGCTGGTCATCGACTTACCATCGCTAGAGAGTGGTGCACCACGGTACTGTTCCGCTTCAAATCCATGCACGCATTTCTAAAGGTCGTACGGCACCGTTTCGCCATTTCGGACGGATGTGGCACCTTGCACCGTGGATGTTGCACCCTGTAGATATCGATTATTCGGACGGCCATAACTTCTGGCTCGTTTAGAGATACGGGAGCCATAACCTGTCAAAACGAATGCCATGATGAGTTCTATGGCTTTGACGGCTTTCAGCCGTCAACGGATAGATTATTGCCCAAAAAGGACAACCCGAATCTCAATCGGGTCTCGTAAGTTTTTTACCCTTCGTTTTTTCGACACGTGGATTTTTACGGTAAAACGGGATTACCTTGGCCCGTCTTCGACTTTCCATCGCTGGAGAGTGGTGCACCATGGTACTGTTCCGTTTCAAATCCATGCATGCATTTCTAAAATTCGTACGGCACTGTTTCGCCATTTCGGACGGATGCTGCACCTTGCACCGTGGATGTTGCACCCTGTAGATATCGATTATTCGAACGGCCATAACTTCTGGCTCGTTTAGAGTTACGGGAGCCATAACCTGTCAAAACGAAGGCCTCGATGAGTTCTACGACTTTGACAGCTTTCAGCCGTCGACGGATAGATTAACACCCAAAAAGGACAACCAAAATCTCAATCGGGTCTCGTAAGTTTTTTACCCTTCGTTTTTTCGACACGTGGATTTTTACGGTAAAACGGGATTACGGTGGCTGGTCTTCGACTTCCCATCGCTGAAGAGTGGTACACCATGGGACTGTTGCATTTCAAATCCATGCACGCATTTCTAAAAGTCGTACGGCACTGTTTCGCCATTTCGGACGGATGTTGCACCCTGTAGATATCGATTATTCGGACGGCCATAACTTCTGGCTCGTTTAGAGTTACGGGAGCCATAACCTGTCAAAACGAAGGCCTCGATGAGTTCTACGGCTTTGAAAGCTTTCAGCTGTCAACGGATAGATTTATGCCCAAAAAGGACAACCCGAATCTCAATTGGGTCTCGTAAGTTTTTTACCCTTCGTTTTTTCGACACGTGGATTTTTACGGTAAAACGGGATTACCGCGGCCCGTCTTCGACTTCCCATCGCTGAAGAGTAGTGCACCAATGTACTATTCCATTTCAAATCCATGCACGCATTTCTAAACGTCATACGGCACTGTTTCGGCATTTCGGACGGATGTTGCACCTTGCACCGTGGATGTTGCACCCTGTAGATATCGATTATTCGGATGGCCATAACTTCTGGCCCGTTTAGAGTTACTGTAGCCATAACCTGTCAAAACGAAGGCCTCGATGAGTTCTATGGCATTGACAGCTTTGAGCCGTCAACGGATAGATTAATGCCCAAAAAGGACAACCCGAATCTCAATCGGGTCTCGTAAATTTTTTACCCTTCGTTTTTTCGACACGTGGATTTTTATGGTAAAACGGGATTACCGTGGTCCGTCTTCGACTTCCCATCGCTGGAGAGTGGTGCACCACGTTACTGTTCCGTTTCAAATCCATGCACGCATTTCTAAAAGCCATACGGCACTGTTTCGCAATTTCGGACGGATGTTGCGCCTTGCACCGTGGATGTTGCACCCTGTAGATATTGATTATTCGGACGGCCGTAACTTTTTGCTCGTTTAGAGTTACGAGAGCCATAACCTGTCAAAACGAAGGCCTCGATGAGTTCTACGGCTTTGACAGCTTTGAGCCACCAACGGATAGATTAATGCCCAAAAAGGACAACCCGAATCTCAATCGGGTCTCGTAAGTTTTTTACCCTTCGTTTTTTCGACACGTGGATTTTTACGGTAAAACGGGATTACCGTGGCCCGTCTTCGACTTCCCATCGCTGGAGAGTGGTGCACCATGGTACTGTTCCGTTTCAAATCCATGCACGCATTTCTAAAAGTCGTAAGGCACTGTTTCGCCATTTCGGACGGATGTTGCACCTTGCACCGTGGATGTTGCCCCCTGTAGATATCGATTATTCGGACGGCCATAACTTCTGGCTCGTTTAGAGTTACGGCAGCCATAACCTGTCAAAACGAAGGCCTCGATGAGTTCTACGGCTTTGACAGCTTTCAGCCGTCAACGGATAGATTAATGCCCAAAAAGGACAACCCGAATCTCAATCGGGTCTCGTAAGTTTTTTACCCTTCGTTTTTTCGACACGTGGATTTTTACGGTAAAGCAGGATTACCGTGGCCCGTCTTCGACTTCCCATCGCTGGAGAGTGGTGCACCATGGTACTGTTCCATTTCAAATCCATGCACGCATTTCTAAAAGTCGTAAGGCACTGTTTCGCCATTTTGGACGGATGTTGCACCTTGCACCGTGGATGTTGCACACTGTAGATATCGATTATTCGGACGGCCATAACTTCTGGCTCGTTTAGAGTTACGAGAGTCATAACCTGTCAAAACGAAGGCCTCGATGAGTTCTACGGCTTTGACAGCTTTGAGCCGTCAACGGATAGATTAATGCCCAAAAAGGACAACCCGAATCTCAACCGGGTCTCGTAAGTTTTTTACCCTTCGTTTTTTCGACACGTGGATTTTTACGGTAAAGCCGGATTACCGTGGCCCGTCTTCGACTTCCCGTCGATGGAGAGTGGTGCACCATGGTATTGTTCCGTTTCAAATCCATGCACGCATTTCTAATGGTCGTACGGCACTGTTTCGCCATTTCGGACGGATGTTGCACCTTGCACCGTGGATGTTGCACCCTGTAGATATCGATTATTCGGACGGCCATAACTTCTGGCTCATTTAGAGTTACGGGAGCCATAACCTGTCAAAACGAAGGCCTCGATGAGTTCTACGGCTTTGACAGCTTTCAGCCGTTAATGGATAGATTAATGCCCAAAAAGGACAACCCGAATCTCAATCGGGTCTCGTAAGTTTTTTACCCTTCGTTTTTTCGACACGTGGATTTTTACGGTAAAGCAGGATTACCGTGGCCCGTCTTCGACTTCCCATCGCTGAAGAGTGGTGCACCATGGTACTGTTCCGTTTCAAATCCATGCACGCATTTCTAAAAGTCGTAAGGCACTGTTTCGCCATTTCGGACGGATGTTGCACCTTGCACCGTGGATGTTGCACCCTGTAGATATCGATTATTCGGACGGCCATAACTTCTGGCTTGTTTAGAGTTACGGGAGCCATAACCTGTCAAAACGAAGGCCTCGATGAGTTCTACGGCTTTGATAGCTTTTAGCCGTCAACGGATAGATTAATGCCCAAAAAGGACAACCTGAATCTCAATCGGGTCTCGTAAGTTTTTTACCCTTCGTTTTTTCGACACGTGGATTTTTACGGTAAAACGGGATTACAGTGGCTGGTCATCGATTTACCATCGCTAGAGAGTGGTGCACCATGGTACTGTTCCGCTTCAAATCCATGCACGCATTTCTAAAGGTCGTACGGCACCGTTTCGCCATTTCGGACGGATGTGGCACCTTGCACCGTGGATGTTGCACCCTATAGATATCGATTATTCGGACGGCCATAACTTCTGGCTCGTTTAGAGTTACGGGAGCCATAACCTGTCAAAACGAAGGCCTCGATGAGTTATACGGCTTTGACAGCTTTGAGCCGTCAACGGATAGATTAATGCCCAAAAAGGACAACCCGAATCTCAATCGGGTCTCGTAAATTTTTTACCCTTCGTTTTTTCGACACGTGGATTTTTACGGTAAAACGGGATTACCGTGGTCCGTCTTCGACTTCCCATCGCTGGAGAGTGGTGCACCTCGTTACTGTTCCGTTTCAAATCCATGCACGCATTTCTAAAAGTCATACGGCACTGTTTCGCCATTTCGGACGGATGTTGCGCCTTGCACCGTGTATGTTGCACCCTGTAGATATCGATTATTCGGACGGCCGTAACTTCTTGCTCGTTTAGAGTTACGAGAGTCATAACCTGTCAAAACGAAGGCCTCGATGAGTTCTATGGCTTTGACAGCTTTCAGCCGTCAACGGATAGATTAATGCCCAAAAAGGACAACCCGAATCTCAATCGGGTCTCGTAAGTTTTTTACACTTCGTTTTTTTGACACGTGGATTTTTACGGTAAAACGGGATTACCGTGGCCCGTCTTCGACTTCCCATCGCTGGAGAGTGGTGCACCATGGTACTGTTCCGTTTCAAATCCATGCACGCATTTCTAAAATTGGTATGGCACTGTTTCGCCATTTCGGACGGATGTTGCACCTTGCACCGCGGATGTTGCACCCTGTAGATATCGATTATTCGGACGGCCATAACTTCTGGCTCGTTTAGAGTTACGGGAGCCATAACCTGTCAAAACGAATGCCTCGATGAGTTCTATGGCTTTGACGGCTTTCAGCCGTCAACGGATAGATTAATGCCCAAAAAGGACAACCCGAATCTCAATTGGGTCTCGTAAGTATTTTACCCTTCGTTTTTTCGACACGTGGATTTTTACGGTAAAACGGGATTACCTTGGCCCGTCTTCGACTTTCCATCGCTGGAGAGTGGTGCACCATGGTACTGTTCCGTTTCAAATCCATGCACGCATTTCTAAAATTCGTACGGCACTGTTTCGCCATTTCGGACGGATGTTGCACCTTGCACCGTGGATGTTGCACCCTGTAGATATCGATTATTCGGACGGCCATAACTTCTGGCTCGTTTAGAGCTACGGGAGCCATAACCTGTCAAAACGAAGGCCTCGATGAGTTCTACGACTTTGACAGCTTTCAGCCGTCGACGGATAGATTAATGCCCAAAAAGGACAACCCAAATCTCAATCGGGTCTCGTAAGTTTTTTACCCTTCGTTTTTTCGACACGTGGATTTTTACGGTTAAACGGGATTACGGTGGCTGGTCTTCGACTTCCCATCGCTGAAGAGTGGTGCACCATGGGACTGTTCCATTTCAAATCCATGCATGCATTTCTAAAAGTCGTACGGCATTGTTTCGCCGTTTCGGACGGATGTTGCACCCTGTAGATATCGATTATTCGGACGGCCATAACTTCTTGCTCGTTTAGAGTTACGGGAGCCATTACCTGTCAAAACGAAGGCCTCGATGAGTTCTACGGCTTTGAAAGCTTTCAGCCGTCAACGGATAGATTAATGCCCAAAAAGGACAACCCGAATCTCAATTGGGTCTCGTAAGTTTTTTACCCTTCGTTTTTTCGACACGTGGATTTTTACGGTAAAACTGGATTACCGTGGCCCGTCTTCGACTTCCCATCGCTGAAGAGTAGTGCACCAATGTACTATTCAATTTCAAATCCATGCACGCATTTCTAAACGTCATACGGTACTGTTTCGCAATTTCGGACGGATGTTGCACCTTGCACCGTGGATGTTGCACCGTGTAGATATCGATTATTCGGACGGCCATAACTTCTGGCTCGTTTAGAGTTGCTGGAGCCATAACCTGTCAAAACGAAGGCCTCGATGAGTTCTACGGCTTTGACAGCTTTGAGCCGTCAACGGATAGATTAATGCCCAAAAAGGACAACCCGAATCTCAATCGGGTCTCGTAAGTTTTTTACCCTTCGTTTTTTCGACACGTGGATTTTTACGGTAAAACGGGATTACCGTGGTCCGTCTTCGACTTCCCATCGCTGGAGAGTGGTGCACCACGTTACTGTTCCGTTTCAAATCCATGCACGCATTTCTAAAAGTCAAACGGCACTGTTTCGCCATTTCGGACGGATGTTGCGCCTTGCACCGTGGATGTTGCACCCTGTAGATATCGATTATTCGGACGGCCGTAACTTCTTTCTCGTTTAGAGTTACGAGAGCCATAACCTGTCAAAACGAAGGCCTCGATGAGTTCTACGGCTTTGACAGCTTTGAGCCATCAACGGATAGATTAATGCCCAAAAAGGACAACCCGAATCTCAATCGGGTCTCGTAAGTTTTTTACCCTTCGTTTTTTCGACACGTGGATTTTTACGGTAAAACGGGATTACCGTGGCCCGTCTTCGACTTCCCATCGCTGGAGAGTGGTGCACCATGGTACTGTTCCGTTTCAAATCCGTGCACGCATTTCTAAAAGTCGTAAGGCACTGTTTCGCCATTTCGGACGGATGTTGCACCTTGCACCGTGGATGTTGCCCCCTGTAGATATCGATTATTCGAACGGCCATAACTTCTGGCTCGTTTAGAGTTACGGGAGCCATAACCTGTCAAAACGATGGCCTTGATGAGTTCTACGGCTTTGACTGCTTTCAGCCGTCAACGGATAGATTAATGCCCAAAAAGGAGAACGCGAATCTCAATCGGGTCTAGTAAGTTTTTTGCCCTTCGTTTTTTCGACACGTGGATTTTTACAGTAAAACGGGATTACGGTGGCTGGTCTTCGATTTACCATCGCTGGAGAGTGGTGCACCACGGTACTATTCCGTTTCAAATCCATGCATGCATTTCTAAAGGTCGTACGACACCGTTTCGCCATTTCGGACGGATGTTGCACCTTGCATCGTGGATGTTGCACCCTGTAGATATCGATTATTCGGACGGCCATAATTTCTAACTCATTTAGAGTTACAAATGCCATAACCTGTCAAAACGAAGGCCTCGATGAGTTCTACGGATTTGACAGCTTTCAGCCGTCAACGGATAGATTAATGCCCAAAAAGGACAACCCGAATCTCAATCGGGTCTCGTAAGTTTTTTACCCTTCGTTTTTTCGACACGTGGATTTTTACGGTAAAACGGGATTACCGTGGCCCGTCTTCGACTTCCCATCGCTGGAGAGTGGTGAACCATGGTAATGTTCCGTTTTAAATCCATGCACGCATTTCTAAAGGTCGTACGGCACTGTTTCGCCATTTCGGACGGATGTTGCACCTTGCACCGTGGATGTTCCACCCTGTAGATATCAATTATTCGGACGGCCATAACTTCTGGCTCGTTTAGAGTTACGGGAGCCATAACCTGTCAAAACGAAGGCCTCGATGAGTTTTACGGCTTCGACGGTTTTCAGCCGTCAACGGATAGATTAATGCCCAAAATGGACAACCCGAATCTCAATCGGGTCTCGTAAGTTTTTAACCCTTTATTTTTTCGACACGTGGATTTTTACGGTAAAACGGGATTAACGTGGCCCGTCTTCGACTTCCCATCGCTGGAGAGTGGTGCTCTATGGTACTGTTCCGTTTCAAATCCATGCACGCATTTCTAAAATTCGTACGGCACTGTTTCGCCATTTCGGACGGATGTTGCACCTTGCACCGTGGATGTTGCACCCTGTAGATGTCGATTATTCGGACGGCCATAACTTCTGGCTCGTTTAGAGTTACGGGAGCCATAACTAGTCAAAATGAAGACCTCGATGAGTTCTACGGCTTTGACAGCTTTCAGCCGTCAACAGATAGATTAGTGCCCAAAAAGGACAACCCGAATCTCAATCGGGTCTCGTAAGTTTTTTACCCTTCGTTTTTTCGACACGTGGATTTTTACGGTAAAACGGGGTTACGGTGGCTGGTCTTCGATTTACCATCGCTGCAGAGTGGTGCACCATGGTACTGTTCCGTTTCAAATCCATGCACGCATTTCTAAAGGTCGTACGGCACTGTTTCGCCATTTCGGACGGATGTTGCACCATGCACCGTGGATGTTCCTCCCTGTAGATATCGATTATTCGGACGGCCTTAACTTCTAGCTCGTTTAGTACGGGAGCCATAACCTGTCAAAACGAAGGCCTCGATGAGTTCTACGGCTTTGACATCTTTAAGCCGTCAACGGATAGATTAATGCCCAAAAAGGGCAACCCGAATCTCAATCGGGTCTCGTAAGTTTTTTACCCATCGTTTTTTCGACACGTGGATTTTTACGGTAAAACGGGATAACCGTGGCCCGTCTTCGACTTCCCATCGCTGAAGAGTGGTGCACCATGGGACTGTTCCGTTTCAAATCCATGCACGCATTTCTAAAAGTCGTACGGCACTGTTTCTCCATTTCGGACGGATGTTGCGCCTTGCACCGTGGATGTTGCACCCTGTAGATATCGATTATTTAGACAGCCATAACTTCTAGCTCGTTTAGAGTTACGGGAGACATAACCTGTCAAAACAAAGTCCTCGATGAGTTCTATGGCTTTGATAGCTTTCAGCTGTCAATGGATAGATTAATGCCCAAAAAGGACAACCCGAATCTCAATCAGGTCTCGTAAGTTTTTTACCCTTCGTTTTTTCGACATGTGGATTTTTACGGTAAAATGGGATTATGGTGGCTGGTATTCGATTTACCATCGCTGGAGAGTGGTGCACCATGGTACTGTTCCGTTTCAAATCCATGCACGCATTTCTAAAGGTCGTACGGCACTGTTTCTCCATTTGGGACGGATGTTGCACCTTGCACCGTGGATGTTGCACCCTGTAGATATCGATTATTCGGACGGCCATAACTTCTGCCTCGTTTAGAGTTACGGGAGACATAACCTGTCAAAACGAAGGCCTCGATGAGTTCTACGGCTTTGACAGCTTTCAGCCGTCAACGGATAGATTAATGCCCAAAAAGGACAACCCGAATCTCAATCGAGTCTCGTAAGTTTTTTACCCTTCGTTTTTTCGACAGGTGGATTTTTACGGTAAAACGGGATTATCGCGGCCCGTCTTCGACTTCCCATCGCTGAAGAGTGGTGCACCATGGTACTGTTCCGTTTCAAATCCATGCACGCATTTCTAAAAGTTGTACGGCACTGTTTCGCTATTTCGGACGGACGTTGCACCTTGCACCGTGGATGTTGCACCCTGTAGATACCGATTATTCGGACGGCCATAACTTCTGGCTCGTTTAGAGTTACGAGAGCCATAACCTGTCAAAACGAAGGCCTCGATGAGTTCTACGGCTTTGACAGCTTTGTGCCGTCAATGGTTAGATTAATGCCCAAAAAGGACAACCCAAATCTCAATCGGGTCTCCTAAGTTTTTTACCCCTCGTTTTTTCGACACGTGGATTTTTACGGTAAAACGGGATTACCGTGGCCCGTCTTCGACTTCCCATTGCTGGAGAGTGATGCACCATGGTACTGTTTCGTTTCAAATCCATGAACGCATTTCTAAAAGTCATACGGCACTGTTTCGCCATTTTGGACGGATGTTGCACCTTGCACCGTGGATGTTGCACCCTGTAGATATCGATTATTCGGACGGCCATAACTTCTGGCTCGTTTAGAGTTATGGGAGCCATAACCTGTCAAAACGAAGGCCTCGATGAGTTCTACGGCTTTGACAGCTTTCAGCCGTCAACGGATAGATTAATGCCCAAAAAGGACAAGCCGAATCTCAATCGGTTCTCGTAAGTTTTTTACCCTTCGTTTTTTCGACAGGTGGATTTTTACGGTAAAACGGGATTACCGTGCCCCGTCTTCGACTTCCCATCCATGAAGAGTGGTGCACCATGGTACTGTTTCGTTTCAAATCCATGCACGCAATTCTAAAAGTCGTACGGCACCGTTTCGCCATTTCGGACGGATGTTGCACCTTGCACCGTGGATGTTGCACCCTATAGATATCGATTATTCGGACGGGCATAACTTCTGGCTCGTTTAGGGTCACGGGAGCCATAACCTGTCAAAACGAAGGCCTCGATGAGTTCTACGGCTTTGACGGCTTTCAGCCTTCAACGGATATATTAATGCCCAAAAAGGACAACCCGAATCTCAATCGGGTCTCGTAAGTTTTTTACCCTTCGTTTTTTCGACACGTGGATTTTTACGCTAAAACGGGATTACGGTGGCTGGTCTTCGATTTACCATCGCTGGAGAGTGGTGCACCATGGTACTGTTCCGTTTCAAATCCATTCAAATCCATGCACGCATTTCTAAAGGTCGAACGGCACTGTTTCGCCTTTTCGGACGGATGTTGCACCTTGCACCGTGGATGCTGCACCCTGTAGATATCGATTATTCGGACGGCCATAACTTCTGGCTCGTTTAGAGTTACGGGAGCCATAACTTGTCGAAACGAAGGCCTCGATGAGTTCTACGGCTTTGAAGGCTTTCAGCCGTCAACGGATAGATTAATGCCCAAAAAGGACAACCCGAATCTCAATCGGGTCTCGTTAGTTTTTTACCATTCGTTTTTTCGACACGTGGATTTTTACGGTAAAACGGAATTACCGTGGGCCGTCTTCGACTTCCCATCGCTGAAGAGTGGTGCACCAAGGTACTGTTCTGTTTCGAATCCATGCACGCATTTCTAAAAGTCGTACGACACTGTTTCGCCATTTCGGACGGATGTTGCACCTTGCACCGTGGATGTTGCACCCTGTAGATATCGATTATTCAGACGGCCATAACTTCTGGCTCGTTTAGAGTTACTGGAGCCATAACCAGTCAAAACGAAGGCCTCGATGAGTTCTACGGCCTTGACAGCTTTGAGCCGTCAACCGATAGATTAATGCCCAAAAAGGACAACCCGAATCTCAATCGGGTCTCGTAAGTTTTTTACCCTTCGTTTTTTCGACACGTGGATTTTTACGGTAAAACGGGATTACCGTGGCACGTCTTCGACTTCCCATCGCTGGAGAGTGGTGCACCATGGTACTGTTCCATTTCAAATCCATGCACGCATTTCTAAAAGTCATACAGCACTGTTTCGCCATTTCGGACGAATGTTGCGCCTTGCACCGTGGATGTTGCACCCTGTAGATATCGATTATTCGGACGGCCATAACTTCTGGCTCGTTTAGAGTTACGGGAGCCATAACCTGTCAAAATGAAGGCTTCGATGAGTTCTACGACTTTGACAGCTTTGAGCCATCAACGGATAGATTAGTGCCCAAAAAGGACAACCCGAATCTCAATCGGGTCTCGTAAGTTTTTTACCCTTCGTTTTTTCGACATGTGGATTTTTACGGTAAAACGGGATTACCGTGGCCCGTCTTCGACTTCCCATCGCTGGAGAGTGGTGCACCATGGTACTGTTCCGTTTCAAATCCATGCACGCATTTCTAAAATTCGTACGACACTGTTTCGCCATTTCGGACGGATGTTGCACCTTGCACCGTGGATGTTGCACCCTGTAGATATCGATTATTCGGACGGCCATAACTTCTGGCTCGTTTAGAGTTACGGGAGCCATAACCTGTCAAAACGAAGGCCTCGATGAGTTCTTCGGCTTTGACAACTTTCAGCCGTCAACGGACATATTAATGCCCAAAAAGGACAACCCGAATCTCAATCGGGTCTCGTAAGTTTTTTACCCTTCGTTTTTTCGACAGATGGATTTTTACGGTAAAACGGGATTACGGTGGCTGGTCTTCGATTTACCATCGCTGGAGAGTGGTGCACCATGGTACTGTTCGATTTCAAATCCATGCATGCATTTCTAAAGGTCGTACGGCACCTTTTCGCCATTTCAGACGGATGTTGCACCTTGCACCATGGATGTTGCACCCTGTAGATATCGATTATTCGGACGGCCATAACTTCTGGCTCGTTTAGAGTTACAAAAGCCATAACCTGTCAAAACGAAGGCCTCGATGAGTTCTATGGCTGTGAAAGCTTCCAGCCGTCAACGGATAGATTAATATCCAAAAAGGACAACCCGAATCTCAATCGGGTCTCGTAAGTTTTTTACCCTTCGTTTTTTCGACACGTGGATTTTTACGGTAAAACGGGATTACCGTGGCTCGTCTTCGACTTCCTATCGCTGAAGAGTGGTGCACCAAGGAACTGTTCCATTTCAAATCCATGCACGCATTTCTAACAGTCGTACAGCACTGTTTCGCCATTTCGGACGGATGTTGCACCTTGCACCGTGGATGTTGCACCCTATAGATATCGATTATTCGGACGGCCATAACTTCTGGCTCGTTTAGAGTTACAGGAGCCATAACCTGTCAAACTGAAGGCTTCGATGAGTTCTACGGCTTTGACAGCTTTGAGCCGTCAACATATAGATTAATGCCCACAAAAGACAACCGGAATCACAATCGGGTCTCGTAAGTTTTTTACCCTTCGTTTTTTCGACACGTGGACTTTACGGTAAAACGGGATTACCGTGGCCCGTCTTCGACTTCCCATCGTTGGAGAGTGGTGCACCATGGTACTGTTACGTTTCAAATCCATGCACGCATTTCTAAAAGTCATATGGCACTGTTTCGCCATTTCGGACGGATGTTGCGCCTTGCACCGTGGATGTTACACCCTGTAGATATCGATTATTCGGACGGCCATAACTTCTGGCTCGTTTAGAGTTACGGGAGCCATAACCTGTCAAAATGAAGGCTTCGATGAGTTCTACGACTTTGACAGCTTTGAGCCATCAACGGATAGATTAGTGCCCAAAAAGGACAACCCGAATCTCAATCGGGTCTCGTAAGTTTTTTACCCTTCGTTTTTTCGACATGTGGATTTTTACGGTAAAACGGGATTACCGTGGCCCGTCTTCGACTTCCCATCGCTGGAGAGTGGTGCACCAAGGTACAGTTCCGTTTCAAATCCATGAACGCATTTCTAAAAGTCGTACGACACTGTTTCGCCATTTCGGACGGATGTTGCACCTTGCACCGTGGATGTTGCACCCTGTAGATATCGATTATTCGGACGGCCATAACTTATGGCTCGTTTAGAGTTACGGGAGCCATAACCTGTCAAAACGAAGGCCTCGATGAGTTATACGGCTTTGACAGCTTTCAGCCGTCAACGGTTAGATTAATGCCCAAAAAGGACAACCCGAATCTCAATCAGGTCTCGTAAGTTTTTTACCCTTCGTTTTTTCGACACGTGGATTTTTACGGTAAAACGGGATTACGGTGGCTGGTCTTCAATTTACCATCGCTGGAGAGTGGTGCACCAAGGTACTGTTCCGTTTCAAATCCTTGCACGCATTTCTAAAGGTCGTACGGCACCGTTTCGCCATTTCGGACGGATGTTGCACCTTGCACCGTGGATGTTGTACCCTGTAGATATCGATTATTGGGACGGCCATAACTTCTGGCTCGTTTAGAGTTACAAAAGACATAACCTGTCAAAACGGAAGCCTCGATGAGTTCAACGGCTTTGAAAGCTTTCAGCCGTCAACGGATAGATTAATGCCCCAAAAGGACAACCCGAATCTCAATCGGGTCTCGTAAGTTTTTTACCCTTCGTTTTTTCGGCACGTGGATTTTTACGGTAAAATGGGATTACCGTAGGTGGTCTTCGATTTACCATCGCTGGAGAGTGGTGCACCATGATACTGTTCCGTTTCAAATCCATGCACGTATTTCTATAGGTCGTACGGCACTGTTTCGCCATTTCGGACGGATGTTGCACCTTGCACCGTGGATGTTGCACCCTGCAGATATCGATTATTCGGACGGCCATAACTTCTGGCTCGTTCAGAGTTACGGGAGCCATAACCTGTCAAAATGAAGGCCTCGATGAGTTCTACGACTTTGACAGCTTTGAGCCGTCAACGGATAGATTAATGCCCAAAAAGGACAACCCGAATCTCAATCGGATCTCGTAAGTTTTTTACCCTACGTTTTTTCGACACGTGGATTTTTACGGTAAAACGGGATTACCGTGGCCCGTCTTCGACTTCCCATCGCTGGAGAGAGGTGCACCATGGTACTGTTCCGTTTCAAATCCATGCACGCATTTCTAAAATTCATACGGCACTGTTTCGCCATTTCGGACGGATGTTGCACCTTGCACCGCGGATGTTGCACCCTGTAGATATCGATTATTCGGACTACCATAACTTATGGATCGTTTAGAGTTATGGGAGCCATAACCTGTCAAAACGAAGGCCTCGATGAGTTCTTCGGCTTTGACAGCTTTCAGCTGTCAACGGATAGATTAATGCCCAAAAAGGACAACCCGAATCTCAATCGGGTCTCGTAAGTTTTTTACCCTTCGTTTTTTCGACACGTGGATTTTTACGGTAAAACGGGATTACGGTGGCTGGTCTTCGATTTACCATCGCTGGAGAGTGGTGCACCATGGTACTGTTCCGTTTCAAATCCATGCATGCATTTCTAAAGGTCGTACGGCACCTTTTCGCCATTTCGGACGCATGTTGCACCTTGCACCGTGGATGTTGCACCCTGTAGATATCGATTATTCGGACGGCCATAACTTCTGGCTCGTTTAGAGTTACAAAAGCTATAACCTGTCAAACGAAGGCCTCGATGAGTTCTACGGCTTTGAAAGCTTTCAGCCGTCAACAGATAGATTAATGCCCAAAAAGGACAACCCGAATCTCAATCGGGTCTCGTAAGTTTTTTACCCTTCATTTTTTCGACGCGTGGATTTTTACGGTAAAACGGGATTACCGTGGCCCGTCTTCGACTTCCTATCGCTGAAGAGTGGTGCACCAAGGTAATGTTCCGTTTCAAATCCATGCACGCATTTCTAAAAGTCGTACGGCACTGTTTCGCCATTTCGAACGGATGTTGCACCTTGCACCGTGGTTGTTGCACCCTATAGATATCGATTATTCGGACGGCCATAACTTCTGGCTCGTTTAGAGTTACAGGAGCCATAACCTGTCAAAATGAAGGCCTCGATGAGTTCTAAGGCTTTGACAGCTTTGAGCCATAAAAAGATAGATTAATGCCCAAAAAGGACAACCGGAATCTCAATCGGGTCTCGAAAGTTTTTTACCCTTCGTTTTTTTGACTCGTGGACTTTACGGTAAAACGGGATTACCGTGCCCCGTCTTCGACTTCCCATCGCTGGAGAGTGGTGCACCATGGTACTGTTCCGTTTCAAATCCATGCACGCATTTCTAAAAGTCATACGGCACTGCTTCGCCATTTCGGACGGATGTTGCACCTTGCACCGTGGATGTTGCACCCTGTAAATATCGATTATTCGGACGGCCATAACTTCTGGCTCGTTTAGAGTTATGGGAGCCATAACCTGTCAAAATGAAGGCCTCGATGAGTTCTACGGCTTTGACAGCTTTGAGCCGTCAACGGATAGATTAATGCCCAAAAAGGACAACCCGAATCTCAATCGGGTCTCGTAAGTTTTTTACCCTTCGTTTTTTCGACACGTGGATTTTTACGGTAAAACGGGATTACCGTGGCCCGTCTTCGACTTCCCATCGCTGGAGAGTGGTGCACCAAGGTACTGTTCCATTTCAAATCCATGCACGCATTTCTAAAAGTCGTACGGCACTGTTTCGCCATTTCGGACGGATGTTGCACCTTGCACCGTGGATGTTGCACCCTGTAGATATCGATTATTCGGACGGCCATAACTTCTGGCTCGTTTAGAGTTACGGGAGCCATAACCTGTCAAAACGAAGGCCTCGATGAGTTCTACGGCTTTGACAGCTTTCAGCCGTCAACGGATAGATTAATGCCCAAAAAGGACAACCCGAATCTCAATCGGGTCTAGTAAGTTTTTTACCCTTCGTTTTTTCGACACGTGGATTTTTACAGTAAAATGGGATTACGGTGGCTGGTCTTCAATTTATCATCGCTGGAGAGTGGTGCACCACGGTAATGTTCCGTTTCAAATCCATGCATGCATTTCTAAAGGTCGTACGGCACCGTTTCTCCATTTCGGACGGATGTTGCACCTTGCACCGTGGATGTTGTACCCTGTAGATATCGATTATTCGGACGGTCATAACTTCTGGCTAGTTTAGAGTTACAAAAGCCATAACCTGTCAAAACGAAGGCCGCGATGAGTTCTACGGCTTTGAAAGCTTTCAGCCATCAACGGATAGATTAGTGCCAAAAAAGGACAACCCGAATCTCAATCGGGTCTCGTAAGTTTTTTACCCTTCGTTTTTTCGATACGTGGATTTTTACGTTAAAACGGGATTACCGTGGCCCGTCTTCGACTTCCCATCGCGAAGAGTGGTGCACCAAGGTACTGTTCCGTGTCAAATCCATACACGCATTTCTAAAAGTCGTACGGCACTGTTTCTCCATTTCGGACGAATGTTGCACCTTGCACCGTGGATGTTGCACCCTGTAGATATCGATTATTTGGACGGCCATAACTTCTGGCTCGTTTAGAGTTACAGGAGCCATAACCTGTCAAAATGAAGGCCTCGATGAGTTCTATGGCTTTGACAGCTTTGAGCCGTCAATGGATAGATTAATGCCCAAAAAGGACAAACGGAATCTCAATCGGGTCTCGTAAGTTTTTTACCCTTCGTTTTTACGACACGTGGACTTTACGGTAAAACGGGATTACCGTGGCCCGTCTTCGACTTCCCATCGCTGGAGAGTGGTGCACCATGGTACTGTTCCGTTTCAAATCCATGCACGCATTTCTAAAAGTTATACGGCACTGTTTCGCTATTTCGGACGGATGTTGCACCCTGTAGATATCGATTATTCGGACGGCCATAACTTTTGGCTCGTTTAGAGTTACGGGAGCCATAACCTGTCAAAATGAAGGCCTCGATGAGTTCTACGGCTTTGACAGCTTTGAGCCATCAACGGATAGATTAATGCCCAAAAAGGACAACCCGAATCTCAATCGGGTCTCATAAGTTTTTTACCCTTCGTTTTTTCGACACGTGGATTTTTACGGTAAAACGGAATTACCGTGGCCCGTCTTCGACTTCCCATCGCTGGAGAGTGGTGCACCAAGGTACTGTTCCATTTCAAATCCATGCACGCATTTCTAAAAGTCGTACGACACTGTTTCGCCATTTCGATCGGATGTTGCACCTTGCACCGTGGATGTTGCACCCTGTAGATATCGATTATTCGGACGGCCATAACTTCTTGCTCGTTTAGAGTTACGGGAGCCATAACCTGTCAAAACGAAGGCCTCGATGAGTTCTACGGCTTTGACAGCTTTCAGCCGTCAACGGATAGATTAATGCCCAAAAAGGACAACCCGAATCTCAATCGGGTCTAGTAAGTTTTTTACCCTTCGTTTTTTCGACACGTGGATTTTTACAGTAAAACGGGATTACGGTGGCTGGTCTTCAATTTACCATCGCTGGAGAGTGGTGCACCACGGTACTGTTCCGTTTCAAATCCATGCATGCATTTCTAAAGGTCGTACGGCACCGTTTCTCCATTTCGGACGGATGTTGCACCTTGCACCGTGGATGTTGTACCCTGTAGATATCGATTATTCGGACGGCCATAACTTCTGGCTAGTTTAGAGTTACAAAAGCCATAACCTGTCAAAACGAAGGCCGCGATGAGTTCTACGGCTTTGAAAGCTTTCAGCCATCAACGGATAGATTAGTGCCAAAAAGGACAACCCGAATCTCAATCGGGTCTCGTATGTTTTTTACCCTTCGTTTTTTCGACACGTGGATTTTTACGTTAAAACGGGATTACCGTGGCCCGTCTTCGACTTCCCATCGCGAAGAGTGGTGCACCAAGGTACTGTTCCGTGTCAAATCCATACACGCATTTCTAAAAGTCGTACGGCACTGTTTCGCCATTTCGGACGAATGTTGCACCTTGCACCGTGGATGTTGCACCCTGTAGATATCGATTATTTGGACGGCCATAACTTCTGGCTCGTTTAGAGTTACAGGAGCCATAACCTGTCAAAATGAAGGCCTCGATGAGTTCTATGGCTTTGACAGCTTTGAGCCGTCAACGGATAGATTAATGCCCAAAAAGGACAAACGGAATCTCAATCGGGTCTCGTAAGTTTTTTACCCTTCGTTTTTACGACCCGTGGACTTTACGGTAAAACGGGATTACCGTGGCCCGTCTTCGACTTCCCATCGCTGGAGAGTGGTGCACCATGGTACTGTTCCGTTTCAAATCCATGCACGCATTTCTAAAAGTTATACGGCACTGTTTCGCTATTTTGGACGGATGTTGCACCTTGCAACGTGGATGTTGCACCCTGTAGATATCGATTATTCGGACGGCCATAACTTTTGGCTCGTTTAGAGTTACGGGAGCCGTAACCTGTCAAAATGAAGGCCTCGATGAGTTCTACGGCTTTGATAGCTTTGAGCCATCAACGGATAGATTAATGCCCAAAAAGGACAACGCGAATCTCAATCGGGTCTCGTAAATTTTTTACCCTTCGTTTTTTCGACACGTGGATTTTTACGGTAAAACGGGATTACCGTGGCCCGTCTTCGACTTCCCATCACTGGAGAGTGGTGCACAATGGTACTGTTCCGTTTCAAATTCATGCACGCATTTCTAAAAGTCGAACGGCACTGTTTCGCCATTTCGGACGGATGTTGCACCTTGCACCGTGGATGTTGCACCCTGTAGATATCGATTATTCGCGCGGCCATAACTTCTGGCTCGTTTAGGGTTACAAAAGCCATAACCTATCAAAACGAAGGCCTCGAAGAGTTCTACGGCTTTGAAAGCTTTCAACCGTCAACGGATAGATTAATGCCCAAAAAGGACAACCCGAATCTCAATCGGGTCTCGTAAGTTTTTTACCCTTCGTTTTTTCGACACGTGGATTTTTACGGTAAAACGGGATTACGGTGGCTGGTCTTCGATTTACCATTGCTGGAGAGTGGTGCACAATGGTACTGTTCCGTTTCAAATCCATCCATGCATTTTTAAAGGTCGTACGGCCCTGTTTCGCCATTTCGGACGGATGTTGCACCTTGCACCGTGGATGTTGCACCCTGTAGATATCGATTATTCTGACGGCCATAACTTCTGGCTCGTTTAGAGTTACTGGAGCCATAACCTGTTAAAACGAAGGGCTCGATGAGTTCTACGGCTTTGACAGCTTTGAGCCGTTAACAGATAGATTAATGCCCAAAAAGGACAACCCGAATCTCAATCGGGTCTCGTAAGTTTTTTACCCTTCGTTTTTTCGACACGTGGATTTTTACGGTAAAACGGGATTATCGTGGCCCTTCTTCGACTTCCCATCGCTGGAGAGTGGTGCACCATGGTACTGTTCCGTTTCAAATCGATGCACGCATTTCTAAAAGTCATACGACACTGTTTCGCCATTTCGGACGGATGTTGCCCCTTGAACCGTGGATGTTGCTCCCTGTAGATATCGATTATTCGGACGGCCATAACTTCTGGCTCGTTTAGAGTTACAGGAGCCATAACCTGTCAAAACGAAGGCCTTGATGAGTTCTACGGCTTTGACTGCTTTCAGCCGTCAACGGATAGATTAATGCCCAAAAAGGACAACCCGAATCTCAATCGGGTCTCGTAAGTTTTTTTACCCTTCGTTTTTTCGACACGTGGATGTTTACGGTAAAACGGGATTACCGGGGCCCGTCTTCGACTTCCGATCACTTAAGAGTGGTGCACCATGGGACTGTTCCGTTTCAAATCCATGCACGTATTTCTAAAACTCGTACGACACCGTTTCTCCATTTCGGACGGATGTTGCACCTTGCACCGTGGATGTTGCACCCTGTAGATAACGATTATTCGGACGGATGTTTCGGCCATAACTTCTGGCTTGTTTGGAGTTATGGGATCCATAACCAGTCAAAACGAAGGCCTCTATGAGATCTACGGCTATGACGGCTTTCAGCCATCAACGGATAGATTAATGCCCAAAAAGGACAACCCGAATCTCAATCGGGTCTCGTAATTTTTTCACCCTTCGTTTTTTCGACACGTGGACTTTTATGGTAAAACGGGATTACCGTGGCCCGTCTTAGACTTCCCATTGCTGAAGAGTGGTGCACCAAGGCACTGTTCTATTTCAAATCCATGCACGCATTTCTAAAAGTCGTACGGCACTGTTTCGCCATTTCGGACGGATGTTGCACCTTGCACCGTGGATGTTGCACCCTGTAGATATCGATTATTTGGATGGCCATAACTTCTGGCTCGTTTAGAGTTACGGGAGCCATAACCTGTCAAAACGAAGGCCTCGATGAGTTCTACGGCTTTGACTGCTTTTAGCCGTTAATGGATAGATTAATGCCCAAAAAGGACAACCCGAATCTCAATCGGGTCTCGGAAGTTTTTTACCCTTCGTTTTTTCGACACGTGGATTTTTATGGTTAAACGGGATTACGGTGGCTGGTCTTCGATTTACCATCACTGGAGAGTGGTGCACCATGATACTGTTCCGTTTCAAATCCATGCACGCATTTCTAAAGGTCGTACGGCCCTGTTTCGCCATTTCGGACTGATGTTGCACTTTGTACCGTGGATGTTGCACCCTGTAGATATCGATTATTCGGACGGCCATAACTTCTGGCTCGTTTAGAGTTACAAAAGCCATAACCTGTCAAAACGAAGGCCTCGATGAGTTCTACGGCTTTGACAGCTTTCAGCTGTCAACGGATAGATTAATGCCCAAAAAGGACAACCCAAATCTCAATCGGGTCTCGTAAGTTTTTTACCCTTCGTTTTTTCGACACGTGGATTTTTACGGTAAAACGGGATTACCGTGGCCCGTCTTCAACTTCCCATCGCTGGAGAGTGGTGCACCATGGTACTGTTCCGTTTCAAATCCATGCACGCATTTCATAAAGTTGTACGGCACTGTTTAGCCATTTCGGACGGATGTTGCACCTTGCACCGTGGATGTTGCACCCTGTAGATATCGATTATTCGGACGGCCATAACTTCTGGATCGTTTAGAGTTACGAGATCCATAACCTGTAAAAGTGGAGGCCTCGATGAGTTCTACGGCTTTGACAGCTTTCAGTCGTCAACGGATAGATTAATGCCCAAAAAGGACAACCCGAATCTCAATCGGGTCTCGTAAGTTTTTTACCCTTCGTTTTTTCGACGCGTGGATTTTTACGGTAAAACGGGATTACGGTGGCTGGTCTTCGATTTACCATCGCTGGAGAGTGGTGCACCACGGTATTGTTCCCTTTCAAATCCATGCACGTATTTCTAAAGGTCGTACGGCACCGTTTCGCCATTTCGGACGGATGTTGCACCTTGCACCGTGGATGTTGCACCCTGTAGATATCGATTATTCGGACGACCATAACTTCTGGCTCGTTTAGAGTTACGGGAGCCATAACCTGTCAAAACGAAGGCCTCGATGAGTTCTACGGCTTTGACAGCTTTGAACCGTCAACGGATAGATTAATGCCCAAAAAGGACAACCCGAATCTCAATCGGGTCTCGTAAGTTTTTTACCCTTCGTTTTTTCGACACGTGGATTTTTACGGTAAAACAGGATTACCGTGGCCCGTCTTCGACTTCCCGTCGCTGGAGAGTGGTGCACCATGGGACTGTTCCGTTTCAAATCCATGCGCGCATTTCTAAAATTCGTACGGCACTGCTTCGCCATTTCGGACGGATGTTGCACCTTGCACCGTGGATGTTGCACCCTATAGATATCGATTATTCGGACGGCCATAACTTCTGGCTCGTTTAGAGTTACTAGAGCCATAACCTATCAAAACGAAGGCCTCGATGAGTTCTACGGCTGTGAAAGCTTTGAGCCGTCAACGGATAGATTAATGCCCAAAAAGGACAACCCGAATCTCAATCGGGTCTCGTAAGTTTTTTACCCTTCGTTTTTTCGACACGTGGATTTTTACGGTAAAACGGGATTACGGTGGCTGGTCTTCGATTTACCATCGCTGGAGAGCGGTGCACGATGGTACTGTTCCGTTTCAAATCCATGCACGCATTTCTAAAGGTCCTACGGCACCATTTCGCCATTTCGGACGTATGTTGCACCTTGCACCGTGGATGTTGCACCCTGTAGATATCGATTATTCGGACGACCATAACTTCTGGCTCGTTTAGAGTTACAAAAGCCATAACCTGTCAAAACGAAGGCCTCGATGAGTTCTACGGCTTTGAAAGCTTTCAGCCGTCAACGGATAGATTAATGCCCAAAGGACAACCCGAATCTCAATCGGGTCTCGTAAGTTTTTACCCTTCGTTTTTTCGACACGTGGATTTTTACGGTAAAACGGGATTACCGTGGCACGTCTTCGACTTCCCATCGCTAAAGAGTGGTGCACCAAGGAACTGTTCCATTTCAAATCCATGCACGCATTTCTAAAAGTCGTACGACACTGTTTCGCCATTTCGGACGGATGTTGCACCTTGCACCGTGGATGTTGCACCCTGTAGATATCGATTATTCGGACGGCCATAACTTCTGGCTCATTTAGAGTTACTGGAGTCATAATCTAACACAACGAAGGCCTCGATGAGTTCTACGGCTTTGACAGCTCTGAGCCGTCAACGGATAGATTAATGCCCAAAAAGGACAACCCGAATCTCAATCGGGTCTCGTAAGTTTTTTACCCTTCGTTTTTTCGACACGTGGATTTTTACGGTAAAACGGGATTACCGTGGCCCGTCTTCGACTTACCATCGCTGGAGAGTGGTGCACCACGGTACTGTTCCATTTCAAATCCATGCACGCATTTCTAAAAGTCATACGGCACTGTTTCGCCATTTCGGACGGATGTTGCGCCTTGTACCGTGGATGTTGCACCCTGCAGATATCGATTATTCGGACGGCCATAACTTCTGCCTCGTTTAGAGTTACGAGAGCCATAACCTGTCAAAACGAAGGCCTCGATGAGTTCTATGGCTTTGACAGCTTTGAGCCGTCAACGGATAGATTAATGCCCAAAAAGGACAACCCGAATCTCAATCGGGTCTCGTAAGTTTTTTACCCTTCGTTTTTTCGACACGTGGATTTTTACGGTAAAACGGGATTACCGTGGCCTATCTTCGACTTCCCATCGCTGGAGAGTGGTGCACCATGGTACAGTTCCGTTTCAAATCCATGCACGTATTTCATAAAGTCGTACGGCACTGTTTTGCCATTTCGGACGGATGTTGCACCTTGCACCGTGGATGTTGCACCCTGTAGATATCGATTATTCGGACGGCCATAACTTCAGGCTCGTTTAGAGTTATGGGTGCCACAACCTGTCAAAATGAAGGCCTCGATGAGTTATACGGCTTTGACAGCTTTGAGCCGTCAACGGATAGATTAATGCCCAAAAAGGACAACCCGAATCTCAATCGGGTCTCGTAAGTTTTTTACCCTTCGTTTTTTCGACACGTGGATATTTACGGTAAAACGGGATTACGGTGGCTGGTCTTCGATTTTCCGTCGCTGGAGAGTGGTGCACCACAGTACTGTTCCGTTTCAAATTAATGCACGCATTTCTAAAGGTCGTACGGCACCGTTTCGCCATTTCGGACGGATGTTGCACCTTGCACCGTGGATGTTGCACCCTGTAGATATCGATTATTCGGACGGCCATAACTTCTGGCTCGTTTAGAGTTACAAAAGCCATAACTGTCAAAACGAAGGCCTCGATGAGTTCTATGGCTTTGACTGCTTTCAGCCGTCAACGGATAGATTAATGCCCAAAAAGGACAACCCGAATCTCAATCGGGTCTCGTAAATTTTTTACCCTTCGTTTTTTCGAAACGTGGATTTTTATGGTAAAACAGGATTACGGTGGCTGGTCTTCGACTTCCCATCGCTTAAGTGTGGTGCACCATGGTACTGTTCCGTTTCAAATCCATGCACGCATTTCTAAAAGTCGTACGACACTATTTCGCCATTTCGGACGGATGTTGCACCTTACACCGTGGATGTTGCACCCTCTAGATATTGATTATTCGGACGGCCATAACTTCTGGCTCGTTTAGAGTTACGGGAGCCATAACCTCTCAAAACGAAGGCCTTGATGAGTTCTACGGCTTTGACGGCTTTTAGCCGTCAACGGATAGATTAATGCCCAAAAAGAACAACCCGAATCTCAATCGGGTCTCGTAAGTTTTTTACCCTTCGTTTTTTCGACACGTGGATTTTTACGGTAAACGGGATTATGGTGGATGGTCTTCGATTTACCATCGCTGGAGAGTGGTGCACCATGGTACTATTCCGTTTCAAATCCATGCACGCATTTCTAAAGGTCGTACAGCACTGTTTCTCCATTTGGGACGGATGTTGCACCTTGCACCGTGGATGTTGCACCCTGTAGATATCGATTATTCGGACGGCCATAACTTCTGGCTCGTTTAGATTTACGGGAGCCATAACCTGTCAAAATGAAGGCCTCGATGAGTTCTATGGCTTTGACAGCTTTCAGCCATCAATGGATAGATTAATGCCCAAAAAGAACAACCCGAATCTCAATCGGGTCTCGTAAGTTTTTTACCCTTCGTTTTTTCGGCAGGTGGATTTTTACGGTAAAACGGGATTACCGTGGCCTGTCTTCGACTTCCCCTCGGTGAAGAGTGGTGCACCATGGTACTGTTCCATTTAAAATCCATGCACGCATTTCTAAAAGTCGTACGGCACTGTTTCGCCATTTCGGACGGATGTTGCACCTTGCACCGTGGATGTTGCACCCTGTAGGTATCGATTATTCGGACGGCCATAACTTTTGGCTCGTTTAGAGTTACGGGAGCCATAACCTGTCAAAACGAAGGCCTCGATGAGTTCTATGGCTTTGACAGCTTTGAGCCGTCAACCGATAGATTAATGCCCAAAAAGGACAACCCGAATCTCAATCGGGTCTCATAAGTTTTTTACCCTTTGTTTTTTCGACACGTAGATTTTTACGGTAAAACGGGATTACCGCGGCCCGTCTTCGACTTCCCATCGCTGGAGAGTGGTGCACCATGGGACTGTTCCGTTTCAAATCCATGCACGCATTTCTAAAATTCGTACGGCGCTGTTTCGCCATTTCGGACGGATGTTGCACCTTGCACCGTGGATGTTGCACCCTGTAGATGTCGATTATTCGGACGGCCATAACTTCTGGCTCGTTTAGAGTTACTAGAGCCATAACCTATCAAAACGAAGGCCTCGATGAGTTCTATGGCTTTCACAGCTTTGAGCCGTCAACGGATAGATTAATGCCCAAAATGGACAACCCGAATCTCAATCAGGTCTCGTAAGTTTTTTACCCTTCATTTTTTCGACACGTGGATTTTTACGGTAAAACGGGATTACTGTGGCTGGTCTTCGATTTACCATCGCTGGAGAGCGGTGCACCATGGTACTGTTCCGTTTCAAATCCATGCACGCATTTCTAAAGGTCCTACGGCACCGTTTCGCCATTTCGGACGTATGTTGCACCTTGCACCGTGGATGTTGCACCCTGTAGATATCGATTATTCGGACGACCATAACTTCTGGCTCGCTCAGAGTTAGAAAAGCCATAACCTGTCAAAACGAAGGCCTCGATGAGTTCTACGGCTTTGAAAGCTTTCAGCCGTCAACGGATAGATTAATGCCCAAAAAGGACAGCCCGAATCTCAATCGGGTCTCGTAAGTTTTTTACCCTTCGTTTTTTCGACACGTGGATTTTTACGATAAAACGGGATTACCGTGGCCCGTCTTCGACTTCCCATCGCTAAAGAGTGGTGCACCAAGGAACTGTTCCATTTCAAATCCATGCACGCATTTCTAAAAGTCGTACGACACTGTTTCGCCATTTCGGACGGATGTTGCACCTTGCACCGTGGATGTTGCACCCTGTAGATATCGATTATTCGGACGGCCATAACTTCTGGCTCGTCTAGAGTTGCTGGAGTCATAATCTGTCACAACGAAGGCCTCGATGAGTTCTACGGCTTTGACAGCTTTGAGCCGTCAACGGATAGATTAATGCCCAAAAAGGTCAACCCGAATCTCAATCGGGTCTCGTAAGTTTTTTACCCTTCGTTTTTTCGACACGTGGATTTTTACGGTAAAACGGGATTACCGTGGCCCGTCTTCGACTTCCCATCGCTGGAGAGTGGTGCACCACGGTACTGTTCCATTTCAAATCCATGCACGCATTTCTAAAAGTCATACGGCACTGTTTCGCCATTTCGGACGGATGTTGCGCCTTGTACCGTGGATGTTGCACCATGTAGATATCGATTATTCGAACGGCCATAACTTCTGCCTCCTTTAGAGTTACGAGAGCCATAACCTGTCAAAACGAAGGCCTCGATGAGTTCTCCGGATTTGACAGCTTTGAGCCGTCAACGGATAGATTAATGCCCAAAAAGGACAACCCGAATCTCAATCGGGTCTCGTAAGTTTTTTATCCTTCGTTTTTTCGACACGTGGATTTTTACGGTAAAACGGGATTACCGTGGCCCATCTTCGACTTCCCATCGCTGGAGAGTGGTGCACCATGATATTGTTCCGTTTCAAATCCATGCACGCATTTCATAAAGTCGTACGGCACTTTTTCGCCAAATGAAGGCCTCGATGAGTACGGCACTTTTTCGCCAAATGAGGCCTTCATAAATCCATGCACCCTGTAGATATCGATTATTCGGACTGCATAACTTCTGGCTCGTTTAGAGTTACGGGTGCCACAACCTGTCAAAATGAAGGCCTCGATGAGTTCTACGGCTTTGACAGCTTTGAGCCGTCAACGGATAGATTAATGCCCAAAAAGGACAACCCGAATCTCAATCGGGTCTCGTAAGTTTTTTACCCTTCGTTTTTTCGACACGTGGATATTTACGGTAAAACGGGATTACGGTGGGTGATCTTCGATTTACCATCGCTGGAGAGTGGTGCACCACGGTACTGTTCCGTTTCAAATTCATGCACGCATTTCTAAAGGTCGTACGGCACCGTTTCGCCATTTCGGACGGATGTTGCACCTTGCACCGTGGATGTTGCACCCTGTAGATATCGATTATTCGGACGGCCATAACTTCTGGCTCGTTTAGAGTTACAAAAGTCATAACCTGTCAAAACGAAGGCCTCGATGAGTTCTACGGCTTTGACAGCTTTCAGCCGTCAACGGATAGATTAATGCCCAAAAAGGACAACCCAAATCTCAATCGGGTCTCGTAAGTTTTTTACCCGTCGTTTTTTCGACACGTGGATTTTTACGGTAAAACGGGATTACCGTGGCCCGTCTTCGACTTCCCATCGCTGGAGAGTGGTGTACCATGGTACGGTTCCGTTTCAAATCCATGCACGCATTTCTAAAAGTCATACGGCACTGTTTCGCCATTTCGGACGGATGTTCCACCTTGCACCGTGGATGTTGCACCCTGTAGATATCGATTATTCGGACGGCCATAACTTCTGGCTCGTTTAGAGTTACGGGATCCATAACCTGTCAAAACGAAGGCCTCGATGTGTTCTACGGCTTTGACAGCTTTCATCCATCAACGGATAGATTAATGCCCAAAAAGGACAACCCGAATCTCAATCGGGTCTCGTAAGTTTTTTACGCTTCGTTTTTTCGACACGTGGATTTTTACGGTAAAACGGGGTTACGGTGGCTGGTCTTTGATTTACCATTGCTGGAGAGTGGTGCACCATGGTACTGTTCCATTTCAAATCCATGCACACATTTCTAAAGGTCGTAAGACACTGTTTCGCCATTTCGGACGGATGTTGCACCTTGCACCGTGGATGTTGCACCCTGTAGATATCGATTATTCGGACGGCCATAACTTCTAGCTCGTTTAGAGTTACAGGAGCCATAACCTGTCAAAACGAAGGCCTCGATGAGTTCTACGGCTTTGACTGCTTTCAGCCGTCAACGGATAGAATAATGCCCAAAAAGGACAAACCGAATCTCAATCGGGTCTCGTAAATTTTTTACCCTTCGTTTTTTCGAAACGTGGATTTTTACGGTAAAACGGGATTACGATGGCTGGTCTTCGACATCCCATCGCTTAAGAGTGGTGCACCATGGTACTGTTCCGTTTCAAATCCATGCACGCATTTCTAAAAGTCGTACGACACTGTTTCGCCATTTCGGACGGATGTTGCACCTTGCACCGTGGATGTTGCACCCTGTAGATATCGATTATTCGGACGGCCATAACTTCTGGCTCGTTTAGAGTTACGGGAGCCATAACCTGTCAAAACGAAGGCCTTGATGAGTTCTACGGCTTTGACGGCTTTTAGCCGTCAACGGATAGATTAATGCCCAAAAAGAACAACCCGAATCTCAATCGGGTCTCGTAAGTTTTTTACCCTTCGTTTTTTCGACACGTGGATTTTTACGGTAAACGGGATTATGTTGGATGGTCTTCGATTTACCATCACTGGAGCGTGGTTCACCATGGTACTGTTCCGTTTCAAATCCATGCACGCATTTCTAAAGGTCGTACAGCACTGTTTCTCCATTTGGGACGGATGTTGCACCTTGCACCGTGGATGTTGCACCCTGTAGACATCGATTATTCGGACGGCCATAACTTCTGGCTCGTTTAGAGTTACGGGAGCCATAACCTGTCTAAATGAAGGCCTCGATGAGTTCTAGGGCTTTGACAGCTTTCAGCCATCAACGGATAGATTAATGCCCAAAAAGAACAACCCGAATCTCAATCGGGTCTCGTAAGTTTTTTACCCTTCGTTTTTTCGACAGGTGGATTTTTACGGTAAAACTGGATTACCGTGGCCTGTCTTCGACTTCCCATCGCTGAAGAGTGGTGCACCATGGTACTGTTCCATTTAGAATCCATGCACGCATTTCTAAAAGTCGTACAGCACTGTTTCGCCATTTCGGACGGATGTTGCACCTTGCACCGTGGATGTTGCACCCTGTAGATATCGATTATTCGGACGGCCATAACTTATGGCTCGTTTAGAGTTACGGGAGCCATAACCTATCAAAATGAAGGCCTCGATGAATTCTACGGCTTTGACAGCTTTGAGCCGTCAACGCACAGATTAATGCCCAAAAAGGACAACCCGAATCTCAATCGGGTCTCGTAAGTTTTTTACCCTTCGTTTTTTCGACACGTGGATTTTTAGGGTAAAACGGGATTACCGTGGCCCTTCTTCGACTTCCCATCGCTGGAGAGTGGTGCACCATGGTACTGTTCCGTTTCAAATCCATGCACGTATTTCCAAAAGTCGTACGGCACTGTTTCGCCATTTCGGACGGATGGTGCACCTTGCACCGTGGATGTTGCACCCTGTAGATATCGATTATTCGGACGGCCATAACTTCTGGCTCGTTTAGAGTTACGGGAGCCATAACCTGTCAAAACGAAGGCCTCGATGAGTTCTACGGCTTTGACAGCTTTCAGCCATCAACGGATAGATTAATGCCCAAAAAGGACAGCCCGAATCTCAATCGGGTCTCGTAAGTTTTTTACCCTTCGTTTTTTCGACACGTGGATTTTTACAGTAGAACGGGAATACGGTGGTTGGTCTTCGATTTACCATCGCTGGAGAGTGGTGCACCACGGTACTGTTCCGTTTCAAGTCCATGCACGCATTTCTAAAGGTCGTACGGCACCGTTTCGCCATTACGGACGGATGTTGCACCTTGCACCGTGGATGTTGCACCCTTTAGATATCGATTATTCGGACGGCCATAACTTCTGGCTCGTTTGGAGTTACAAAAGCCATAACCTGTCAAAACGAAGGCCTCGATGAGTTCTACGGCTTTGACAGCTTTCAGCCATCAACGGTTAGATTAATGCCCAAAAAGGACAACCCGAATCTCAATCGGGTCTCGTAAGTTTTTTACCCTTCGTTTTTTCGACACGTGGATTTTTGCGGTAAAACGGGATTACCGTGGCCCGTCTTCGACTTACCATCGCTGGAGAGTGGTGTACCATGGTATTGTTCCGTTTCAAATCCATGCACGCATTTCTAAAAGTCATACGACACTGTTCCGCCATTTCGGACGGATGTTGCACCTTGCACCGTGGATGTTGCACCCTGTAGATATCGATTATTCGGACGGCCATAACTTCTGGCTCGTTTAGAGTTACGGGAGCCATAACCTGTCAAAACGAAGGCCTCGATGCGTTCTAGGGCTTTGACAGCTTTCAGCCATCAATGGATATATTAATGCCCAAAAAGAACAACCCGAATCTCAATCGGGTCTCGTAAGTTTTTTACCCTTCGTTTTTTCGACAGGTGGATTTTTACGGTAAAACTGGATTACCGTGGCCTGTCTTCGACTTCCCATCGCTGAAGAGTGGTGCACCATGGTACTGTTCCATTTAGAATCCATGCACGCATTTCTAAAAGTCGTACGGCACTGTTTCGCCATTTCGGACGGATGTTGCACCTAGCACCGTGGATGTTGCACCCTGTAGATATCGATTTTTCGGACGGCCATAACTTCTGGCCTGTTTAGAGTTACGGGAGCCATAACCTGTCAAAACAAAGGCCTTGATGAGTTCTACGGCATTGACGGCTTTTAGCCGTCAACGGATAGATTAATGCCCAAAAAGAACAACCTGAATCTCAATCGGGTCTCGTAAGTTTTTTACCCTTCGTTTTTTCGACACGTGGATTTTTACGGTAAACGAGATTATGGTGGATGGTCTTCGATTTACCATCGCTGGAGAGTGGTTCACCATGGTACTGTTCCGTTTCAAATCCATGCCCGCATTTCTAAAGGTCGTACAGCACTGTTTCTCCAGTCGGGACGGATGTTGCACCTTGCACCGTGGATGTTGCACCCTGTAGATATCGATTATTCGGACGGCCATAACTTCTGGCTCGTTTAGAGTTACGGGAGCCATAACCTGTCTAAATGAAGGCCTCGATGAGTTCTATGTCTTTGACAGCTTTCAGCCATCAACGGATAGATTAATGCCCAAAAAGAACAACCCGAATCTCAATCGGGTCTCGTAAGTTTTTTACCCTTCGTTTTTTCGACAGGTGGATTTTTACGGTAAAACTGGATTACCGTGGCCTGTCTTCGACTTCCCATCACTGAAGAGTGGTGCACCATGGTACTATTCCATTTAGAATCCATGCACGCATTTCTAAAAGACGTACGGCACTGTTTCGACATTTCGGATGGATGTTGCACCTTGCACCGTGGATGTTGCACCCTGTAGATATCGATTATTCGGACGGCCATAACTTCTGGCTCGTTTAGAGTTACGGGAGCCATAACCTGTCAAAACGAAGGCCTTGATGAGTTCTACGGCTTTGACGGCTTTTAGCCGTCAACGGATAGATTGATGCCCAAAAAGAACAACCCGAATCTCAATCGGGTCTCGTAAGTTTTTTACCCTTCGTTTTTTCGACACGTGGATTTTTACGGTAAACGGGATTATGGTAGATGGTCTTCGATTTACCATCGCTGGTGAGTGGTTCACCATGGTACTGTTCCGTTTCAAATCCATGCACGCATTTCTAAAGGTCGTACAGCTCTGTTTCTCCATTTGGGACGGATGTTGCACCTTGCACCGTGGATGTTGCACCCTGTAGATATCGATTATTCGAATGGCCATAACTTCTGGCTCGTTTAGAGTTACGGGAGCCATAACCTGTCTAAATGAAGGCCTCGATGAGTTCTAGGGCTTTGACAGCTTTCAGCCATCAACGGATAGATTAATGCCCAAAAAGAACAACCCGAATCTCAATCGGGTCTCGTAAGTTTTTTACCCTTCGTTTTTTCGACACGTGGATTTTTACGGTAAAACTGGATTATCGTGGCCTGTCTTCGACTTCCCATCGCTGAAGAGTGGTGCACCATGGTACTGTTCCATTTAGAATCCATGCACGCATTTCTAAAAGTCGTACGGCACTGTTTCGCCATTTCGGACGGATGTTGCACCTTGCACCGTGGATGTTGCACCCTGTAGATATCGATTATTCGGACGGCCATAACTTATGGCTCGTTTAGAGTTACGGGAGCCATAACCTGTCAAAATGAAGGCCTCGATGAGTTCTACGGCTTTGACAGCTTTCAGCCGTCAACGCACAGATTAATGCCCAAAAAGGACAACCCGAATCTCAATCGGGTCTCGGAAGTTTTTTACCCTTCGTTTTTTCGACACGTGGATTTTTAGGGTAAAACGGGATTACCGTGGCCCGTCTTCGACTTCCCATCGCTGGAGAGTGGTGCACCATGGTACTGTTCCGTTTCAAATCCATGCACGCATTCTAAAAGTCGTACGGCACTGTTTCGCCATTTCGGACGGATGGTGCACCTTGCACCGTGGATGTTGCACCCTGTAGATATCGATTATTCGGACGGCCATAACTTCTGGCTCGTTTAGAGTTACGGGAGCCATAACCTGTCAAAACGAAGGCCTCGATAAGTTCTACGGCTTTTCCAGCTTTCAGCAATCAACAGATAGATTAATGCCCAAAAAGGACAGCCCGAATCTCAATCGGGTCTCGTAAGTTTTTTACCCTTCGTTTTTTCGACACGTGGATTTTTACAGTAAAACGGGAATACGGTGGTTGGTCTTCGATTTACCATCCCTGAAGAGTGGTGCACCACGGTACTGTTCCGTTTCAAATCCATGCACGCATTTCTAAAGGTCGTACGGCACCGTTTCGCCATTACGGACGGATGTTGCACCTTGCACCGTGGATGTTGCACCTTGTAGATATCGATTATTCGGACGGCCATAACTTCTGGCTCGTTTAGAGTTACAAAAGCCATAACCTGTCAAAACGAAGGCCTCGATGAGTTCTACGGCTTTGACAGCTTTCAGCCGTCAATGGATAGATTAATGCCCAAAAAGGACAACCCGAATCTCAATCGGGTCTCGTAAGTTTTTTACCCTTCGATTTTTCGTCACGTGGATTTTTACGGTAAAACGGGATTACCGTGGCCCGTCTTCGACTTACCATCGCTGGAGAGTGGTGTACCATGGTATTGTTCCGTTTCAAATCCATGCACGCATTTCCAAAAGTCATACGACACTGTTTCGCCATTTCGGACGGATGTTGCACCTTGCACCGTGGATGTTGCACCCTGTAGATATCGATTATTCGGACGGCCATAACTTCTGGCTCGTTTAGAGTTACGGGAGCCATAACCTATCAAAAAGAAGGCCGCGATGAGCTCTACGGCTTTGACAGCTTTCAGCCGTCAACGGATAGATTAATGCCCAAAAAAGACAACCCGAATCTCAATCGGGTCTCGTAAGTTTTTTACCCTTCGTTTTTTCGACACGTGGATTTTTACGGTAAAACGGGATTACCGTGGCCCGTCTTCGACTTCCCATCGCTAAAGAGTGGTGCACCAAGAACTATTCCGTTTCAAATCCATGCACGCATATCTAAAAGTCGTACGGCACTGTTTCGCCATTTCGGACGGATGTTGCACCTTGCACCGTGGATGTTGCACCCTGTAGATATCGATTATTCGGACGGCCATAACTTCTGGCTCGTTTAGAGTTACTGGAGCCATAAACTGTCACAATGAAGGCCTCGATGAGTTCTACGGCTTTGACAGCTTTGAGCCGTCAACGGATAGATTAATTCCCAAAAAGGACAACCCGAATCTCAATCGGGTCTCGTAAGATTTTTACCCTTCGTTTTTTCGACACGTGGATTTTTACGGTAAAATGGGATTACCGTGGCCCGTCTTCGACTTCCCATCGCTGGAGAGTGGTGCACCACGGTACTGTTCCATTTCAAATCCATGTACGCATTTCTAAAAGTCATACGGCACTGTTTCGCCATTTCGGACGGATGTTGCGCCTTGCACCGTGGATGTTGCACCCTGTAGATATCGATTATTCGGACGGCCATAACTTCTGCCTCGTTTAGAGTTACGAGAGCCATAACCTGTAAAAACGAAGGCCTCGATGAGTTCTACGGCTTTGACAGCTTTGAGCCGTCAACGGATAGATTAGTGCCCAAAAAGGACAACCCGAATCTCAATCGGGTGTCGTAAGTTTTTTACCCTTCGTTTTTTCGACACGTGGATTTTTACGGTAAAACGGGATTACCGTGGCCGGTCTTCGACTTCCCATCGCCGGAGAGTGGTGCACCATGGTGCTGTTCCGTTTCAAATCCATGCACGCATTTCATAAAGTCGTACGGCACTGTTTAGCCATTTCGGACGGATGTTGCACCTTGCACCGTGGACGTTGCACCCTGTAGATATCGATTATTCGGACGGCCATAACTTCTGGCTCGTTTAGAGTTACGGAGCCATAACGTGTAAAAACGAAGGCCTCGATGAGTTCTACGGCTTTGACAGCTTTCAGTCGTCAACGGATAGATTAATGCCCAAAAAGGACAACCCGAATCTCAATCGGGTCTCGTAAGTTTTTTACCCTTCGTTTTTTTGACACGTGGATTTTTAGGGTAAAACGGGATTACCGTGGCCCGTCTTCGACTTCCCATCGCTGGAGAGTGGTGCACCATGGTACTGTTCCGTTTCAAATCCATGCACGCATTTCTAAAAGTCGTACGGCACTGTTTCGCCATTTCGGATGGATGGTGCACCTTGCACCGTGGATGTTGCACCCTGTAGATATCGATTATTCGGACGGCCATAACTTTTGGCTCGTTTAGAGTTACGGGAGCCATAACCTGTCAAAACGAAGGCCTCGATGAGTTCTACGGCTTTGCCAGCTTTCAGCAATCAACGGATAGATTAATGCCCAAAAAGGACAGCCCGAATCTCAATCGGGTCTCGTAAGTTTTTTACCCTTCGTTTTTTCGACACGTGGATTTTTACAGTAAAACGGGAATACGGTGGTTGGTCTTCGATTTACCATCGCTGAAGAGTGGTGCACAACGGTACTGTTCCGTTTCAAATCCATGCACGCATTTCTAAAGGTCGTACGGCACCATTTCGCCATTACGGACGGATGTTGCACCTTGCACCGTGGATGTTGCACCCTGTAGATATCGATTATTCGGACGGCCATAACTTCTGGCTCGTTTAAAGTTACAAAAGCCATAACCTGTCAAAACGAAGGCCTCAATGAGTTTTACGGCTTTGACAGCTTTCAGCCGTCAATGGATAGATTAATGCCCAAAAAGGACAACCCGAATCTCAATCGGGTCTCGTAAGTTTTTTACCCTTCGTTTTTTAGACATGTGGATTTTTACGGTAAAACGGGATTACCGTGGCCCGTCTTCGACTTACCATCGCTGGAGAGTGGTGTACCATGGTATTGTTCCGTTTCAAATCCATGAACGCATTTCTAAAAGTCATACGACACTGTTTCGCCATTTCGGACGGATGTTGCACCTTGCACCGTGGATGTTGCACCCTGTAGATATCGATTATTCGGACGGCCATAACTTCTGGCTCGTTTAGAGTTACGGGAGCCATACCCTGTCAAAACGAAGGCCGCGATGAGCTCTACGGCTTTGACAGCTTTCAGCCGTCAACGGATAGACTAATGCCCAAAAAGGACAACCCGAATCTCAATCGGGTCTCGTAAGTTTTTTACCCTTCGTTTTTTCGACACGTGGATTTTTACGGTAAAACGGGATTACCGTGGCCCGTCTTCGACTTCCCATCGCTAAAGAGTGGTGCACCAAGAACTATTCCGTTTCAAATCCATGCACGCATATCTAAAAGTCGTACGGCACTGTTTCGCCATTTCGGACGGATGTTGCACCTTGCACCGCGGATGTTGCACCCTGTAGACATCGATTATTCGGACGGCCATAACTTCTGGCTCGTTTAGAGTTACTGGAGCCATAAACTGTCACAATGAAGGCCTCGATGAGTTCTACGGCTTTGACAGCTTTGAGCCGTCAACGGATAGATTAGTGCCCAAAAAGGACAACCCGAATCTCAATCGGGTCTCGTAAGATTTTTACCCTTCGTTTTTTCGACACGTGGATTTTTACGGTAAAACGGGATTACCGTGGCCCGTCTTCGACTTCCCATCGCTGGAGAGTGGTGCACCACGGTACTGTTCCATTTCAAATCCATGTACGCATTTCTAAAAGTCATACGGCACTGTTTCGCCATTTCGGACGGATGTTGCGCCTTGCACCGTGGATGTTGCACCCTGTAGATATCGATTATTCGGACGGCCATAACTTCTGCCTCGTTTAGAGTTACGAGAGCCATAACCTGTCAAAACGAAGGCCTCGATGAGTTCTACGGTTTGACAGCTTTGAGCCGTCAACGGATAGATTAGTGCCCAAAAAGGACAACCCGAATCTCAATCGGGTGTCGTAAGTTTTTTACCCTTCGTTTTTTCGACACGTGGATTTTTACGGTAAAACGGGATTACCGTGGCCGGTGTTCGACTTCCCATCGCCGGAGAGTGGTGCACCATGGTACTGTTCCGTTTCAAATCCATGCACGCATTTCATAAAGTCGTACGGCACTGTTTAGCCATTTCGGACGGATGTTGCACCTTGCACCGTGGACGTTGCACCCTGTAGATATCGATTATTCGGACGGCCATAACTTCTGGCTCGTTTAGAGTTACGGAGCCATAACGTGTAAAAATGAAGGCCTCGATGAGTTCTACGGCTTTGACAGCTTTCAGTCGTCAACGGATAGATTAATGCCCAAAAAGGACAACCCGAATCTCAATCGGGTCTCGTAAGTTTTTTACCCTTCGTTTTTTCGACACGTGGATTTTTACGGTAAAACGGGATTACGGTGGCTGGTCTTCGATTTACCATCGCTGGAGAGTGGTGCACCACGGTACTGTTCCGTTTCAAATCCATGCACACATTTCTAAAGGTCGTACGGCACCGTTTCGCCATTTCGGACGGATGTTGCACCTTGCACCGTGGATGTGGCACCCTGTAGATATCGATTATTCGGACGGCCATAACTTCTGGCTCGTTTAGAGTTACAAAAGCCATAACCTGTCAAAACGAAGGCCTCGATGAGTTCTATGGCTTTGACAGCTTTCAGCCATCAACGGATAGATTAATGCCCAAAAAGGACAACCCAAATCTCAATCGGGTCTCGTAAGTTTTTTACCCTTCGTTTTTTCGACACGTGGATTTTTACGGTAAAACGGGATTACCTTGGCCCGTCTTCGACTTCCCATCGCTGGAGAGTGGTGTACCATGGTACTGTTCCATTTCAAATCCATGCACGCATTTCTAAAGGTCATACGGCACTGTTTCGCCATTTCGGACGGATGTTGCACCTTGCACCGTGGATGTTGCACCCTGTAGATATCGATTATTCGGACGGCCATAACTTCTGGCTCGTTTAGAGTTACGGGAGCCATAACCTGTCAAAACAAAGGCCTTGATGAGTTCTACGGCTTTGACAGCTTTCATCCGTCAACGGATAGATTAATGCCCAAAAAGGACAACCCGAATCTCAATCGGGTCTCGTAAGTTTTTTACCCTTCGTTTTTTCGACAGGAGGATTTTTACGGTAAACGGGATTATGGTGGAGAGTGGTGCACCTTGGTACTGTTCCGTTTCAAATCCATGCACACATTTCTAAAGGTCGTACGACACTGTTTCTCCATTTGGGACGGATGTTGCACCTTGCACCGTGGAAGTTGCACCCTGTAGATATCGATTATTCGGACGGCCATAACTTCTGGCTCGTTTAGAGTTACGGGAGCCATAGCCTGTCAAAACGAAGACCTCGATGAGTTCTACGGCTTTGACAGCTTTCAGCCGTCAATGGATAGATTAATGCACAAAAAGGACAACCCGAATCTCAATCGGGTCTCGTAAGTTTTTTACCCTTCGTTTTTTCGACAGGTGGATTTTTACGGTAAAACGGGATTACCGTGGCCCGTCTTCGACTTCCCATCGCTGAAGAGTGGTGCACCATGGTACTGTTCCATTTCAAATCCATGCACGCATTTCTAAAAGTCGTATGACACTGTTTCGCCATTTCGGACAGATGTTGCACCTTGCACCGTGGATGTTGCACCCTGTAGATATCGATTATTCGGACGGCCATAACTTCTGGCTCGTTTAGAGTTACGGGAGCCATAACCTGTCAAAATGAAGCCCTCGATGAGTTCTACGGCTTTGACAGCTTTGAGCCGTCAACGGATAGATTAATGACCAAAAAGGACAACCCGAATCTAAATCGGGTCTCGTAAGTTTTTTACCCTTCGTTTTTTCGACACATGGATTTTTACGGTAAAACGGGATTACCGTGGCCCATCTTCGACTTCCCATCGCTGAAGAGTGGTGCACCAAGGTACTGATCCGTTTCAAATCCATGCACGCATTTCTAAAAGTCATACGGCACTGTTTCGCCATTTCGGACGGATGTTGCACCTTGCACCGTGGATGTTGCACCCTGTAGATATCGATTATTCGGACGGGCATAAATTCAGGCTCGTTTAGAGTCACGGGAGCCATAACCTGTCTAAACGAAGGCCTCGATGAGTTCTACGGCTTTGACGGCTTTCAGCTTTCAACGGATATATTAATGCCCAAAAAGGACAGCCCGAATCTCAATCGGGTCTCGTAAGTTTTTTACCCTTCGTTTTTTCGACACGTGGATTTTTACGGCAAAACGGGATTACGGTGGCTGGTCTTCGATTTACCATCGCTGGAGAGTGGTGCACCATGGTACTGTTCCGTTTCAAATCCATGCACGCGTTTCTAAAGGTCGTACGGCACTGTTTCGCCATTTCGGACGGATGTTGCACCTTGCACCGTGGATGTTGCACCCTGTAGATATCGATTATTCGGACGGCCATAACTTCTGGCTAGTTTAGAGTTACGGGAGCCATAACCTGTCAAAACGAAGGCCTCGACGAGTTCTATGGCTTTGACAGCTTTCAACCGTCAACGGATAGAATAATGCCCAAAAAGGACAACACGAATCTGAATCGGGTCTCGTAAGTTTTTTACCCTTCGTTTTTCCGACACGTGGATTTTTACAGTTAAACGGGATTACGGTGGCTGGTCTTCGACTTCCCATCGCTGAAGAGTGGTGCACCATGGTACTATTCCGTTTCAAATCCATGCACGCATTTCTAAAAGTTGTACGGCACTGTTTCGCCATTTCGGACGGATGTTGCACCTTGCACCGTGGTTGTTGCAACCTGTAGATATCGATTATTCGGACGGCCATAACTTCTGGCTCGTTTAGAGTTACTGGAGCCATAACCTGTCAAAACGAAGTCCTCGATGAGTTCTACGGCTTTGACAGCTTTGAGCCGTCAACGGATAGATTAATGCCCAAAAAGGACAACCCGAATCTCAATCGGGTCTCGTAAGTTTTTTACCCTTCGTTTTTTCGACACGTGGATTTTTGTGGTAAAACGGGATTACCGTGGCCCATCTTCGACTTCCCATCGGTGAAGCGTGGTGCACCAAGGTACTGTTCCATTTCAAATCCATGCATGCATTTCTAAAAGTCGTACGGCACTGTTTCGCCATTTCGGACGGATGTTGCACCTTGCACCGTGGATGTTGCACCCTGTAGATATCGATTATTCGGACGGGCATAACTTCAGGCTCGTTTAGAGTCACGGGAGCCATAACCTGTCTAAACGAAGGCCTCGATGAGTTCTACGGCTTTGACGGCTTTCAGCCTTCAACGGATATATTAATGCCCAAAAAGGACAGCCCGAATCTCAATCGGGTCTCGTAAGTTTTTTACCCTTCGTTTTTTCGACACGTGGATTTTTACGGCAAAACGGGATTACGGTGGCTGGTCTTCGATTTACCATCGCTGGAGAGTGGTGCACCATGGTACTATTCCGTTTCAAATCCATGCACGCATTTCTAAAGGTCGTACGGCACTGTTTCGCCATTTCGGACGGATGTTCCACCTTGCACCGTGGATGTTGCACCCTGTAGATATCGATTATTCGGACGGCCATAACTTCTGGCTAGTTTAGAGTTACGGGAGCCATAACCTGTCAAAACGAAGGCCTCGATGAGTTCTACGGCTTCGACAGCTTTCAGCCGTCAACGGATAGAATAATGCCCAAAAAGGACAACCCGAATCTGAATCGGGTCTCGTAAGTTTTTTACCCTTCGTTTTTTCGACAGGTGGATTTTTACGGTAAAACGGGATTACCGTGCCCCGTCTTCGACTTCCCATTGCTGAAGAGTGGTGCACCATGGTACTGTTCCGTTTCAAATCCATGCACGCATTTCGAAAAGTCGTACGGCACCGTTTCGCCGTTTCGGACAGATGTTGCACCTTGCACCGTGGATGTTGCATCCTATAGATATCGATTATTCGGACGGGGATAACTTATGGCTCGTTTAGAGTCACGGGAGACATAACCTGTTAAAACGAAGGCCTCGATGAGTTCTACGGCTTTGACGGCTTTCAGCCTTCAACGGATGTATTAATGCCCAAAAAGGACAACCCGAATCTCAATCGAGTCTCGTAAGTTTTTTACCCTTCGTTTTTTCGACACGTGGATTTTTACGGTAAAACGGGATTACGGTGGTCTTCGATTTACCATCGCTGGAGAGTGGTGCACCAAGGTACTGTTCCGTTTCAAATCCATGCATGCATTTCTAAAGGTCGTACGACACCGTTTCGCCATTTCGGACGGATGTTGCACCGTGCACCGTGGATGTTGCACCCTGTAGATATCGATTATTGGGACGGCCATAACTTCAGGCTCGTTTAGAGTTACGGGAGCCATAACCTGTCAAAACGAAGGCCTCGATGAGTTCTACGGCTTTGACGGCTTTCAGCCGTCAACGGATAGATTAATGCCCAAAAAGGACAACCCGAATCTCAATCAGGTCTCGTAAGTTTTTTACCCTTTGTTTTTTCGACACGTGGATTTTTACGGTAAAACGGGATTACGGTGGCTGGTCTTCGATTTACCATCGCTGGAGAGTGGTGCACCAAGGTACTGTTCTGTTTCAAATCCATGCACGCATTTCTAAAGGTCGTACGACACCGTTTCGCCATTTCGGACGGATGTTGCACCTTGCACCGTGGATGTTGCACCCTGTAGATATCGATTATTGGGACGGCCATGACTTCTGGCTCGTTTAGAGTTACGGGAGCCATAACCTGTCAAAACGAAGGCCTCGATGAGTTCTACGGCTTTGACAGCTTTCAGCCGTCAAAGGAAAGATTAATGCCCAAAAAGGACAACCCGAATCTCAATCAGGTCTCGTAAGTTTTTAACCCTTCATTTTTTCGATAGGTGCATTTTTACGGTAAAACGGGATTACCGTGCCCCATCTTCGACTTCCCATCGCTGAAGAGTGGTGCACCATGATACTGTTCCGTTTCAAATCCATGCACGCAATTCAAAAAGTCGTACGGCACCGTTTCGCCATTTCGGACAGATGTTGCACCTTGCACCGTGGATGTTGCACCCTGTAGATATCGATTATTCGGACGGCCATAACTTCTGGCTAGTTTAGAGTTACGGGAGCCATAACCTGTCAAAACGAAGGCCTCGATGAGTTATACGGCTTCGACAGCTTTCAGCCGTCAACGGATAGAATAATGCCCAAAAAGGACAACCCGAATCTGAATCGGGTCTCGTAAGTTTTTTACCCTTCGTTTTTTCGACACGTGGATTTTTACGGTAAAACGGGATTACCGTGGCCCATCTTTGACTTCCCATCGCTGAAGAGTGGTGCACCAAGGTACTGTTCCGTTTCAAATCCATGCACACATTTCTAAAAGTCGTACGGCACTGTTTCGCCATTTCGGACGGATGTTGCACCTTGCACAGTGGATGTTGCACCTTGCACCGTGGATGTTGCACCCTGTAGATATCGATTATTCGGACGGGCATAACTTCTGGCTCGTTTAGAGTCACGGGAGCCATAACCTGTCTAAACGAAGGCCTCGATGAGTTCTACGGCATTGACGGCTTTCAGCCTTCAACGGATATATTAATGCCCAAAAAGGACTACCCGAATCTCAATCGGGTCTCGTAAGTTTTTTACCCTTCGTTTTTTCGACACGTGGATTTTTACGGCAAAACGGGATTACGGTGGCTGGTCTTCGATTTACCATCGCTGGAGAGTAGTGCACCATGGTACTGTTCCGTTTCAAATCCATGCACGCATTTCTAAAGGTCGTACGGCACTGTTTCGCCATTTCGGACGGATGTTGCACCTTGCACCGTGGATGTTGCACCCTGTAGATATCGATTATTCGGACGGCCATAACTTCTGGCTAGTTTAGAGTTACAGGAGTCATAACCTGTCAAAACGAAGGCCTCGATGAGTTCTACGGCTTCGACAGCTTTCATCCGTCAACGGATAGAATAATTCCCAAAAAGGACAACCCGAATCTCAATCGGGTCTCGTAAGTTTTTTACCCTTCGTTTTTTCGACACGTGGATTTTTACGGCAAAACGGGATTACGGTGGCTGGTCTTCGATTTACCATCGCTGGAGAGTGGTGCACCATGGTACTGTTCCGTTTCAAATCCATGCACGCATTTGTAAAGGTCGTACGGCACTGTTTCGCCATTTCGGACGGATGTTGCACCTTGCACCGTGGATGTTGCACCCTGTAGATATCGATTATTCGGACGGGCATAACTTTTGGCTCGTTTAGAGTCACGGGAGCCATAACCTGTCAAAACGAAGGCCTCGATGAGTTCTACGGCTTCGACGGCTTTCAGCCTTCAAGAGGTATATTAATGCCCAAAAAGGCAACCCGAATCTCAATCGGGTCTCGTAAGTTTTTTACCCTTCGTTTTTTCGACACGTGGATTTTTACGGCAAAATGGGATTACGGTGGCTGGTCTACGATTTACCATGGCTGGAGAGTGGTGCACCATGGTACTGTTCCGTTTCAAATCCATGCAAGCATTTCTAAAGGTCGTACGGCACTGTTTCGCCATTTCGGACGGATGTTGCACCTTGCACCGTGGATGTTGCACCCTGTAGATATCGATTATTGGGACGGCCATAACTTCTGGCTCGTTTAGAGTTACGGGAGCCATAACCTGTCAAAACGAAGGCCTCGATGATTTCTACGGCTTTGACGGCTTTCAGCCATCAACGTATAGATTAATGCCCAAAAAGGACAACCCGAATCTCAATCAGCTCTCGTAAGTTTTTTACCCTTTGTTTTTTCGACACGTGGATTTTTACGGTAAAACGGGATTACGATGGCTGGTCTTCGATTTACCATCGCTGGAGAGTGGTGCACCAAGGTACTGTTCTGTTTCAAATCCATGCACGCATTTCTAAAGGTCGTACGGCACCGTTTCGCCATTTCGGACGGATGTTGCACCTTGCACCGTGGATGTTGCACCCTGTAGATATCTATTATTGGGACGGCCATGACTTCTGGCTCGTTTAGAGTTACGGGAGCCATAACCTGTCAAAACGAAGGCCTCGATGAGATCTACGGCTTTGACAGCTTTCAGCCGTCAAAGGATAGATTAATGCGCAAAAAGGACAACACGAATCTCCATCGGGTCTCGTAAGTTTTTAACCCTTCGTTTTTTCGATAGGTGGATTTTTACGGTAAAACGGGATTACCGTGCCCCATCTTCGACTTCCCATCGCTGAAGAGGGTGCACCATGGTACTGTTCCGTTTCAAATCCATGCACGCAATTCGAAAAGTCGTACGGCACCGTTTCTCCATTTCGGACAGATGTTGCACCTTGCACCGTGGATGTTGCACCCTGTAGATATCGATTATTCGGATGGGCATAACTTCTGGCTCATTTAGAGTCACGGGAGCCATAACCTGTCAAAACGACGGCCTCGATGAGTTCTATGGCTTCGACGGCTTTCAGCCTTCAACAGGTATATTAATGCCCAAAAAGGACAACCCGAATCTCGATCGGGTCTCGTAAGTTTTTTACCCTTCGTTTTTTCGACACGTGGATTTTTACGGCAAAATGGGATTACGGTGGCTGGTCTTCGATTTACCATAGCTGGAGAGTGGTGCACCATGGTACTGTTCCGTTTCAAATCCATGCAAGCGTTTCTAAAGGTCGTACGGCACTGTTTCGCCATTTCGGACGGATGTTGCCCCTTGCACCGTGGATGTTGCACCCTGTAGATATCGATTATTCGGACGGCCATAACTTTTAGCTAGTTTAGAGTTACGGGAGCCATAACCTGTCAAAACGAAGGCCTCGATGAGTTATACGTCTTTGACAGCTTTCAGCCGTCAACGGATAGATTAATGTTCAAAAAGGACAACCCGAATCTGAATCGGGTCTCGTAAGTTTTTTACCCTTCGTTTTTTCGACACGTGGATTTTTACGATAAAACGGGATTACGGCGGCTGGTCTTCGACTTCCCATCGCTGAAGTGTGGTGCACCATGGTACTGTTCCGTTTCAAATCCATGCACGCATTTCTAAAAGTCGTACGCCACTGTTTCGCCATTTCGGACGGATGTTGCACCTTGCACCGTGGTTGTTGCAACCTGTAGATATCGATTATTCGGACGGCCATAACTTCTGGCTCGTTTATAGTTACTGGAGCCATAACCTGTCAAAACGAAGGCCTCGATGTGTTCTACGGCTTTGACAGCTTTGAGCCGTCAACAGATAGATTAATGCCCAAAAAGGACAACCCGAATCTCAATCGGGTCTCGTAAGTTTTTTACCCTTCGTTTTTTCGACACGTGGATTTTTACGGTAAAACGGGATTACCGTGGCCCATCTTCGACTTCCCACCGCTGAAGAGTGGTGCACCAAGGTACTGTTCCGTTTCAAATCCATGCACGCATTTCTAAAAGTCGTACGGCACTGTTTCGCCATTTCGGACGGATGTTGCACCTTGCACAGTGAATGTTGCACCTTGCATCGTGGATGTTGCACCCTGTAGATATCGATTATTCGGACGGGCATAACTTCTGGCTCGTTTAGAGTCACGGGAGCCATAACCTGTCTAAACGAAGGCCTCGATGAGTTCTACGGCTTTGACGGCTTTCAGCCTTCAACGGATATATTAATGCCCAAAAAGGACTACCCGAATCTCAATCGGGTCTCGTAAGTTTTTTACCCTTCGTTTTTTCGACACGTGGATTTTTACGGCAAAACGGGATTACGGTGGCTGGTCTTCGATTTACCATCGCTGGAGAGTGGTGCACCATGGTACTGTTCCGTTTCAAATCCATGCACGCATTTCTAAAGGTCGTAAGGCACTGTTTCGCCATTTCGGATGGATTTGCACCTTGCACCGTGGATGTTGCACCCTGTAGATATCGATTATTCGGACGGCCATAACTTCTGGCTAGTTTAGATTTACGGGAGCCATAACCTGTCAAAACGAAGGCCTCGATGAGTTATACGGCTTCGACAACTTTCAGCCATCAACGGATAGAATAATGCCCAAAAAGGACAACCCGAATCTGAATCGGGTCTCGTAAGTTTTTTACCCTTCGTTTTTTCGACAGGTGGATTTTTACGGTAAAACGGGATTACGGTGGCTGGTCTTCGACTTCCCATCGCTGAAGAGTGGTGCACCATGGTACTGTTCCGTTTCAAATCCATGCACGCATTTCTAAAAGTCGTACGACACTGTTTCGCCATTTCGGACGGATGTTGCACCTTGCATCGTGGTTGTTGCAACCTGTAGATATCGATTATTCGGACGGCCATAACTTCTGGCTTGTTTAGAGTTACAAAAGCCATAACCTGTCAAAACGAACGCCTCGATGAGTTCTACGGCTTTGATGGCTTTCCGCCATCAATGGATAAATTAATGCCCAAAAAGGACAACCCGAATCTCAATCGGGTCTCGTAAGTTTTTTACCCTTCGTTTTTTCGACACGTGGATTTTTACGGTAAAACGGGATTACCGTGGCCCGTCTTCGACTTCCCATCGCTGAAGAGTGGTGCACCAAGGTACTGTTCCGTTTCATATCCATGCACACATTTCTAAAAGTCGTACGGCACTGTTTCGCCATTTCGGACGGATGTTGCACCTTGCACCGTGGATGTTGCACCCTGTAAATATCGATTATTCGGACGGCCATAACTTCTGGCTCGTTTAGAGTTACGGGAGCCATAACCTGTCAAAATGAAGGCCTCGATGAGTTCTACGGCTTTGAAAGCTTTCAGCCGTCAACGGATAGATTAATGCCCAAAAAGGACAACCCGGATCTCAATCGGGTCTCGTAAGTGTTTTACCCTTCGTTTTTTTGACACGTGGATTTTAACGGTAAAACGGGATTACCGTTGCCCGTCTTCGACTTCCATCGCTGAAGAGTGGTGCACCAAGGAACTGTTCCGTTTCAAATCCATGCACGCATTTCTAAAACTCGTACGGCACTGTTTCGCCATTTCGGACGGATGTTGCACCATGCACCATGGATGTTGCACCCTGTAGATATCGATTATTCGGACGGCCATAACTTCTGGCTCGTTTAGAGTTACGGGAGCCATGACCTGTCAAAACGAAGGCCTCGATGAGTTCTACGGATTTGATACCTTTCAACCGTCAACGGATAGATTAATGCCCAAAAAGGACAACCCGAATCTCAATCGGGTCTCGCAAGTTTTTTACCCTTCGTTTTTTCGACACGTGGATTTTTACGGTAAAACGGGATTACCGTGGCCCGTCTTTGATTTCCCATCGCTGGAGAGTGTTGCACCATGGTACTGTTCCGTTTCAAATCCATGCACGCATTTCTAACGGTCATACGACACTGTTTCACCATTTCGGACGGATGTTGCACCTTGCACCGTGGATGTTGCACCCTGTAGATATCGATTATTCGAACGGCCATAACTTCTGGCTCGTTTAGAGTTACAAAAGCCATAACCTGTCAAAATGAAGGCCTCGATGAGTTCTACGACTTTGTCGGCTTTCAGCCATCAACGGATAGATTAATTCCCAAAAAGGACAACCCGAATCTCAATCGGGTCTTGTAAGTTTTTTACCCTTCGTTTTTTCGACACGTGGATTTTTACGGTAAAACGGGATTACCGTGCCGCGTCTTCGACTTCCCATCGCTGGAGAGTGGTGCACCATGGTACTGTTCCGTTTCAAATCCATGCACGCATTTCTAAAAGTCATACAGCACTGTTTCGCCATTTCGGACGGATGTTGCACCTTGCACCGTGTATGGTGCACCCTGTAGATATCGATTATTCGGACGGCCATAACTTCTGGCTTGTTTAGAGTTACGGGAGCCATAACCTGTCAAAACGAAGGCCTCGATGAGTTCTACGGCTTTGACACCTTTCAGCCGTCAACGGATAGATTAATGTCCAAAAAGGACAACCCGAATCTCAATCGGGTCTCGCAAGTTTTTTACCCTTCGTTTTTTCAACACGTGGATTTTTACGGTAAAACGAGATTACGGTGGCTGGTCTTCGATTTACCATCGCTGGAGAGTGGTGCACCATGGTACTGTTCTGTTTCAAATCCATGCATGCATTTCTAAAGGTCGTACGACACTGTTTCGCCATTTCGGACGGATGTTGCACCTCGCACCGTGGATGTTGCACCCTGTAGATATCGATTATTCGGACGGCCATAACTTCTGGCTCGTTTAGAGTTACGGGAGCCATAACCTGTCAAAACGAAGGACTCGATGAGTTCTACGGCTTTGACAGCTTTCAGCCGTCAACACGTAGATTAATGCCCAAAAGGGACAGCCCGAATCTCAATCGGGTCTCGTAAGTTTTTTACCCTTCGTTTTTTCGACACGTGGATTTTTACGGTAAAAAGGGATTACCGTGGCCCGTCTTCGATTTCCTATCGCTGAAGAGTGGTGCACCATGGTACTGTTCCGTTTCAAATCCATGCACGCATTTCTAAAAGTCGTACGGCACTGTTTCGCCATTTCGGACGGATGTTGCACCTTGCACCGTGGATGTTGCACCCTGTAGATATAGATTATTCGGACGGTCGTAACTTCTGGCTCGTTTATAGTTACGGGAGCCATAACCTGTCAAAACGAAGGCCTCGATGAGTTCTACGGCTTTGACTGCTTTCAGCCATCAACGGATAGATTATTGCCCAAAAAGGACAACCCGAATCTCAATCGTGTCTCGTAAGTTTTTTACCCTTCGTGTTTTCGACACGTGGATTTTTACGGTAAAACGGGATTACCGTGGCCCGTCTTCGACTTTCCATCGCTGGTGAGTGGTGTACCATCGTACTGTACCGTTTCAAATCCATGCACGCATTTCTAAAAGTCATACGGCACTGTTTCGCCATTTTGGACGGATGTTGCACCTTGCACCGTGGATGTTGCACCCTGTAGATATCGATTATTCGGACGGCCATTACTTCTGGCTCGTTTGGAGTTACGGGAGCCATAACCTGTCAAAACGAAGACCTCGATGAGTTCTACGGCTTTGACAGCTTTCAGCCGTCAACGGATTGATTAATGCCCAAAAAGGATAACTCGAATCTCAATCGGGTCTCGTAAGTTTTTTACCCTTCGTTTTTTCGAAACGTGGATTTTTACGGTAAAACGGGATTACGGTGGCTGGTCTTCAACTTCCCATCGCTTAAGAGTGGTGCATCATGGTACTGTTGCGTTTCAAATCCATGCACGCATTTCTAAAAGTCGTACGACACTGTTTCGCCATTTCGGACGGATGTTGCACCTTGCACCGTGGATGTTGCACCCTGTAGATATCGATTATTTGGACGACCATAACTTCTGGCTCGTTTAGAGTTATGTTTGTGCCAAAATGGATCACGAACCCCGAATACCGTGAAAGCACCAGTATATGAATACAAATCAATAATATTCAAACACAAATCTCAAATCTCAGCAAATATTAAACAGTGATTCCAAAATAAAGAACAGAGACACAAGTTTTATAGTGGTTCGGCTATCTCCGGCCTACGTCCACTCCAAAGTTTTTATCCTTTTATTGATTATCCTTGATGATTACAGATGATTACAGCAGTTACAAAGTCCAAAACTTGAAATAAATAGCAGCAATGATGATATGGAGTGATTCTGGCAACGTCCGGGCGTGCTTTATCTCTCTAGAATCTCCGACCCCTTTTCTGAATGACCAGGGGCTCTATTTATAAGCGTACGAGGCTGATATTTCTCCTACAATCCGGGAAGACCGCTTCAGGCACGTGAGGGGGCCCACACGCCCGAAATCTGGAGGTCCGGGCCCACCTTGGGATCGATTCAAAGTAAGGTTCGAATCGATCAAGAAATCATCCAATTGAGCTGAAATTTTGTGAGAACATTATTAAACATGTATGTAAGCTCCTGTAAAAATTTCATTGCATTTAGATCAATGGTTTGGAAGATATGATTGATTCAAGTTCAAAGCTTCGTGTGTTCTGCATGGTTCGAACCCATATTTCGAATCCATCTCCTTCGAATCCATCTCCTTCGAACCCATCTCCTTCGAACCCATCTCCTTCGAACCCATCTCGTTCGAATCCATCGCCTTCGAACCCACCTTCGAATCCAGTATCTCGAATCCACCTCCTTCGAACCCATCTCCTTCGAATCCATTGCTACGAGCTAACCTGTGTACACCATATGGATACGAAGGAGATCCATGCTGCGATCGAGTCAAAGTCTACCTGTTCTTCATCCTACTTTGCCTTACGAACACCATGAAGTCGACTCCATATTGATCGATACGAGCGGCATCGATACGAAGTCCTTGCCTTTCGATTGATACGAAGTAGCCGTGTCTCGTCCATGCCAATCGATACGAAGTGTATCGATTCGAAGTCCTTCACCTTGCTTCGCCTTTGACCGATACGAACGCTATCGAGTCGAACCAACACCTAACGTGAACTTCTTAGAGCCGAATCCATACCAATCGATACGAAGTGCATCGATTCGAACCTTGTGTGCCTTTGATCGATTCGAACCTGATGGGTTCGAAACGAAAACCTTGATGGATTCGAACAGCATGCCTTTCCTACCTTGAATCGACCATAACTTCTCCATACGAACTCCGATTAACCTGAAATTTGAAACATAGCCTTTCCTAATCCTTATCATCACCTCCAATTAATTTCGTCCAGATCGAAGTTCAACCAAATTTTAGTGATATCGATCGTAGCCTTGATTCCAACCGATCTCCAATCCTGATATCCATAATTCCTTGCCAATTTGTTGGTATTCCAGTTTTGACCAAAAAATTGGATAACACTTTGCCCCCCAAAACATGCCTTGTGATAACAAGGCGTGTTTTGAATAGTTCCGAATCCAATATCCGAAGTCCATAGCCATATCGCTAGAGTACATCATCCTTGGCCGCTTCGAGTCGATGCCCGATTCCAAATCCCGTAACCAAAGCCTTAGCCAATTCCATATCCATTTGAACTCGACAACTGAGTCCCAATCCATCCTTATCCAATAGCAAATAACCGAATCCATGACCTCACCGGGTTGATATCCAAGTCCATAACCTCTCCGGGTTCTTGCCAAGCGTGATCTACATCTGATGACCGTGGTCCAGTGTCCCTGGATGTTGAGCTAACCTCTCCGGGTTCTTGCCAAGCGTGATCTACTTCTGACGACCGTGGTCCAGTGTCCTTGGACGTTGAGCTAACCTCTCTGGGTTCTTGCCAAGCGTGATCCACACTTGACGACCTTGGTCCAGTGTCCCTGGACGCTGAGCTAAGCCATGGCTTAAGTCCTAAGCCGAATCCTGGTCTCTCCGGACCCTTGTTGAGCATAGTCCATACTCAACGACCTGAAACAATAACCGATAATGCGGGACCTAAGTCCTAGGCCGAATCTTGGTCAATCTGGACCCTTGCTGAGCATAGTCCATACTCAGCAACCTGAATGAGTCGATGTACCACGTTCGGGCAAAGTGACTCCCCCCTTTCCAGGCATAATCCATACCCGACGACCATTTATCAAAAACCAGATGAAAATCCAATCAAAATCCAATCCAACATCCAAACCCAAAAATCCAAATCCAAAACCAGAAAACCAAACCAGCATTCAAAACCGAAAACAATCATCCAAAGAAAAATCCAAATCAAAAGAAAGAATAACCAGGAGCTCGATCCAAACTCCAAAACCAAAATCCGAAAAGAAAAGTAGTGTCCAATCCAAAAGCAAAAGATAGATTTCACAAACCATAGCATTGCAGTTTATCATCATTCAAAGCATGCCTAGGGGCTATCTCCGTCGCCGTACATGTGCAAATGACTTGGTTGCTTGCTAATAGTTCGCTACTTATTCCATATTATCCTGGTCAATGGACGATCAATCGACCATCGTCCCTGGGCCTCACATCATCACGGCGTGAGGTGGTCGGTGGTTGTTCCTGCTCCACCGTTGCGTTCCATGTTCCGACGTATTGCCGTAACTGTCCATTCCTTACATGCTCCTCGATTATATCCTTCAAGTGCCTGCAGCTGTTGGTGTCATGTCCGTCTAAGTCATGGAAGATACAATGCCTCCCTGATGCCCTCTCTCGTTCAGAAGGCTCTCTCCTGGCTGGCCTTCGGTAGGGAAGGCGATTCCGAGTATCCATGTATATCCGTTCCAGCATCTCGTTCAATCCTGTGTATGTGGAAAACTTTGGATCCTTCCATCGCTTCCTAGCGTTTCCATAATCATTATCCAATTTCCTTTTTCCTTTGTCTTTATCCGAACCACCGCTGGATACTGCCCCAACCTCGATTGCACTAACCTTTTTCACCTTTAAATCCGTACTTGCATCTTCTTGCCGAAGGAACCTTTCTGCCTCGTGAAAGAATTCGTCGAGATCTTGTGGGGGATCTCGTATCAGAGATACCTTGAAATCCGAGTTCTCCCTGACTCCTGATACTGCTGCCATTAAAACCATCGATGGATCAGGTCGATCCACCGAAGCGACTGCCGCACTGAATCGAGTTAGAAAAGCTCTTAGCGGTTCATCCATTCTTTGCTCTACCGATGTCAATGTCATCACGTTCTTCGGTCTCTTCACATGAACCCGAAACTGCCCCAAAAACCTTTCCACTAATTCCCTCCAAGTCCTGATAGATCCTTCTTCCAGCTGCCTAAACCACATCGTAGCTAAATCCGTCAAATACAAAGGGAAGCATCAGGCCATCACTTCCTCCGATGCCCCCAGCACCTCCATGTGTCTGGTGTACCTCATCAAGTGATCTGTTGGATCTGCCTTGCCGTCATATACCTCCACGCTCGGTAGCTTGAACTTAGGTGGATTCTGAGCCATCCTTATTTCCTGAGCGAACGGAATCCTATTCACTCCTTCCAAGTCTCTGTTGGTCAAACCACCTCGCACGGTTCTTCTGATGATTTCTACTAATCCGGTGTTGTCCGTTGGGGGTTGCCCTCCATGCCCCTGAGGGAACTCTGGCACATATTCCTCGTGTGGTTCACTAGCAGCAACGTTAGCTCTAGTCTGTTGGACTCCTTCCAAAGGTCCTCCTGTGTTGGATCCCGAGGGCCTGCCCCCAAGCCCTTGTTGATTGCCTTCTGGCTCCATATCTCGTCCTCCATTGGGTTCCACGACCCTAGTTCCCTGTCCTACATTCACAGCGGCTGTTGCTGTCCCTAGGTTCTGCATCCCTGCAGCTCTCATTTGCTCAAAGAAAGCCTGCATCATTTCCTGTTGACTCTTCAATAATCTCTCTTGTAAAGAATTTTCCATAGCCTCCATCTCATCCCATGTTATGTAGATCGAAGTCTGTCCTTCCCTAGCTCCGGAGGATGCTTGTTGACTTCCGTCCTGTTGGCTTCTCTCAGCCCTTTGCCTTCTACTATTTTGCCTAGTCATAGTCCTTGAATCCAAACTCTTCAAAACCTCCAAATCCAACTTTCAAATCCGATGTAGCGGGTGCTAGTCGCTCTCAGTGAAAGCACCAAAGTGTTTGTGCCAAAATTGGCCACAAACCCCAAATACCGTGAAAGCACCAGTATATGAATACAAATCAATAATATTCAAACACAAATCTCAAATCTCAGCAAATATTAAACAGTGATTCCAAAATAAAGAACAAAGACACAAGTTTTATAGTGGTTTGGCTATCTCCGGCCTACGTCCACTCCAAAGTTTTCATCCTTTTATTGATTATCCTTGATGATTACAGATGATTACAGCAGTTACAAAGTCCAAAACTTGAAATAAATAGCAGCAATGATGATATGGAGTGCTGGCAGCGTCCGAGTGTGCTTTATCTCTCTAGAATCCCCGACCCCTTTTCTGAATGACCAGGGGCTCTATTTATAAGCGTAGGAGGCTGATATTTCTCCTACAATCCGGGAAGACCGCTTCAGGCACGTGAGGGGACCCACACGCCCGAAATCTGGAGGTCCGGGCCCACCTTGGGATCGATACGAAGTAAGGTTCGAATCGATCAAGAAATCATCCAATTGAGCTGAAATTTGGTGAGAAGATCCTTTAACATGTATGTGAGCTCCTATAAAAATTTCATTGCATTTGGATCAACGGTTTGGAAGATATGATCGATTCAAGTTCAAAGCTTCGTGTGTTCTGCCTGGTTCGAACCCATATTTCGAATCCATCTCCGTCGAATCCATCTCCTTCGAACCCATCTCCTTCGAACCCATCTCGTTCGAATCCATCGCCTTCGAACCTAATGCTTCAAACCCACCTTCGAATCCAGTGTCTCGAATCCACCTCCTTCGAACCCATCTCCTTCGAATCCATTGCTACGAGCTAACCTGTGTACACCATATGGATACGAAGGAGATCCATGCTGCGATCGAGTCGAAGTCTACCTGTTCTTCATCCTACTTTGCCTTACGAACACCATGAAGTCGACTCCATATTGATCGATACGAGCAGCATCGATACGAAGTCCTCTCCTTTCGATCGATATGAAGTAGCCGTGTCTCGTCCATGCCAATCGATACGAAGTGTATCGATTCAAAGTCCTTCACCTTGCTTCGCCTTTGACTAATACGAACGCTATCGAGTCGAACCAACACCTAACGTGAACTTCTTAGAGCCGAACATACCAATCGATACGAAGTGCATCGATTCGAACCTTGTGTGCCTTTGATCGATTCGAACCTGATGGGTTCGAAACGAAAACCTTGATGGATTCGAACAACATGCCTTTCCTACCTTGAATCGATCATAACTTCTCCATACGAACTCCGATTAACCTGAAATTTGAAACATAGCCTTTCCTAATCCTTATCATCACCTCCAATTAATTTCGTCCAGATCGGAGTTCAACCAAATTTTGGTGATATCGATCGTAGCCTTGATTCCAACCGATCTCCAATCCTGATATCCATAATTCCTTGCCAATTTGTTGGTATTCCAATTTTGACCAAAAATGCGATAACAAGTTACTAAAGCCATAACCTGTCAAAGCGAAGGTCTTGATGAGTTCTATGGCTTTCAGCCGTCAACGGATAGATTAATGCCCAAAAACGACAACCCGAATCTCAATCGGGTCTCGTAAGTTTTTTACCCTTCGTCTTTTCGGCACGTGGATTTCTACGGTAAAACGAGATTACCGTGGCCCGTCTTCGACTTCCCATCGCTGGAGAGTGGTGCACCATGGTACTGTTCCGTTTCAAATCCATGCACGCATTTCTAAAATTCATACGGCACTGTTTCTCCATTTCGGACGGATGTTGCACCTTGCACCGTGGATGTTGCACCCTATAGATATCGATTATTCGGACGGCCATAACTTCTGGCTTGTTTAGAGTTACGAGAGCTATAACCTGTCAAAACGAAGGCCTCGATGAGTTCTATGGCTTTGACAGCTTTCAGCCGTCAACGGATAGATTAATGCCCAAAAAGGACTACTCGAATCTCAATCGGGTCTCGTAAGTTTTTTACCCTTCGTCTTTTCGACACGTGGATTTTTACGGTAAAACGGGATTACGGTGGCTGGGCTTCGATTTACCATCGCTGGAGAGTGGTGCACCATGGTACTGTTCCGTTTCAAATCCATGCACGCATTTCTAAAGGTCGTACGACACTGTTTCGCCATTTCGGACGGATGTAGCACCTTGCACCGTGGATGTTGCACTATGTAGATATCGATTATACGGACGACCATAACTTCTGGCTCGTTTAGAGTTACGGGAGCTATAACCTGTCAAAACAAAGGATTCGATGAGTTCTACGGCGTTGATAGCTTTCAGCCGTCAACGGATAGATTAATGCCCAAAAAGGACAACCCGAATCTCAATCGGGTCTCGTAAGTTTTTTACCCTTCGTTTTTTCGACCCGTGGATTTTTACGGTAAAATGGGATTACCGTGGCCCGTCTTCGACTTCCCATCGCTAAAGAGTGGTGCACCGTGGTACTGTTCCATTTCAAATCCATGCACGCATTTCTAAAAGTCTTACGGCACTGTTTCGCCATTTCGGATGGATGTTGCACCTTGCACCGTGGATGTTGCACCCTGTAGATATCGATTATTCGGACGGCCAAAACTTCTGGCTCGTTTATAGTTACGGGAGCCATAACCTATTAAAACGAAGGCCTCGATGAGTTCTACGGCTTTGACTGCTTTCAGCCGTCAACGGATAGATTAATGCCCAAAAAGGACAACTCGAATCTCAATCGGGTCTCGTAAGTTTTTTACCCTTCGTCTTTTCGACACGTGGATTTTTACGGTAAAACGGGATTACCGTGGCCCGTCTTCGACTTCCCATCGCTGGAGAGTGGTGCACCATGGTACTGTTCCATTTCAAATCCATGCACGCATTTCTAAAAGTCATACGGCACTGTTTCGCCATTTCGGACGGATGTTGCACCTTGCACCGTGGATGTTGCACACTATAGAAATCGATTATTCGGACGGCCATAACTTCTGGCTCGCTTAGAGTTACGGGAGCCATAACCTGTCAAAACGAGGGCCTCGATGAGTTCTACGGCTTTGACGGCTTTCAGCCATCAACGGATAGATTAATGCCCAAAAAGGACAGCCCGAATCTCAATCGGGTCTCGTAAGTTTTTTACCCTTCGTTGTTTCGACACGTGGATTTTTACGGTAAAACGGGATTACGGTGGCTGGTCTTCGATTTACCATCGCTGGAGAGTGGTGCACCATGGTACTGTTCCGTTTCAAATCCATGCACGCATTTCTAAAGGTCGTACGGCACTGTTTCGCCATTTCGGACGGATGTTGCACCTTGCACCGTGGATGTTGCACCCTGTAGATATAGATTATTCGGACGGCCATAACTTCTGGCTCGTTTAGAGTTACAGGAGCCATAACATGTCAAAACGAAGGCCTCGACGAGTTCTACGGCTTTCACAGCTTTCAGCCGTCAACGGATAGATTAATGCCCAAAAAGGACAACCCGAATCTCAATCGGGTCACGTAAGTTTTTTACCCTTCGTTTTTTCGACACGTGGATTTTTACGGTAAAACGGGATTACGGTGGCTGGTCTTCGATTTACCATCGCTGGACAGTGGTGCACGATGGTACTGTTCCGTTACAATTCCATGCACGCATTTCTAAAAGACGTACGGCACTGTTTCGCCATTTCGGACGGATGTTGCACCTTGCACCGTGGATGTTGCACCCTGTAGATATCTATTATTCGGACGGGCATAACTTCTGGCTCGTTTAGAGTTACGGGAGCCATAACCTATCAAAACAAAGGCCTCGATGAGTTCTACGACTTTAACAGCTTTCAGCCATCAACGGATATATTAATGCCCAAAAAGGACAACGCGAATCTCAATCGGGTCTCGTAAGTTTTTTACCCTTCGTTTTTTCGACACGTGGATTTTTACGGCAAAACGGGATTACGGTGGCTGGTCTTCGATTTACCATCGCTGAAGAGTGGTGCACCATGGTACTGTTCCGTTTCAAATCCATGCATGCATTTCTAAAAGTCGTACGGCACAGTTTCGCCATGTCGGACGGATGTTGCACCTTGCACCGTGGATGTTGCACCCTGTAGATATCGATTATTCGGACGGCCATAACTTCTGGCTCGTTAAGAGTTACGGGAGCCATAACCTGTCAAAACGAAGGCCTCGATGAGTTCTACGGCTTTGACAACTTTCAGTCGTCAAAGGATAGATTAATGCACAAAAAGGACAACCCGAATCTCAATAGGGTCTCGTAAGTTTTTTACCCTTCATTTTTTCGACACTTGGATTTTTACGGTAAAACGGGATTACGGTGGCTGGTCTTCGATTTACCATCGCTTGAGAGTGGTGCACCATGGTACTTTTCTGTTTCAAATCCATGCACGCATTTCTAACGGTCATACGGCACTGTTTCGCCATTTCGGACGGATGTTGCACCTTGCACCGTGGATGTTGCACCCTATAGATATCGATTATTCGGACGGCCATAACTTCTGGCTCGTTTAGAGTTACGGGAGCCATAACATGTCAAAACGAAGGCCTCGACGAGTTCTACGGCTTTCACAGCTTTCAGCCGTCAACGGATAGATTAATGCCCAAAAAGGACAACCCGAATCTCAATCGGGTCACGTAAGTTTTTTACCCTTCGTTTTTTCGACACGTGGATTTTTACGGTAAAACGGGATTACGGTGGCTGGTCTTCGATTTACCATCGCTGGAGAGTGGTGCACGATGGTACTGTTCCGTTACAATTCCATGCACGCATTTCTAAAAGACGTACGGCACTGTTTCGCCATTTCGGACGGATGTTGCACCTTGCACCGTGGATGTTGCACCCTGTAGATATCTATTATTCGGACGGGCATAACTTCTGGCTCGTTTAGAGTTACGGGAGCCATAACCTATCAAAACAAAGGCCTCGATGAGTTCTACGACTTTAACAGCTTTCAGCCATCAACGGATATATTAATGCCCAAAAAGGACAACGCGAATCTCAATCGGGTCTCGTAAGTTTTTTACCCTTCGTTTTTTCGACACGTGGATTTTTACGGCAAAACGGGATTACGGTGGCTGGTCTTCGATTTACCATCGCTGAAGAGTGGTGCACCATGGTACTGTTCCGTTTCAAATCCATGCATGCATTTCTAAAAGTCGTACGGCACAGTTTCGCCATGTCGGACGGATGTTGCACCTTGCACCGTGGATGTTGCACCCTGTAGATATCGATTATTCGGACGGCCATAACTTCTGGCTCGTTAAGAGTTACGGGAGCCATAACCTGTCAAAACGAAGGCCTCGATGAGTTCTACGGCTTTGACAACTTTCAGTCGTCAAAGGATAGATTAATGCACAAAAAGGACAAACCGAATCTCAATAGGGTCTCGTAAGTTTTTTACCCTTCGTTTTTTAGACACGTGGATTTTTACGGTAAAACGGGATTACGGTGGTTGGTCTTCGACTTACCATCGCTGTGGATGTTGCACCCATTTCTAAAGGTCATACGACACTGTTTCGCCATTTCGGACGGATGTTGCACCTTGCACCGTGGATGTTGCACCCTATAGATATCGATTATTCGGACGGCCATAACTTCTGGCTCGTTTAGAGTTACGGGAGCCATAACCTGTCAAAACGAAGGCCTCGGTGAGTTCTACGGCTTTGACCGCTTTCAGCCGTCAACGGATAGATTAATGCCCAAAAAGGACAACCCGAATCTCAATTGGGTCTCGTAAGATTTTTACCCTTCGTTTTTTCGACACGTGGATTTTTACGGTAAAACGGGATTACCGTGGCCCATCTTTGACTTTCCATCGCTGAAGAGTGGTGCACAATGGTACTGTTCTGTTTCAAATCCATGCACGCATTTCTAAAATTCGTACGGCACTGTTTCTCCATTTCGGATGGATGTTGCACCTTGCACCGTGGATGTTGCACCCTGTGGATATTGATTATTCGGACGGCCATAACTTCTGGCTCGTTTAGAGTTACAGGAGACATAACCTGTCAAAACGAAGGCCTCTATGAGTTCTACAGCTTTGACAGCTTTCAGCCGTCAACGGATAGATTAATGCCCAAAAAGGACAACCTGAATCTCAATCGGGTCACGTAAGTTTTTTACCCTTCGTTTTTTCGACACGTGGATTTTTACGGTAAAACGGGATTACCGTGGCTGGTCTTCGATTTACCATCGCTGGACAGTGGTGCACGATGGTACTGTTCCGTTACAATTCCATGCACGCATTTCTAAAAGTCGTACGGCACTGTTTCGCCATTTCGGACGGATGTTGCACCTTGCACCGTGGATGTTGCACCCTGTAGATATCGATTATTCGGACGGGCATAACTTCTGGCTCGTTTAGAGTTACGGGAGCCATAACCTATCAAAACAAAGGCCTCGATGAGTTCTACGACTTTAACAGCTTTCAGCCATCAACGGATATATTAATGCCCAAAAAGGACAACCCGAATCTCAATCGGGTCTCGTAAGTTTTTTACCCTTCGTTTTTTCGACACGTGGATTTTTACGGCAAAACGGGATTACGGTGGCTGGTCTTCGATTTACCATCGCTGGAGAGTGGTGCACCATGGTACTGTTCCGTTTCAAATCCATGCATGCATTTCTAAAAGTCGTACGGCACTGTTTTGCCATGTCGGACGGATGTTGCACCTTGCACCGTGGATGTTGCACCCTGTAGATATCGATTATTCGGACGGCCATAACTTCTGGCTCGTTAAGAGTTACGGGAGCCATAACCTGTCAAAACGAAGGCCTCGATGAGTTCTACGGCTTTGACAACTTTCAGTCGTCAAAGGATAGATTAATGCACAAAAAGGACAAACCGAATCTCAATAGGGTCTCGTAAGTTTTTTACCCTTCATTTTTTCGACACGTGGATTTTTACGGTAAAACGGGATTACGGTGGCTAATCTTCGATTTACCATCGCTGGAGAGTGGTGCACCATGGTACTGTTCCGTTTCAAATCCATGCACGCATTTCTAAAGGTCATACGGCACTGTTTCGTAATTTCGGACGGATGTTGCACCTTGCACCGTGGATGTTGCACCCCATAGATATCGATTATTCGGACGGCCATAACTTCTGGCTCGTTTAGAGTTACGGGAGCCATAACCTGTCAAAACGAAGGCCTCGGTGAGTTCTACGGCTTTGACCGCTTTCAGCCGTCAACGGATAGATTAATGCCCAAAAAGGACAACCCGAATCTCAATTGGGTCTCGTAAGTTTTTTACCCTTCGTTTTTTCGACACGTGGATTTTTACGGTAAAACGGGATTACCGTGGCCCATCTTCGACTTCCCATCGCTGAAGAGTGGTTCACAATGGTACTGTTCTGTTTCAAATCCATGCACGCATTTCTAAAAGTCGTACGACACTGTTTCTCCATTTCGGATGGATGTTGCACCTTGCACCGTGGATGTTGCACCCTGTATATATCGATTATTCAGACGGCCATAACTTCTGGCTCGTTTAGAGTTACAGGAGCCATAACATGTCAAAACGAAGGCCTCGATGCGTTCTACAGCTTTGACGGCTTTCAGCCGTCAACGCATAGATTAATGCCCAAAAATGACAACCCGAATCTCAATCGGGTCTCGTAAGTTTTTTACCCTTCGTTTTTTCGACACGTGGATTTTTACTGTAAAACGGGATTATCGTGGCCCGTCTTCGACTTCCCATCACTGGAGAGTGGTGCACCATGGTACTGTTCCGTTTCAAATCCATGCACGCATTTCAAAAAGTCATACGGCACTATTTCGCCATTTCGGACGGATGTTGCACCTTGCACCGTGGATGTTGCACCCTGTAGATATCCATTATTCGGACGGCCATAACTTCTGGCTCGTTTAGAGTTACGAGAGCCATAACCTGTCAAAACGAAGGCCTCGATGAGTTCTACGGCTTTGATAGCTTTCAGCCTTCAACGGATAGATTAATGCCCAAAAAGGACAGCCCGAATCTCAATCGGGTCTCGTAAGTTTTTTACCCTTCGTTTTTTCGACACGTGGATTTTTACGGTAAAACGGGATTACGGTGGCTGGTCTTCGATTTACCATTGCTGGAGAGTGGTGCACCATGGTACTGTTCCGTTTCAAATCCATGCACGCGTTTCTAAAGGTCGTACGACACTGTTTTGCCATTTCGGACGGATGTTGCACCTTGCACCGTGGATGTTGCACCCTGTAGATATAGATTATCCGGACGGCCATAACTTCTGGCTCGTTTAGGGTTACGGGAGCCATAACCTGCCAAAACGAAGGCCTCGATGAGTTCTACGGCTTTGACAGCTTTCAGCCCTCAACGGATGGATTAATGCCCAAAAAGGACAACCCGAATCTCAATCGGGTCACGTAAGTTTTTTACCCTTCGTTTTTTCGACACGTGGATTTTTATGGTAAAACGGGATTACCGTGGCTGGTCTTCGATTTACCATCGCTGGACAGTGGTGCACCATGGTACTGTTCCGTTTCAAATCCATGCACGCATTTCCAAAAGTCGTACGACACTGTTTCGCCATTTCGGACGGATGTTGCACCTTGCACCGTGGATGTTGCACCCTGTAGATATCGATTATTCGGACAGGCATAACTTCTGGCTCGTTAAGAGTTACGGGAGCCATAACCTATTAAAACGAAGGCCTCGATGAGTTCTACGGCATTGAAAGCTTTCAGCCATCAGCGGATGTATTAATGCCCAAAAAGGACAACCCGAATCTCAATCGGGTCTGGTAAGTTTTTTACCCTTCGTTTTTTCGACACGTGGATTTTTACGGCAAAACGGGATAACGGTGGCTGGTCTTCGATTTACCATCGATGGAGAGTGGTGCACCATGGTACTGTTCCGTTTCAAATCCATGCACACATTTCTAAAAGTCTTACGGCGCTGTTTCGCCATTTCGGAAGGATGTTGCACCTTGCACCGTGGATGTTGCACCCTGTAGATATCGATTATTCAGACGGCCATAACTTCTGGCTCGTTTATAGTTACGGGAGCCATAACCTATCAAAAAGAAGGCCTCGATGAGTTCTACGTGACTGCTTTCAGCCGTCAACGGATAGATTAATGCCCAAAAAGGACAACTCGAATCTCAATCGGGTCTTGTCCCGTTTTTTACCCTTCGTTTTTTCGACACGTGGATTTTTACGGTAAAACGGGATTACGGTGGCTGGTCTTCGATTTACCATCGCGGGAGAGTGGTGCACCATGGTACTGTTCCGTTTCAAATCCATGCACGCATATCTAAAGGTCATACGGCACTGTTTCGCCATTTCGGACGGATGTTGCACCTTGCACCGTGGATGTTGCACCCTGTAGATATCGATTATTCGGACGGCCATAACTTCTGGCTCGTTTAGAGTTACGGGAGCCATAACCTGTCAAAACGAAGGCCTCGGTGAGTTCTACGGCTTTGACCGCTTTCAGCCGTCAACGGATAGATTAATGCCCAAAAATGACAACCCGAATCTCAATTAGGTCTCGTAAGTTTTCTACCCTTCGTTTTTTCGACATGTGGATTTTTACGGTAAAACGGGATTACCGTGGCCCGTCTTCGACTTCCCATCGCTGAAGAGTGGTGCACAATGGTACTGTTCTGTTTCAAATCCATGCACGCATTTCTAAAAGTCGTACGGCACTGTTTCTCCATTTCGGATGGATGTTGAGCCTTGCACCGTGGATGTTGCACCCTGTAGATATCGATTATTCGGACGACCATAACTTCTGGCTCGTTTAGAGTTACAGGAGCCATAACCTGTCAAAACGAAGGCCTCGATGAGTTCTACAGCTTTGACAGCTTTCGGCCGTCAACGCATAGATTAATGCCCAAAAAGGACAACCCGAATCTCAATCGGGTCTCGTAAGTTTTTTACCCTTCGTTTTTTCGACACGTGGATTTTTACGGTAAAACGGGATTATCGTGGCCCGTCTTCGACTTCCCATCGTTGGAGAGTGGTGCACCGTGGTACTGTTCCGTTTCAACTCCATGAACGCATTTCAAAAAGTCATACGGCACTATTTCGCCATTTCGGACGGATGTTGCACCTTGCACCGTGGATGTTGCACCCTATAGATATCGATTATTCGGACGGCCATAACTTCTGGCTCGTTTAGAATTACGGGAGCCATAACCTGTCAAAACGAAGGCCTCGATGAGTTCTACGGCTTTGATAGCTTTCAGCCTTCAACGGATAGATTAATGCGCAAAAAGGACAACCCGAATCTCAATCGGGTCTCGTAAGTTTTTTACCCTTCGTTTTTTCGACACGTGGATTTTTACGGTAAAACGGGATTACGGTGGCTGGTCTTCGATTTACCATTGCTGGAAGTGGTGCACCATGGTACTGTTCCGTTTCAAATCCATGCACGCGTTTCTAAAGGTCGTACGACACTGTTTCGCCATTTCGGACGGATGTTGCACCTTGCTTCGTGGATGTTGCACCCTGTAGATATCGATTATTCGGACGGCCATAACTTCTGGCTCGTTTAGGGTTACGGGAGCCATAACCTGCCAAAACGAAGGCCTCGATGAGTTCTACGGCTTTGACATCTTTCAGCCGTCAACTGATAGATTAATGCCCAAAAAGGACAACCCGAATCTCAATCGGGTCACGTAAGTTTTTTACCCTTCGTTTTTTCGACACGTGGATTTTTACGGTAAAACAGGATTACTGTGGCTGGTCTTCGATTTACCATTGCTGGAGAGTGGTGCACCATGGTACTGTTCCGTTTCAAATCCATGCACGTGTTTCTAAAGGTCGTACGACACTGTTTCGCCATTTCGGACGGATGTTGCACCTTGCACCGTGGATGTTGCACCCTGTAGATATCGATTATTCGGACGGGCATAACTTCTGGCTCGTTAAGAGTTACGGGAGCCATAACCTATCAAAACGAAGGCCTCGATGAGTTCTATGGCATTGACAGCTTTCAGCCATCAGCGGATATATTAATGCCCGAAAAGGACAACCCGAATCTCAATAGGGTCTCGTAAGTTTTTTACCCTTCGTTTTTTCGACACGTGGATTTTTACGGCAAAACGGGATAACGGTGGCTGGTCTTCGATTTACCATCGATGGAGAGTGGTACACCATGGTACTGTTCCATTTCAAATCCATGCACACATTTCTAAAAGTCGTACGGCACTGTTTCGCCATGTCGGACGGATGTTGCACCTTGCACGTGGATGTTGCACCCTGTAGATATCGATTATTCGGACGGCCATAACTTCTGGCTCGTTAAGAGTTGCGGGAGCCATAACCTGTCAAAACGAAGACCTCGATGAGTTCTACGGCTTTGACATCTTTCAGTCGTCAATGGATAGATTAATGCCCAAAAAGGACAACCCGAATCTCAATCGGGTCTCGTAAGTTTTTTACCCTTCGTTTTTTCGACACGTGGATTTTTACGGTAAAACGGGATTACGGTGGCTGGTCTTCGATTTACCATCGCTGGAGAGTGGTGCACCATGGTAATGTTCCGTTTCAAATCCATGCACGCATTTCTAAAGGGCATACGGCACTGTTTCGCCATTTCGGACGATGTTGCACCTTGCACCGTGGATGTTGCACCCTATAGATATCGATTATTCGGACGGCCATAACTTCTGGCTCGTTTAGAGTTACGGGAGCCATAACCTGTCAAAAGGAAGGCCTCGATGAGTTCTACGGCTTTGACCGATTTCAGCCGTAAATGGATAGATTAATGCCCAAAAAGGACAACCCGAATCTCAATCGGGTCTCGTAAGTTTTTTACCCTTCGTTTTTTCGACACGTGGATTTTTATGGTAAAACGGGATTACCGTGGCCCGTCTTCGACTTCCCATCGCTAAAGAGTGGTGCACAATGGTACTGTTCCGTTTCAAATCCATGTACGCATTTCTAAAAGTCGTACGACACTGTTTCGCCATTTCGGATGGATGTTGCACCTTGCACCGTGGATGTTGCACCCTGTAGATATCGATTATTCGGACGGCCATAACTTCTGGCTCGTTTAGAGTTACGGGAGCCATAACCTGTCAAAACGAAGGCCTCGATGAGTTCTACAGCTTTTACAGCTTTCAGCCGTCAATGGATAGATTAATGCCCAAAAAGGACAACCCGAATCTCAATCGGGTCTCGTAATTTTTTTACCCTTCGTTTTTTCGACACGTGGATTTTTAGGGTAAAACGGGATTACCGTAGCCCGTCTTTGACTTCTCAATGCTGGAGAGTGATGCACCATGGTACTGTTCCGTTTCAAATCCATGCACGCATTTCTGAAAGTCATACGGCACTGTTTCGCCATTTCGGACGGATGTTGCACCTTGCACCGTGGATGTTGCAGCCTGTAGATATCGATTATTCGGACGGCCATAACTTCTGGCTCGTTTGGAGTTACGGGAGCCATAACCTGTCAAAACGAAGGCCTCGATGAGTTCTATGGCTTTGACAGCTTTCAGCCTTCAACGGATAGATTAATGCCCAAAAAGGACAACCTGAATCTCAATCGGGTCTCGTAAGTTTTTTAACCTTCGTTTTTTCGACACGTGGATTTTTACGGTAAAACGGGATTACGGTGGCTGGTCTTCGATTTACCATTGCTGGAGAGTGGTGCACCATGGTACTGTTCTGTTTCAAATCCATGCACGCGTTTCTAAAGGTCGTACGACACTGTTTCGCCATTTCGGACGGATGTTGCACCTTGCACCGTGGATGTTGCACCCTGTAGATATCGATTATTCGGACGGCCATAACTTCTGGCTCGTTTAGAGTTACGGGAGCCATAGCCTTTCAAAATGAAGGCCTCGATGATTTCTACGGCTTTGATAGCTTTCAGCCTTCAACGGAGAGATTAATGCCCAAAAAGGACAACCCGAATCTCAATCGGGTCTCGTAAGTTTTTTACCCTTCGTTTTTTCGACACGTGGATTTTTACGGTAAAACGGGATTACGGTGGCTGGTCTTCGATTTACCTTTTCTGGAGAGTGGTGCACCATGGTACTGTTCCGTTTCAAATCCATGCACGCATTTCTAAAAGTCGTACGACACTATTTCGCCATTTCGGACGGATGTTGCACCTTCCTTCGTGGATGTTGCACCCTGTAGATATCGATTATTCGGACGGCCATAACTTCTGGCTCGTTTAGGATTACGGGAGCCATAACCTGCCAAAAAGAAGGCCTCGATGAGTTCTACGGCTTTGACAGCTTTCAGCCGTCAACGGATAGATTAATGCCCAAAAAGGACAACCCGAATCTCAATCGGGTCACGTAAGTTTTTTACCCTTCGTTTTTTCGACACGTGGATTTTTACGGTAAAACGGGATTACGGTGGCTAATCTTCGATTTACCATCGCTGGAGAGTGGTGCACCATGGTACTGTTCCGTTTCAAATCCATGCACGCATTTCTAAAGGTCATACGGCACTGTTTCGTAATTTCGGACGGATGTTGCACCTTGCACCGTGGATGTTGCACCCCATAGATATCGATTATTCGGACGGGCATAACTTCTGGCTCGTTTAGAGTTACGGGAGCCATAACCTGTCAAAACGAAGGCCTCGGTGAGTTCTACGGCTTTGACCGCTTTCAGCCGTCAACGGATAGATTAATGCCCAAAAAGGACAACCCGAATCTCAATTGGGTCTCGTAAGTTTTTTACCCTTCGTTTTTTCGACACGTGGATTTTTACGGTAAAACGGGATTACCGTGGCCCATCTTCGACTTCCCATCGCTGAAGAGTGGTTCACAATGGTACTGTTCTGTTTCAAATCCATGCACGCATTTCTAAAAGTCGTACGGCACTGTTTCTCCATTTCGGATGGATGTTGCACCTTGCACCGTGGATGTTGCACCCTGTAGATATCGATTATTCAGACGGCCATAACTTCTGGCTCGTTTAGAGTTACAGGAGCCATAACATGTCAAAACGAAGGCCTCGATGCGTTCTACAGCTTTGACGGCTTTCAGCCGTCAACGCATAGATTAATGCCCAAAAATGACAACCCGAATCTCAATCGGGTCTCGTAAGTTTTTTACCCTTCGTTTTTTCGACACGTGGATTTTTACTGTAAAACGGGATTATCGTGGCCCGTCTTCGACTTCCCATCACTGGAGAGTGGTGCACCATGGTACTGTTCCGTTTCAAATCCATGCACGCATTTCAAAAAGTCATACGGCACTATTTCGCCATTTCGGACGGATGTTGCACCTTGCACCGTGGATGTTGCACCCTGTAGATATCCATTATTCGGACGGCCATAACTTCTGGCTCGTTTAGAGTTACGAGAGCCATAACCTGTCAAAACGAAGGCCTCGATGAGTTCTACGGCTTTGATAGCTTTCAGCCTTCAACGGATAGATTAATGCCCAAAAAGGACAGCCCGAATCTCAATCGGGTCTCGTAAGTTTTTTACCCTTCGTTTTTTCGACACGTGGATTTTTACGGTAAAACGGGATTACGGTGGCTGGTCTTCGATTTACCATTGCTGGAGAGTGGTGCACCATGGTACTGTTCCGTTTCAAATCCATGCACGCGTTTCTAAAGGTCGTACGACACTGTTTTGCCATTTCGGACGGATGTTGCACCTTGCACCGTGGATGTTGCACCCTGTAGATATAGATTATCCGGACGGCCATAACTTCTGGCTCGTTTAGGGTTACGGGAGCCATAACCTGCCAAAACGAAGGCCTCGATGAGTTCTACGGCTTTGACAGCTTTCAGCCCTCAACGGATGGATTAATGCCCAAAAAGGACAACCCGAATCTCAATCGGGTCACGTAAGTTTTTTACCCTTCGTTTTTTCGACACGTGGATTTTTATGGTAAAACGGGATTACCTTGGCTGGTCTTCGATTTACCATCGCTGGACAGTGGTGCACCATGGTACTGTTCCGTTTCAAATCCATGCACGCATTTCCAAAAGTCGTACGACACTGTTTCGCCATTTCGGACGGATGTTGCACCTTGCACCGTGGATGTTGCACCCTGTAGATATCGATTATTCGGACAGGCATAACTTCTGGCTCGTTAAGAGTTACGGGAGCCATAACCTATCAAAACGAAGGCCTCGATGAGTTCTACGGCATTGAAAGCTTTCAGCCATCAGCGGATGTATTAATGCCCAAAAAGGACAACCCGAATCTCAATCGGGTCTGGTAAGTTTTTTACCCTTCGTTTTTTCGACACGTGGATTTTTACGGCAAAACGGGATAACGGTGGCTGGTCTTCGATTTACCATCGATGGAGAGTGGTGCACCATGGTACCGTTCCGTTTCAAATCCATGCACACATTTCTAAAAGTCGTACGGCACTGTTTCTCCATGTCGGACGGATGTTGCACCTTGCACCGTGGATGTTGCACCCTGTAGATATCGATTATTCGGACGGCCATAACTTATGGCTCGTTAAGAGTTGCGGGAGCCATAACCTGTCAAAACGAAGACCTCGATGAGTTCTACGGCTTTGACAGCTTTCAGTCGTCAACGGATAGACTAATGCCCAAAAAGGACAACCCGAATCTCAATCGGGTCTCGTAAGTTTTTTACCCTTCGTTTTTTCGACACGTGGATTTTTACGGTAAAACGGGATTACGGTGGCTGGTCTTCGATTTATAATCGCTGGAGAGTGGTGCACCATGGTAATGTTCCGTTTCAAATCCATGCACGCATTTCTAAAGGTCATACGACACTGTTTCGCCATTTCGGACGGATGTTGCACCTTGCACCGTGGATGTTGCACCCTATAGATATTGATTATTCGGACGGCCATAACTTCTGGCTCGTTTAGAGTTACGGGAGCCATAACCTATCAAAACGAAGGCCTCGATGAGTTCTACGGCTTTGACCGATTTCAGCCGTCAATGGATAGATTAATGCCCAAAAGGGACAACCCGAAACTCAATCAGGTCTCGTAAGTTTTTTACGCTTGTTTTTTTCGACACGTGGATTTTTATGGTAAAACGGGATTACCGTGGCCCGTCTTCGACTTCCCATCGCTGAAGAGTGGTGCACAATGGTACTGTTCCGTTTCAAATCCATGTACGCATTTCTAAAAGTCGTACGGCACTGTTTCGCCATTTCGGATGGATGTTGCACCTTGCACCGTGGATGTTGCACCCTGTAGATATCGATTATTCGGACGGCCATAACTTCTGGCTCGTTTAAAGTTACGGGAGGCATAACCTGTCAAAACGAAGGCCTCGATGAGTTCTACAGCTTTTACAGCTTTCAGCCGTCAATTGATAGATTAATGCCCAAAAAGGACAACCCGAATCTCAATCGGGTCTCGTAAGTTTCTTACCCTTCGTTTTTTCGACACGTGGATTTTTACGGTAAAACGGGATTACCGTGGCCCGTCTTCGACTTCCCATCGCTAAAGAGTGGTGCACCGTGGTACTGTTCCGTTTCAAATCCATGCACGCATTTCTAAAAGTCTTACGGCACTATTTCGCCATTTCGGATGGATGTTGCACCTTGCACCGTGGATGTTGCACCCTGTAGATATCGATTATTCGGACGGCCATAACTTCTGGCTCGTTTATAGTTACGGGAGCCATATCCTATCAAAACGAAGGCCTCGATGAGTTCTACGGCTTTGACTGCTTTCAGCCGTCAACGGATAGATTAATGCCCAAAAAGGACAACTCGAATCTCAATCGGGTCTCGTAAGTTTTTTACCCTTCGTTTTTTCGACACGTGGATTTTTACGGTAAAACGGGATTACCGTGGCCCGTCTTCGACTTCCCATCGCTGGAGAGTGGTGCACCATGGTACTGTACCGTTTCAAATCCATGCACGCATTTCTAAAATTCAGACGGCACTGTTTCGCCATTTCGGACGGATGTTGCACCTTGCACCGTGGATGTTGCACCCTATAGAAATCAATTATTCGGACAGCCATAACTTCTGGCTCGCTTAGAGTTACGGGAGCCATAACCTGTCAAAACGAAGGCCTCGATGAGTTCTACGGATTTGACGGCTTTCATCCGTCAACGGATAGATTAATGCCTAAAAAGGACAGCCCGAATCTCAATCGGGTCTCGTAAGTTTTTTACCCTTCGTTGTTTCGACACGTGGATTTTTACGGTTAAACGGGATTACCGTGGCCTGTCTTCGACTTTCCATCGCTGGAGAGTGGTGCACCATGGTACTGTTCCATTTCAAATCCATGCACGCATTTCTAAATGTCGTACGACACTGTTTCGCCATTTCGGATGGATGTTGCACCTAGCACCGTGGATGTTGCACCCTGTAGATATAGATTATTCGGACGGCCATAACTTCTGGCTCGTTTAGAGTTACAGGAGCCATAACCTGTCAAAACGAAGGCCTCGATGAGTTCTACGGCTTTGACAGCTTTCAGCCGTCAACGGATAGATTAATGCCCAAAAAGGACAACCCGAATCTCAATCGGGTCACGTAAGTTTTTTACCCTTCGTTTTTTCGACACGTGGATTTTTACGGTAAAACGGGATTACCGTGGCTGGTCTTCGATTTACCATCGCTGGACAGTGGTGCACGATGGTACTGTTCCGTTACAATTCCATGCACGTATTTCTAAAAGTCGTACGGCACTGTTTCGCCATTTCAGACGGATGTTGCACCTTGCACCGTGGATGTTGCACCCTGTAGATATCGATTATTCGGACGGGCATAACTTCTGGCTCGTTTAGAGTTACAGGAGCCATAAACTATCAAAACAAAGGCCTCGATGAGTTCTACGACTTTAACAGCTTTCAGCCATCAACGGATATATTAATGCCCAAAAAGGACAACCCGAATCTCAATCGGGTCTCGTAAGTTTTTTACCCTTCGTTTTTTCGACACGTGGATTTTTACGGCAAAACGGGATTATGGTGGCTGGTCTTCGATTTACCATCGCTGGAGAGTGGTGCACCATGGTACTGTTCCATTTCAAATCCATGCATGCATTTCTAAAAGTCATACGGCACTGTTTCGCCATGTCGGACGGATGTTGCACCTTGCACCGTGGATGTTGCACCCTGTAGATATCGATTATTCGGACGGCCATAACTTCTAGCTCGTTTAGAGTTACGGGAGCCATAACCTGTCAAAACGAAGGCCTCGATGAGTTCTACAGCTTTTACAGCTTCCAGCCGTCAATGGATAGATTAATGCCCAAAAAGGACAACCCGAATCTCAATCGGGTCTCGTAAGTTTTTTACCCTTCGTTTTTTCGACCCGTGGATTTTTACGGTAAAACGGGATTACCGTGGCCCGTCTTCGACTTCCAATCGCTAAAGAGTGGTGCACCGTGGTACTGTTCCGTTTCAAATCCATGCACGCATTTCTAAAAGTCTTACGGCGCTGTTTCGCCATTTCGGAAGGATGTTGCACCTTGCACCGTGGATGTTGCACCCTGTAGATATCGATTATTCAGACGGCCATAACTTCTGGCTCGTTTATAGTTACGGGAGCCATAACCTATCAAAAAGAAGGCCTCGATGAGTTCTACGTGACTGCTTTCAGCCGTCAACGGATAGATTAATGCCCAAAAAGGACAACTCGAATCTCAATCGGGTCTTGTCCCATTTTTTACCCTTCGTTTTTTCGACACGTGGATTTTTACGGTAAAACGGGATTACGGTGGCTGGTCTTCGATTTACCATCGCGGGAGAGTGGTGCACCATGGTACTGTTCCGTTTCAAATCCATGCACGCATATCTAAAGGTCATACGGCACTGTTTCGCCATTTCGGACGGATGTTGCACCTTGCACCGTGGATGTTGCACCCTGTAGATATCGATTATTCGGACGGCCATAACTTCTGGCTCGTTTAGAGTTACGGGAGCCATAACCTGTCAAAACGAAGGCCTCGGTGAGTTCTACGGCTTTGACCGCTTTCAGCCGTCAACGGATAGATTAATGCCCAAAAGGGACAACCCGAAACTCAATCAGGTCTCGTAAGTTTTTTACGCTTCTTTTTTTCGACACGTGGATTTTTACGGTAAAACGGGATTACCGTGGCCCGTCTTCGACTTCCCATCGCTGAAGAGTGGTGCACAATGGTACTGTTCCGTTTCAAATCCATGTACGCATTTCTAAAAGTCGTACGGCACTGTTTCGCCATTTCGGATGGATGTTGCACCTTGCACCGTGGATGTTGCACCCTGTAGATATCGATTATTCGGACGGCCATAACTTCTGGCTCGTTTAAAGTTACGGGAGGCATAACCTGTCAAAACGAAGGCCTCGATGAGTTCTACAGCTTTTACAGCTTTCAGCCGTCAATGGATAGATTAATGCCCAAAAAGGACAACCCGAATCTCAATCGGGTCTCGTAAGTTTCTTACCCTTCGTTTTTTCGACACGTGGATTTTTACGGTAAAACGGGATTACCGTGGCCCGTCTTCGACTTCCCATCGCTAAAGAGTGGTGCACCATGGTACTGTTTCGTTTCAAATCCATGCACGCATTTCTAAAAGTCTTACGGCACTATTTCGCCATTTCGGATGGATGTTGCACCTTGCACCGTGGATGTTGCACCCTGTAGATATCCATTATTCGGACGGCCATAACTTCTGGCTCGTTTAGAGTTACGAGAGCCATAACCTGTCAAAACGAAGGCCTCGATGAGTTCTACGGCTTTGATAGCTTTCAGCCTTCAACGGATAGATTAATGCCCAAAAAGGACAGCCCGAATCTCAATCGGGTCTCGTAAGTTTTTTACCCTTCGTTTTTTCGACACGTGGATTTTTACGGTAAAACGGGATTACGGTGGCCGGTCTTCGATTTACCATTGCTGGAGAGTGGTGCACCATGGTACTGTTCCGTTTCAAATCCATGCACGCGTTTCTAAAGGTCGTACGACACTGTTTTGCCATTTCGGACGGATGTTGCACCTTGCACCGTGGATGTTGCACCCTGTAGATAAAGATTATCCGGACGGCCATAACTTCTGGCTCGTTTAGGGTTACGGGAGCCATAACCTGCCAAAACGAAGGCCTCGATGAGTTCTACGGCTTTGACAGCTTTCAGCCCTCAACGGATGGATTAATGCCCAAAAAGGACAACCCGAATCTCAATCGGGTCACGTAAGTTTTTTACCCTTCGTTTTTTCGACACGTGGATTTTTATGGTAAAACGGGATTACCGTGGCTGGTCTTCGATTTACCATCGCTGGACAGTGGTGCACCATGGTACTGTTCCGTTTCAAATCCATGCACGCATTTCCAAAAGTCGTACGACACTGTTTCGCCATTTCGGACGGATGTTGCACCTTGCACCGTGGATGTTGCACCCTGTAGATATCGATTATTCGGACAGGCATAACTTCTGGCTCGTTAAGAGTTACGGGAGCCATAACCTATCAAAACGAAGGCCTCGATGAGTTCTACGACTTTAACAGCTTTCAGCCATCAGCGGATGTATTAATGCCCAAAAAGGACAACCCGAATCTCAATAGGGTCTCGTAAGTTTTTTACCCTTCGTTTTTTCGACACGTGGATTTTTACGGCAAAACGGGATAACGGTGGCTGGTCTTCGATTTATCATCGATGGAGAGTCGTACACCATGGTACTGTTCCATTTCAAATCCATGCACACATTTCTAAAAGTCGTACGGCACTGTTTCGCCATGTCGGACGGATGTTGCACCTTGCACGTGGATGTTGCACCCTGTAGATATCGATTATTCGGACGGCCATAACTTCTGGCTCGTTAAGAGTTGCGGGAGCCATAACCTATCAAAACGAAGACCTCGATGAGTTCTACGGCTTTGACATCTTTCAGTCGTCAATGGATAGATTAATGCCCAAAAAGGACAACCCGAATCTCAATCGGGTCTCGTAAGTTTTTTACCCTTCGTTTTTTCGACACGTGGATTTTTACGGTAAAACGGGATTACGGTGGCTGGTCTTCGATTTACCATCGCTGGAGAGTGGTGCACCATGGTAATGTTCCGTTTCAAATCCATGCACGCATTTCTAAAGGTCATACGGCACTGTTTCGCCATTTCGGACGATGTTGCACCTTGCACCGTGGATGTTGCACCCTATAGATATCGATTATTCGGACGGCCATAACTTCTGGCTCGTTTAGAGTTACGGGAGCCATAACCTGTCAAAAGGAAGGCCTCGATGAGTTCTACGGCTTTGACCGATTTCAGCCGTAAATGGATAGATTAATGCCCAAAAAGGACAACCCGAATCTCAATCGGGTCTCGTAAGTTTTTTACCCTTCGTTTTTTCGACACGTGGATTTTTATGGTAAAACGGGATTACCGTGGCCCGTCTTCGACTTCCCATCGCTAAAGAGTGGTGCACAATGGTACTGTTCCGTTTCAAATCCATGTACGCATTTCTAAAAGTCGTACGACACTGTTTCGCCATTTCGGATGGATGTTGCACCTTGCACCGTGGATGTTGCACCCTGTAGATATCGATTATTCGGACGGCCATAACTTCTGGCTCGTTTAGAGTTACGGGAGCCATAACCTGTCAAAACGAAGGCCTCGATGAGTTCTACAGCTTTTACAGCTTTCAGCCGTCAATGGATAGATTAATGCCCAAAAAGGACAACCCGAATCTCAATCGGGTCTCGTAATTTTTTTACCCTTCGTTTTTTCGACACGTGGATTTTTAGGGTAAAACGGGATTACCGTGGCCCGTCTTTGACTTCTCAATGCTGGAGAGTGATGCACCATGGTACTGTTCCGTTTCAAATCCATGCACGCATTTCTGAAAGTCATATGGCACTGTTTCGCCATTTCGGACGGATGTTGCACCTTGCACCGTGGATGTTGCAGCCTGTAGATATCGATTATTCGGACGGCCATAACTTCTGGCTCGTTTGGAGTTACGGGAGCCATAACCTGTCAAAACGAAGGCCTCGATGAGTTCTATGGCTTTGACAGCTTTCAGCCTTCAACGGATAGATTAATGCCCAAAAAGGACAACCTGAATCTCAATCGGGTCTCGTAAGTTTTTTAACCTTCGTTTTTTCGACACGTGGATTTTTACGGTAAAACGGGATTACGGTGGCTGGTCTTCGATTTACCATTGCTGGAGAGTGGTGCACCATGGTACTGTTCTGTTTCAAATCCATGCACGCGTTTCTAAAGGTCGTACGACACTGTTTCGCCATTTCGGACGGATGTTGCACCTTGCACCGTGGATGTTGCACCCTGTAGATATCGATTATTCGGACGGCCATAACTTCTGGCTCGTTTAGAGTTACGGGAGCCATAGCCTTTCAAAATGAAGGCCTCGATGATTTCTACGGCTTTGATAGCTTTCAGCCTTCAACGGAGAGATTAATGCCCAAAAAGGACAACCCGAATCTCAATCGGGTCTCGTAAGTTTTTTACCCTTCGTTTTTTCGACACGTGGATTTTTACGGTAAAACGGGATTACGGTGGCTGGTCTTCGATTTACCTTTTCTGGAGAGTGGTGCACCATGGTACTGTTCCGTTTCAAATCCATGCACGCATTTCTAAAAGTCGTACGACACTATTTCGCCATTTCGGACGGATGTTGCACCTTGCTTCGTGGATGTTGCACCCTGTAGATATCGATTATTCGGACGGCCATAACTTCTGGCTCGTTTAGGATTACGGGAGCCATAACCTGCCAAAAAGAAGGCCTCGATGAGTTCTACGGCTTTGACAGCTTTCAGCCGTCAACGGATAGATTAATGCCCAAAAAGGACAACCCGAATCTCAATCGGGTCACGTAAGTTTTTTACCCTTCGTTTTTTCGACACGTGGATTTTTACGGTAAAACGGGATTACCGTGGCTGGTCTTCGATTTACCATCGCTGGACAGTGGTGCACCATGGTACTGTTCTGTTTCAAATCCATGCACGTGTTTCTAAAGGTCGTACGACACTGTTTCGCCATTTCGGACGGATGTTGCACCTTGCACCGTGGATGTTGCACCCTGTAGATATCGATTATTCGGACGGGCATAACTTCTGGCTCGTTAAGAGTTACGGGAGCCATAACCTATCAAAACGAAGGCCTCGATGAGTTCTACGGCATTGACAGCTTTGAGCCATCAGCGGATATATTAATGCCCTAAAAGGACAACCCGAATCTCAATCGGGTCTCGTATGGTTTTTACCCTTCGTTTTTTCGACACGTGGATTTTTTCGGCAAAACGGGATAACGGTGGCTGGTCTTCAATTTACCATCGATGGAGAGTGGTGCACCATGGTACTGTTCCGTTTCAAATCCATGCACACATTTCTAAAAGTCGTACGGCACTGTTTCGCCATGTCGGACGGATGTTGCACCTTGCACCGTAAATGTTGCACCCTGTAGATATCGATTATTCGGACGGCCATAACTGCTGGCTCGTTAAGAGTTGCGGGAGCCATAACCTGTCAAAACGAAGACCTCGATGAGTTCTACGGCTTTGACAGCTTTTAGTCGTCAACGGATAGATTAATGCCCAAAAAGGACAACCAGAATCTCAATCGGGTCTCGTAAGTTTTTTACCCTTCGTTTTTTCGACACGTGGATTTTTACGGTAAAACGGGATTACGGTGGCTGGTCTTCGATTTACCACCACTGGAGAGTGGTGCACCATGGTAATCTTTCGTTTCAAATCCATGCACGCAATTCTAAAGGTCGTACGGCACTGCTTCGCCATTTCGGACGGATGTTGCACCTTGCACCGTGGATGTTGCACCCTATAGATATCGATTATTCGGACAGCCATAACTTCTGGCTCGTTTAGAGTTACGGGAGCCATAACCTGTCAAAACGAAGGCCTCGATGAGTTCTACGGCTTTGACCGATTTCAGCCGTCAATGGATAGATTAATGCCCAAAAAGGACAACCCGAATCTCAGTCGGGTCTCGTAAGTTTTTTACCCTTCGTTTTTTCGACACGTGGATTTTTATGGTAAAACGGGATTACCGTGGCCCGTCTTCGACTTCCCATAGCTGAAGAGTGGTGCACAATGGTACTGTTCCGTTTCAAATCCATGTACGCATTTGTAAAAGTCGTACGGCACTGTTTCGCCATTTCGGACGGATGTTGCACCTTGCACCGTGGATGTTGCACCCTGTAGATATCGATTATTCGGACGGCCATAACTTCTGGCTCGTTAAGAGTTGCGGGAGCCATAACCTGTCAAAACGAAGGCCTCGATGAGTTCTTCGGCTTTTACAGCTTTCAGCCGTCAATGGATAGATTAATGCCCAAAAAGGACAACCCGAATCTCAATCGGGTCTCGTAAGTTTTTTACCCTTCGTTTTTTCGACACGCGGATTTTTACGGTAAAACGGGATTACCATGGCCTTCGTTTCAAATCCATGCACGCATTTCTAAAAGTCATACGGCACTGTTTCGCCATTTCGGACGGATGTTGCACCTTGCACCGTGGATGTTGCAGCCTGTAGATATCGATTATTCGAACGGCCATAACTTCTGGCTCGTTTAGAGTTACGGGAGCCATAACCTGTCAAAACGAAGGGCTCGATGAGTTCTACGGCTTTGACAGCTTTCAGCCATCAACGGATAGATTAATGCACAAAAAGGACAACCTGAATCTCAATCGGGTCTCGTAAGTTTTTTAACCTTCGTTTTTTCGACACGTGGATTTTTACGGTAAAACGGGATTACGGTGGCTGGTCTTCGATTTACCATTGCTGGAGAGTGGTGCACCATGGTACTGTTCCGTTTCAAATCCATGCACGCGTTTCTAAAGGTCCTACGACACTGTTTCGCCATTTCGGACGGATGTTGCACCTTGCACCGTGGATGTTGCACCCTGTAGTTATCGATTATTCGGACGGCCATAACATCTGGCTCGTTTAGAGTTACGGGAGCCATAACCTGTCAAAACGAAGGCCTCGATGAGTTCTACGGCTTTGACAGCTTCCAGCCGTCAACGGATAGATTAATGCCCAAAAAGGACAACCCGAATCTCTATCGGGTCTAGTAAGTTTTTTACCCTTCGTTTTTTCGACACGTGGATTTTTACGGTAAAACGGCATTACCGTGGCTGGTCTTCGATTTACCATCGCTGGACAGTGGTGCACCATGGTACTGTTCCGTTTCAAATCCATGCACGCATTTCCAAAAGTCGTACGACACTGTTTCGCCATTTCGGACCGATGTTGCACCTTGCACAGTAGATGTTGCACCCTGTAGATATCGATTATTCGGACGGGTATAACTTCTGGCTCGTTTAGAGTTACGGGAGCCATAACCTATCAAAACGAAGGCCTCAATGAGTTCTACGGCTTTGACAGCTTTCAACCATCATTTGATATATTAATGCCCAAAAAGGACAACCCGAATCTCAATCGGGTCTCTTAAGTTTTTTACACTTCGTTTTTTTGACACGTGGATTTTTACGGCAAAACGGGATTACGGTGGCTGGTCTTCGATTTACCATCGCTGGAGAGTGGTGCACCATGGTACTGTTCCGTTTCAAATCCATGCACACATTTCTAAAAGTCGTACGGCACTGTTTCGCCATGTCGAACGGATGTTGCACCTTGCACCATGGATGTTGCACCCTGTAGATATCGATTATTCGGACGGCCATAACTTCTGGCTCGTTAAGAGTTACGGGAGCCATAACCTGTCAAAACGAAGGCCTCGAGGAGTTCTACGGCTTTGACAGCTTTCAGCCGTCAACGGATAGATTAATACCCAAAAAGGACAACTCGAATCTCAATCGGGTCTCGTAAGTTTTTTACCCTTCGTTTTTTCGACACGTGGATTTTTACGGTAAAACAGGATTACGGTGGCTGGTCTTCGATTTACCATCGCTGGGGAGTGGTGCACCATGGTACTGTTCCGTTTCAAATCCATGCACGCATTTCTAAAGGTCGTACGGCATTGTTTCGCAATTTCGGACGGATGTTGCACCTTGCACCGTGGATGTTGCACCCTGTAGATATCGATTATTCGGACGGCCATAACTTCTGGCTCGTTCAGAGTTACGGGAGCCATAACCTATCATAACGAATGCCTCGAAGGGTTCTACGGCTTTGACCGCTTTCAGCCGTCAACGGATAGATTAATGCCCAAAAAGGACAACCCGAATCTCAATCGGGTCTCGTAAGTTTTTTACCCTTTGTTTTTTCGACACGTGGATTTTTACGGTAAAACGGGATTACCGTGGCCCGTCTTCGACTTTCCATCGCTGGAGAGTGGTGCACCATGGTACTGTTCCGTTTCAAGTTCATGCACGCATTTCTAAAATTCATACGGCACTGTTTCGCCATTTCAGACGGATGTTGCACCTTGCACCGTGGATGTTGCACCCTGTAGATATAGATTATTCGGACGGCCATAACTTCTGGCTCGTTTAGAGTTACAGGAGCCATAACCTGTCAAAACGAAGGCCTCGATGAGTTCTACGCTTTGACAGCTTTCAGCCGTCAACGGATAGATTAATGCCCAAAAAGGACAACCCGAATCTCAATCGGGCACGTAAGTTTTTTACCCTTCTTTTTTTCGACACGTGGATTTTTACGGTAAAACGGGATTACCGTGGCTTGTCTTCGATTTACCATCGCTGGACAGTGGTGCACGATGGTACTGTTCCGTTACAATTCCATGCACGTATTTCTAAAAGTCGTACGGCACTGTTTCGCCATTTCGGACGGATGTTGCACCTTGCACCGTGGATGTTGCACCCTGTAGATATCGATCATTCGGACGGGCATAACTTCTGGCTCGTTTAGAGTTATGGGAGCCATAACCTATCAATGCACGCAAGGCCTCGATGAGTTCTACGACTTTAACAGCTTTCAGCCATCAACGGATATATTAATGCCCAAAAAGGACAACCCGAATCTCAATCGGGTCTCGTAAGTTTTTTACCCTTCGTTTTTTCGACACGTGGATTTTTACGGCAAAACGGGATTACGGTGGCTGGTCTTAGATTTACCATCGCTGGAGAGTGGTGCACCATGGTACTGTTTCGTTTCAAATCCATGCATGCATTTCTAAAAGTCGTACGGCACTGTTTCGCCATGTCGGACGGATGTTGCACCTTGCACCGTGGATGTTGCACCCTGTAGATATCGATTATTCGGACGGCCATAACTTCTGGCTCGTTTAGAGTTACGGGAGCCATAACCTGTCAAAACGAAGGCCTCGATGAGTTCTACAGCTTTTACAGCTTTCAGCCGTCAATGGATAGATTAATGCCCAAAAAGGACAACCCGAATCTCAATCGGGTCTCGTAAGTTTTTTACCCTTCGTTTTTTCGACCCGTGGATTTTTACGGTAAAACGGGATTACCGTGGCCCGTCTTCAACTTCCCATCGCTAAAGAGTGGTGCACCGTGGTACTGTTCCGTTTCAAATCCATGCACGCATTTCTAAAAGTCTTACGGCACTGTTTCGCCACTTCGGAAGGATGTTGCACCTTGCACCGTGGATGTTGCACCCTGTAGATATCGATTATTCAGATGGCCATAACTTCTGGCTCGTTTATAGTTACGGGAGCCATAACCTATCAAAACGAAGGCCTCGATGAGTTCTACGGCTTTGACTGCTTTCAGCCGTCAACGGATAGATTAATGCCCAAAAAGGACAACTCGAATCTCAATCGGGTCTTGTCCCTTTTTTACCCTTCGTTTTTTCGACACGTGGATTTTTACGGTAAAACGGGATTACGGTGGCTGGTCTTCGATTTACCATCGCTGGAGAGTGGTGCACCATGGTACTGTTCCGTTTCAAATCCATGCACGCATTTCTAAAGGTCATACGGCACTGTTTCGCCATTTCGGACGGATGTTGCACCTTGCACCGTGGATGTTGCACCCTGTAGATATCGATTATTCGGACGGCCATAACTTCTGGCTCGTTAAGAGTTGCGGGAGCCATAACCTGTCAAAACGAAGGCCTCGGTGAGTTCTTCGGTTTTGACAGCTTTCAGCCGTCAATGGATAGATTAATGCCCAAAAAGGACAACCCGAATCTCAATTGGGTCTCGTAAGTTTTTTACCCTTCGTTTTTTCGACACGTGGATTTTTACGGTAAAACGGGATTACGGTGGCTGGTCTTCGATTTACCATCGCTGGAGAGTGGTACACCATGGTAATGTTCCGTTTCAAATCCATGCACGCATTTCTAAAGGTCATACGGCACTGTTTCGCCATTTCGGACGGATGTTGCACCTTGCACCGTGGATGTTGCACCCTATAGATATCGATTATTCGGACGGCCATAACTTCTGGCTCGTTTAGAGTTACGGGAGCCATAACCTGTCAAAACGAAGGCCTCGATGAGTTCTACGGCTTTGACCGATTTCAGCCGTCAATGGATAGATTAATGCCCAAAAAGGACAACCCGAATCTCAATCGGGTCTCGTAAGTTTTTTACCGTTCGTTTTTTCGACACGTGGATTTTTACGGTAAAACAGGATTACGGTGGCGGGTCTTCGATTTACCATCGCTGGAGAGTGGTGCACCATGGTACAGTTCCGTTTCAAATCCATGTACGCATTTCTAAAAGTCGTACGGCACTGTTTCACCATTTCGGATGGATGTTGCACCTTGCACCGTGGATGTTGCACCCTGTAGATATCGATTATTCGGACGGCCATAACTTCTGGCTCGTTTAGAGCTACGGGAGCCATAACCTGTCAAAACGAAGGCCTCGATGAGTTCTACAGCTTTTACAGCTTTCAGCCGTCAATGGATAGATTAATGCCCAAAAAGGACAACCCGAATCTCAATCGGGTCTCGTAAGTTTTTTACCCTTCGTTTTTTCGACACGTGGATTTTTACGGTAAAACGGGATTACGGTGGTTGGTCTTTGATTTACCATCGCTGGAGAGTGGTGCACCATGGTAATGTTCCGTTTCAAGTCCATGCACGCATTTCTAAAGGTCATACGGCACTGTTTCGCCATTTCGGACGGATGTCGCACCTTGCACCGTGGATGTTGCACCCTGTAGATATCGATTATTCGGACGGCCATAACTTCTGGCTCGTTTTCAGTTACGGGAGCCACACCTGTCAAAACGAAGGCCTCGATGAGTTCTACGGCTTTGATAGCTTTAAGCCGTCAACGGATAGATTAATGCCCAAAAAGGACAACCCGAATCTCAATCGGGTCACGTAAGTTTTTTACCCTTCGTTTTTTCGACACGTGGATTTTTACGGTAAAACGGGATTACCGTGGCTGGTCTTCGATTTACCATCGCTGGAGAGTGGTGCACCATGGTACTGTTCTGTTTCAAATTCATGCACGCATTTCTAAAAGTCGTACGGCACTGTTTCGCCATTTCGGACGGATGATGCACATTGCACCATGGATGTTGCACCCTGTAGATATCGATTATTCGGGCGGGCATAACTTCTGGCTCGCTTAGAGTTACGGGAGCCATAACCTATCAAAACGAAGGCCTCGATGAGTTCTACGGTTTTGCTAGCTTTCAGCCATCAACGGATATATTAATGCCCAAAAAGGACGACCCGAATCTCAATCGGGTCTCGTAAGTTTTTTACCCTTCGTTTTTTCGACACGTGGATTTTTACGGCAAAACGGGATTACGGTGGCTGGTCTTCGATTTACCATCGCTGGAGAGTGGTGCACCATGGTACTGTTCCGTTTCAAATCCATGCATGCATTTCTAAAAGTCGTACGGCACTGTTTCGCCATGTCGGACGGATGTTGCACCTTGCACCATGGATGTTGCACCCTGTAGATATCCATTATTCGGATGGCCATAACTTCTGGCTCGTTAAGAGTTACCGGAGCCATAACCTGTCAAAACGAAGGCCTCGATGAGTTCTATGGCTTTGACAGCTTTCAGCCGTCAACGGATGGATTAATGCCCAAAAAGGACAACCCGAATCTCAATCGGGTCTCGTAAGTTTTTTACCCTTCGTTTTTTCGACACGTGGAATTTTACGGTAAAATGGGATTACGGTGGCTGGTCTTCGATTTACCATCGCTGGAGAGTGGTGCACCATGGTACTGTTCTGTTTCATATCCATGCACGCCCTTCTAAAAGTCATACGGCACTGTTTCGCCATTTCGGACGGATGTTGCATCATGCACCGTGGATGTTGCACCTTGTAGATATCGAATATTCGGACGGCCAGAAGTTATGGCTCGTTTAGAGTTACAAAAGCCATAACTTGTCAACACGAAGGCCTCGATGAGTTCTACGGCTTTGACGTCTTTCAGCCATCAACGGATAGATTAATGCCCAAAAAGGACAACCCGAATCTCAATCGGGTCTCGTAAGTTTTTTACCCTTCGTTTTTTCGACACATGGACTTTTAGTGTAAAACGGGATTACCGTGGCCCGTCTTCGGCTTCCCATTGCTGGAGTGTGGTGCACCATGGTACTGTTCCGTTTCAAATCCATGCACGCATTTCTAAAAGTCATACGGCACTGCTTCGCCATTTCGGACGGATGTTGCACCTTGCACCGTGGATGTTGCACCCTGTAGATATCGATTATTTGGACGGCCATAACTTCTGGCTCGTTTAGAGTTACGGGAGCCATAACCTGTCAAAACGAAGGACTCGATGAGTTCTACGGCTTTGACAACTTTCAGCCGTCAACGGATAGATTAATGCCCAAAAAGGACAACCCGAATCTCAATCGGGTCTCGTAATTTTTTTACCCTTCGTTTTTTCGACACGTGGATTTTTACGGTAAAACGGGATTACAGTGGCTGGTCTTCGATTTACCATCGCTAGAGAGTGTTGCACCATGGTACTGTTCCATTTCAAATCCATGCATGCATTTCTAAAGGTCGTACGACGCTGTTTCGCCATTTCGGACGGATGTTGCACCTTGCACCGTGGATGTTACACCCTGTAGATATCGATTATTCGGACGGCCATAACTTCTGGCTCGTTTAGAGTTAAGAGAGCCATAACCTGTCAAAACGAAGGCCTCGATGAGTGTTTGCGTCAAAATTGACCACAAACACCCAATAGTCGTGAAAGCACCCGTTTATCAACACAGATCAGCAACAATCAATATAGAATTCATATCTAAGCAACAACAATCACGATAATTCACAGATAACAATCACAAACACATGATTTATAGTGGTTCGACGATCTTGCCTACGTCCACTTTGAAGGTTCTCTCTTTATTGATTCACTTGATGATAATGATTGATTACAATGGATTACAGTTGATGATAGCTTTTAAATCTGAATACAACAGCGATAATGAAGTATGGAATTCAATCCGGCAGAGTCTGGATGTTCAATGGTGGAAGCTCCGAAAGATCACCTTTTCTGAAGGCTTCAGGGTGCTATTTATAGGCGTAGGAGGCCCAGATCTTGCTCAAACTTCGGGAGACGTCTTCTGGCACGTGAGTGGGCCCACGCGACCGACCCCACCAAGTTTCGACTCGATCTGACATCGATTCGAAGTGATTTCTAACCCATCAAGAAATGGTCCGATCGAGCTGAAACTTGGCAGGAACAATCTTTATCATGTATGGAAGCTACTGTGAAAATTTCGTTGCATTTGGATCAGTGGTTTAGGAGATACGATCGATTCGAATTGGAGTTTTTCGGCTGGCTGTTAGTTCGAATCCATCCCTTTGAATCCATTCCCTTCGAATCCATCAGCTCATCGTGGCCTTGTGATGAGGTGGCGCGCGTCTTTTGAGTCGATCCGGTCTTCTCTCCTTGTTGAGCGCTTTGTCTCCGTGAATCTTGCTGTCTTCGTATCGTGGAGTGACACGTCATCCAAGTTGACTTGGTGGGTACGAACAAATGAATATTCCTGGGTTCGAACGCGACCGATTCGAACCGAGGTGTCCCAATGGGTTCGAACTCGATCGATTCGAACAACATCGGTTCGAAGTGACTTGGATTCGAACCTGTGGGTTTGAATGGATTCGAACATAGTCATGCAAGGATGGATTCGAAGTGAGGGCTTGCCTGATGGAGTCGAGGCAAAGGAACTTCTCATGGGTTCGAAGCTGATGGAGTCGAACCAAGGCACTCTGATGGGTTCGACTGGATGGATTCGAAGGTGATGGGTTCGAAGTAGGTGGAGTCGAATCAATGGATTCGAACATAGTCTCTGGCCATCGGTTCGAACTATGGGGTATCCTATGGGTTCGAACCGAACATGGGCCATCTTTCTCAAATTGAATCCATCATATCTTGAGCATACGAACTCGGATTAACTTGAAACTTGAAACGCTGGCTCTCGTGGATTTGCTTGTCATGTCTTGTCGATTCTGGCACAATTCGGACTCGGACAAAATTCATTTATATCCATAGCGAAGCGAAGTACAACCAATCTTTGAGATGAACTGTTTCTTGTTCTCGAACAATCTTTTGGTATCACGGCTTTGCCAAAAAGCGGGATAACAATGTGTTCTACGGCTTTGACTGCTTTCAGCCATCAACGGATAGATTAATGCCCAAAAATTACAACCCGAATCTCAATCGGGTCTCGTAAGTTTTTTACCCTTCGTTTTTTCGACACGTGGATTTTTACGGTAAAACGGGATTACCGTGTCCCGTCCTCGACTTTCCATCGCTGAAGAGTGGTGCACCATGGTACTGTTCCGTTTCAAATCCATGCACGTGTTATCCCGCCTTTTGGCAAAGCCGTGATACCAAAAGATTGATCGAAAACAAAAGACAGTTCGTCTCAGAGATTGGTTATACTTCACTTTTCTATGGATATCGATGAATTTTGTCCAAGTCCGGAACGGGCCAAAATTGATAGGACATGACAAGAAAGGTCAAAGGAGTCGTCATTTCAAATTTCAGGTCAATCCGAGTCCGTACGCTCAAGATATGATGGATTCAATTTGAGAGAAGTAGCCATTGTCTGGTTCGAAACCATCACCTTCGAACCCATCCAATACCCCTACTTCGAAACCATCCAGTTCGAACCCATCCGGCATCCTTCCTTCGAACCCATCTTGTTCGAATCCACCAACCAGTGCCTGCCTCACAACCATTAACTTCGACTCCATCACATTCGAAACCATCATCTTCGAACCCATTCAAGCCCACCAGCTTCGAATCCAAGTCGCTTCGAACCGATCTTGTTCGAATCGATCAAGTTCGAACCCACGAGTACACCTTGGTTCGAAACGTTCGCATTCGAACCCAGGGACATTCACTTGTTCGTACCCACCAAGTCAGCTAACTTGGATGACGTGTCGCCCCACGATACGAACGAGGCGAAATCCATGGGTGCGAAGCGGTCAACTCGGAGACAAAACAGGATCGATTCGAGGAGCACGCGCCACGTCATTGCAGAATCGCGTGTGTCCATGGATTCGAAGTCGTGGTTTCGAAGATGATGGGTTCGAACTCCACAGCCAACCGAGGAACACCATTTCGAACCGATCATATCTCCTCAACCACACATCCAAATGCAACCAAATTTTCACAGTAGCTTCCATACAAGGTAAAGATTGTTCCTGCCAAGTTTCAGCTCGATTGGACCATTTCTTGATGGGTTCGAAATGACTTCGAATCGATGTCAGATCGAGACAAAACTTGGTGGGGTCGGTCGCGTGGGCCCACTCACGTTCCAGAAGAGGTCTCCCGAAGTTTCAGCCAGATCTGGGCCTCCAACGCCTATAAATAGCACCCTGAAGCCTTCAGAAAAGAGGATCTTCTTCCGAGAACTTCTGCCATTGAACGCTGAGACTCTGCCGGATTCAAATCTCTTCACCAGAATCACTGTTGTATTCAGATCTCAAAGCTATTATCAATTGTAATCCGTTGTAATCGATTGAATCGAGCAAAGCAATAAAGAGAAATCCTTCAAAGTGGACGTAGGCACGAATGCCGAACCACTATAAATCCTGTGTTTGTGATTGTTGTCTGTGAATTACTGTGATTTATTTACCTAGAGCTGAATTCTATATTGATTGTTGCTGAGTTATGTGTTGATTATTATCAAGTTAAATACGCAAACGGGTGCTTTCGTGATATTGGGTGTTTGTGACCAATTTTGGCGCAAATATTTTGGTGCTTTCACTGAGAATCGATAACTCAGGAGTTCTACCAGTTGATAATTGATTCAGAGAAAGTTTGAAAGTTTAGATTTGGGAAATTATGACGAGACAATCGAGTTGAAGGCCAAGGCCAGAGAGAAGTGAACAACAAGGAAGTCAGGAGGCTTCCTCAGGAGCGAATCAACCATCGATCTACATCACAAGGGACGAGATGGAGACGATGATGAAGAAGCAAGAGGAGTTAATCCAGAGTTTATTTCAACAGATAGGACAGCTTGGAGCATAGAATAGAGGAGCCAATGGAGTCCAGAATGAAGCCGGACCATCCGGCGTCGCACCCGGATTAGGGGGCACACCCATGGAGAACGTTGGTCCAATTTCGAAGGGAGAAAGAGGAGTATCTGCGCAACCTGGAGATAGCAGAGGAATGAACGCTCAGTCAAGGGGGCAGATTTCAGAGTTCCCTCGTGAACTCGGGGGGCAGGATGAAAGTAACGAACGAAGGTTACATCTTGGAGACACCGACAAGTTGGCAGAGATGGTTAGGCGAGCAATGAGAGGCGGTTTGGTGAACAAAGACCTAGAGGATGGTAATAGAAGTCCTTTCACTTCGGCAATCAGACGAGCTAGAAACCCACCGGATTTCAAATTACCATCGCTGGATATGTATGACGGGAGAACGGACCCCACGGTCCATCTGACAAAATATATGAGGCATATGGAAGTGCTGGGGGCATCAGAGGAGGTCATGGCCCGGTGCTTTCCACTATATTTGGCGGATATTGCGGCATTATGGTTCAGGCAATTAGATAGTGGATCCATTGGAACATGGAATGATTTAACTGAGAGATTTATGAGGCAATTCAGGGTTCACATTACAAGACCCAAGAATGTGATGACGTTGGCAACTTTAAAACAAAAGTCTGGAGAAACATTGAGAAGTTTCCTGACACGGTTCAATGCGGCGGCAGCTTCCGTGGATAGACCGGATCCATCCATGGTTATGATGGCGGCTGTGTCCGGAATAGCAGACGGAACGGAATTCAAAAATTCATTAACTAAGGATCCACCCGTAGATCTGGGAGAATTCTACCATGAGGCGGAAAAGTTTTTACGATTAGAGGATGCGAATGCAGAAAGAGAAGAAGGAGATGGGATAGAAGTTTATGCACTCAAAGATGAAAAGCCCCCTAGAAGGGACTCGGACAAGGATAAAGGTAAAATAAAGATTGAGAATAACGGAGACAGATCAAAGCGGCAACGGAGGGAGCCGCGATTCACCACCTACACTGAGCTGAACAAGAGCCTGGAACGAATTTATCAGGATACCAAAGAGCAGATTCCGTATCGTAGGCCGATGCGAAGGGACCCTACCTCTGACGAAAGGAAATCAGATAAGTTTTGTGTATTCCATGAATTAAATGGTCATAACACTAACGATTGTAGGCACCTGAAGGACGAGGTGGAAGGGCATATCAGGAACGGTATGCTCCTTCAATATGTAAGGAGGCGAGCTCCTGTGGCGGAACCAGAACGACCACCGTCCACATCAGCTAGAGGCGATCCTGAATCAAGGCACCGTTTGGTTATCAATTGAGTGAGATAACGATGAACAAGTTGTAAGCTTCCACCAACGCAATTAAATCATTTACACATGTGCGAGACCGCGAACGATCTCCAGGCATGCTCTGAATGATCATTGACCGTTTCGTAGTGGGAATTTACGCTTCGACATCCATGCTTTGCTTTCATATCATTTCAATTTGAACATTTAGACTCTGTTTGTTTGGACATTGTTTTAAAAACTCACCCGTGTAATAGATATTTGATTCTGATAACTCTGGAATGGCTAAGCTACTTACACATGTATGGGGTCGCGAACGATCCTTAGGCATGCTCTGAGATGGCGATGAACCGCCTTGACAAACGATCCAGGATCTCACCCGAACGTGACCCTGGCATCGATAATACCAAGCCCTCCCGGGCACACAATTCGCCTCGAACGGCACCCGACCTCAAACGGTCACAATTCGCCTCGAACGGCACTCGACTTCGAACAGTCACAACTCAACACACCTCAATTGGCTTGATCGCGAACGGTCGTCACTTGAGGTCCAACACCCGACCGCGAACGGTCCTATTCCATCATTTGCCGCGAACGGCATCGATCGCGAACGGTCCTATTCCATCATTTGCCGCGGACGGCATCGATCGCGAACGGTCCTATTCCATCATTTGCCGCGAACGGCATCGACCGCGAACGGTCCTTTTCCATCATTTGCCGCGAACGGCATCGACCGCGAACGGTCCTATTCCATCCTATGCCACGAACGGCACGGACCGCGAACGGTCCCGATTCACCCCAAACAGCATACGATCTCGAAAAATCGACGCATGGATTCATACGCTCGACCGCGCACGGTCGCACTTCACCTCGAATGACTCGATCACGAACGATCGTCATTTGAAGTTGAGCGCTTGACCACGAACGGCCGCGCTTCATCCCAAATGGGTCGATCCCGGACGATCGTCATTTGAGGCCATATGAAAACTATCAAGTTCTTTGCAGGTTGATGATCGGATACGAACGTCCAACTCGAGGCATTACAAAACACACCTTCCTACCGCAAGGCATGTTTTGGGGGGCAAAATGTTATCCCGCTTTTTGGCAAAGCCGTGATACCAAAAGATTGATCGAAAACAAAAGACAGTTCGTCTCAGAGATTGGTTATACTTCACTTTGCTATGGATATCGATGAATTTTGTCCAAGTCCGGAACGGGCCAAAATTGATAGGACATGACAAGAAAGGTCAAAGGAGTCGTCATTTCAAATTTCAGGTCAATCCGAGTCCGTACGCTCAAGATATGATTGATTCAATTTGAGAGAAGTAGCCATTGTCTGGTTCGAAACCATCACCTTCGAACCCATCCAATACCCCTACTTCGAAACCATCCAGTTCGAACCCATCCGGCATCCTTCCTTCGAACCCATCTTGTTCGAATCCACCAACCAGTGCCTGCCTCACAACCATTAACTTCGACTCCATCACATTCGAAACCATCATCTTCGAACCCATTCAAGCCCACCAGCTTCGAATCCAAGTCGCTTCGAACCGATCTTGTTCGAATCGATCGAGTTCGAACCCACGAGTACACCTTGGTTCGAAACGGTCGCATTCGAACCCAGGGACATTCACTTGTTCGTACCCACCAAGTCAGCTAACTTGGATGACGTGTCGCCCCACGATACGAACGAGGCGAAATCCATGGGTGCTAAGCGGTCAACTCGGAGACAAAACAGGATCGATTCGAGGAGCACGCGCCACGTCATTGCAGAATCGCGTGTGTCCATGGATTCGAAGTCGTGGTTTCGAAGATGATGGGTTCGAACTCCACAGCCAACCGAGGAACACCATTTCGAACCGATCATATCTCCTCAACCACACATCCAAATGCAACCAAATTTTCACAGTAGCTTCCATACAAGGTAAAGATTGTTCCTGCCAAGTTTCAGCTCGATTGGACCATTTCTTGATGGGTTCGAAATGACTTCGAATCGATGTCAGATCGAGACGAAACTTGGTGGGGTCGGTCGCGTGGGCCCACTCACGTGCCAGATAAGGTCTCCCGAATTTTCAGCCAGATCTGGGCCTCCAACGCCTATAAATAGCACCTTGAAGCCTTCAGAAAAGAGGATCTTCTTCCGAGAACTTCTGCCATTGAACGTTGAGACTCTGCCGGATTCAAATCTCTTCACCAGAATCACTGTTGTATTCAGATCTCAAAGCTATTATCAATTGTAATCCGTTGTAATCGATTGAATCGAGCAAAGCAATAAAGAGAAATCCTTCAAAGTGGACGTAGGCACGAACGCCGAACCACTATAAATCCTGTGTTTGTGATTGTTGTCTGTGAATTACTATGATTTATTTACCAAGAGCTGAATTCTATATTGATTGTTGCTGAGTTATGTGTTGATTATTATCAAGTTGAATACGCAAACGGGTGCTTTCGTGATATTGGGTGTTTGTGACCAATTTTGGCGCAAACAGCACGCATTTCTAAAAGTCGTACGGCACTGTTTTCCATTTCGGACGGATGTTGCACCTTGCACCGCGGATGTTGCACCCTGTAGATATCGATTATTCGGACGACCATAACTTCTGGCTCGTTTAGAGTTACGAGAGCCATAACCTGTCAAAACGAAGGCCTCGATGAGTTCTACGGCTTTGATAGCTTTCAGCCATAGGATAGATCAACGCCCAAAAAGGACAACCAGAATCTCAATCGGGTCTCGTAAGTTTTTTACCCTTCGTTTTTTCGACACGTGGATTTTTACGGTAAAACGGGATTACCGTGGCTGGTCTTCGATTTACCATCGCTGGACAGTGGTGCACCATGGAACTATTCCGTTTCAAATCCATGCACGCATTTCAAAAAGTCATACGGCACTGTTTGGCCATTTCGGACGGATGTTGCACCTTGCACCGTGGTTGTTGCACCCTGTAGACATTGATTATTCGGACGGCCATAACATCTGGCTCGATTAGAGTTACGGGAGCCATAACCTGTCAAAACGAAGGCCTCGATGAGTTCTACGGCTTTGACAGCTTTCAGCCGCCAACGGATAGATCAATGCCCAAAAAGGACAACCCGAATCTCAATCGGGTCTCGTTAGTTTTTTACCCTTCGTTTTTTCGACACGTGGATATTTACGGTAAAATGGGATTACCGTGGCCTATCTTCGACTTCCCATCGCTGGAGAGTGGTGCACCATGGTACTCTTCCATTTCAAATCTATGCATGCATTTCTAAAAGTCGTACGGCACTGTTTCGCCATTTCGGACGGATGTTGCACCCTGTAGATATCGATTATTCGGATGGCCATAACTTCTAGCTCGTTTAGAGTTACGGGAGCCATAACCTGTCAAAACGAAGGCCTCGATGAGTTCTATGGCTTTGATAGCTTTCAGCCGTCAACGGATAGATGAATGCCCAAAAAGGACAACCCGAATCTCAATCGGGTCTCATTAGTTTTCTACCCTTCGTTTTTTCGACACGTGGATTTTTACGGTAGGATTACGGTGGCTGGTCTTCGATTTACCATCGCTGGAGAGTGGTGCACCATGGTACTGTTCCGTTTCAAATCCATACATGAATTTCTAAAGGTCGTACGGCACTGTTTCGCAATTTCGGACGGATGTTGCACCATGCACCGTGGATGTTGCACCCTGTAGATATCGATTATTCGGACGGCCATAACTTCTGGCTCGTTTAGAGTTACGGGAGGCATAACCTGTCAAAACGAAGGCCTCGATGAGTTCTACGGCTTTGATAGATTTCAGCCGTCAACGGATAGATTAATGCCCAAAAAGGACAAACCGAATATCAATCGGGTCTCGTAAGTTTTTTACCCTTCGTTTTTTCGACACGTGGATTTTTACGGTAAAACGGGATTACCGTGGCTTGTCTTCGATTTGCCATCGCTGGAGAGTGGTGCACCATGGTACTGTTCCATTTCAAATCCATGCACGAATTTCTAAAGGTCGTACGGCACTGTTTCGCCCTGTCGGACGGATGTTGCACCTTGCACCGTGGATGTTGCACCCTGTAGATATCGATTATTCGGACGGCCATAACTTCTGGCTCGTTAAGAGTTACGGGAGCCATAACCTGTCAAAACGAAGGCCTCGATGAGTTCTACGGCTTTGACTTCTTTGAGCCGTCAACGGATAGATTAATGTCCAAAAAGGACAACCCGAATCTCAATCGGGTCTCGTAAGTTTTTTACCATTCGTTTTTTCGACACGTGGATTTTTACGGTAAAAATGGATTACGGTGGCCCGTCTTCGACTTCCCATCGCTGGAGAGTGGTGCACCATGGTACTGTTCCGTTTCAAATCCATGCACGCATTTCTAAAAGTCGTACGGCACTGTTTCGCCATTTCGGACGGATGTTGCACCTTGCACCGTGGATGTTGCACCCTGTAGATATCGATTATTCGGACGGCCATAACTTCTGGCTCGTTTAGAGTTGCGGGAGCCATAACCTGTCAAAACGAAGACCTCGATGAGTTCTACGGTTTTGATAGCTTTTAGTCGTCAACGGATAGATTAATGCCCAAAAAGGACAACCTGAATCTCAATCGGGTCTCGTAAGTTTTTTACCCTTCGTTTTTTCGACACGTGGATTTTTGCGGTAAAACAGAATTACGGTGGCTGGTCTTCGATTTACCATCGCTGGAGAGTGGTGCACCATGGTACTGTTCCGTTTCAAATCCATGCACGCATTTCTAAAAGTCGTACGGCACTGTTCCGCCATTTCGGACGGATGTTGCACCTTGAACCATGGATGTTGCACCCTGTAGATATCGATTATTCGGAAGGCCGTAACTTCTGGCTCGTATAGGGTTACGGGAGGCATAACCTGTCAAAACGAAGGCCTCGATGAGTTCTACGGCTTTGATAGCTTTCAGCCGTCAACGGATAGATTAATGCCCAAAAAGGACAAACCGAATATCAATCGGGTCTCGTAAGTTTTTTACCCTTCGTTTTTTCGACACGTGGATTTTTACGGTAAAACGGGATTACCATGGCTTGTCTTCGATTTGCCATCGCTGGAGAGTGGTGCACCATGGTACTGTTCCGTTTCAAATCCATGCACGCATTTCTAAAAGTCATACGGCACTGTTTCGCCATTTCGGACGGATGTTGCACCTTGCACCGTGGATGTTGCACCCTGTAGTTATCGATTATTCGGACGGCCATAACTTCTGGCTCGTTTAGAGTTACGGGAACCATAACCTGTCAAAACGAATGCCTCGATGAGTGCTACGGCTTTGACAGCTTTCAGCTGTCAACGGATAGATTACTGCCCAAAAAGGACAACCCGAATATCAATCGGGTCTCGTAAGATTTTTACCCTTCGTTTTTTCGACACGTGGATTTTTACAGTAAAACGGGATTACCGTTGCCTGTCTTCGACTTCCCATCGCTGAAGAGTGGTACACCATGGAAATGTTCCGTTTCAAGTCCATGTACGCATTTCTAAAAGTCGTACGACACTGTATCGCCATTTCGGACGGATGTTGCACCTTGCACCGTGGATGTTGCACCCTGTAGATATCGATTATTCGGACGGCCATAACTTCTGGCTCGTTTAGAGTTACGGGAGCCATAACCTGTCAAAACGAAGACCTCGATGAGTTCTACGGCTTTGACAGCTTTCAGCCGTCAACGGATAGATTAATGCCCAAAAAGGACAACCTGAATCTCAATCGGGTCTCGTAAGTTTTTTACCCTTCGTTTTTTCGACACGTGGATTTTTGCGGTAAAACGGGATTACGGTGGCTGGTCTTCGATTTACCATCGCTGGAGAGTGGTGCACCATGGTATTGTTCCGTTTCAAATCCATGCACGCATTTCTAAAAGTCGTACGGCACTGTTCCGCCATTTCGGACGGATGTTGCACCTTGAACCATGGATGTTGCACCCTGTAGATATCGATTATTTGGAAGGCCGTAACTTCTGGCTCGTATAGAGTTACGGGAGCCATAACCTTTCAAAACGAAGGCCTCGATGAGTTCTACGGCGTTGACAGCTTTCAGCCGTCAACGGATAGATTAATGCCCAAAATGGACAACCCGAATCTCAATCGGGTCTCGTAAGTTTTTTACCCTTCGTTTTTTCGACACGTGGATTTTTACGGTAAAACGGGATTACCGTGGCCCGTCTTCGACTTCCCATCGCTGGAGAGTGGTGCACCATGGTACTATTCCGTTTCAAATCCATGTACGCATTTCTAAAAGTCGTACGGCACTGTTTCGTCATTTCGGACGGATGTTGCACCTTGCACCGTGGATGTTGCACCCTATAGATATCGATTATTCGGACGGCCATAACTTCTGGCTCGATTAGAGTTAAGGGAGCCATAACCTGTCAAAACGAAGGCCTCGATGAGTTCTACGGCTTTGACAGCTTTCAACCGACAATGGATAGATTAATGCCCAAAAAGGACAACCCGAATCTCAATCGGGTCTCGTAAGTTTTTTACCCTTCGTTTTTTCGACACGTGGATTTTTACGGTAAAACGGGATTACGGTGGCTGGTCTTCGATTTACCATCGCTGGAGAGTGGTGCACAATGGTACTATTCTGTTTCAAATCCATGCACGCATTTCTAAAGGTCGTACGGCATTGTTTCGCCATTTCGGACGGATGTTGCACCTTGCACCATGGATGTTGCACCCTGTAGATATCGATTATTCGGACGGCCATAACTTCTGGCTCGTTTAGAGTTATGGGAGCCATAACCTGTCAAAACGAAGGCCTCGATGAGTTCTACGGCTTTGACAGCTTTCAGCCGTCAACGGATAGATTACTTCCCAAAAAGGACAACTCGAATCTCAATCGGGTCTCGTAAGTTTTTTACCCTTCGTTTTTTCGACACGTGGATTTTTACGCTAAAACGGGATTACCATGGCCCGTCTTCGACTTCCCATAGCTGGAGAGTGGTGCACCATGGTGCTGTTCTGTTTCAAATCCATGCACGCATTTCTAAAAGTCATACGGCACTGTTTCGCCATTTCGGACGGATGTTGCACCTTGCACCGTGGATGTTGCACCCTGTAGTTATCGATTATTCGGACGGCCATAACTTCTGGCTCGTTTAGAGTTACGGGAGCCATAACCTTTCAAAACGAAGGCCTCGATGAGTGCTACGGCTTCGACAGCTTTCAGCTGTCAACGGATAGATTACTGCCCAAAAAGGACAACCCGAATATCAATCGGGTCTCGTAAGTTTTTTACCCTTCGTTTTTTCGACACGTAGATTTTTACAGTAAAACGGGATTACCGTTGCCCGTCTTTGACTTCCCATCGCTGAAGAGTGGTACACCATGGTAATGTTCCGTTTCAAGTCCATGTACGCATTTCTAAAAGTCGTACGACACTGTATCGCCATTTCGGACGGATGTTGCACCTTGCACCGTGGATGTTGCACCCGGTAGATATCGATTATTCGGACGGCCATAACTTCTGGCTCGTTTAGAGTTACGGGAGCCATAACCTGTCAAACGAAGACCTCGATGAGTTCTACGGCTTTGACAGCTTTCAGCCGTCAACGGATAGATTAATGCCCAAAAAGGACAACCCGAATCTTAATCGGTCTCGTAAGTTTTTTACCCTTCGTTTTTTCGACACGTGGATTTTTACGGTAAAACGGGATTACTGTGGCCCGTCTTCGACTTCCCATCGCTGGAGAGTGGTGCACCATGGTACTGTTCCGTTTCAAATCCATGCACGCATTTCTAAAAGTCGTACGATACTGTTTTGCCATTTCGGACGGATGTTGCACCTTGCACCGTGGATGTTGCACCCTGTAGATATCGATTATTCGGACGGCCATAACTTCTGGCTCGATTAGATTTACGTGAGCCATAACCTGTCAAAACGAAGGCCTTGATGAGTTCTACGGCTTTGACAGCTTTTAGCTATCAACGGATAGATTAATGCCCAAAAAGGACAACCCGAATCTCGATCCGGTCTCGTAAGTTTTTTACCCTTCGTTTTTTCGACACGTGGATTTTTACGGTAAAACGGGATTACCGTGGCCCGTCTTCGACTTCTCGTCGCTAGAGAGTGGTGCACCATGGTACTGTTCCGTTTCAAATCCATGCACGCATTTCTAAAAGTCATACGGCACTGTTTCGCCATTTTGGACGGATGTTGCACCTAGCACCGTGGATGTTACACCCTGTAGATATCGATTATTCGGACGGCCATAACTTCTGGCTCGTTTAGAGTTACGGGAGCCATAACCTGTCAAAACGAAGGCCTCGATGAGTTCTACGGCTTTGAAGCTTTCAGCCATCAACGGATAGATTAATGCCCAAAAAGGACAACCCGAATCTCAATCGGGTCTCGTAAGTTTTTTACCCTTCGTTTTTTCGACACGTGGATTTTTGCGGTAAAACGGGATTACGGTGGCTGGTCTTCGATTTACCATCGCTGGGGAGTGGTGCACCATGGTACTGTTCCGTTTCAAATCCATGCACGCATTTCTAAAAGTCGTACGGCACTGTTCCGCCATTTCGGACGGATGTTGCACCATGAACCATGGATGTTGCTCCCTGTAGATATCGATTATTCGGAAGGCCATAACTTCTGGCTCGTATAGAGTTACGGGAGCCATAACCTTTCAAAACGAAGGCCTCGATGAGTTCTACGGTGCTGACAGCTCTCAGCCGTCAACGGATAGATTAATGCCCAAAATGGACAACCCGAATCTCAATCGGGTCTCGTAAGTTTTTTACCCTTCGTTTTTTCGACACGTGGATTTTTACGGCAAAGCGGGATTACCGTGGCCCGTCTTCGACTTCCCATCGCTAGAGAGTGGTGCACCATGGTACTGTTCCGTTTCAAATCCATGTACGCATTTCTAAAAGTCGTACGGCACTGTTTCGTCATTTCGGACGGATGTTGCACTTTGCACCGTGGATGTTGCACCCTGTAGATATCGATTATTCGGACGGCCATAACTTCTGGCTCGATTAGAGTTACGGGAGCCATAACCTGTCAAAACGAAGGCCTCGATGAGTTCTACGGCTTTGACAGCTTTCAGCCGACAATGGATAGATTAATGCCCAAAAAGGACAACCCGAATCTCAATCGGGTCTCGTAAGTTTTTTACCCTTCGTTTTTTCGACACGTGGATTTTTACGGTAAAACGGGATTACGGTGGCTGGTCTTCGATTTACCGTCGCTGGAGAGTGGTGCACCATGATACTGTTCTGTTTCAAATCCATGCACGCATTTCTAAAGGTCGTACGGCATTGTTTCGCCATTTCGGACGTATGTTGCACCTTGCACCATGGATGTTGCACCCTGTAGATATCGATTATTCGGACGGCCATAACTTCTGGCTCGTTTAGAGTTATGGGAGCCATAACCTGTCAAAACGAAGGCCTCGATGAGTTCTACGGCTTTGACAGCTTCCAGCCGTCAATGGATAGATTACTGCCCAAAAAGGACAACCCAAATCTCAATCGGGTCTCGTAAGTTTTTTACCCTTCGTTTTTTCGACATGTGGATTTTTACGGTAAAACGGGATTACCATGGCCCGTCTTCGACTTCCCATAGCTGGAGAGTGGTGCACCATGGTACTGTTCCGTTTCAAATCCATGCACGCATTTCTAAAAGTCATACGGCACTGTTTCGCCATTTCGGACGGATGTTGCACCTTGCACCGTGGATGTTGCACCCTGTAGTTATCGATTATTCGGACGGCCATAACTGCTGGCTCGTTTAGAGTTACGGGAACCATAACCTGTCAAAACGAATGCCTCGATGAGTGCTACGGCTTTGACAGCTTTCAGCTGTCAACGGATAGATTACTGCCCAAAAAGGACAACCCGAATATCAATCGGGTCTCGTAAGATTTTTACCCTTCGTTTTTTCGACACGTGGATTTTTACAGTAAAACGGGATTACCGTTGCCTGTCTTCGACTTCCCATCGCTGAAGAGTGGTACACCATGGAAATGTTCCGTTTCAAGTCCATGTACGCATTTCTAAAAGTCGTACGACACTGTATCGCCATTTCGGACGGATGTTGCACCTTGCACCGTGGATGTTGCACCCTGTAGATATCGATTATTCGGACGGCCATAACTTCTGGCTCGTTTAGAGTTACGGGAGCCATAACCTGTCAAAACGAAGACCTCGATGAGTTCTACGGCTTTGACAGCTTTCAGCCGTCAACGGATAGATTAATGCCCAAAAAGGACAACCCGAATCTCAATCGGGTCTCGTAAGTTTTTTACCCTTCGTTTTTTCGACTAGTGGATTTTTACGGTAAAACGGGATTACCGTGGCCCGTTTTCGACTTCCCATCGCTGGAGAGTGGTGCACCATGGTACTGTTCCGTTTCAAATCCATGCACGCATTTCTAAAAGTCGTACGATACTGTTTTGCCATTTCGGACGGATGTTGCACCTTGCACCGTGGATGTTGCACCCTGTAGATATCGATTATTCGGACGGCCATAACTTCTGGCTCGATTAGATTTACGGGAGCCATAACCTGTCAAAACGAAGGCCTTGATGAGTTCTACGGCTTTGACAGCTTTTAGCTATCAACGGATAGATTAATGCCCAAAAAGGACAACCCGAATCTCAATCGGGTCTCGTAAGTTTTTTACCCTTCGTTTTTTCGACACGTGGATTTTTACGGTAAAACGGGATTACCGTGGCCCGTCTTCGACTTCCCGTCGCTAGAGAGTGGTGCACCATGGTACTGTTCCGTTTCAAATCCATGCACGCATTTCTAAAAGTCATACGGCACTGTTTCGCCATTTCGGACGGATGTTGCACCTAGCACCGTGGATGTTGCACCCTGTAGATATCGATTATTCGGACGGCCATAACTTCTGGCTCGTTTAGAGTTAAGGGAGCCATAACCTGTCAAAACGAAGGCCTCGATGAGTTCTACGGCTTTGAAGCTTTCAGCCGTCAACGGATAGATTAATGCCCAAAAGGGACAACCCATTCTCAATCGGGTCTCGTAAGTTTTTTACCCTTCGTTTTTTCGACACGTGGATTTTTGCGGTAAAACGGGATTACGGTGGCTGGTCTTCGATTTACCATCGCTGGAGAGTGGTGCACCATGGTACTGTTCCGTTTCAAATCCATGCACGCATTTCTAAAAGTCGTACGGCACTGTTCCGCCATTTCGGACGGATGTTGCACCTTGAACCATGGATGTTGCACCCTGTAGATAACGATTATTTGGAAGGCCGTAACTTCTGGCTCGTATAGAGTTACGGGAGCCATAACCTTTCAAAACGAAGGCCTCGATGAGTTCTACGGCGTTGACAGCTTTCAGCCGTCAACGGATAGATTAATGCCCAAAATGGACAACCCGAATCTCAATCGGGTCTCGTAAGTTTTTTACCCTTCGTTTTTTCGACACGTGGATTTTTACGGTAAAACGGGATTACCATGGCCCGTCTTCGACTTCCCATCGCTGGAGAGTGGTGCACCATGGTACTGTTCCTTTTAAAATCCATGTACGCATATCTAAAAGTCGTACGGCACTGTTTCGTCATTTCGGACGGATGTTGCACCTTGCACCGTGGATGTTGCACCCTGTAGATATCGATTATTCGGACGGACATAACTTCTGGCTCGATTAGATTTACGGGAGCCATAACCTGCCAAAACGAAGGCCTCGATGAGTTCTACGGCTTTGACAGCTTTCAGCCGACAATGGATAGATTAATGCCCAAAAAGGACAACCCGAATCTCAATCGGGTCTCGTAAGTTTTTTACACTTCGTTTTTTCGACACGTGGATTTTTACGGTAAAACGGGATTACGGTGGCTGGTCTTCGATTTACCATCGCTGGAGAGTGGTGCACCATGGTATTGTTCTGTTTCAAATCCATGCACGCATTTCTAAAGGTCGTACGGCATTGTTTTGCCATTTCGGACGGATGTTGCACCTTGCACCATGGATGTTGCACCCTTTAGATATCGATTATTCGGATGGCCATAACTTCTGGCTCGTTTAGAGTTATGGGAGCCATAACCTGTCAAAACGAAGGCCTCGATGAGTTCTATGGCTTTGACAGCTTCCAGCCGTCAACGGATAGATTACTGCCCAAAAAGGACAACCCGAATCTCAATCGGGTCTCGTAAGTTTTTTACCCTTCGTTTTTTCGACACGTGGGTTTTTACGGTAAAACGGGATTACCATGGCCCGTCTTCGACTTGCCACAGCTGGAGAGTGGTGCACCATGGTACTGTTCCGTTTCAAATCCATGCACGCATTTCTAAAAGTCATACGGCACTGTTTTGCCATTTCGGACGGATGTTGCACCTTGCACCGTGGATGTTGCACAATGTAGTTATCGATTATTCGGACGGTCATAACTTCTGGCTCGTTTAGAGTTACGGGAGCCATAACCTGTCAAAACGAAGGCCTCGATTAGTGCTACGGCTTTGACAGCTTTCAGCTGTCAACGGATAGATTACTGCCCAAAAAGGACAACCCGAATATCAATCGGGTCTCGTAAATTTTTTACCCTTCGTTTTTTCGACACGTGGATTTTTAGAGTAAAATGGGATTACCGTTGCCCGTCTTCGACTTCCCATCGCTGGAGAGTGGTGCACCATGGTACTGTTCCGTTTCAAGTCCATGCACGCATTTCTAAAAGTCGTACGGCACTGTTTCGCCATTTCGGACGGATGATGCACCTTGCACCGTGGATGTTGCACCCTGTAGATATCGATTATTCGGACGGCCATAACTTCTGGCTAGTTTAGAGTTACGGGAGCCATAACCTGTCAAAACGAAGACCTTGATGAGTTCAACGGCTTTGACGGCTTTCAGCCGTCAACGGATAGATTAATTCCCAAAAAGGACAACCCGAATCTCAATTGGGTCTCGTAAGTTTTTTACCCTTCGTTTTTTCGACACGTGGATTTTTACGGTAAAACGGGATTACCGTGGCCCGTCTTCGACTTCCCATCGCTGGAGAGTGGTGCACCATGGTACTGTTCTGTTTCAAATCCATGCACGCATTTCTAAAAGTCGTACGATACTGTTTTGCCATTTCGGACGGATGTTGCACCTTGCACCGTGGATGTTGCACCCTGTAGATATCGATTATTCGGACGGCCATAACTTCTGGCTCGATTTGATTTACGGGAGCCATAACCTGTCAAAACGAAGGCCTTGATGAGTTCTACGGCTTTGACAGCTTTTAGCTATCAACGGATAGATTAATGACCAAAAAGGACAACCCGAATCTCAATCCGGTCTTGTAAGTTTTTTACCCTTCGTTTTTTCGACACGTGGATTTTTACGGTAAAACGGGATTACCGTGGCCCGTCTTTGACTTCCGGTCGCAAGAGAGTGGTGCACCACGGTACTGTTCCGTTTCAAATCCATGCACGCATTTCTAAAAGTCATACGGCACTGTTTCGCCATTTCGGACGGATGTTGCACCTAGCACCGTGGATGTTGCACCCTGTAGATATCGATTATTCGGACGGCCATAACTTCTGGCTCGTTTAGAGTTACGGGAGCCATAACCTGTCAAAACGAAGGCCTTGATGAGTTCTACGGCTTTGAAGCTTTTAGCCGTCAACGGATAGATTAATGCCCAAAAAGGACAACCCGAATCTCAATCGGGTCTCGTAAGTTTTTTACCCTTCGTTTTTTCGACACGTGGATTTTTACGGTAAAACGGGATTACCGTGGCCCGTCTTCGACTTCCTATCGCTGGAGAGTGGTGCACCAAGGTGCTGTTCCATTTCAAATCCATGCACGCATTTCTAAAAGTCGTACGGCACTGTTTCGCCATTTCGGACGGATCTCGCACCTTGCACCGTGGATGTTGCACCCTATAGATATCGATTATTCGGACGGTCATAACTTCTGGCTCGATTAGAGTTACAGGAGCCATAACCTGTCAAAACGAAGGCCTCGATGAGTTCTACGGCTTTGACAGCTTTCAGCCGTCAACGGATAGATTAATGCCGAAAAAGGACCACCCGAAACTCAATCGGGTCTCGTAAGTTTTTTCCCTTCGTTTTTTCGACACGTGGATTTTTACGGTAAAACGGGATTACCGTGGCCCGTCTTCGACTTCCCATCGCTGGAGAGTGGTGCACCATGGTACTGTTCCGTTTCAAATCCTTGTACGCATTTCTAAAAGTCATACGGCACTGTTTCGCCATTTCGGACGGATGTTGCACCTTGCACCGTGGATGTTGCACCCTGTAGATATCGATTATTCGGAAGGCCATAACTTCTGGCTCGTTTAGATTTACGGGAGCCATAATCTGTCAAAACGAAGGCCTCGATGAGTTCTACGGCTGAGATAGCTTTCAGCCGTCAACGGATAGATTAATGTCCAAAAAGGACAACCCGAATATCAATCGGGTCTCGTAAGTTTTTTACCCTTCGTTTTTTCGACACGTGGATTTTTACGGTAAAACGGGATTACCGTGGACCGTCTTCGACTTCCCATCGCCGAAGAGTGGTGCACCATGGTACTGTTCCGTTTCAAATCCATGCACGCATTTCCAAAAGTCGTACGGCACTGTTTCGCCATTTCGGACGGATGTTGCACCTTGCACCATGGATGTTGCACCCTGTAGATATCGGTTATTCGGACGGCCATAACTTCTGGCTCGTTTAGAGTTACGGGAGCCATAATCTGTCAAAACGAAGGCCTCGATGAGTTCTACGGCTTTGACAGCTTTGAGCCGTCAACGGATAGATTAATGCCAAAAAAGGACAACCCAACTCTCGATCGGGTCTCGTAAGTTTTTTACCCTTTGTTTTTTTGACACGTGGATTTTTACAGTAAAACGGGATTACCGTGGCCCGTCTTCAACTTCCCATCGCTGGAGAGTGGTGAACCTGGTACTGTTCCATTTCAAATCTATGCACGCATTTCTAAAAGTCGTACGACACTGTTTCGCCATTTCGGACGGATGTTGCACCTTGCACCATGGATGTTGCACCATGTAGATATCTATTATTTGGACGGCCCTAACTTTTGGCTCGTTTAGAGTTACGGGAGCCATAACCTGTCAAAACGAAGGCCTCGATGAGTTCTACGGCTTTGACAGCTTTCAGCCATCAGTGGATAGATTAATGTCCAAAAAGGACAACCCGAATCTCAATCGGGTCTCGTAAGTTTTTGACCCTTTGTTTTTTCGACCCGTGGATTTTTACGGTAAAACGGGATTACCGCGGCCCGTCTTCGACTTCCCATCGCTGAAGAGTGGTGCACCGTGTTTCTTTTCCATTTCAAATCCATGCATGGATTTCTAAAAGTCGTACGGCACTTTTTCGCCATTTCGGACGGATGTTGCACCTTGCACCGTGGATGTTGCACCCTGTAGATATCGATTATTCGGACGGCCGTAACTTCTGGCTCGTTTAGAGTTACGGGAGCCATAACCTTTCAAAACGAAGGCCTCGATGAGTTCTACGGCTTTGATAGCTTTCAGCCGTCAACGGATAGATAAATGCCCAAAAAGGACAACCCGAATCTCAATCGGGTCTCGTAAGTTTTATAACCTTCGTTTTTTCGACACGTGGATTTTTACGGTAAAACGGGATTACCGTGGCCCGTCTTCGACTTCCCATCGCTGGAGAGTGGTGCACCATGGTACTATTCCGTTTCAAATGCATGCATGCATTTCTAAAAGTCGAGCGGCACTGTTTCGCCATTTCGGACGGATGTTGCACCTTGCACCGTGGATGTTGCACCCGGTAGATATTGATTATTCGGACGGCCATAACTTCTGGCTCGATTTGAGTTACGGGAGCCATAACCTGTCAAAACAAAGGCCTCGATGAGTTCTACGATTTTGATAGCTTTCAGCCGACAACGGATAGATTAATGCCCGAAAAGGACAACCCGAATCTCAATCGGGTCTCGTAAGTTTTTTACCCTTCGTTTTTTCGACACGTGGATTTTTACGGTGAAACAGGATTACGATGGCTGGTCTTCGATTTACCATCGCTGGAGAGTGGTGCACCATGGTACAGTTCCGTTTCAAATCCATGCACGCATTTCTAAAGGTCGTACGGCACTGTTTCGCCATTTCGGACGGATGTTGCACCTTGCACCATTGATGTTGCACCCTGTAGATATCGATTATTCGGACGGCCATAACTTCTGGCTCGTTTAGAGTTAAGGGAGCCATAACCTGTCAAAACGAAGGCCTCGATGAGTTCTACGGCTTTGACAGCTTTCCACCGTCAACGGATAGATTACTACCCAAAAAGGACAACCCGAATCTCAATTCGGTCTCGTAAGTTTTTTACCCTTCGTTTTTTCGACATGTGGATTTTTACGGTAAACGAGATTACCGTGGCCCATCTTCGACTTCCCATCGCTGAAGAGTGGTGCACCATGGTACTGTTCCATTTCAAATCCATGCACGCATTTCTAAAAGTCGTACGGCACTGTTTCGCCATTTCAGACGGATGTTGCACCTTGCACCGTGGATGTTGCACCCTGTAGATATCGATTATTCGGACGACCATAACTTCTGGCTCGTTTAGAGTTACGGGAGCCATAACCTGTCAAAACGAAGGCCTCGATGAGTTCTACGGCTTTGACAGCCTTAAACCATCAACGGATAGATTAATGCCCAAAAAGGACAACCCGAATCTCAATCGGGTCTCGTAAGTTTTTTACCCTTCGTTTTTTCGACACGTGGATTTTTACGGTAAAACGGGATTACCGTGGCCCGTCTTCGACTTCCCATCGCTGGAGAGTCGTGCACCATGGTACTGTTCCGTTTCAAATCCATGCACGCATTTCTAAAAGTCGTACGGCACTGTTTCGCCATTTCGAACGGATGTTGCACCTTGCACCGTGGACGTTGCACCCTGTAGATATCGATTATTCGGACGGCCATAACTACCGGCTCGATTAGAGTTACGGGAGCCATAACCTGTCAAAACGAAGGCCTCGATGAGTTCTACGGCTTTGACTGCTTTTAGCCATCAACGGATAGATTAATGTCCAAAAAGGACAACCCGAATCTCAATCGAGTCTCGTAAGTATTTTACCCTTCGTTTTTTCGACACGTGGATTTTTACGGTAAAACGGGATTACCGTGGCCCGTCTTCGACTTCCCATCGCTAGAGAGTGGTGCACCAAGGTACTGTTCCGTTTCAAATCCATGCACGCATTTATAAAAGTCGTACGGCACTGTTTCGCCATTTCGGACGGATGTTGCACCTTGCACCGTGGATGTTGCACTCTGTAGATATCGATTATTCGGACGGCCATAACTTCCGGCTCGATTAGAGTTACGGGAGCCATAACCTGTCAAAACGAAGGCCTCGATGAGTTCTACGGCTTTGATAGTTTTAGCCATCAACGGATAGATTAATGTCCAAAAAGGACAACCTGAATCTCAATCGAGTCTCGTAAGTTTTTTGCCCTTCGTTTTTTCGACACGTGGATTTTTACGGTAAAACGGGATTACCGTGGCCCGTCTTCGACTTCCCATCACTGAAGAGTGGTGCACCATGGTACTGTTCCGTTTCAAATCCATGCACGCATTTCTAAAAGTCGTACGGCACTGTTTCGCCATTTCGAACGGATGTTGCACCTTGAACCGTGGATGTTGCACCCTGTAGATATCGATTATTCGGACGGCCATAACTTCTGGCTCGTTTAGAGTTACGGGAGCCATAACCTTTCAAAACGAAGGCCTCGATGAGTTCTACGGCTTTGATAGCTTTCAGCCGTCAACTGATAGATTAATGTCCAAAAAGGACAACCCGAATCTCAATCGAATCTCGTAAGTTTTTTACCCTTCGTTTTTTCGACACATGGATTTTTACGGTAAAACGGGATTACCGTGCCCCGTCTTCGACTTCCAATCACTGGAGAGTGGTGCACCATGGTACTGTACCGTTTCAAAACCATGCACGCATTTCTAAAAGTCGTACGACACTGTTTCGCCATTTCGGACGGATCTTGCACCTTGCACCGTGGATGTTGCACCCTGTAGATATCGATTATTCGGACGGCCATAACTTCTGGCTCGATTAGAGTCACCGGAGCCATAACCTGTCAAAACGAAGGCCTCGATGAGTTCTACGATTCAGACAGCTTTCAGCCGACAACGGATAGATTAATGCCCAAAAAGGACAACCCGAATCTCAATCGGGTCTCGTAAGTTTTTTACCCTTCGTTTTTTCGACACGTGAATTTTTACGGTAAAACGGCATTACGGTGGCTGGTCTTCGATTTACCATCGCTGGAGAGTGGTGCACCATGGTACTGTTCCGTTTCAAATCCATGCACGCATTTCTAAAGGTCGTACGACATTGTTTCGCCATTTCGGACGGATGTTGCACCTTGCACCGTGGATGTTGCACCCTGTAGATATCGATTATTCGGAAGGCCATAACTTCTGGCTCGTTTAGATTTACGGGAGCCATAATCTGTCAAAACGAAAGCCTCGATGAGTTCTACGGTTTTGACAGCTTTCAGCCGTCAACGGATTGATTAATGTCCAAAAAGGACAACCCGAATCTCAATCGGGTCTCGTAAGTTTTTTACCCTTCGTTTTTTCGACACGTGGATTTTTACGGTAAAACGGGATTACCGTGGACCGTCTTCGACTTCCCATCGCTGAAGAGTGGTGCACCATGGTACTGTTCCATTTCAAATCCATTCACGCATTTCTAAAAGTCGTACGGCACTGTTTCGCCATTTCGGACGGATGTTGCACCTTGCACCGTGGATGTTGCACCCTGTGGATGTCGGTTATTCGGACGGCCATAACTTCTGGCTCGTTTAGAGTTACGGGAGCCATAATCTGTCAAAACGAAGGCCTCGATGAGTTCTACGGCTTTGATAGCTTTCAGCCGTCAACGGATAGATTAATGCCAAAAAAGGACAACCCGATTCTCAATCGGGTCTCGTAAGTTTTTTACCCTTCGTTTTTTCGACACGTGGATTTTTACGGTAAAACCGGATTACCGTGGCCATCTTCGACTTCCCATCACTGAAGAGTGGTGCACCATGGATCTGTTCTGTTTCAAATCCATGCACGCATTTCTAAAAGTCGTACGGCACTTTTTCGCCATTTCGGACGGATGTTGCACCTTGCACCGTGGATGTTGCACCCTGTAGATATCGATTATTCGGACGGCCATAACTTCTGGCTCGTTTAGAGTTACGGGAGCCATAACCTTTCAAAACGAAGGCCTCGACAAGTTCTACGGCTTTGATATCTTTCAGCCGTCAACGGATAGATAAATGCCCAAAATGGACAACCCGAATCTCAATCGGGTCTCGTAAGTTTTTTACCCTTCGTTTTTTCGACACGTGGATTTTTACGGTAAAACGGGATTACGGTACAGTTCCGTTTCAAATCCATGCACGCATTTCTAAAAGTCGTACGGCACTGTTTCGCCGTTTCGGACGGATGTTGCACCTTGCACCGTGGATGTTGCACCCTGTAGATATCGATTATTCAGACGGCCATAACTTCAGGCTCGTTTAGAGTTACGGGAGTCATAACCTGTCAAAACGAAGGCCTCGATGAGTTCTACGGCTTTGACAGCCTTACACCGTCAACGGATAGATTAATGCCCAAAAAGGACAACCCGAATCTCAATCGGGTCTCGTAAGTTTTTTACCCTTCGTTTTTTCGACACGTGGATTTTTACAGTAAAACGGGATTACCGTGGCCCGTCTTCGACTTCCCATCGCTGATGAGTGGTGCACCATGGTACTGTTCTGTTTCAAATCCATGCACGCATTTCTAAAAGTCGTACGACACTGTTTCGCCATTTCGGATGGATGTTGCACCTTGCACCGTGGATGTTGCACCCTGTAGATATCGATTATTCGGACGGCCATAACTTCTGGCTCGATTGGAGTCACGGGAGTCATAACCTGTCAAAACGAAGGCCTCGATGAGTTCTACGATTTTGACAGCTTTCGGCCGACAATGGATAGATTAATGCCCAAAAAGGACAACCCGAATCTCAATCGGGTCTCATAAGTTTTTTACCCTTCGTTTTTTCGACACGTGGATTTTTACGGTAAAACGGGATTACGGTGGCTGGTCTTCGATTTACCATCGCTGGAGAGTGGTGCACCATGGTACTGTTCCATTTCAAATCCATGCACGCATTTCTAAAAGTCGTACGGCACTGTTTCGCCATTTCGGACGGATGTTGCACCTTGCACCGTGGATGTTGCACCCCGTTGATATCGATTATTTGGACGGCCATAACTTTTGGCTCGTTTAGAGTTACGGGAGCCATAACCTGTAAAAACGAAGGCCTCGATGAGTTCTACGGCTTTGACAGCTTTCAGCCATCAACGGATAGATTAATGTCCAAAAAGGACAACCCGAATCTCAATCGGGTCTCGTAAGTTTTTTACCCTTCGTTTTTTCGACACGTGGATTTTTACGGTAAAACGGGATTACCGTGGCCCGTCTTCGACTTCCCATCACTGAAGAGTGGTGCACCATGGTTCTGTTCTGTTTCAAATCCATGCACGCATTTCTAAAAGTCGTACGGCACTTTTTCGCCATTTCGGACGGATGTTGCACCTTGCACCGTGGATGTTGCACCCTGTAGATATCGATTATTCGGACGGCCATAACTTCTGGCTCGTTTAGAGTTACGGGAGCCAAAACCTTTCAAAACGAAGGCCTCGATGAGTTCTACGGCTTTTATAGCTTTCAGCCGTCAACGGATAGATAAATGCCCAAAAAGGACAACCCGAATCTCAATCGGGTCTCGTAAGTTTTTTACCCTTCGTTTTTTCGACACGTGGATTTTTACCGTAAAACGGGATTACCGTGGCCCGTCTTCGACTTCCCATCGCTGGAGAGTGGTGCACCATGGTACTGTTCCGTTTCAAATGCATGCACGCATTTCTAAAAGTCGAACGGCACTGTTTCGCCATTTCGGACGGATGTTGCACCTTGCACCGTGGATGTTGCACCCTGTAGATATCGATTATTCGAACGGCCATAACTTCTGGCTCGATTAGAGTTACGGGAGCCATAACCTGTCAAAACAAAGGCCTCGATGAGTTCTACGATTTTGACAGCTTTCAGCCGACAAAGGATAGATTAATGCCCAAAAAGGACAACCCGAATCTCAATCGGGTCTCGTAAGTTTTTTACCGTTCGTTTTTTCGACACGTGGATTTTTACGGTAAAACAGGATTACGGTGGCTGGTCTTCGATTTACCATCGCTGGAGAGTGGCGCACCATGGTACAGTTCCGTTTCAAATCCATGCATGCATTTCTAAAGGTCGTACGACACTGTTTCGCCATTTCGGATGGATGTTGCACCTTGCACCGTGGATGTTGCACCCTGTAGATATCGATTATTCGGACGGCCATAACTTCTGGCTCGTTTAGAGTTAAGGGAGCCATATCCTGTCAAAACGAAGGCCTCGATGAGTTCTACGGCTTTGACAGCTTTCAGCCGTCAACGGATAGATTACTACCCAAAAAGGACAACCCGAATCTCAATCCGGTCTCCTAAGTTTTTTACCCTTCGTTTTTTCGACATGTGGATTTTCACGGTAAAACGGGATTACCTTGGCCCATCTTCGACTTCCCATCGCTGAAGAGTGGTGCACCATGGTACTGTTCCATTTCAAATCCATGCACGCATTTCTAAAAGTCGTACGGCACTGTTTTGCCATTTCGGACGGATGTTGCACCTTGCACCGTGGATGTTGCACCCTGTAGATATCGATTATTCAGACGGCCATAACTTCTGGCTCGTTTAGAGTACGGGAGCCATAACCTGTCAAAATGAAGGCCTCGATGAGTTCTACGTCTTTGACTGCCTTAAACCGTCAACGGATAGATAAATGCCCAAAAAGGACAACCCGAATCTCAATCGGGTCTCGTAAGTTTTTTACCCTTCGTTTTTTCGACACGTGGATTTTTACGGTAAAACGGGATTACCGTGGCCCGTCTTCGATTTCCCATCGCTGGAGAGTGGTGCACCATGGTACTGTTCCGTTTCAAATTCATGCACGCATTTCTAAAAGTCGAACGGCACTGTTTCGCCATTTCGGACGGATGTTGCACCTTGCACCGTGGATGTTGCACCCTGTAGATATCGATTATTCGGACGGCCATAACTTCTGGCTCGATTAGAGTTACGGGAGCCATAACCTGTCAAAACAAAGGCCTCGATGAGTTCTACGATTTTGACGGCTTTCAGCCGACAACGGATAGATTAATGCCCAAAAAGGACAACCCGAATCTCAATCGGGTCTCGTAAGTTTTTTACCCTTCGTTTCTTCGACACGTGGATTTTTACGGTAAAACAGGATTACGGTGGCTGGTCTTCGATTTACCATCGCTGGAGAGTGGTGCACCATGGTACAGTTCCGTTTCAAATCCATGCACGCATTTCTAAAGGTCATACGGCACTGTTTCGCCATTTCGGACGGATGTTGCACCTTGCACCGTGGATGTTGCACCCTGTAGATATCGATTATTCAGACGGCCATAACTTCTGGCTCGTTTAAAATTAAGGGAGCCATAACCTGTCAAAATGAAGGCCTCGATGAGTTCTACGGCTTTGACAGCTTTCAGCCATCAACGGATAGATTAATGTCCAAAAAGGACAACCCGAATCTCAATCGGGTCTCGTAAGTTTTTTACCCTTCGTTTTTTCGACACGTGGATTTTTACGGTAAAACGGGATTACCGTGGCCCGTCTTCGACTTCCCATCACTGAAGAGTGGTGCACCATGGTTCTGTTCTGTTTCAAATCCATGCACGCATTTCTAAAAGTCGTACGGCACTTTTTCGCCATTTCGGACGGATGTTGCACCTTGCACCGTGGATGTTGCACCCTGTAGATATCGATTATTCGGACGGCCATAACTTCTGGCTCGTTTAGAGTTACGGGAGCCAAAACCTTTCAAAACGAAGGCCTCGATGAGTTCTACGGCTTTGATAGCTTTCAGCCGTCAACGGATAGATAAATGCCCAAAAAGGACAACCCGAATCTCAATCGGGTCTCGTAAGTTTTTTACCCTTCGTTTTTTCGACACGTGGATTTTTACCGTAAAACGGGATTACCGTGGCCCGTCTTCGACTTCCCATCGCTGGAGAGTGGTGCACCATGGTACTGTTCCGTTTCAAATGCATGCACGCATTTCTAAAAGTCGAACGGCACTGTTTCGCCATTTCGGACGGATGTTGCACCTTGCACCGTGGATGTTGCACCCTGTAGATATCGATTATTCGGACGGCCATAACTTCTGGCTCGATTAGAGTTACGGGAGCCATAACCTGTCAAAACAAAGGCCTCGATGAGTTCTACGATTTTGACAGCTTTCAGCCGACAAAGGATAGATTAATGCCCAAAAAGGACAACCCGAATCTCAATCGGGTCTCGTAAGTTTTTTACCGTTTGTTTTTTCGACACGTGGATTTTTACGGTAAAACAGGATTACGGTGGCTGGTCTTCGATTTACCATCGCTGGAGAGTGGTGCACCATGGTACAGTTCCGTTTCAAATCCATGCATGCATTTCTAAAGGTCGTACGGCACTGTTTCGCCATTTCGGATGGATGTTGCACCTTGCACCGTGGATGTTGCACCCTGTAGATATCGATTATTCGGACGGCCATAACTTCTGGCTCGTTTAGAGTTAAGGGAGCCATATCCTGTCAAAACGAAGGCCTTGATGAGTTCTACGGCTTTGACAGCTTTCAGCCGTCAACGGATAGATTACTACCCAAAAAGTACAACCCGAATCTCAATCCGGTCTCCTAAGTTTTTTACCCTTCGTTTTTTCGACATGTGGATTTTCACGGTAAAACGGGATTACCTTGGCCCATCTTCGACTTCCCATCGCTGAAGAGTGGTGCACCATGGTACTGTTCCATTTCAAATCCATGCACGCATTTCTAAAAGTCGTACGGCACTGTTTTGCCATTTCGGACGGATGTTGCACCTTGCACCGTGGATGTTGCACCCTGTAGATATCGATTATTCAGACGGCCATAACTTCTGGCTCGTTTAGAGTACGGGAGCCATAACCTGTCAAAATGAAGGCCTCGATGAGTTCTACGTCTTTGACTGCCTTAAACCGTCAACGGATAGATAAATGCCCAAAAAGGACAACCCGAATCTCAATCGGGTCTCGTAAGTTTTTTACCCTTCGTTTTTTCGACACGTGGATTTTTACGGTAAAACGGGATTACCGTGGCCCGTCTTCGATTTCCCATCGCTGGAGAGTGGTGCACCATGGTACTGTTCCGTTTCAAATTCATGCACGCATTTCTAAAAGTCGAACGGCACTGTTTCGCCATTTCGGACGGATGTTGCACCTTGCACCGTGGATGTTGCACCCTGTAGATATCGATTATTCGGACGGCCATAATTTCTGGCTCGATTAGAGTTACGGGAGCCATAACCTGTCACAACAAAGGCCTCGATGAGTTCTACGATTTTGACAGCTTTCAGCCGACAACGGATAGATTAATTCCCAAAAAGGACAACCCGAATCTCAATCGGGTCTCGTAAGTTTTTTACCCTTCGTTTCTTCGACACGTGGATTTTTACGGTAAAACAGGATTACGGTGGCTGGTCTTCGATTTACCATCGCTGGAGAGTGGTGCACCATGGTACAGTTCCGTTTCAAATCCATGCACGCATTTCTAAAGGTCATACGGCACTGTTTCGCCATTTCGGACGGATGTTGCACCTTGCACCGTGGATGTTGCACCCTGTAGATATCGATTATTCAGACGGCCATAACTTCTGGCTCGTTTAGAGTTAAGGGAGCCATAACCTGTCAAAATGAAGGCCTCGATGAGTTCTACGGCTTTGACAGCTTTCAGCCATCAACGGATAGATTACTACCCAAAAAGGACAACCCGAATCTCAATCCGGTCTCGTAAGTTTTTTACCCATAGTTTTTTCGACATGTGGATTTTTACGGTAAAACGGGATTACCGTGGCCTATCTTCGACTTCCCATCGCTGAAGAGTGGTGCACCATGGTACTGTTCCATTTGAAATCCATGCACGCATTTCTAAAAGTCGTACTGCACTTTTTCGCCATTTCGGACGGATGTTGCACCTTGCACCGTGGATGTTGCACCCTGTAGATATCGATTATTCGGACGGCCATAACTTCTGGCTCGTTTAGAGTTACGGGAGCCATAACCTTTCAAAACGAAGGCCTCGATGAGTTCTACGGCTTTGATAGCTTTCAGCCGTCAACGGATAGATAAATGCCCAAAAAGGACAACCCGAATCTCAATCGGGTCTCGTAAGTTTTTTACCCTTCGTTTTTTCGACACGTGGATTTTTACGGTAAAACGGGATTACCGTGGCCCGTCTTCGACTTCCCATCGCTGGAGAGTGGTGCACCATGGTACTGTTCCGTTTCAAATGCATGCACGCATTTCTAAAAGTCGAACGGCACTGTTTCGCCATTTCGGACGGATGTTGCACCTTGCACCGTGGTTGTTGCACCATGTAGATATCGATTATTCGGACGGCCATAACTTCTGGCTCGATTAGAGTTACGGGAGCCATAACCTGTCAAAACAAAGGCCTCGATGAGTTCTACGATTTTGATAGCTTTCAGCCGACAACGGATAGATTAATGCCCAAAAAGGACAACCCGAATCTCAATCGGGTCTCGTAAGTTTTTTACCCTTCGTTTCTTCGACACGTGGATTTTTACGGTAAAACAGGATTACGGTGGCTGGTTTTCGATTTACCACCGCTGGAGAGTGGTGCACCATGGAACAGTTCCGTTTCAAATCCATGCACGCGTTTCTAAAGGTCATACGGCACTGTTTCGCCATTTCGGACGGATGTTGCACCTTGCACCGTGGATGTTGCACCCTGTAGATATCGATTATTCAGACGGCCATAACTTCTGGCTCGTTTAGAGTTAAGGGAGCCATAACCTGTCAAAACGAAGGCCTCGATGAGTTCTACGGCTTTGACAGCTTTCAGCCATCAACGGATAGATTACTACCCAAAAAGGACAACCCGAATCTCAATCCGGTCTCGTAAGTTTTTACCCTTAGTTTTTTCGACATGTGGATTTTTACGGTAAAACGGGATTACCGTGGCCTATCTTCGACTTCCCATCGCTGAAGAGTGGTGCACCATGGTACTGTTCCATTTCAAATCCATGCACGCATTTCTAAAAGTCGTACGGCACTGTTTTGCCATTTCGGACGGATGTTGCACCTTGCACCGTGGATGTTGCACCCTGTAGATATCGATTATTCAGACGGCCATAAATTCTGGCTCGTTTAGAGTTACGGGAGCCATAACCTGTCAAAACGAGGGCCTCGATGAGTTCTACGGCTTTGACAGCCTTAAACCGTCAACGGATAGATTAATGCCCAAAAAGGACAACCCGAATCTCAATCGGGTCTCGTAAGTTTTTTACCCTTCGTTTTTTCGACACGTGGATTTTTACGGTAAAACGGGATTACCGTGGCCCGTCTTCGACTTCCCGTCGCTGAAGAGTGGTGCGCCATGGTACTGTTCTGTTTCAAATCCATGCACGCACTTCTAAAAGTCGTACGGCACTGTTTCGCCATTTCGGACGGATGTTGCACCTTGCACCGTGGATGTTGCACCCTGTAGATATCGATTATTCGGACGGCCATAACTTCTGGCTCGATTAGAGTTACGGGAGTCATAACCTGTCAAAACGAAGGCCTCGATGAGTTCTACGGCTTTGACAGCTTTTAGCCATCAACGGATAGATTAATGCCCAAAAAGGACAACCCGAATCTCAATCGGGTCTCGTAAGTTTTTTACCCTTCGTTTTTTCGACACGTGGATTTTTACGGTAAAACGGGATTACCGTGGCCCGTCTTCGACTTCCCATCGCTGATGAGTGGTGCACCACGGTACTGTTCCGTTTCAAATCCATGCACGCATTTCTAAAAGTCGTACGGCACTGTTTCGCCATGTCGGACGGATGTTGCACCTTGAACCGTGGATGTTGCACCCTGTAGATATCGATTATTCGGACGGCCATAACTTCTGGCTCGTTTAGAGTTACGGGAGCCATAACCTTTCAAAACGAAGGCCTCGATGAGTTCTACGGCTTTGATAGCTTTTAGCCGTCAACGGATAGATTAATGTCCAAAAAGGACAACCCAAATCTCAATCGAGTCTCGTAAGTTTTTTACCCTTCGTTTTTTCCACACATGGATTTTTACGGTAAAATGGGATTACCGTGGCCCGTCTTCGACTTCCCATCACTGTAGAGTGGTGCACCATGGTACTGTTCCGTTTCAAATCCATGCACGCATTTCTAAAAGTCGTACGGCACTGTTTCGCCATTTCGGACGGATGTTGCACCTTGCACCGTGGATGTTGCACCCTGTAGATATCGATTATTCGGACGGCCATAACTTCTGGCTCGATTAGAGTCACGGGAGTCATAACCTGTCAAAACGAAGGCCTCAATGAGTTCTACGATTTTGACAGCTATCATCCGACAATGGATAGATTAATGCCCAAAAAGGACAACCCGAATCTCAATCGGGTCTCGTAAGTTTTTTACCCTTCGTTTTTTCGACACGTGGATTTTTACGGTAAAATGGAATTACGGTGGATGGTCTTCGATTTACCATCGCTGGAGAGTGGTGCACCATGGTACTGCTCCGTTTCAAATCCATGCACGCGTTTCTAAAGGTCGTACGCCACTGTTTCGCCATTTCGGACGGATGTTCCACCTTGCACCGTGGATGTTGCACCCTGTAGATATCGATTATTCGGACGGCAATAACTTATGGCTTGTTTGGAGTTAAGGGAGCCATAACGTGTCAAAACGAACGCCTCGATGAGTTCTATGGCTTTGACGGCTTTCAGCCGTCAACGGATAGATTACTGCCCAAAAAAAGGACAACCCGAATCTCAATCGGGTCTCGTAAGTTTTTTACCCTTCGTTTTTTCGACACGTGGATTTTTACGGTAAAACGGGATTACCGTGGCCCATCTTCGACTTCCCATCACTGAAGAGTGGTGCACCATGGTACTGTTTCGTTTCAAATCCATGCACGCATTTCTAAAAGTCATACGGCACTGTTTCGCCATTTCGGACGGATGTTGCACCTTGCACCGTGGATGTTGCACCCTGTAGATATCGATTATTCGGACGGCCATAACTTCTGGCTCGTTTAGAGTTACGGGAGCCATAACCTGTCAAAACGAAGGCCTCGATGAGTTCTACGGCTTTGACAGCTTTAAGCCGTCAACGGATAGATTAATGCCCAAAAAGGTAACCCGAATCTCAATCGGGTCTCGTAAGTTTTTTACCCTTCGTTTTTTCGACACGTGGATTTTTACGGTAAAACGGGATTACCGTGGCCCGTCTTCGACTTCACATCGCTGGAGAGCGGTGCACCATGGTACTGTTCCGTTTCAAATCCATGCACGCATTTCTAAAAGTCGTACAGCACTGTTTCGCCATTTCGGACGGATGTTGCCCCTTGCACCGTGGATGTTGCACCCTGTAGATATCGATTATTCGGACGGCCATAACTTCTGGCTCGATTAGAGTTATGGGAGCCATAACCTGTCAGAATGAAGGCCTCGATGAGTTCTACGGCTTTGACAGCTATCAGCCGTCAACGGATAGATTAATGCCCAAAAAGGACAACATGAATCTCAATCGGGTCTCGTAAGTTTTTTACCCCTTGTTTTTTCGACATATCGATTTTTACGGTAAAACGGGATTACCGTGGCCCGTCTTCGACTTCCCATCGCTGGAGAGTGGTGCACCATGGTACTGTTCCGTTACAAATCCATGCACGCATTTCTAAAAGTCATACGGCACTGTTTCGCCATTTCGGACGGATGTTGCACCTTGCACCGTGGATGTTGCACCCTGTAGATATCGATTATTCGGACGGCCATAACTTCTGGCTCGTTTAGAGTTACGGGAGCCATAACCTGTCAAAACGAAGGCCTCGATGAGTTCTACGGCTATGACAGCTTTCAGCCGTCAACAGATAGATTAATGCCCAAAAAGGACAACCCGAATCTCAATCGGGTCTCGTAAGTTTTTTACCCTTCGTTTTTTCGACACGTGGATTTTTACGGTAAAACGGGATTACAGTGGCTGGTCCTCGATTTGCCATCACTGGAGAGTGGTGCACCATGGTACTGTTCCAATTCAAATCTATGGACGAATTTCTAAAGGTCGTACGGCACTGTTTCGCCATTTCGGACGGATGTTGCACCTTGCACCGTGGATGTTGCACCCTGTAGATATCGATTATTCGGACGGCCATAACTTATGGCTCGTTTAGAGTTAAGGGAGCCATAACCTTTCAAAACGAAGGCCTCGATGAGTTCTACGGCTTTGAGAGCTTTCAGCCGTCAACGGATAGATTATGCCCAAAAAGGACAACCCGAATCTCAATCGGGTCTCGTAAGTTTTTTACCCTTCGTTTTTTTGACACGTGGATTTTTACGGTAAAACGGGATTACCGTGGCCCGTCTTCGACTTTCCATCGCTGAAGAGTGGTGCACCATGGTACTGTTCCGTTTCAAATCCATGCACGCATTTCTAAAAGTCGTACGGCACTGTTTCGCCATTTCGGACGGAAGTTGCACCTTGCACCGTGGATGTTGCACCCCGTAGATATCGATTATTCGGACGGTCATAACTTCTGACTCGTTTAGAGTTACGGGAGCCATAACCTGTCAAAACGAAGGCCTCGATGAGTTCTACGGCTTTGACACCTTTCAGCCGTCAACGGTTAGATTAGTGCCCAAAAAGGACAACCCAAATCTCAATCGGGTCTCGTAAGTTTTTTACCCTTCGTTTTTTCGACACGTGGATTTTTACGGTAAAACGGGATTACCGTGGCCCGTCTTCGACTTCCCATCGCTGGAGAGTGGTGCACCATGGTACTGTTCCGTTTCAAATCCATGCACGCATTTCTAAAAGTCGTACGGAACTGTTTCGCCATTTCGGACGGATGTTGCACCTTGCACCGTGGATGTTGCACCCTGTAGATATCGATTATTCGGGCGGCCATAACTTCTGGCTCGTTTAGAGTTAAGGGAGCCATAACCTTTCAAAACGAAGGCCTCGATGAGTTCTACGGCTTTGACAGCTTTCAGCCATCAACGGATAGATTACTGCCCAAAAAGGACAACCTGAATCTCAATCGGGTCTCATAAGTTTTTTACCCTTCGTTTTTTCGACACGTGGATTTTTACGGTAAAACGGGATTACCGTGGCCCGTCTTCGACTTTCCATCGATGAAGAGTGGTGCACCATGGTACTATTCCGTTTCAAATCCATGCATGCATTTCTTAAAGTCGTACGGTACTGTTTCGCCATTTCGGACGGATGTTGCATCTTGCACCGTGGATGTTGCACCCTGTAGATATCGATTATTCGGACGGCCATAACTTCTTGCTCGTTTAGAGTTACGGGAGCCATAAACTGTCAAAACGAAGGCCTCGATGAGTTCTACGGCATTGACAGCTTTCAGCCGTCAACGGATAGATTAATGCCCAAAAAGGACAACCCGAATCTCAATCGGGTCTCGTAAGTTTTTTACCCTTCGTTTTTTCGACACGTGGATTTTTACAGTAAAACGGGATTACCGTGGCCCGTCTTCGACTTCCCATCGCTAGAGGGTGGTGCACCATGGTTGTAACAACCCACAAATCCGTGCCCCTTGAGTCAACACTATTCTACAACAATCAACTCAAGTTGTACAGAAATACGAACCATTTGGGTTTAAGAAGAAGAGGTAGAAGAAGAGAAAACAAGTTCAACATCAGAATCTAACCATCGCAGCGGAATAAAATATAATAGATAATAAATAATCTTTACTCAATCAAATTTATCTCTGTTTATATATATTACATCAATCCGAGTACATCAATCACAACTCAACATCAATATCATACAAATGGATACTCAACAACTCAACACAGCGGAATGTGTGTATATATACAAGTACGGGAGTACGTATTGCCATCCTGCTCGTCTGCTGAGCTTCACAGCATCATATCCTGTATTCTATAATACTCGGTCTGACCCGAGCATTATAGTTAAATAATACCCGAGTCAGTCTGGAATACCAGCGTGAGAAAATCACACCCAATTGATTATTAAAGTTTAAAAAATCCTTTGAAAACAAAAGCATCTCGTAAGACCACGCCACAAATAAACATGTCGGGTTTTTACCTTACGATAGCTAAAATAATTTTTATAGAAATCCTCTGATATTATAATAGGGTCTATATACAAATACTTATAAAATAGCCGAAATTGTTACATGATTAAATTCCAGCTACTAGCCATAGAGTGGGTAATACAAACAAAACTCGTACAAGGCTCGTAGGGAAAATGGATTTCCAACTAATGACTAGGCACTGGGGTACCACCTGTCACAGTATGGGGCCTAGATCACCATACCGAGGATTACTCCCTTCATCCACTGCAACACAAGGCCGGAACCATCCCTTACTGGACAGTCTCGAGTGAGATCACACCGCGGTTGGGATCAGCAACCGCCCACTAAGTCGAAATAAAAATGGACATCTAGACTGGAATGACCTCACCCTGCTTGGGTGCTACCCACCTAGCCTTGCTGCATAACCCCTAATTTTCAGTCATTCCCCTTTGATGAGGCTTGAGGCTTAGCGTTACCTTTAGAACGTTTCACTTAGAATGCCCATCGTCCATCTGACGATGTTTCGCAAGCATTCATCCATACAAGTCTGTCCCGGGTTCGAACGGAACCGAAGGCACTATTCCTACTACATCCATTTTGGAATTATCCTCAGGATTAGTAGCGACTAGCCCTTGCACTTAACTGCTCCATCTTCGACTCCGAACACGTTTTTCGCACGAAACGTACATACCGGATCGAAGTGGTTTTCGAGAAATAAATCTCGATCCCGGTCTCTTCGAAACGATCAACGCAGTTGGCCAAAATTGATATTCGGTTATTTAACTATCAGTTAATATTCACAAACAACCATCCAACTATAAATAATTTTCCAAATTATTTATTACCCTAAAAAATATCTTCACAAGATATATTTCTATTTTCAACCCTTGAAAACAGTTTCAATACCATCTTTCTTTCCAGAATAAACTTTCCCATATATTTTCTATCCCCATTGAAATTACCAAGCACAAAACTAGATTTTAAAAATAATTTTAAAACACTTTACTTTGAAATATATAACTTTAAAACATTTAAATTAAAAACTATTTTAATAGTTTGTTAAAAATATATACTATACGAATATTTGAAAACAAAGTTACTAAATAAATAAATAAAAACTTGTTTTTCACTTTTACAAAACAAAACACCAAATCACTTTTTAAATTATTACTACTATAATAAATTAAAAGGAAATACTTACTTTAGACTTTAAATATTAGAAATAATAAATTTTTCAAAACATACCTTTTAAAAAAATTTAAAACTATTAACTTATACTTAAAAATTTACTTAAAAACGTTCTTGGTTATTCAGGGAGAATTTCCAACTTCAATCAATTGAATCAATTTTCCAAATTGATTCCATTTGAAATAAATTTCTTTAATTACTCAATTCATTTCAAATTTCATTTATTATGGACTTTATTATTATTGTTACTATTTCTCGTTTGATTTAAAATTCTTTAACTGAAATATACAAATCTCGGCTACTTCCCAATTTCATTCTTATTCTTTCAATAATTTAAATCTTTAAATTTTAAATAAATGTTTTGTTCTTTAAAAATAATAATACTGAAATTTAAAATTCATTAATCTTCTATTTATTTAAAATTACCCTTTCTATACTCAAGATTTATTCATTAGAAATTTTTACATTATTTTATTTCTTTTCCCAATTCATTCTTAAATTTATTCAAATTTTCTATAATTGTTTCACTTACAAATTCACTTCTTTTATTTTCTTTCCAACAATCCAATTTTTATATATTTTTTTGGAATTCATTATATCCAAATATATCAAATCAAACCATAACATTTAATATTATAATATAACTCATCATAGAATATCAATATTCATAGCAGAGAATATTAAAAAATTTAAATAAATGTTGAGGGGTCCAGTTGGATCCCTCCAACCTGTTTTCCCTGCATCCACAGATGTTAGCACAGTATAAAATTCCAATTCCAGAATATACCATAATATAGCACAACAATCAACTTCAACCATTCAAACAATTATATAAATTTAATCATTTAAATTTAAATTAACTGAGTGAGATTAACTCACCTTTGCATTCGTTTGCAGTCCACTTCAATTCTGTCTTGGTTTTCCCGGTTTATAACCTTGTATACACAGTTATACAGTTTATATATATTTGAACTAATCAAATAACCAATTACCATGTACTAATTTATTTTAAATTAACAAATTTGGTTTTGAATGATTAATTCAATTTCAACTAATTATTTATAATTAATTATTTTTAAGAACTCATATAAATTAAATAATTTATTTAAACAAGTTAATCACCGTAATACTTTAATTAAAAATAAACTAGTAAATTTAGAATGGATATAAGTTTTTCAATTAGAAACTACATATATACAATGTTTCAAAACAATCCATATAGGCTTTAAAAGTCGAATTTCATATGAATCCCTATATTTTCCATTTACTGAAAATAATACTTTACTGACTAGACTTACAAATTGAAGAAATAAATTGCTTTGTAAACTTACTGCACTATTATTTTTATTTTTATTTCCTGTTAGTTCCAATATACATACTCACATAGATGTGTTATAAGTTTTAAATCAACAACCGTAACATCTAAGATAATTTTAATCAAAATGTTAAATTTTTAACTTCTGTCGAAATTTTCCCGAACTACATCAGGATTTGAAAACAATAACATGGGTAAATTAAATTTGCAGAATAGGTCGAGAAATCGCTGCACCTGATTCGTGACCACCGCCACCCTACTTGCGATTCCCTTCTGCCGTGCCCGTCCAAACCCTATCCCCGCCATCACGAGACCCAAGTCGACAACATCGCACCCAACTGCACTTCATCATTCTCCGCCTGCAGGTGCGAATCGTCTATGGCACCCTCGAACTCGAACGCGCGACACACGATTCCAATGCGCGCCTCAAAGATAGGCTCTGACGAACAAAAAGGGAAGCACATCTGGATCTGCTTCGAATAGATCTGAGCGAATCTCGAATGAATTGCGACACAAGAAGGCCACGGCCATTGCATCTCGAAGAAATGAATTCGATTTTTTTTTTTTGGCAAAGCCAGCGGGGTTAACTGGTCCCCTACCAGTTTATTGCAAACCAATAAAAGTTACAGATGAAGGACAAAGTTAAACATAGAAAAGAAAGAACAAAACAAAACCAAACACAAAGAGCTAAAAAAAAATAAAATAAAAAGGGACTTAGTCTCTTTCCCAGAGATGTAACATTTCAACTGAATAACCAGATTGACAGTTCTTTATTTGGCAAAGAATAGCATTCTTCACCTCTTGCCAAAGAGCATCACCATTTTTTCTCTGATTTTCAAAAAATATAGTATTCCTCTCTCTCCAGATAACAGACATATAAATCTTCAAGCAGTTAGCAAGCATCCTTCCTTTTACATCTTTCTTCTTGCCAGATTTTAAGAAAACTCCCCACACTTCAGTAGTGCTAACTGGCAGTAACCTAATGCCAGCTTTATTCCAAATACCAGTGATGATATATAGGAGAGCAGGGCATTCAAAATAAATGTGATGAGCAGACTCATCAAAATTATCACAAAACAGACACTTCAGTGGGCAACTCATGCCATACTTGTTCAGTACATTTCTAGTGAGCAATGCTTGGTTTATCACTTTCCAAAGCATCAAGTTATGGTTAGGTTGAGTATCAGAAGTCCAAATGACTCTGTTCCAAATAGCAGAAGGCAGTGGGGCTGTGTCAGTGATCTGATAGAAAACACCTTTAATTGTATGTTTCTTCTTGTTCCATGTCACATAGTCGTGATGTGCATCAGGCTTGTAAAGTTGTTTCATTTTTTCCCACAGCTGTCTTATATGTAAATTGCTGTTATAAGGAAGCACCAGTTTCCCATCAAGTATGTAATCACTTGCCTTAGCATTCATTTGTATACCAGTCTGCACAATCTGGTTATAATCACACAGGCTGGATAGAATAATACCTTCACTTACCCAAGGATCATACCAGAATTTGACAGTAGAATTTTGATTGACTGGGTATTTGATCATTTTTAGTACCACATTCCTCAACTTAAGTATATTTCTCCATATCCAGCTACTATTCTGAGGAATATCCATGCACCAAAAAAACTTTCCTTTTAAATTGTACTGCCTAGCCCATTGTACCCATAAACTTTCCCTATTGCTGATTATATCATCAATATGCTTGCTCATAGCTGCTGTATTCCAAGTCTTGACATTTTTAACTCCAAGTCCTCCCAAATATTTAGGAACTTCAAATTTAGAAAAAGAAACTGGCAAAACTTTTTTGTTATGTATGCTACCAGTCCAGAAAAATCTGCTCATGGCAGACCTGACCTGATGTAGTAGTCTAGAAGGAAGTATCATTGCACGTGCCCAGTAAACAAGGGAGGCAAATACAGTAGCTTTTATTAGCACTAGCCTACCACTTTGAGATAACTTCCTATTTTCCCAAGCTTTCAACACAGAAGTGATTTTGTTGTAGAGAGGAAAGCAGTCAGCTCTTGTAATTCTTTTTGTTATCAATGGTAACCCAAGGTACTTCATATCTGAGCTCATAGCAGAGAAACCACTTGCAGTTTGTAATTCAGAAACATGTGTGTCACTAGCACCAGATACTAACAAGGAGGATTTCTGTTGATTGATTTTGAGACCAGTCATAGCATAAAAATCAAGTAGTGCCTTAGAGATGGCATTAAATGAAGGAAGCTCAGGCTTGGTAAACAACAACACATCATCAGCAAACATGATAGAGGTGATATTAAGTTTAGCACACTTCGGATGATACTTGATAGCTTTCTGCTCATATTTAATTCGTAGAATAACAGTGAAAACTTCCATGACTAGTAAGAATAAGTAAGAAGAAATGGGGTCTCCCTGACGTATTCCTTTACAACTTCTGAAATTTCCAACTGGTCTACCATTTATCACTATAGAGAATGAAGGAGTAGATATGCACACATAAACCCAGGAAACAAAAATTTTGGGAAATCCCATTTGTGCCATTACCCTGACTAATGAAGACCAGTGGATGGTATCATAAGCCTTAGAAATATCAATTTTGATAGCTGCCGCTTTGGTTACTTTGTTTTGGCCATATCCTTTCAAGAGTTCTTGAGCCAGCAGTAAGTTGTCAATTATACTTCTACTAGGAATGAAGGCAGCCTGATTTCTAGAAACTACAGAAGGAAGGACTTTAACAAGTCGTGAAGCAAGAATTTTAGTGATGCATTTGTAGACCACATTACAGCAAGAGATGGGTCTGAATTCAGTGACAGTAGAGGGATTATTGACTTTGGGAATAAGTGCAATGTTAGTGCAATTCACTTCACCCAACATCTTACACTTATTAAAGAAATTGTGGACAGCATTACAGAACTCACTGCCCAATATACTCCAAGTTGCTATAAAGAAAACCACATTCAAACCATCAGGCCCTCCAGATGATTGTTGGTTCATAGCAAATAGGTTATTTTTAATTTCTTCATCAGTAACTGGAGCAATTAGTGACACAGCTTCAAGGGAAGTAATGGTAGGTAGAGGTAGGGATGAAATAAGATCAAGGTCAGGGGTGAACCCATCAGAGTTACCAAGCAATGTAGTGAAATAATCAATAAATGCTCTATCAACAGTATCTGCAGTAGAACATGCTGTTCCTTGTTCATCATATATGTTATGTATATTCTCAGTAGCATGTTTTACCTTTATAGAATCATGGAAAAATTTTGTGTTTTTATCTCCTTCTGCTATCCATTTTTTGTGTAACTGCTGTCTCTTCATACTTGCTTCCATGTACAGAGCATTGTTAACCTCTTTAAAAAGTTTGCATTCCTCTTCAGCAGCTTGAACATCAAGAGGGTGCTCCATCAAGTACTCCTGTTGTTTCTTTAGCTTTTCCTTGAGATCAGTAGATAATAATGCACCAGTGCCAAAAGTTGATTTAGCCCAAAGTTTAATCTGCAGCTTAATGAATTTGAGCTTCCTGCAAAACTTGTACATTTTATTACCATAACAATTAAAATCAGAGCTTAATTTAGTTACTAAAGGAATGAATTGTTCATGTTTTGCCCAAGCATTGTAAAATTTAAAGCTTCTCTTTTCCTTATTAAAATGTTGACCAAAAGATAATATTAGAGGGGAGTGGTCAGATAAGATAGGCTGGGGGAGGAAAACAGATAATGAGGGCCAGGAAGATATAGCTTGAAGGTTGCAAAATGTATGATCAATAGTAGTGAAAGTGCGTATGCCACTACGACTCCTGTTATTCCAAGAAAACTTTGCACCAGATTTATTGACCATGATTAAGTCAGACTCAAAAATGGCTTGATTGATAGGATCAAGATCATTAGCAGTTAGTGGAACTCCACCAGATTTGTCAGTATAATCAAAGCAGGAGTTAAAGTCTCCCATCACAATCCAAGGGTGGGTGGATTGTCTTAATGGTGGCAAAGCATCAAAAAAAAATTTCCTTGAATTTGCAGAGTTATCAGCATATACAAAAGTAACATAGAATGAAGAACGGGTATTTATGTCTTGGACGTGAAGGTGAATGTATTGCCTAGTAGAAAGAAGTGGGGATATAGAGAAAATAGTAGGGTCATAGATTACTAATATTCTACCATAAGATGCATTGTCAAGGTTGTGGTGAAAGGACCAAGTTGGATTGATGTAAGAAACAGCTCTGGAAGATAAAGCTGAATTTAGTTTAGTTTCAAGAAGACCAAAAAGAGAAATATTGTACTCACTGATTATGTTTCTAACTTGGTCAAGCTTCAGGTTGCTGTGAGCACCCCTAATGTTCCATGATGCAATTTTTTTAAACATTAACAAGATTGAGGTTTGGTTTTGTTGTGTCTTCTCTTAGCAGATAGAGATCTCGTTTCAATGGTTCTAATGGGCTGAGATGATGGAGAAGGAGACTGAGAGAAAGAATTGGTTGGTTTTGTGACAGGAGGAGGAGCAAAAGATGAAGTGTGGGAGGTAGGATTTGAAGGCCATCCAGGCAGATCAATGGAAAAGTTGTATGGGATTGTTTGTGAGTTTGGTTCAACCACTGAGTTTACATACATTTGCTGTATTAAATTATTTACTTGTTTCTCAAAATTGGTGCACCATTCTCTATCCATGTCTGTTTCATTTGTGTCAGTGGTGTCATGCAGAACTTGTTTTCCAGAATCATTTGTTAGTTCAAGTTCAAAGCTATTTTCTTCAATGCAGACTTCATATGTGTTCTCATCAATAGTCTTATGTTTATTTTCCATTGTGCCTTCTCCATCACAATGTTCAACAACAACATTAGAGGTAACACTTACTATGTTTCCAATAGAACACTGTTTTCCTGCATTTACTTCAGTTGTTATTTCTCCAACCTCAACTTCATTTATTTCCAGTACTTCTACCTCTTCAATTTCAGTTTGTAACAATTGGAACTTATTAGTAGTAGTAACAGAACAAGCTTGAGCATCATTTTTAGTTTTATTCACTTCAAGTTGCAGACTTTTATTTGCCTCATTTGCATCTTTCTCAGTAACCTCTTTTTCCACTTGCTTCATCATGATATTTCGTGCCACTTCCTCACTTCCATTTCTTTTATTTACTTTGTTTTTGTTAACCTTCTGCCACACTTGCTTAATGCAATCTTGTTTCTCTTTTTCTTTCCCCTTATTCAGCCTGTTCATTTTATCTTCAGAATAACTATGCTGTTTTTTTTCTTCACATTTCTCTTCATTCTTCTCACCTTCATATTTCTTGCAGTTCTTGCTATTGTGCCCAAACTCTTTACAAAAACAACAAATTTCCGGTTTCCACAAATACTCCACTTTCACAACTTGTTCTGCCCCATCTAGCATCTTCACATTGAAACTGTCTGGCAGTTCTTTGTATGGAGTAACTTCAACTAAACATTTAGCATAGGATAGGCGCTCAAATCTTTCAGTTGATGTATCCATATATAGGAGTTTTCCAACTCTGGCAGATAACCAATTTATTCCCAATGGTGACCAAGCATACAAGGGAATATTAGTTAATTTAATCCACACTGGCACTGCTTTTATACTACTACAGGAGTTGCCTATATTTTCATCCCACTTTTTCACAATAAATAACTTGTTTCTCATAACTACCGGATCTGCCTCAGAAATCTTTTTCCTATCCTCATCATTAGAGAACTTAAATAAGAAAAGGAATCCATCTGATTTAACAGTTATCATCCCCTTAAGTTTCCACGCACGCTTGAGATAGTACAGGACAGTAGAGTATGGCAGTGGTTTATCTAGGAAAAACCCAACGAGATAATCACTCCACAAAGAACTGCCTGCCCTGACTACTTCAGCAGGTGGCACAATTGCATCCCCTTGAAATTCAAGTAGAATTTCACGTGGAACATAGGAACCAGCATTAGTTGGTCTGGCTTTGAAAAGAGTGGTCCAAGCTTTCGGCTGATTGTCATGAGCAAGGGAAGAAGCTGAAGAGATTAAAGGAGGTGGGGTTGGTGATGGCAGGGATGTTTTGGGCAAAACACAGACAGAAATGGGTTGGGAAAGCTGAATATTGTCAGTGGCAGAGACAGGAAGAGGAGGAATGGGTGAAACAGTGTTGGTACGGGGAAGACCAGACTGTGTAGAAGGAGAAGCTGGGTTAACAGAGACAGGGGGAGGTACAAGGTACGACAGAGGGAGTAAGGGAGGAGCAGAAGGTGGCACAAGAATCGGGGAGGAAGGACAGGGCTGTAGAGAAGATAGGGGAAGTGATGGATTAGCGGGAAGGGAGTGAAGGATAGGGGCGGTCCCCATTTTAAAAGAAAAGAGAAGATATCTTAACGGATATTTAGCATTTCTTCAATGAATTCGATTTTTAGAAAGGGGAAACGACTATTTTTTTTCCGAACTGAATGGTAGAGGGGAAGAGAGGAACTCGACTTCTTTTTTTTCGGCCATTAGTTCCGTTTGAACGAGGTGATTTTTTTTAAAGGATTCGAACAAAGAGGTTTTTATTTTCTTAAAGGAAGAGGAGAATGATATTTCTTCGGCTGTGAACATGAGGTAGAGGAGGAATGTTGTCTGCTTTGAAAAGGCAGGAGGCGTGTTATTGAAGACAAGGTAGGTCGGCTGAGAAAAAAGGGTGACGGCTGAGAAAAAAGGGTGATGGCTGAGAAGAAGGCTGATGGGAAAGAAATATCTGTTTTGTTGCCTTAGGTTATATAAATAAATATATGTTAAATTTTCAACAAGTTTACTTACCGTACGCTCACACTGCTACTCCAAATGCTACGAAATTTGAAATCCGATAATAATACACTATTTCGGATCCAATGGAACTGGTTTCGTCGAATTCCGAGACGGTGCCTCGGAAGGCTATTTTTAAATACAATTTAAACGATATATTTTTAAACGGAACAAATAAGTGTTAAATTCAAATTTTAAAACTTCTATTATCCTCAGCATTATCAATATAAATTTTTCGAGCCTTCAAATTATTTTTAACAGGCTTACAACTCCAGATTCAACATTTTACCCGACTTCAATTATTAAATTCAATGATTCGATTATCAAATAAATAGAGATATTCGTAATTCAAGTTAAAATTTCTCTATTGAATATTTAAAATCAATTAAATATCCCCATTTTAAAAGCTTGAAAATTCTGGGTCGTCACATTCCTCCCCCCTTAAAAGAATTTCGTCCCCGAAATTACTAATTAGGAAGAATGGCCCAATTCCCGTTACTTATCCCAAAAACGAAACAATCCAACATCCTACCAACTATCTTTTTATAGAAGACTCATTACCATTCTTATTAACTTCTCAACTCTCCTACAGTTTCAAACTATACTATTTGTTTAACCATTCAAGTTTCAATTTAAAACCAAATTTTGAATTATCAAAATTTTCTCACTTTTTTTTTTCTAACTCTCTAAATTTCCGAAAAATTTCGCCAGCGTCTCCTTTGCGCGGCTAGCTCAGTACAACTACAAAATGGCTCTACGGCCTCCCAAATCCAAAAGAAAACAAAAGCCAAGTGGCTCGATCCAAAAATCCAATCAAATTCCATAAGGAAATTTAAACACATACCCTTTTGTCGGGCAATTCAATTTATCTTCTGGAATCAAAAATATCAATTTCCATTTTTCACTTTATCCATTGCTTTTATACACCTGTATATCTTGTTTAGCAATAATATCCAATCACAACATTCCAAAAACATTTTATCGCCTCCCTTACAAAATGTCAATACTTATTCATTTAAATATTAACTTAGAATATAGTTGCAGTTTCAATTTCCAACTAAGAGTTGACCATTCTTTTTCTAAGTTTAGTATAAGCATTTAATATGCTTCTTTACTGATTTTCACCTTACTATTATAGTTTATATCTATTTCCATTTACTACGCCTTTACAACCCAATTTGAATTCAATTGGCTTCAATTTACTAATTACTTTCAAATCTAAATACTTTTTCAAATTTTCATTTAGATTTCCATCTTCCAATTCCACTTGAATTCAATTTTGTCTTCAAACTTTGAATATTGAATTGTATTCATCTTATCTCAACCCAAATGTAATTAACCATTTCCTTTTATTAGTTTCGCTTACTAATTTGTTTATTTCAAATAAAAGTTTACTTGCAAACTTTTTCTTCCTTTAGCTTCTTCAACAATTTCTTCAATTTCACTTTACTTTATATTCACACTTTTAAATTAGGGTTCTATATTCAGTTTTAAATCTATTTGCTTACTAATTTTAAATCCTTTATTGTTAGTGAAATTTTTTTAAAAAAAATAATAATTCTAACTCCCAAAATTTTCGAAAATTTTTGGCAGAGTCTCCTTTGTACGGAGGGACTTCTACGATATCGCAGGATACACAAATATATATACACATCGGCCTCAGGCCGGAAATCACAATATATATCAATATATGCAGTTCATATCTCCTATTTTGAATTCTTTTGCGTAAGCGTACCTTTATTTAGCATTTTTAAGCAAGCGGCTTATTTAATTTACATTTTGCGCGATCAAATCCATCCATATAGCTTCCTTGAACCTGTACTTACTCAATTAAAATATGTAAGTACCAAATATAAGCAATTTATTAACATTTCAATTACTTTCAATATCAAACACATAGATTTTACCCATAAATCATGTTATATAATTTCCATAAGCATACATGCAAGGTTCCGACACTTACTATAATTGATTACAACCAATTCACAAACCATTTCATTCGGTTTTAGCGATTTACAACTTACTCGCTTATATTTAATTCGTTTTAAGCAAAACAAATCCATATTCATTCCAATTGATGCCAACATCAATTTATTAAAATGCTATTAATTCATATAATTTGTTTACTTCCGTCTACAAAAAACGACAAATTTTCTAAAGCAATTCGACAATATTTATGTGAATAAATAATAACAAAAGCTTTATAACCAATTTACATTGATTCCAATTCAATGTACACTTAATCCTATTTTACATTTATTCACAAACTTCCATTGCATTTCTTCCATATCCAAAAAGATTTGATCCAAACTATTTTATTAAACCCGAAAACCAATAACCATCTCATAATTTACTTAAGTTATTAATTTTCCTCAAAGTGTCCCACCCAATAACTTAAGTTTATTCTATTCAGCCAACTTCTATTAACTTTAAACTTAAGTTAATTTACTTCCATTCACTACCATTTCATAACTTATGTTTCAATCCCATTTTTAATTTATTCATACTCGAATTGGATTTATTTTCATATCAAAATATTTTTATTTGAATCCAATTCCATACAATTCAAGCTTTATTTCCAAACTTTATTACCCATTTACAATCTTTGATTTGATTTTCCTTTGATCATATCCTAACCATTTCACTGTTTTATTCAATTAGTTTATTCTTTTATCCATTTTAAATTTCAATCAACAATTCATTGTTGAACTCATTAATAATAAGGCAATTCAATTTATGTTTGAATTGGATTTGTTTATATTTCACACTATATCCATTTTAGCCCAATTCAAATTATTTTTCAACAACACTTCCAACTATAATCCAATTTCAATCCAATATTGATTTTCTGTTTCATTTATCTTGAAAATCATTTTATTTCATTTCTTTGAGTTCAATCTTATTTTATATCCCAAGTTTGGATTTTTACGTTTATTTGTTTGAGTAGAATTTTATTCCATTCAATATTATCTATACTCAGCTAAATTTATTTCAATCCAATTTAATTTAGCTTACTTCCCGTTAATATCATTTCAATATACAAATTTTCAACTCATGTGCTTACTCACACGACTCAATTAGCACTTACAAATTTTTAATCCCAATACATTGTTGAATTTAGTCCATCCTGACCAATTTTCCCATTTCACGTAACTTCACACAATTAAATTTTAAATTCCAGTATTCAATTTTCACCTTAATTTTACAAATTTAAATAAATTTGTCCTCTCACAATTTACTTCCAGAATATTTACTTTTATTTATTAGATTTAATTACATTCCATTCACAATTCTTTCTTAATTCAGTCCATTATATTGGTTTACTAACTTATTTTATTTCCTACTTCATTTATTCAACTCTTTCAAGTTGAAATTTTTTTTTCAACAAATTCCAAATTTACAAGTTACGCAACTTTTATATGCCATTACATTCTTAATTAAGATTCTAGAGTTTAAACAATCTTTCAACATCTCAAAATTCCCTTTGAAATCACATATATCTAAAATTCCTGGCATTTCTAAAACCAATTTATCTTTTGCAAACAATTTCAATTCAAAACAATTTGGTAGCAATTTCTCTTCTGGAAACTCGAAAATGGACAACGATGATGCTGCAGTCATCACCAAAGTTATTCCGTAGCGACCAAAAGAGTTCAATGCTTTTATTCTCTTGCTAAAATCCTTTCAAAAATTCCAAACTCCCCTAGAGTTCAAATCCGATTCAAAATTTTTACCAAAACTCCAAATTTGAAATCCATACAACACGTTACTCTGGAACTTCCAAAAACATTTTCAAGTTCAAGGAAATTACAATTTCCAATTTTTATTTTCCAAATTCCAAATTCTTTAAATTTATATTTAAACATTACTTTGGAATTTCATCTTATTTTAATTTTCGATCACACTATAATTTACATTTATCATTTATACTTATCAATTTCATTTGTATATGTTTTGTTTCTTAGTTTGTAAATTATAGTTTCAATTCCGTATTCAATTATGAATCACATTTACAAATTCCATTTATTTTATTGATTTATTCCTTAATCTTTGGTTATTAGTTCAATTTCTTATTCAATTCACATACCATAATGATAATAATTTAATATTATCACCTTCTAATAACCACGCATCAATATATACTATAATGATTTAAGAAAAATTATTTCCTTTATATATAAAAATAATTTGGGTAAAATTATTTCATTTACCCTATTTAAAACAATACTGTGTCGGTTTATCTTGTATAAAAGTTTAGAAATCCCTATCGATAACATGGCGTCCCACATATCGACCAGAATCCATAAACACTCAACCGACAAGTCAACACAATATAAAACAAATTTTTATTCACTAACAAATACGCGCTCATATCCATTAATACTCTCAAACTCATTCTAGAGTACTATAGACTCTATTCTATGAGTAATTCCCACCAGAGCCAAGGTTGTCGCCAACCCAAGCTCTGATACCAAGTGTAACGACCCACAAATCCATACCCCTTGAGTCAACACTATTCTACAACAATCAACTCAAGTTGTACAGAAATACGAACCATTTGGGTTTAAGAAGAAGAGGTAGAAGAAGAGAAAACAAGTTCAACATCAGAATCTAACCATCGCAGCGGAATAAAATATAATAGATAATAAATAATCTTTACTCAATCAAATTTATCTCTGTTTATATATATTACATAAATCCGAGTACATCAATCACAACTCAACATCAATATCATACAAATGGATACTCAACAACTCAACACAGCGGAATATGTATATATATACAAGTACGGGAGTATGTATTGCCATCCTGCTCGTCTCCTGAGCTTCACAGCATCATATCCTGTATTCTATAATACTTGGTCTGACCCGAGCATTATAGTTAAATAATACCCGAGTCAGTCTGGAATACCAGCGTGAGAAAATCACACCCAATTGATTATTAAAGTTTCAAAAATCCTTTGAAAACAAAAGCATCTCGTAAGACCACGCCACAAATAAACATGTCAAGTTTTTACCTTACGATAGCTAAAACAATTTTTATAGAAATCCTCTGATATTATAATAGGGTCTATATTCAAATACTTATAAAATATCCGAAATTGTTACATGATTAAATTCCAGCTACTAGCCACAGAGTGGGTAATACAAACAAAACTCGTACAAGGCTCGTAGGGAAAATGGATTTCCAACTAATGACTAGGCACTGGGGTACCACCTGTCACAGTACGGGGCCTAGATCACCGTATCGAGGATTACTCCCTTCATCCCCTGCAACACAAGGCCGGAACCATCCCTTACTGGACAGTCCCGAGTGAGGTCACCCCGCGGTTGGGATCAGCAACCGCCCACTAAGCCGAAATTAAAAGGGACATCTAGACTGGAATGACCTCACCCTGCTTGGGTGCTACCCACCTAGCCTTGCTGCATAACCCCTGATTTTCAGTCATTCCCATTTGATGAGGCTTGAGGCTTAGCGTTACCTTTAGAACGTTTCACTTAGAATGCCCATCGTCCACCTGGCGATGTTTCGCAAGCATTCATCCATACAAGTCTGTCCCGGGTTCGAACGGAACCGAAGGCACTATTCTTACTACATCCATTTTGGAATTATCCTCAGGATTAGTAGCGCTTAGCCCTTGCACTTCACTGCTCCATCTTCGACTCCGAACACGTTTTTCGCACGAAACGTACAAACCGGATCGAAGTGGTTTTCGAGAAATAAATCTCGATCCCGGTCTCTTCGAAACGATCAACGCAGTTGGCCAAAATTGATAGTCAGTTATTTAACTATCAATTAATATTCACAAACAACCATCCAACTATAAATAATTTTCCAAATTATTTATTACCCTAAAAAATATCTTCACAAGATATATTTCTATTTTCAACCCTTGAAAACAGTTTCAATACCATCTTTCTTTCCAGAATAAACTTTCCCATATATTTTCTATCCCCATTGAAATTACCAAGCACAAAACTAGATTTTAAAAATAATTTTAAAACACTTTACTTTGAAATATATACTTTTAAAACATTTAAATTAAAAACTATTTTAATAGTTTGTTAAAAATACATACTATACGAATATTTGAAAATAAAGTTACTAAATAAATAAATAAAAACTAGTTTTTCACTTTTACAAAACAAAACACCAAATCACTTTTTAAATAATTACTGCTATAATAAATTAAAAGGAAATACTTACTTTAGACTTTAAATATTAGAAATAATAAATTTTTCAAAACATACCTTTTAAAAAAATTTAAAACTATTAACTTATACTTAAAAATTTACTTAAAAACGTTCTTGGTTATTCAGGGAGAATTTCCAACTTCAATCAATTGAATCAATTTTCCAAATTGATTCCATTTGAAATAAATTTCTTTAATTACTCAATTCATTTCAAATTTCATTTATTATGGGCTTTATTATTATTGTTACTATTTCTCGTTTGATTTAAAATTCTTTAACTGAAATATACAAATCTCGGCAACTTCCAAATTTCTTCCTTATTCTTTCAATAATTTAAATCTTTAAATTTTAAATAAATGTTTTGTTCTTTAAAAATAATAATACTGAAATTTAAAATTCATTAATCTTCTATTTATTTAAAATTACCCTTTCTATACTCAAGATTTATTCATTAGAAATTTTTACATTACTTTATTTCTTTTCCCAATTCATTCTTAAATTTATTCAAATTTTCTATAATTGTTTCACTTACAAATTCACTTCTTTTATTTTCTTTCCAACAATCCAATTTATATATATTTTTTTGGAATTCATTATATCCAAATATGTCAAATCAAACCATAACATTTAATATTATAATATAACTCATCATAGAATATCAATATTCACAGCAGAGAATATTAAATAATTTAAATAAATGTTGAGGGGTCCAGTTGGATCCCTCCAACCTGTTTTCCCTGCATCCACAGACGTTAGCACAGTATAAAATTCCAATTCGAGAATATACCATAATATAGCACAACAATCAATTTCAACCATTCAAACAATTATATAAATTTAATCATTTAAATTTAAATTAACTGAGTGAGATTAACTCACCTTTGCATTCGTTTGCAGTCCACTTCAATTTTGTCTTGGTTTTCCCGGTTTATAACCTTGTATACACAGTTATACAATTTATATATATTTGAACTAATCAAATAACCAATTACCATGTACTAATTTATTTTAAATTAACAAATTTGGTTATGAATGATTAATTCAATTTCAACTAATTATTTATAATTAATTATTTTTAAGAACTCATACAAATTAAATAATTTATTTAAACAAGCTAATCACCGTAATAATTTAATTAAAAATAAACTAGTAAATTTAGAATGGATATAAGTTTTTCAATTAGAAACTACATATATACAATGTTTTAAGACAATCCATATAGACTTTAAAAGTCGAATTTTATATGAATCCCTATATTTTCCATTTACTGAAAATAATACTTTACTGACTAGACTTACAAATTGAAGAAATAAACTGCTTTGTAAACTTACTGCACTATTATTTTTATTTTTATTTCCTGTTAGTTCCAATATACATACTCACATAGATGTGTTATAAGTTTTAAATCAACAACTGTAACATCTAAGATAATTTAAATCAAAATGTTAAATTTTTAACTTTTGTCGAAATTTTCCCGAACTACATCAGGATTTGAAAACAATAACATGGGTAAATTAAATTTGGAGAATAGGTCGAGAAATCGCTGCACCTGATTCGTGACCACCGCCACCGTACTCGCGGTTCCCTTCTACCGTGCCCGTCCAAACCCTAGCCCCGCCATCACGAGACCCAAGTCGACAACATCGCACCCAACTGCACTTCATCATTCTCCGCCTGTAGGTGCGAATCGTCCATGGCACCCTCGAACTCGAACGCGTGACACACGATTCCAATGCGCGCCTCAAAGATAGGCTCTGACGAACAAAAAGGGAAGCACATCTGGACCTGCTTCGAAAAGATCTGTGCGAATCTCGAATGAATTGCGACACAAGAAGGCCACGGCCATTGCATCTCAAAGAAATGAATTCGATTTTTAGAAAGGGGAAACGACTATTTTTTTTTCCGAACTGAATGGTAGAGGGGAGGAGAGGAACTCGACTTCTTTTTGTTCGGCCATTAGTTTCGTTTGAACGAGATGATATTTTTTTAAAGGATTCGAACAAAGGGATTTTTATTTTCTTAAAGGAAGAGGAGAATGTTATTTCTTCGGGTGTGAACATGAGGTAGAGGAGGAATGTTGTCTGCTTTGAAAAGGCAGGAGGCGTGTTATTGAAGGCAAGGTAGGTCGGCTGAGAAAAATAGGGTGACGGCTGAGAAGAAGGCTGATGGGAAAGAATATCTATTTTGTTGCCTTAGGTTATATAAATAAATATATGTTAAATTTTCAACACGTTTACTTACCGTACGCTCACACAACTACTCCAAATGCTACGAAATTTGAAATCCTATAATAATACACTATTTCGGATCCAATGGAACTGGTTTCGTCGAATTCCAAGACAGTGCCTCGGAAGGGTATTTTTAAATACAATTTAAACGATATATTTTTAAACGTTTTCGTCGAATGCACTGTTTCGCCATTTCGGACGGATGTTGCACCTTGCACCGTGGATGTTGCACCCTGTAGATATCGATTATTCGGACGGCCATAACTTCTGGCTCGTTTAGAGTTACAGGAGCCATAACCTGTCAAAACGAAGGTCTTGATGAGTTCTACGGCTTTGACCGCTTTCAGCCGTCAACGGATAGATTAATGCCCTAAAAGGACAACCCGAATCTCAATCGGGTCTCGTAAGTTTTTTACCCTTCGTTTTTTTGACATGTGGATTTTTACGGTAAAACGGGATTACGGTGGATGGTCTTTGATTTACCATCGCTGGAGAGTGGTGCACCATGGTACTGTTCCGTTTCAAATCCATGAATGCATTTCTAAAGGTTGTACGGCACTGTTTCGCCATTTTGGACGGATGTTGCACCTTGCACCGTGGATGTTGCACCCTGTGGATATCGATTATTCGGACGGCCATAACTTCTGGCTCGTTTTGAGTTACGGGAGACATAACCTGTCAAAATGAAGGCCTCGACAAGTTCTACGGCTTTGACAGCTTTCAGCCATCAATGGATAGATTAATGCCCAAAAAGGACAACCCGAATCTCAATCGGGTCTCGTAAGTTTTTTACCCTTCGTTTTTTCGACACAAGGATTTTTACGGTAAAACGGGATTACGGTGGTTGGTCTTCGATTTACCATCGCTGGAGAGTGGTGCACCATGGTACTGTTCCGTTTCAAATCCATGCACGCATTTCTAAAGGTCGTACGGCACTGTTTCGGCATTTCGGACGGATGTTGCACCTTGCACCGTGGATGTTGCACCCTGTAGATATCGATTATTCGGACGGCCATAACTTCTCGCTCGTTTAGAGTTACGGGAGCCATAACCTATCAAAACGAAGGCCTCGATGAGTTCTACGGCTTTGACAGCTTTCATCCGTCAACGGATAGATTAATGCCCAAAAAGGACAACCCGAATCTCAATCGGTTCTCGTAAGTTTTTTACCCTTCGTTTTTTCGACATGTGGATTTTTACGGTAAAACGTGCTGTCAAAATGAAGGCCTCGATGAGTTCTACGGCTTTGATACCATTCAGCCATCAACGGATAGATTAATGCCCAAAAAGGACAATCCGAATCTCAATCGGGTCTCGTAAGTTTTTTACCCTTCGTTTTTTCGACACGTGGATTTTTACGGTAAAACGGGATTACCGTGGCCCGTCTTCGACTTCCCAACGCTGAAGAGTGGTGCACCATGGTACTGTTCCGTTTCAAATCCATGCATGCATTTCTAAAAGTCCTATGGCACTGTTTCGCCATTTCGGACGGATGTTGTACCTTGCACCGTGGATGTTGCACCCTGTAGATATCCATTATTCGGACGGTCATAACTTCTGCCTCGTTTAGAATTACGGGAGCCATAACCTGTCAAAACGAAGGCCTCGAAGAGTTCTACGGCTTTGACAGCTTTCAGCCATCAACGGATAGATTAATGCCCAAAAAAGACAACCCGAATCTCAATCGGGTATCGTAAGTTTTTTACCCTTCGTTTTTTCGACACGTGGATTTTTACGGTAAAACGGGATTACTGTGGCTGGTCTTCGATTTACCATCGCTGGAGAGTGGTGCACCATGGTACTGTTCCGTTTCAAATCCATGCACGCATTTCTAAATGTCGTACGCCACTGTTTCGCCATTTCGGACGGATGTTGCACATTGCACCGTGGATGTTGCACCCTGTTGATATCGATTATTCGGACGGCCATAACTTCTGGCTCGTTTAGAGTTACGGGAGCCATAACTTGTCAAAACGAAGGCCTCGATGAGTTCTACAGCTTTGACCGCTTTCAGCCGTCAACGGATAGATTGATGCCCAAAACGGACAACCCGAATCTCAATCGGGCCTCGTAAGTTTTTTACCCTTCGTTTTTCGACACGTGGATTTTTACGGTAAAACGGGATTACCGTGGCTGGTCTTCGATTTACCATCGCTGCTGAGTGGTACACCATGGTACTGTTCTGTTTCAGATCAATGCACGCATTTCTAAAAGTCGTACGGCACTGTTTCGCCATTTTGGTCGGATGTTGCTCCTTGCACCGTGGATGTTGCACCCTGTAGATATCGATTATTCGGACAGCCATAACTTCTGGCTCGTTTAGAGTTACGGGAGCCATAACCTGTCAAAAAGAAGGCCTCGATAAGTTCTACGGCTTTGACAGCTTTCATCCATCAATGGATAGATTGATGCCCAAAAAGGACAACCCGAATCTCAATCGGGTCTCGTAAGTTTTTTTACCCATCGTTTTTTCGACACGTGGATTTTTACGGTAAAACGGGATTACCGTGACTAGTCTTCGATTTACCATCGCTAGAGAGTGGTGCACCACGGTATATTCCACTTCAAATCCATGCACGCATTTCTAAAAGCCGTACGGGACTGTTTCGCCATTTCAGACGGATGTTGCACCATGCACCGTGGATGTTGCACCCTGTAAATATCGATTATTCGGACGGCCATAACTTCTGGCTCGTTTAGAGTTACGGGTTCCATAACCTGTCAAAACGAAGGCCTCGATGAGTTCTATGGCTTTGATACCATTCAGCCATCAACGGATAGATTAATGCCCAAAAAGGACAACCCGAATCTCAATCGGGTATCGTAAGTTTTTTACCCTTCGTTTTTTCGACACGTGGATTTTTACGGTAAAACGGGATTACCGTGGCTGGTCTTCGATTTACCATCGCTGGAGAGTGGTGCACCATGGTACTGTTCCGTTTCAAATCCATGCACGCATTTCTAAATGTCGTACGCCAATGTTTCGCCATTTCGGACGGATGTTGCACCTTGCACCGTGGATGTTGCACCCTGTAGATATCGATTATTTGGACGGCCATAACTTCTGGCTCGTTTAGAGTTACGGGAGCCATAACCTGTCAAAACGAAGGCCTCGATGAGTTCTACAGCTTTGACCGCTTTTAGCCGTCAACGGATAGATTGATGCCCAAAAAGGACAACCCAAATCTCAATCGGGTCTCGTAAGTTTTTTACCCTTCATTTTTCGACACGTGGATTTTTACGGTAAAACAGGATTACCGTGGCTGGTCTTCGATTACCATCGCTGGTGAGTGGTGCACCATGGTACTGTTCTGTTTCAGATCAATGCACGCATTTCTAAAAGTCGTAATGCACTGTTTCGCCATTTCGGTCGGATGTTGCTCCTTGCACCGTGGATGTTGCACCCTGTAGATATCGATTATTCGGACAGCCATAACTTCTGGCTCGTTTAGAGTTACGGGAGCCATAACTTGTCAAAACGAAGGCATCGATGAGTTCTACGGCTTTGACAGCTTTCAGCCATCAACGGATAGATTGATGTCCAAAAAGGACAACCCGAATCTCAATCGGGTCTCGTAAGTTTTTTTACCCATCGTTTTTTCGACACGTGAATTTTTACGGTAAAACGGGATTACCGTGACTAGTCTTCGATTTACCATCGCTGGAGAGTGGTGCACCATGGTACTATTCCATTTCAAATCGATGCACGCATTTCTAAAAGCCGTACGGGACTTTTTCGCCATTTCAGACGGATGTTGCACCATGCACCGTGGATGTTGCACCCTGTAAATATCGATTATTCGGACGGCCATAACTTCTGGCTCGTTTAGAGTAACGGGTGCGTTAACCTGTCAAAACGAAGGTCTCGATGAGTTCTATGGCTTTGATACCATTCAGCCATCAACGGATAGATTAATGCCCAAAAAGGACAATCCGAATCTCAATCGGGTCTCGTAAGTTTTTTAACCTTCGTTTTTTCGACACGTGGATTTTTACAGTAAAACGGGATTACCGTGGCCCGTCTTCGACTTCCCATCGCTGAAGAGTGGTGCACAATGGTACTGTTCCGTTTCAAATCCATGCACACATTTCTAAAAGTCGTACGGCACTGTTTCGCCATTTCGGACGGATGTTGCACCTTGCACCGTGGATGTTGCACCCTGTAGATATCGATTATTCGGACGGCCATAGCTTCTGACTCGTTTAGAGTTACGGGAGACATAACCTGTCAATACGAAGGACTCGATGAGTTCTACGGCTTTGACAGCTGTCAGCCGTCAACGGATAGATTAATGCCCAAAAAGGACAACCCGAGTCTCAATCGGGTCTCGTAAGTTTTTTACCCTTCGTTTTTTCGACACGTGGATTTTTACGGTAAAACGGAATTACCGTGGCCGGTCTTCGATTTACCATCGCTGGAGAGTGGTGCACCATGGTACTGTTCCATTTCAAATCCATGCACGCATTTCTAAAAGTCGTATGGCACTATTTCGCCATTTCGGTCGGATGTTGCACCTTGCACCGTGGATGTTGCACCCTGTAGATATCGATTATTCGAACGGCCATAACTTCTGGCTCGTTTAGAGTTACGGGACCCATAACCTGTCAAAACGAAGGCCTCGATGAGTTCTACGGATTTGACAGCTTTCGGCCATCAACGGATAGAATAATGCCCAAAAGGACAACCCGAATCTCAATAGGGTCTCGTAAGTTTTTTATCCTTCGTTTTTTCGACACGTGGATTTTTACGGAAAAACGGGATTACCGGGGCTGGTCTTCGATTTACCATCGCTGGAGAGTGGTGCACCATGGTACTGTTCCGTTTCAAATCCATGCACGCATTTCTAAAAGTCGTACGGCACTGTTTCGCAATTTCGGACGGATGTTGCACCTTGCACCGTGGATGTTGCACCCTGTAGATATCGATTATTCGGACGGCCATAACTTCTGGTTCGTTTAGAGTTACGGGAGCCATAAGCTGTCAAAACGAAGGCCTCGATGAGTTCTACGGCCTTGATAGCTTTTAGACGTCGACGGATAGATTAATGCCCAAAAAGGACAAGCCGAATCTCAATCGGGTCTCGTAAGTTTTTTACCCTTCGTTTTTTCGACATGTGGATTTTTACGGTAAAACGGGATTACCGTGGCCCGTCTTCTACTTCCCATCGCTGGAGAGTGCTGCACCATGGTACTGTTCCGTTTCAAATCCATGCATGCATTTCTAAAAGTTGTACGGCACTGTTTCGCCATTTCGGACGGATGTTGCACCTTGCATCGTGGATGTTGCACCCTGTAGATATCGATTATTCGGATGGCCATAACTTCTGGCTCGTTCAGAGTTACGTGAGCAATAATCTGTCAAAATGAAGGCCTCGATGAGTTCTACGGATTTGACAGGTTTCAGCCGTCAACGGATAGACTAATGCCCAAAAAGGACAACCCGAATCTCAATCGGGTCTCGTATGTTTTTTACCCTTCGTTTTTAGACACGTGGATTTTTACGGTAAAACGGGATTACGGTGGCTGGTCTTCGATTTACCATCTCTGGAGAGTGGTGCACCAAGGAACTGTTCCATTTCAAATCCATACACGCATTTCTGAAAGTCGTACGGCACTGTTTCGCCATTTCGGACGGATGTTGCACCTTGCACCGTGGATGTTGCACCCTGTAGATATCGATTATTCGGACGGCCGTAACTTCTGGCTCGTTTAGAGTTATGGGAGCCATAAGCCGTCAAAACAAAGGCCTCGATGAGTTCTACGGCTTTGATAGCTTTTAGACTTCGACGGATAGATTAATGCCCAAAAAGGACAACCCGAATCTCAATCGGGTCTCGTAAGTTTTTTACCCTTCGTTTTTTCGACACGTGGATTTTTACGGTAAAACGGGATTACGATGGCTCGTCTTCGATTTACAATCGCTGGAGAGTGGTGCACCACGGTACTGTTCCGTTTCAAATCCACTCACGCATTTCTAAAAGTCGTACGGCACTGTTTCGCCATTTCGGTCGGATGTTGCCCCTTGCACCGTGGATGTTGCACCCTGTATATATATCGATTATTCGGAAGACCATAACTTCTGGCTCGTTTAGAGTTACGGGAGCCAATACCTGTCAAAACGAATGACTCGATGAGTTCTACATCTTTGAAAGCTTTCAGCTGTCAATGGATAGATTAATGTCCAAAAAGGACAACCCGAATCTCAATCGGGTCTCGTAAGTTTTTTACCCTTTGTTTTTTCGACACGTGGATTTTTACGGTAAAACTGGATTACCGTGACCCGTTTTCGACTTCCCATCGCTGGAGAGTGGTGCACCATGGTACTTTTCCGTTTCAAATCCATGTACGCATTTCTAAAAGTCGTACGACACTGTTTCGCCATTTCGGACGGATGTTGCACCTTGCATCGTGGATGTTGCACCCTGTAGATATCGATTATTCGGACGGCCATAACTTCAGGCTCGTTTAGAGTTATGGGAGCCAATACCTGTCAAAACGAAGGCCTCGATGAGTTCAACGGCTTTGACAGCTTTCAGCCGTCAACGGATAGATTAATGCCCAAAAAGGACAACCCGAATCTCAATCGGGTCTCGTAAGTTTTTTACCCTTCGTTTTTTCGACACGTGGATTTTTACGGTAAAACGGGATTACGATGGCTGGTCTTCGATTTACAATCGCTGGAGAGTGGTGCACCATGGTACTGTTCCGTTTCAAATCCATTCACGCATTTCTAAAAGTCGTACGGCACTGTTTCTCCATTTCGGTCGGAAGTTGCACCTTGCACCGCGGATGTTGCACCCTGTAGATATCGATTATTCGGACGGCCATAACTTCTGGCTCGATTTGAGTTACGAGAGCCATAACCTGTCAAAACAAAGGCCTCGATGAGTTCCACGCTTTTGACAGCTTTCAGCCGACAACGGATAGATTAATGACCGAAAAGGACAACCCGAATCTCAATCGGGTCTCGTAAGTTTTTTACCCTTCGTTTTTTCGACACGTGGATTTTTACGGTAAAATGGGATTACCGTGCTTCCCATCGCTGGAGAGTGGTGCACCATGGTACTGTTCCGTTTCAAATCCATGCACGCATTTCTAAAAGTCATACGGCATTGTTTCGCCATTTCGGACGGATGTTGCACCTTGCACCGTGGATGTTGCACACTGTAGATATCGATTATTCGGACGGCCATAACTTCTGGCTCGTTTAGAGTTACAAAAGCCATAACCTGTCAAAACAAAGGCCTCGATGAGTTCTACAGCTTTGATAACTTTCAGCCGTCAACGGATACATTGATGCCCAAAAAGGACAACCCGAATCTCAATCGGGTCTCGTAAGTTTTTTACCCTTCGTTTTTTCGACACGTGGATTTTTACGGTAAAACGGGATTACCGTGGCTGGTCTTCGATTTACCATCGCTGGAGAGTGGTGCACCATGGTACTATTCTGTTTCAAATCCATGCACGCATTTCTAAAAGTCGTAAGGCACTGTTTCGCCATTTCGGACGGATGTTGCACCATGCACCGTGGATGTTGTACCCTATAGATATCGATTATTCGGACGGCCATAACTTCTGGGTCGTTTAGAGTTACGGGAGCCATAACTGTCAAAACGAAGGCCTCGATGAGTTCTACGGCTTTCACAGCTTTCAGCTGTCAACGGATAGATTAATGCCCAAAAAGGACAACCCGAATCTCAATCGGGTCTCGTAAGTTTTTTACCCTTCGTTTTTTCGACACGTGGATTTTTACGGTAAAACGGGATTACCGTGGCTGGTCTTCGATTTACCATCGCTGGAGAGTGGTGCACCATGGTACTGTTCTGTTTCAAATCCATGCACGCATTTCTAAAAGTCGCACGGCACTGTTTCTCCATTTCGGACGGATGTTGCACCTTGCACAGTGGATGTTGCACCCTGTAGATATCGATTATTCGGACGGCCATAACTTCTGGCTCGTTTAGAGTTACGGGAGCCATAACCTGTCAAAACGAAGTTCTCGATGAGTTCTACGTCTTTGATATCTTTCAGCCATCAACGAATAAATTAATGCCCAAAAAGGACAACCCGAATCTCAATCGGGTCTCATCAGTTTTTTTACCCTTCGTTTTTTCGACACGTGAATTTTTACGGTAAAACGGGATTACCGTGGCCCGTCTTCGATTTACCATCGCTGGAGAGTGGTGCACCGTGGTACTATTCCGTTTCAAATCCATGCACGTATTTCTAAAATTCGTACGGCACTTTTTCGCCATTTCGGACGGATGTTGCACCTTGCACCGTGGATGTTGCACCCTATAGATATCGATTATTCGGACGGCCATAACTTTTGTTTCGTTTAGAGTTACGGGAGCCATAACCTGTCAAAATGAAGGCCTCGATGAGTTCTACGGCTTTAACAGTTTTCAGACGTCAACGGATAGATTAATGCCCAAAAAGGACAACCCGAATTTCAATCGGGTCTCGTAAGTTTTTTTACCCTTCGTTTTTTCGACACGTGGATTTTTACGGTAAAACGGGATTACCGTGGCCCGTCTTCGATTTACCATCGCTGGTGAGTGGTGCACCATGGTACTGTTCCGTTTCAAATCCATGCACGCATTTCTAAAAGTCGTACGGCACTGTTTCGCCATTTCGGACGGATGTTGCACCTTGCACCGTGGATGTTGCACCCTGTAGATATCGATTATTCGGACGACCATAAGTTCTGGCTCGTTTAGAGTTACGGGAGCCATAATCTATCAAAACAAAGGCCTCGATGAGTTCTATGGCTTTGACAGGTTTCAGCCGTCAACGGATAGACTAATGCCCAAAAAGGACAACCCGAATCTCAATCGGGTCTCGTATGTTTTTTACCCTTCGTTTTTTAGACACGTGGATTTTTATGGTAAAACAGGATTACGGTGGCTGGTCTTCGATTTACCATCGTTGGAGAGTGGTGCACCAAGGTACTATTCCATTTCAAATCCATGCACGCATTTCTAAAAGTCGTACGGCACTGTTTCGCCATTTCGGACGGATGTTGCACCTTGCACCGTGGATGTTGCACCCTGTAGATATCGATTATTCGGACGGCCATAACTTCTGGATCGTTTAGAGTTACAAAAGCCATAACGTGTCAAAACGAAGGCCTCGATGAGTTCTACGGCTTTGACAGCTTTCAGCCGTCAACGGATAGATTGATGCCTTAAAAGGACAACCCGAATCTCAATCGGGTCTCGTAAGTTTTTAAACCTTCGTTTTTTCGACAAGTGGATTTTTACGGTAAAACGGGATTACCGTGGCCCGCCTTCGACTTCCCATCGCTGGAGAGTGGTTCACCATGGTACTGTTCCGTTTCGAATCCATGCACGCATTTCTAAAAGTCGTACGGCATTGTTTCACCATTTCGGATGGATGTTGCACCTTGCACCGTGGATGTTGCACCCTGTAGATATCGATTATTCGGACGGCCATAACTTCTTGCTCGTTTAGAGTTACGGGAGCCATAACTTGTCAAAACGAAGGCCTTGATGAGCTGGACATCTTTGAAAGCTTTCAGCCGTCAACGGATAGATTAATGTCCAAAAAGGACAACACGAATCTCAATCGGGTCTCGTAAGTTTTTTACCCTTCGTTTTTTCGACACGTGGATTTTTACGGTCAAACTGGATTACCGTGGCCCGTTTTCGACTTCCCATCGCTGGAGAGTGGTGCACCATGGTACTTTTCCCTTTCAAATCCATTCACGCATTTCTAAGAGTCGTACGACACTGTTTCGCCATTTCGGACGGATGTTGCACCTTGCATCGTGGATGTTGCACCCTGTAGATATCGATTATTCGGACGGCCATAACTTCAGGCTCGTTTAGAGTTACGGGAGCCAATACCTGTCAAAACGAAGGCCTCGATGAGTTCAACGGCTTTGACAGCTTTCAGCCGTCAACGGATAGATTAATGCCCAAAAAGGACAACCCGAATCTCAATCGGGTCTCGTAAGTTTTTTACCCTTCGTTTTTTCGACACGTGGATTTTTACGGTAAAACGAGATTACGATGGCTGGTCTTTGATTTACAATCGCTGGAGAGTGGTGCACCATGGTACTGTTCCGTTTCAAATCCATTCACGCATTTCTAAAAGTCGTACGCACTGTTTCGCCATTTCGGTCGGAAGTTGCACCTTGCACCGTGGATGTTGCACCCTGTAGATATCGATTATTCGGACGGCCATAACTTCTGGCTCGTTTAGGGTTACAAAAGCCATAACCTGTCAAAACGAAGGCCTCGATGAGTTCTACAGCTTTGATAACTTTCAGCCGTCAACGGATACACTAATGCCCAAAAAGGACAACCCGAATCTCAATCGGGCCTCGTAAGTTTTTTACCCTTCTTTTTTTCGACACGTGGATTTTTACGGTAAAACGGGATTACCGTAGCTAGTCCTCGATTTACCATCGCTGGAGAGTGGTGCACCATGGTACTATTCCGTTTCAAATCCATGCACGCATTTCTAAAAGTCGTAAGGCACTGTTTCGCTATTTCGGACGGTTGTTGCACCTTGCACCGTGGATGTTGTACCCTGTAGATATCGATTATTCGGACGGCCATAACTTCTGGGTCGTTTAGAGTTACGGGAGCCATAACCTGTCAAAACGAAGGCCTCGATGAGTTCTACGGCTTTCATAGCTTTCAGCCGTCAACGGATAGATTAATGCCCAAAAAGGACAACCCGAATCTCAATCGGGTCTCGTAAGTTTTTTACCCTTCGTTTTTTCGACACGTGGATTTTTATGGTAAAACGGGATTACGATGGGTGGTCTTCGATTTACCATCGCTGGAGAGTGGTGCACCATGGTACTATTCCGTTTCAAATCCATGCACGCATTTCTAAAAGTCGTACGACACTGTTTCGCCATTTCGGACGGATGTTGCACCTTGCACCGTGGATGTTGCACCCTGTAAATATCGATTATTCGGACGGCCATAACTTCTGGCTCGTTTAGTGTTACGGGAGCCATAACCTGTCAAAACGAAGGCCTCAATGAGTTGTACGGTTTGACAGCTTTCAGCCGTCAACGGATAGATTGATGCCCAAAAAGGACAACCCGAATCTCAATCGCGTCTCGTAAATTTTTTACCCTTCGTTTTTTCGACACGTGGATTATTACGGTAAAACAGGATTACCGTGGCTGGTCTTCGATTTACCATCGCTGGAGAGTGGTGCACCATGGTACTGTTCTATTTCAAATCCATGCACACATTTCTAAAAGTCGTACGGCACTGTTTCGCCATTTCGGACGGATGTTGCACCTTGCACCGTGGATGTTGCACACTGTAGATATCGATTATTCGGATGGCCATAACTTCTGGCTCGTTTAGAGTTACGGGAGCCATATCCTGTCAAAACGAAGGCCTCGATGAGTTCTACGGCTTTGATATCTTTCAGCCATCAACGAATAGATTAATGCCCAAAAAGGACAACCCAAATCTCAATCGGGTCTCGTCAGTTTTTTTACCCTTCGTTTTTTCGACACGTGGATTTTTACGGTAAAACGGGATTACCGTGGCCCGTCTTCGATTTACCATCGCTGGAGGGTGGTGCACCATGGTACTGTTCCGTTTCAAATCCATGCACGTATTTCTAAAATTCGTACGGTACTGTTTCGCCATTTCGGACGGATGTTGCACCTTGCACCATAGATGTTGCACCCTGTAGATATCGATTATTCGGACGGCCATAACTTCTGGCTCGTTTAGAGTTACGGTAGCCATAACCTGTCAAAACGAAGGCCTCGATGAGTTCTACGGCTTTAACAGCTTTCAGACGTCAACGGATAGATTAATGCCTAAAAAGGACAACCCGAATTTCAATCGGGTCTCGTAAGTTTTTTTACCCTTCGTTTTTTCGACACGTGGATTTTTACGGTAAAACGGGATTACCGTGGCCCGTCTTCGATTTACCATCGCTGGTGAGTGGTGCACCATGGTACTGTTCCGTTTCAAATCCATGCACGCATTTCTAAAAGTCGTACGGCACTGTTTCACCATTTCGGACGGATGTTGCACCTTGCACCGTGGATGTTGCACCCTGTAGATATCGATTATTCGGACGGCCATAACTTCTGGCTCGTTTAGATTTACGGGAGACATAATCTATCAAAACAAAGGCCTCGATGAGTTCTACGGCTTCGACAGGTTTCAGCCGTCAATGGATAGACTAATGCCCAAAAAGGACAACCCGAATCTCAATCGGGTCTCGTATGTTTTTTACCCTTCGTTTTTTAGACACATGGATTTTTATGGTAAAACGGGATTACGGTGGCTGGTCTTCGATTTACCATCGCTGGAGAGTGGTGCACCAAGGTACTGTTCCATTTCAAATCCATGCACGCATTTCTAAAAGTCGTACGGCACTGTTTCGCCATTTCGGACGGATGTTGCACCTTGCACCGTGGATGTTGCACCCTGTAGATATCGATTATTCGGACGGCCATAACTTCTGGCTCATTTAGAGTTACAAAAGCCATAACCTGTCAAAACGAAGGCCTCAATTAGTTCTACAGCTTTAACAGCTTTCAGCCGTCAACGGATAGATTGATGCCTTAAAAGGACAACCCGAATCTCAATCGGGTCTCGTAAGTTTTTAACCCTTCGTTTTTTCGACACGTGGATTTTTACGGTAAAACGGGATTACCGTGGCCCGTCTTCGACTTCCCATCGCTGGAGAGTGGTTCACCATGGTACTGTTCCGTTTCGAATCCGTGCACGCATTTCTAAAAGTCGTACGGCACTGTTTCGCCATTTCGGACGGATGTTGCACCTTGCACCGTGGATGTTGCACCCTGTAGATATCGATTATTCGGACGGCCATAACTTCTTGCTCGTTTAGAGTTACGGGAGCCATAACTTGTCAAAACGAAGGCCTCGATGAGCTGTACGGGTTTGACAGCTTTCAGCCATCAACGGATAGATTGATGCCTAAAAGGGACAACCCGAATCTCAATCGGGTCTCGTAAGTTTTTTACCCTTCGTTTTCTCGACTCGTGGATTTTTACGGTCAAACGGGACTACGATGGCTGGTCTTCAATTTACCATCGTTGGAGAGTGGTGCACCATGGTTCTGTTCCCTTTCAAATCCATTCACGCATTTCTAAAAGTCGTACGGCGCTGTTTCGCCATTTCGGTCGAATGTTCCACCTTGCACCGTGGATGTTGCACCTTGTAGATATCGATTATTCGGACGGCCATAACTTCTGGCTCGTTTAGAGTTACAAAAGCCATAACTTGTCAAAACGAAAGCCTCGATGAGTTCTACGGCTTTGATAGCTTTTAGCCGTCAACGGATAGATTAATGCCCAAAAAGGACAACCCGAATCTCAATCGGGTCTCGTAAGTTTTTTACCCTTCGTTTTTTCGACACGTAGATTTTTACCGTAAAACGGGATTACCGTGGCTCGTCTTCGACTTCCCATCGCTGGAGAGTGGTGCACCATGGTACTGTTCCGTTTCAAATCCATGCACGCATTTCTAAAAGTCGTACGGCACTGTTTCGCCATTTCGGACGGATGTTGCCCCTTGCACCGTGGATGTTGCACCCTGTAGATATCGATTATTCGGACGGCCATAACTTCTGGCTCGTTTAGAGTTACGGGAGCCAATACCTGTCAAAACGAAGGCCTCGATGAGTTCTACGGCTTTGATGGCTTTCAGCCGTCAACGTATAGATTAATGCACAAAAAGGACAACTCGAATCTGAATCGGGTCTCGTAAGTTTTTTACCCTTCGTTTTTTCGACACGTGGATTTTTACGGTAAAACGGGATTACCGTGGCCCGTCTTCGACTTCCCATCGCTGAAGAGTGGTGCACCAAGGTACTGTTCCATTTCAAATCCATGCACACATTTCTAAAAGTAGTACGGCACTGTTTTGCCATTTTGGATGGATGTTGCACCTTGCATCGTGGATGTTGCACCCTATAGATATCGATTATTCGGACGGCCATAACTTCTGGCTCGTTTAGAGTTACGGGAGCCATAATCTATCAAAACAAAGGCCTCGATGAGTTCTACGGCTTTGACAGGTTTCAGCCGTCAACGGATAGACTAATGCCCAAAAATGACAACCCGAATCTCAATCGGGTCTCGTATGTTTTTTACCCTTCGTTTTTTAGACACGTGGATTTTTACGGTAAAACGGGATTACGGTGGCTGGTCTTCGATTTACCATCGCTGGAGAGTGGTGCACCAAGGTACTGTTCCAGTTCAAATCCACGCACGCATTTCTAAAAGCCGTACGGCACTGTTTCGCCATTTCGGACGGATGTTGCACCTTGCACCGTGGATGTTGCACCCTGTAGATATCGATTATTCGGACGGCCATAACTTCTAGCTCGTTTAGAGTTACGGGAGCCATAACCTGTCAAAACGAAGGCCTCGATGAGTTCTACGGCTTTGACAGCTTTCAGCCGTCAACGGATAGATTGATGCCCAAAAAGGACAACCCGAATCTCAATCGGGTCTCGTAAGTTTTTTACCCTTCGTTTTTTCGACACGTGGATTTTTACGATAAAACGGGATTACCGTGGCCCATCTTCGATTTACCATCGCTGGAGAGTGGTGCACCATGGTACTGTTCCGTTTCAAATCCATGCACGCATTTCTAAAGGTCGTACGACACCGTTTTGCCATTTCGGTCGAATGTTCCACCTTGCACCGTGGATGTTGCACCATGTACATATCGATTATTCGGACGGCCAATACTTCTGGCTCATTTAGAATTACGGGAGCCATAACCTGTCAAAACGAAGGCCTCGATGAGTTCTACGGCTTTGATAGCTTTCAGCCGTCGACGGATAGATTAATGCCCAAAAAAAACAACCCGAATCTCAATCGGGTCTCGTAAGATTTTTACCCTTCGTTTTTTCGACACGTGGTTTTTTACGGTAAAACGGGATTACCGTGGCCCGTCTTCGACTTCCCATCGCTGGAGAGTGGTGCACCATGTTCCGTTTCAAATCCATGCACGCATTTCTAAAGGTCCTACGTCACTGTTTCGCCATTTCGGACGGATGTTGCACCTTGCACCGTGGATGTTGCACCCTACAGATATCGATTATTCGGACGGCCATAACTTCTAGCTCGTTTAGAGTTACGGTAGCCATAACCTGTCAAAACGAAGGCCTCGATGATTTCTACGGCTTTGACTTCTTTCGGCCTTCAACGGATAGATTAATGCCCAAAAAGGAAAACCCGAATCACAATCGGGTCTCGTAAGTTTTTTACCCTTCGTTTTTTCGACACGTGGATTTTTACGGTAAAACGGGATTACGGTGGCTGGTCTTCGATTTACCATCGCTGGAGAGTGGTGCACCATGGTACTGTTCCGTTTCAAACCCATGCACGCATTTCTAAAGGTCGTACGGCACTGTTTCGCCATTTCGGACGGATGTTGCACCTTGCACCGTTGATGTTGCACCCTGTAGATATCGGTTATTCGGACGGCCATAACTTCTGGCTCGTTTAGAGTTACGGGAGCCATAATCTGTCAAAACGAAGGCCTCGATGAGTTCTACGGCTTTGATAGCTTTCATCCGTCAATGGATAGATTAAACCCCAAAAAGGACAACCCGAATCTCAATCGGGTCTCGTAAGTTTTTTACCCTTCGTTTTTTCGACACGTGGATTTTTACGGTAAAACGGGATTACGGTGGCTGGTCTTTGATTTACCATCACTGGAGAGTGGTGCACCATGGTACTGTTCCGTTTCAAACGCATGCACGCATTTCTAAAGGTCGTACGGCACTGTTTCGCCATTTCGGACGGATGTTGCACCTTGCACCGTGGATGTTGCACCCTGTAGATATCGGTTATTCGGACGGCCATAACTTCTGGATCGTTTAGAGTTACGGGAGCCATAACCTGTCAAAACGAAGGCCTCGATGAGTTCTACGGCTTTGACAGCTTTTAACCGTCAATGAATAGATTAATGCCCAAATGGAAAACCCGAATCTCAATCGGGTCTCATAAGTTTTTTACCCTTCGTTTTTTCGACACGTGGATTTTTACGATAAAACGGGATTACCGTGGCCCATCTTCGATTTACCATCGCTGGAGAGTGGTGCACCAAGGTACTGTTCCGTTTCAAATCCATGCACGCATTTCTAAAGGTCGTACGACACCGTTTTGCCATTTCGGACGGATGTTGCACCTTGCACCGTGGATGTTGCACCCTGTAGATATCGATTATTCGGACGGCCATAACTTCTGGCTCGTTTAGAGTTACAAAAGCCATAACCTGTCAAAACGAAGGCCTCGATGAGTTCTACGGCTTTGACAGCTTTCAGCCGTCAACGGATAAATTAATGCCCAAAAAGGACAACCCGTATCTCAATCGGGTCTCGTAAGTTTTTTACCCTTCGTTTTTTCGACACGTGGATTTTTACGGTAAAACGAGATTACCGTGGCCCGTCTTCGACTTCCTATCGCTGGAGAGTGGTGCACCATGGTACTGTTCCGTTTCAAATCCATGCACGCATTTCTAAAGGTAGTACGTCACTGTTTCGCCATTTCGGAAGGAAGTTGCACCTTGCACCGAGGATGTTGCACCCATTAGATATCGATTATTCGGACGACCATAACTTCTAGCTCGTTTAGAGTTACGGGAGCCATAACCTGTCAAAACGAAGGCCTCGATGAGTTCTACGGCTTTGACTGCTTTCAGCCCTCAACGGATAGATTAATGCCCAAAAAGGACAACCCGAATCTCAATCGGGTCTCGTAAGTTTTTTACCCTTCGTTTTTTCGACACGTGGTTTTTTACGGTAAAACGGGATTACCGTGGCCCGTCTTGGTCTTCCCATCGCTGGAGAGTGGTGTACCATGGTACTGTTCCGTTTCAAATCCATGCACGCATTTCTAAAAGTCGTACGGCACTATTTCGCCATTTCGGACGGATGTTGCACCTTGCACCGTGGATGTTGCTCCCTGTAGATATCGATTATTCGGACGGCCATAACTTCTGGCTCGTTTAGAGTTACGGGAGCCATAACCTGTCAAAACGAAGGTCTCGATGAGTTCTACGACTTTGACAGCTTTCAACCGTCAACGAATAGATTAATGCCCAAATGGAAAACCCGAATCACAATAGGGTCTCGTAAGTTTTTTACACTTCGTTTTTTCGACACGTGGATTTTTACGGTAAAACGGGATTACGGTGGCTGGTCTTCGATTTACCATCGCTGGAGAGTGGTGCACCATGGTACTATTCCGTTTCAAACCCATGCCGCATTTCTAAAGGTCGTACGGCACTGTTTCGCCATTTCGGACGGATGTTGCACCTTGCACCGTGGATGTTGCACCCTGTAGATATCCGTTATTCGGACGGCCATAACCTCTGGCTCGTTTAGAGTTACGGGAGCCATAACCTGTCAAAACGAAGGCCTCGATGAGTCCAACGGCTTTGACAGCTTTCAGCCGTCAACGGATAGATTAATGCCCGAAAAGGACAACCCGAATCTCAATCGGGTCTCGTAAGTTTTTTACCCATCGTTTTTTCGACACGTGGATTTTTACGGTAAAACGGGATTACCATGGCCCGTCTTCGACTTCCCATCGCTGGAGAGTGGTGCACCATGGTACTGTTCCGTTTCAAATCCATGCACGCATTTCTAAAAGTCGTACGACACTGTTTCGCCATTTCGGACGGATGTTGCCCCTTGCACCGTGGATGTTGCACCCTGTAGATATCGATTATTCGGACGGCCATAACTTCTGGCTCGTTTAGAGTTACGGGAGCCATAATCTGTCAAAACAAAGGCCTCGATGAGTTCGACGGCTTTGACAGGTTTCAACCGTCAACGGATAGACTAATGCCCAAAAATGACAACCCGAATCTCAATCGGGTCTCGTATGTTTTTTACCCTTCGTTTTTTAGACACGTGGATTTTTACGGTAAAACGGGATTACGGTGGCTGGTCTTCGATTTACCATCGCTGGAGAGTGGTGCACCAAGGTACTGTTCCAGTTCAAATCCATGCACGCATTTCTAAAAGCCGTACGGCACTGTTTCGCCATTTCGGACGGATGTTGCACCTTGCACCGTGGATGTTGCACCCTGTAGATATCGATTATTCGGACGGCCATAACTTCTGGCTCGTTTAGAGTTATGGGAGCCATAACCTGTCAAAACGAAGGCCTCGATGAGTTCTACGGCTTTGACAGCTTTCAGCCATCAATGGATAGATTGATGCCCAAAAAGGACAACCCGAATCTCAACCGGGTCTCGTAAGTTTTTTACCCTTCGTTTTTTTGACACGTGGATTTTTACGGTCAAACGGGATTACGATGGCTGGTCTTCGATTTACCATCGCTGGAGGGTGGTGGACCATGGTACTGTTCCCTTTCAAATCCGTTCACGCATTTCTAAAAGTGGTACGACACTGTTTCGCCATTTCGGTCGAATGTTCCACCTTGCACCGTGGATGTTGCACCCTGTACATATCGATTATTCGGACGGCCATAACTTCTGGCTCGTTTAGAGTTACGGGAGCCATAACCTGTCAAAACGAAGGCCTCGATGAGTTCTACGGCTTTGATAGCTTTCAGCCGTCGACGGATAGATTAATGCCCAAAAAGAACAACCCGAATCTCAATCGGGTCTCGTAAGTTTTTTACCCTTCGTTTTTTCGACACGTGGATTTTTACGGTAAAACGGGATTACCGTGGCCCGTCTTCGACTTCCCATCGCTGGAGAGTGGTGCACCATGGTACTGTTCCGTTTCAAATCCATGCACGCATTTCTAAAGGTCGTACATCACGGTTTCGCCATTTCGGACGGATGTTGCACCTTGCACCGTGGATGTTGCACCCTGCAGATATCGATTATTCGGACGGCCATAACTTCTAGCTCGTTTAGAGTTACGGGAGCCATAACCTGTCAAAACGAAGGCCTCGATGATTTCTACGGCTTTGACTGCTTTCAGCCTTCAACGGAAAGATTAATGCCCAAAAAGGAAAACCCGAATCACAATCGGGTCTCGTAAGTTTTTTACCCTTCGTTTTTTCGACACGTGGTTTTTTACGGTAAAACGGGATTACCGTGGCCCGTCTTCGACTTTCCATCGCTGGAGAGTGGTGTACCACGGTACTTTTCCATTTCAAATCCATGCACGCATTTCTAAAAGTCGTACGACACTGTTTCGCCATTTCGGACGGATGTTGCACCTTGCACCGTGGATGTTGCACCCTATAGATATCGATTATTCGGACGGCCATAACTTCTGGCTCGTTTAGAGTTACGGGAGCCATAACCTGTCAAAACGAAGGCCTCGATGAGTTCTACGGCTTTGACAGCTTTCAACCGTCAACGAATAGATTAATGCCCAAATGAAAAACCCGAATCTCAATCGGGTCTCGTAAGTTTTTTACCCTTCGTTTTTTCGACACGTGGATTTTTACGGTAAAACGGGATTACGGTGGCTAGTCTTCGATTTACCATCGCTGGAGAGTGGTGCAACATGGTACTGTTCCGTTTCAAACCCATGCACACATTTCTAAAGGTCGTACGGCACTGTTTCGCCATTTCGGACGGATGTTGCACCTTGCACCGTTGATGTTGCACCCTGTAGATATCGGTTATTCGGACGGCCATAACTTCTAGCTCGTTTAGAGTTACGGGAGCCATAACCTGTCAAAACTAAGGCCTCGATGAGTTCTACGGCTTTGATAGCTTTCATCCGTCAACGGATAGATTAAATCCCAAAAAGGACAACCCGAATCTCAATCGGGTCTCGTAAGTTTTTTACCCTTCGTTTTTTCAACACGTGGATTTTTATGGTAAAACGGGATTACGGTGGCTGGTCTTCGATTTACCATCGCTGGAGAGTGGTGCGCCATGGTACTGTTCCATTTCAAACCCATGCACGCACTTCTAAAGGTCGTACGGCACTGTTTCGCCATTTCGGACGGATGTTGCACCTTGCACCGTGGATGTTGCACCCTGTAGATATCGGTTATTCGGACGGCCATAACTTCTGGATCGTTTAGAGTTACGGGAGCCATAACCTGTCAAAACGAAGGCCTCGATGAGTTCTACGGCTTTGACAGCTTTCAACCGTCAATGAATAGATTAATGCCCAAATGGAAAACCCGAATCTCAATCGGGTCTCGTAAGTTTTTTACCCTTTGTTTTTTCGACACGTGGATTTTTACGATAAAACGGGATTACCGTGGACCGTCTTCGATTTACATTCGCTGGAGAGTGGTGCACCATGGTACTGTTCCGTTTCAAATCCATGCACGCAATTCTAAAGGTCGTACGACACCGTTTTGCCATTTCGGACGGATGTTGCACCTTGCACCGTGGATGTTGCACCCTGTAGATATCGATTATTCGGACGACCATAACTTCTGGCTCGTTTAGAGTTACAAAAGCCATAACCTGTCAAAACGAAGGCCTCGATGAGTTCTACGGCTTTGACAGCTTTCAGCCGTCAACGGATAGATTAATGCCCAAAAAGGACAACCCGAATCTCAATCGGGTCTCGTAAGTTTTTTACCCTTCGTTTTTTCGACACGTGGATTTTTACGGTAAAACGGGATTACCGTGGCCCCTCTTCGACTTCCCATCGCTGGAGAGTGGTGCACCATGATACTGTTCCGTTTCAAATCCATGCACGCATTTCTAAAGGTCGTACGTCACTGTTTCGCCATTTCGGAAGGATGTTGCACCTTGCACCGTGGATGTTGCACCCTGTAGATATCGATTATTCGGACGACCATAACTTGTAGCTCGTTTAGAGTTACGGGAGCCATAACCTGTCAAAACGAAGGCCTCGATGAGTTCTATGGCTTTGACTGCTTTCAGCCCTCAACGGATAGATTAATGCCCAAAAAGGACAACCCGAATCTCAATCGGGTCTCGTAAGTTTTTTACCCTTCGTTTTTTCGACACGTGGTTTTTTACGGTAAAACGGGATTACCGTGGCCCTTCTTCGACTTCCCATCGCTGGAGAGTGGTGTACCATGGTACTGTTCCGTTTCAAATCCATGCACGCATTGCTAAAAGTCGTACGGCACTGTTTCGCCATTTCGGACGGATGTTGCACCTTGCACCGTGGATGTTGCACCCTGTAGATATCGATTATTCGGACGGCCATAACTTCTGGCTCGTTTAGAGTTACGGGAGCCATAACCTGTCAAAACGAAGGCCTCGATGAGTTCTACGGCTTTGACAGCTTTCAACCGTCAACGAATAAATTAATGCCGAAATGGAAAACCCGAATCTCAATCGGGTCTCGTAAGTTTTTTACCCTTCGTTTTTTCGACACGTGGATTTTTACGGTAAAACGGGATTACGGTGGCTGGTCTTCGATTTACCATCGCTGGAGAGTGGTGCACCATGGTACTGTTCCGTTTCAAACCTATGCACGCATTTCTAAAGGTCGTACGGCACTGTTTCGCCATTTCGGACGGATGTTGCACCTTGCACCGTGGATGTTGCACCTTGTAGATATCCATTATTCGAACGACCATAACTTCTGGCTCGTTTAGAGTTACGGGAGCCATAACCTGTCGAAACGAAGGCCTCGATGAGTCCAATGGCTTTGACAGCTTTCAACCGTCAACGGATAGATTAATGCCCGAAAAGGACAACCCGAATCTCAATCGGGTCTCGTAAGTTTTTTACCCATCGTTTTTTCGACACGTGGATTTTTACGGTAAAACGGGATTACCGTGGCCCGTCTTCGACTTCCCATTGCTGGAGAGTGGTGCACCATGGTACTATTCCGTTTCAAATCCATGCACGCATTTCTAAAGGTCGTACGGCACTGTTTCGCCATTTCGGACGGATGTTGCACCTTGCACCGTGGATGTTGCGCCCTGTAGATATCGATTATTCGGACGGCCTTATCTTCTGGCTCGTTTAGAGTTACGGGAGCCATAACCTGTCAAAACGAAGGCCTCGATGAGTTCTACGGCTTTGACCGCTTTCAGCCATCAACGGATAGATTAATGCCCAAAACGGACAACCCGAATCTCAATCGGGTCTCGTAAGTTTTTTACCCTTCGTTTTTTCGACCCATGGATTTTTACGGTAAAACGGGATTACGGTGGCTGGTCTTCGATTTACCATTGCTGGAGAGTGGTGCTCCATGGCACTGTTTCGTTTCAAATCCATGCACGCATTTCTAAAGGTCGTACGGCACCGTTTCGCCATTTCGGACGGATGTTGCACCTTGCACCGTGGATGTTGCACCCTGTAGATATCGATTATTCGGAGGGCCATAACTTCTGGCTCGTTTAGAGTTACAAAAGCCATAACCTGTCAAAATGAAGGCCTCGATGAATTCTACAGCTTTGACAGCTTTCAGCCGTCAACGGATAGATTAATGCTCAAAAAGGACAACCCGAATCTCAATCGGGTCTCGTAAGTTTTTACCCTTCGTTTTTTCGACACGTGGATTTTTACGGTAAAACGGGATTACCGTGGCCCGTCTTCGACTTCCCATCGCTGAAGAGTGGTGCACCATGGTACTGTTCCGTTTCAAATCCATGCACGCATTTCTAAAAGTCGTACGACACTGTTTCGCCATCTCGGACGGATGTTGCACCTTGCACCGTGGATGTTGCACCCTGTAGATATCGATTATTCGGACGGCCATAACTTCGGGCTTGTTTAGAGTTACGGGAGCCATAACCTGTCAAAACGAAGGCCTCGATGAGTTCTACGGCTTTCATTGCTTTCAGCCGTCAACGGATAGATTAATGCCCAAAAAGGACAACCCGAATCTCAATCGGGTCTCGTAAGTTTTTTACTCTTCGTTTTTTCGACACGTGGATTTTTACGGTAAAACGGGATTACGGTGGCTTGTCTTCGATTTACCATCGCTGAAGAGTGGTGCACCATGGTACTGTTCCGTTTCAAACCCATGCACGCATTTCTAAAGGTCGTACGGCACCGTTTCTCCATTTCGGACGGATGTTGCACCTTGCACCGTGGATGTTGCACCCTGTAGATATCGATTATTCGGACGGCCATAACTTCTGGCTCGTTTAGAGTTACGGGAGCCATAACTTGTCAAAACGAAGGCCTCGATGAGTTCTACGGCTTTGACAGCTTTCAGCCATCAACGGATAGATTAATGCCCAAAAAGGACAACCCGAATCTCAATCGGGTCTCGTAAGTTTTTTACCCTTCGTTTTTTCGACAGGTGGATTTTTACAGTTAAACGGGATTACCGTGGCTTGTCTTCGTCTTCCCATCGCTGAAGAGTGGTGCACCATGGTACTGTTCCGTTTCAAATCCATGCACGCATTTCTAAAAGTCGTACGGCACTGTTTCGCCATTTCGGACCGATGTTGCACCTTGCACCGTGGATGTTGCACCCTGTAGATATCGATTATTCGGACGGCCATAACTTCTGGCTCGTTTAGAGTTACGGGAGCCATAACCTGTCAAAACGAAGGCCTCGATGAGTTCTACGGCTTTGACATCTTTCAACCGTCAACGGATAGATTAATGCCCAAATGGACAACCCGAATCTCAATCGGGTCTCGTAAGTTTTTTACCCTTCGTTTTTTCGACACGTTGATTTTTACGGTAAAACGGGGGCTGGTCTTCGATTTACCATCGCTGGAGACTGGTGCACCATGGTATTGTTCCGTTTCAAACCCATGCACGCATTTCTAAAGGTCGTACGGCACTGTTTCTCCATTTCGGACGGATGTTGCACCTTGCACCGTGGATGTGGCACCCTGTAGACATCGATTATTCGGACGGCCACAACTTCTGGCTTGTTTAGAGTTACGGGAGCCATAACCTGTCAAAACGAAGGCCTCGATTAGTTCTACGGCTTTGACAGCTTTCACCCGTCAATGGATAGATTAATGCCCAAAAAGGACAACCCGAATCTCAATCGGGTCTCGTAAGTTTTTTACCCTTCGTTTTTTCGACAGGTGGATTTTTACGGTAAAACGGGATTACCGTGGCCCGTCTTCGACTTCCCATCGCTGAAGAGTGGTGCACCATGGTACTGTTCCGTTTCAAATCTATGCATGCATTTCTAAAAGTCGTACGGCACTGTTTCGCCATTTCGGACGGATGTTGCACCTTGCACCGTGGATGTTGCACCCTTTAGATATCGATTATTCGGACGGCCATAACTTCTGGCTCGCTTAGAGTTACTGGAGCCATAACCTGTCAAAACGAAGGCCTCAATGAGTTCTACGGCTTTGACAGCTTTGAGCCATCAACGGATAGATTAATGCCCAAAAAGGACAACCCGAATCTCAATCGGGTCTCGTAAGTTTTTTACCCTTCGTTTTTTCGACACGTGGATTTTTACGGTAAAACGGGATTACCGTGGCCCGTCTTCGACTTCCCATCGCTGGAGAGTGGTGCACCATGGCACTGTTCCGTTTCAAATCCATGCACGCATTTCTAAAAGTCATACGGCACTGTTTCGCCATTTCGGACGGATGTTGCGCCTTGCACCGTGGATGTTGCCCTGTAGATATCGATTATTCAGACGGCAATAACTTCTGGCTCGTTTAGAGTTACGGGAGCCATAACCTGTCAAAACGAAGGCCTCGATGAGTTCTACGGCTTTGACAGGTTTGAGCCGTCAACGGATAGATTAATGCCCAAAAAGGACAACCGGAATCTCAATCGGGTCTCGTAAGTTTTTTACCCTTCGTTTTTTCGACACGTGGTTTTTTACGGTAAAACGGGATTACCGTGGACCGTCGTCGACTTCCCATCGCTGGAGAGTGGTGTACCATGGTACTGTTCCGTTTCAAATCCATGCACGCATTTCTAAAAGTCGTACGGCATTGTTTCGCCATTTCGGACGGATGTTGCACCTTGCACCGTGGATGTTGCACCCTGTAGATATCGATTATTCGGACGGCCATAACTTCTGGCTCGTTTAGAGTTACGGGAGCCATAACCTGTCAAAACGAAGGCCTCGATGAGTTCTACGGCTTTGACAGCTTTCAACCATCAACGAATAGATTAATGCCCAAATGGAAAACCCGAATCTCAATCGGGTCTCGTAAGTTTTTTACCCTTCGTTTTTTCGACACGTGGATTTTTGCGGTAAAATGGGATTACGGTGGCTGGTCTTCGATTTACCATCGCTGGAGAGTGGTGCACCATGGTACTGTTCCGTTTCAAACCCATGCACGCATTTCTAAAGGTCGTACGACACTGTTTCGCCATTTCGGACGGATGTTGCACCTTGCACCGTGGATGTTGCACCCTGTAGATATCGATTATTCGGATGGCCATAACTTCTGGCTCGTTTAGAGTTACGGGAGCCATAACCTTTCAAAACGAAGGCCTCGATGAGTTCTACGTCTTTGACAGCTTTCAGCCGTCAACGGATAGATTAATGCCCAAAAAGGACAACCCGAATCTCAATCGGGTCTCGTAAGTTTTTTACCCTTCGTTTTTTCGACAGGTGGATTTTTACGGTAAAACGGGATTACCGTGGCCCGTCTTCGTCTTCCCATCGCTGAAGAGTGGTGCATCATGGTACTGTTCCTTTTCAAATCCATGCACGCATTTCTAAAAGTCGTACGGCACTGTTTCGCCATTTCGGACGGATGTTGCACCTTGCACCGTGGATGTTGCACCCTTTAGATATCGATTATTCGGACGGCCATAACTTCTGGCTCGTTTAGAGTTACGGGAGCCATACCTGTGAAAACGAAGGCCTCGGTGATTTCTACGGTTTTGACAGCTTTGAGCCGTCAACGGATAGATTAATGCCCAAAAAGGACAACCCGAATCTCAATCGGGTCTCGTAAGTTTTTTACCCTTCGTTTTTTCGACACATGGATTTTTATGGTAAAACGGGATTACCGTGGCCCGTCTTCGACTTCCCATCGCTGGAGAGTGGTGCACCCTGGTACTGTTCCGTTTCAAATCCATGCACGCATTTCTAAAAGTCATACGGCACTGTTTCGCCATTTCGGACGGATGTTGCACCTTGCATCATGGATGTTGCACCCTGTAGATATCGGTTATTCGGACGACCATAACTTCTGGCTCGTTTAGAGTTACGGGAGCCATAACCTGTCAAAACGAAGCCCTCGATGAGTCCAACGGCTTTGACAGCTTTGAGCCGTCAACGGATAGATCAACGCCCAAAAAGGACAGCCCGAATCTCAATCGGGTCTCGTAAGTTTTTTACACTTCGTTTTTTCGACACGTGGATTTTTACGGCAAAACGGGATTACCGTGGCCCGTCTTCGACTTCCCGTCGCTGGAGAGTGGTGCACCATGGTACTGTCCCGTTTCAAATCCATGCACGCATTTCTAAAGGTCGTATGGCACTGTTTCGACATTTCGGACGGATGTTGCACCTTGCACCGTGGATGTTGCGCCCTGTAGATATCGATTATTCGGACGGCCATATCTTCTGGCTCGTTTAGAGTTACGGGAGCCATAACCTGTCAAAACGAAGGCCTCGATGATTTCTACGGCTTTGACGGCTTTCAGCCGTCAACGGATAGATTAATGCCCAAAAAGGACAACTCGAATCTCAATCGGGTCTCGTAAGTTTTTTACCCTTCGTTTTTTCGACACGTGGATTTTTACGGTAAAACGAGATTACGGTGGCTGGTCTTCGATTTACCATCGCTGGAGAGTGGTGCACCATGGTACTGTTCCGTTTCAAATCCATGCACGAATTTCTAAAGGTCGTACGTCACTGTTTCGCCATTTCGGACGGATGTTGCACCTTGCACCGTGGATGTTGCACCCTGTAGATATCGATTATTCGGACGGCCATAACTTCTGGCTCGTTAAGAGTTACGGGAGCCATAACCTGTCAAAACGAAGGCCTTGATGAGTTCTACGGCTTTGACAGCTTCCAGCCGTCAACGGATAGATAGTGCCCAAAAAGGACAACCCGAATCTCAATCGGGTCTCGTAAGTTTTTTACCCTTCGTTTTTTCGACAGGTGGATTTTTACGGTAAAACGGGATTACGGTGGCCCTTCTTCAACTTCCCATCGCTGAAGAGTGGTGCACCATGGTACTGTTCCGTTTCAAATCCATGCACGCATTTCTAAAAGACGTACGACACTGTTTCGCCATTTCGGACGGATGTAGCACCTTGCACCGTGGTTCTTGCACCCTGTAGACATCGATTATTCGGACGGCCATAACTTCTGGCTCGTTTAGAGTTACGGGCGCCATAACCTGTCAAAACGAAGGCCTCGATGAGTTCTACGGCTTTGACAGCTTTCAGCCGTCAACGGATAGATTAATGCCCAAAATGGACAACCCGAATCTCAATCGGGCCTCGTAAATTTTTTACCTTTCGTTTTTTCGACACGTGGATTTTTACGGTAAAATGGGATTACCGTGGCCCGTCTTCGACTTCCCATCACTGGAGAGTGGTGCACCATGGTACCGTTCCATTTCAAATCCATGCACGCATTTCTAAAAGTCATACGGCACTGTTTCGCCATTTCGGACGGATGTTGCACCTTGCACCGTGGATGTTGCACCCTGTAGATATCGATTATTCGGACGGCCATAACTTCTCGCTCGTTTAGAGTTACGGGAGCTATAACTTGTCAAAACGATGGCCTCGATGAGTTTTATGGCTTTGACAGCTTTTAGCCGTCAACGGATGGATTAATGCCCAAAAAGGACAACCCGAATCTCAATCGGGTCTCGTAAGTTTTTTACCCCTCGTTTTTTCGACACGTGGATTTTTACGGTAAAACGGGATTACGGTGGCTGGTCTTCGATTTACCATCGCTGGAGAGTGGTGCACCATGGTACTGTTCCGTTTCAAATCAATGCACGAATTTCTCAAGGTCGTACGGCACTGTTTCGCCATTTCGGACGGATGTTGCACCTTGCACCATGGATGTTGCACCCTGTAGATATCGATTATTCGGACGGCCATAACTTCTGGCTCGTTTAGAGTTACGGGAGCCATAACCTGTCATAACGAAGGCCTTGATGAGTTCTACGGCTTTGACAGCTTTCAGCCGTCAACGGATAGGTTAATGCCCAAAAAGGACAACCCGAATCTCAATCAGGTCTCGTAAGTTTTTTACCCTTCGTTTTTTCGACACGTGGATTTTTACGGTTAAACGGGATTACGGTGGATGGTCTTCGATTTACCATCGCTGGAGAGTGGTGAATCATGGTACTGTTCCGTTTCAAATCCATGCACGAATTTCTCAAGGTCGTACGGCACTGTTTCGCCATTTCGGACGGATGTTGCGCCTTGCACCGTGGATGTTGCACCCTATAGATATCGATTATTCGGACTGCCATAACTTCTCGCTCGTTTAGAGTTACGGGAGCCATAACCTGTCAAAACGAAGGCCTCGATGAGTTCTACGGCTATGACAGCTTTCAGCCGTAAACGGATAGAATAATGCCCAAAAAGGACAACCCGAATCTCAATCAGGTCTCGTAAGTTTTTTACCCTTCGTTTTTTCGACACGTGGATTTTTACGGTTAAACGGGATTACGGTGGCTGGTCTTCGATTTACCATCGCTGGAGAGTGGTGCATCATGGTACTGTTCCGTTTCAAGTCCATGCACGATTTTCTAAAGGTCGTACGGCACTGTTTCGCCATTTCGGACGGATGTTGCACCTTGCACCGTGGATGTTTCACCCTGTAGATATCGATTATTCGAACGGCCATAACTTCTGGCTCGTTTAGAGTTACGGGAGCCATAACCTGTCAAAACGAAGGCCTCGATGAGTTCTACGGCTTTGACAGCTTTCAGCCGTCAACGGACAGATTAATGCCCAAAAAGGACAACCCGAATCTCAACCGGATCTCATAAGTTTTTTACCCTTCGTTTTTTCGACACGTGGATTTTTACGGTAAAACGGGATTACGCTGGCCGGTCTTTGATTTACCATCGCTGGAGAGTGGTGCACCATGATACTGTTCCGTTTCAAATCCATGCACAAATTTCTAAAGGTCGTACGTCACTGTTTCGCCATTTCGGACGGATGTTGCACCTTGCACCGTGGATGTTGCACCCTGTAGATATCGATTATTCGGACGGCCATAACTTCTGGCTCGTTTAGAGTTACGGGAGCCATAACCTGTCAAAACGAAGGCTTCGATGAGTTCTATGGCTTTTACAGCTTTCAGCCATCAACGGATAGATTAATGCCCAAAAAGGACAACCCGAATCTCAATCGGGTCTCGGAAGTTTTTTACCCTTCGTTTTTTCGATACGTGGATTTTTACGGTAAAACGGGATTACGGTGGCTGGTCTTCGATTTACCATCGCTGGAGAGTGGTGCACCATGGTACTATTCCGTTTCAAATCCATTCACGAATTTCTAAAGGTCGTACGGCACTGTTTCGCCATTTCGGATGGATGTTGCACCTTGCACCGTGGATGTTGCACCCTGTAGATATCGATTATTCGGACGGCGATAACTTCCTGCTCGTTTAGAGTTACGGGAGCCATAACCTGTCAAAACGAAGGCCTCGATGAGTTCTATGGCTTTGATAGCTTTCAGCCGTCAACGGATAGATTAATGCCCAAAAAGGACAACCCGAATCTCAATCGGGTCTCGTAAGTATTTTACCCTTAGTTTTTTCGACACGTGGATTTTTACGGTAAAACGGGATTGCGGTGGATGGTCTTCGATTTACCATTGCTGGAGAGTGGTGCACCATGGTACTGTTCAGTTTCAAATCCATGCATGAATTTCTAAAGGTCGTACGGCACTGTTTCGCCATTTCGGACGGATGTTGCACCTTGCACCGTGGATGTTGCACCCTGTAGATATCGATTATTCGGATGGCCATAACTTCTGTCTCGTTTAGAGTTACGGGAGCCATAACCTGTCAAAACGAAGGCCTCGATTAGTTCTACAGCTTTGACAGCTTTCAGCCGTCAACGGATAGATTAATGCCCAAAAAGGACAACCCGAATCTCAATCGGGTCTCGTAAGTTTTTTACCCTTATTTTTTCGACACGTGGATTTTTACGGTAAAACGGGATTACGGTGGCTGGTCTTCGATTTACCATCGCTGGAGAGTGGTGCACCATGGTACTGTTCCGTTTCAAATCCATGCACGAATTTCTTAAGTTCGTACGACACTGTTTCGCCATTTCGGACGGATGTTGCACCTTGCACCGTGGATGTTGCACCCTGTAGATATCGATTATTCGGACGGCCATAACTTCTGGCTCGTTTAGAGTTATAGGAGCCATAACCTGTCAAAACGAAGGTCTTGATGAGTTCTACGGCTTTGACCACTTTCAGCCGTTAACGGATGGATTAATGCCCAAAAAGGACAACCCTAATCTCAATCGGGTCTCGTAAGTTTTTTACCCTTCGTTTTTTCGACACGTGGATTTTTACGGTAAAACGGGATTACGCTGGCCGGTCTTTGATTTACCATCGCTGGAGAGTGGTGCACCATGATACTGTTCCGTTTCAAATCCATGCACAAATTTCTAAAGGTCGTACGTCACTGTTTCGCCATTTCGGACGGATGTTGCACCTTGCACCGTGGATGTTGCACCCTGTAGATATCGATTATTCGGACGGCCATAACTTCTGGCTCGTTTAGAGTTACGGGAGCCATAACCTGTCAAAACGAAGGCTTCGATGAGTTCTATGGCTTTTACAGCTTTCAGCCATCAACGGATAGATTAATGCCCAAAAAGGACAACCCGAATCTCAATCGGGTCTCGGAAGTTTTTTACCCTTCGTTTTTTCGATACGTGGATTTTTACGGTAAAACGGGATTACGGTGGCTGGTCTTCGATTTACCATCGCTGGAGAGTGGTGCACCATGGTACTATTCCGTTTCAAATCCATTCACGAATTTCTAAAGGTCGTACGGCACTGTTTCGCCATTTCGGATGGATGTTGCACCTTGCACCGTGGATGTTGCACCCTGTAGATATCGATTATTCGGACGGCGATAACTTCCTGCTCGTTTAGAGTTACGGGAGCCATAACCTGTCAAAACGAAGGCCTCGATGAGTTCTATGGCTTTGATAGCTTTCAGCCGTCAACGGATAGATTAATGCCCAAAAAGGACAACCCGAATCTCAATCGGGTCTCGTAAGTATTTTACCCTTAGTTTTTTCGACACGTGGATTTTTACGGTAAAACGGGATTGCGGTGGATGGTCTTCGATTTACCATTGCTGGAGAGTGGTGCACCATGGTACTGTTCAGTTTCAAATCCATGCATGAATTTCTAAAGGTCGTACGGCACTGTTTCGCCATTTCGGACGGATGTTGCACCTTGCACCGTGGATGTTGCACCCTGTAGATATCGATTATTCGGATGGCCATAACTTCTGTCTCGTTTAGAGTTACGGGAGCCATAACCTGTCAAAACGAAGGCCTCGATTAGTTCTACAGCTTTGACAGCTTTCAGCCGTCAACGGATAGATTAATGCCCAAAAAGGACAACCCGAATCTCAATCGGGTCTCGTAAGTTTTTTACCCTTATTTTTTCGACACGTGGATTTTTACGGTAAAACGGGATTACGGTGGCTGGTCTTCGATTTACCATCGCTGGAGAGTGGTGCACCATGGTACTGTTCCGTTTCAAATCCATGCACGAATTTCTTAAGTTCGTACGACACTGTTTCGCCATTTCGGACGGATGTTGCACCTTGCACCGTGGATGTTGCACCCTGTAGATATCGATTATTCGGACGGCCATAACTTCTGGCTCGTTTAGAGTTATAGGAGCCATAACCTGTCAAAACGAAGGTCTTGATGAGTTCTACGGCTTTGACCACTTTCAGCCGTTAACGGATGGATTAATGCCCAAAAAGGACAACCCTAATCTCAATCGGGTCTCGTAAGTTTTTTACCCTTCGTTTTTTTGACATGTGGATTTTTACGGTAAAACGGGATTACGGTGGATGGTCTTTGATTTACCATCGCTGGAGAGTGGTGCACCATGGTACTGTTCCGTTTCAAATCCATGAATGCATTTCTAAAGGTCGTACTGCACTGTTTCGCCATTTTAGACGGATGTTGCACCTTGCACCGTGGATGTTGCACCCTGTGGATATCGATTATTCGGACGGCCATAACTTCTGGCTCGTTTTGAGTTACGGGAGCCATAACCTGTCAAAATGAAGGCCTCGACAAGTTCTACGGCTTTGACAGCTTTCAGCCATCAACGGATAGATTAATGCCCAAAAAGGACAACCCGAGTCTCAATCGGGTCTCGTAAGTTTTTTACCCTTCGTTTTTTCGACACATGGATTTTTACGGTAAAACGGGATTACGGTGGTTGGTCTTCGATTTACCATCGCTGGAGAGTGGTGCACCATGGTACTGTTCCGTTTCAAATCTATGCACGAATTTCTAAAGGTCGTACGGCACTGTTTCGCCATTTCGGACGGATGTTGCACCTTGCACCGTGGATGTTGCACCCTGTAGAAATCGATTATTCAGACGGCCATAACTTATGGATCGTTTAGAGTTACGGGAGCAATAACCTGTCAAAATGATGGCCTCGATGAGTTCTATGGCTTTGACAGCTTTCAGCCGTCAACAGATAGATTAATGCCCAAAAAGGACAACCCGAATCTCAATCGGTTCTCGTAAGTTTTTTACCCTTCGTTTTTTCGACATGTGGATTTTTTGGGTAAAACGTGCTGTCAAAATGAAGGCCTCGATGAGTACTACGGCTTTGATACCATTCAGCCATCAACGGATAGATTAATGCCCAAAAAGGACAATCCGAATCTCAATCGGGTCTCGTAAGTTTTTTACCCTTCGTTTTTTCGACACGTGGATTTTTATGGTAAAACGGGATTACCGTGGCCCGTCTTCGACTTCCCATCGCTGGAGAGTGGTGCACCATGGCACTGTTCCGTTTCAAATCCATGCACGCATTTCTAAAAGTCATACGGCACTGTTTCGCCATTTCGGACGGATGTTGCACCTTGCACCGTGGATGTTACACCCTGTAGATATCGATTATTCGGACGGTCATAACTTCTGGCTCGTTTAGAGTTACGGGAGCCATAACCTATCAAAACGAAGGCCTCGATGAGTTCTACGGCTTTGACAGCTTTCAGCCATCAACGGATAGATTAATGTCCAAAAAGGACAACCCGAATCTCAATCGGTTATCGTAAGTTTTTTACCCTTCGTTTTTTCGACACGTGGGTTTTTACGGTAAAACGGGATTACCGTGGCTGGTCTTCGATTTACCATCGCTGGAGAGTGGTGCACCATGGTAATGTTCCGTTTCAAATCCATGCACGCATTTCTAAATGTCGTACGCCACTGTTTCGACATTTCGGACGGATGTTGCACCTTGCACCGTGGATGTTGCACCCTATAGATATCGATTATTCGGACGGCCATAACTTCTGGCTCGTTTAGAGTTACGGGAGCCATAACCTGTCAAAACGAAAGCCTCGATGAGTTCTACAGCTTTAACCGCTTTCAGCCGTCAACGGATAGATGGATGCCCAAAAAGGACAACCCGAATCTCAATCGGGTCTCGTAAGTTTTTTACCCTTCGTTTTTCGACACGTGGATTTTTACGGTAAAACGGGATTACCGTGGCCGGTCTTCGATTTACCATCGCTGGTGAGTGGTGCACCATGGCACTGTTCCGTTTCAAATCCATGCACGCATTTCTAAATGTCGTACGCCACTGTTTCGCCATTTCGGACGGATGTTGCTCCTTGCACCGTGGATGTTGCACCCCGTAGATATCGATTATTCGGACAGCCATAACTTCTGGCTCGTTTAGAGTTACGGGAGCCATAACCTGTCAAAACGAAGGCCTCGATGAGTTCTACGGCTTTGATAGCTTTCAGCCATCAACGGATAGATTGATGCACAAAAAGGACAACCCGAATCTCAATCGGGTCTCGTAAGTTTTTTTACCCATCGTTTTTTCGACACGTGGATTTTTACTGTAAAACGGGATTACTGTGACTAGTCTTCGATTTACCATCGCTGGAGAGTGGTGCACCATGGTACTATTCCATTTCAAATCCATGCACGCATTTCTAAAAGCCGTACGGGACTGTTTCGCCATTTCAGACGGATGTTGCACCACGCACCATGGATGTTGCACCCTGTAAATATCGATTATTCGGACGGCCATAACTTCTTGCTCGTTTAGAGTTGCGGGTGCCATAACCTGCCAAAACGAAGGCCTCGATGAGTTCTATGGCTTTGATACCATTCAGCCATCAACGGATAGATTAATTCCCGAAAAGGACAACCCGAATCTCAAACGGGTATCGTAAGTTTTTTAACCTTCGTTTTTTCGACACGTGGTTTTTTACGGTAAAACGGGATTACCGTGGCTGGTCTTCGATTTACCATCACTGGAGAGTGGTGCACCATGGTACTGTTCCGTTTCAAATCCATGCACGCATTTCTAAATATCGTACGCCACTGTTTCGCCATTTCGGACGGATGTTGCACCTTGCACCGTGGATGTTGCACCCTGTACCATAACTTCTGGCTCGTTTATAGTTACGGGAGCCATAACCTGTCAAAACGAAGGCCTCGATGAGTTCTACGGCTTTGACAGCTTTCAGCCCTCAACGGATAGATTGATGCCCAAAAAGGACAACCCAAATCTCAATCGGGTCTCGTAAGTTTTTTTACCCATCGTTTTTTCGACACGTGGATTTTTACGGTAAAACGGGATTACCGTGACTAGTCTTCGATTTACCATCGCTGGAGAGTGGTGCACCATGGTACTATTCCATTTCAAATCCATGCACGCATTTCTAAAAGCCGTACGGGACTGTTTCGCCATTTCAGACGGATGTTGCACCATGCACCGTGGATGTTACACCCTGTAAATATCGATTATTCGGACGGCCATAACTTCTGGCTCGTTTAGAGTTACGGGTGCCATAACCGATCAAAACGAAGGCTTCGATGAGTTCTATGGATTTGATACCATTCAACCATCAACGGATAGATTAATGCCCAAAAAGGACAATCTGAATCTCAATCGGGTCTCGTAAGTTTTTTACCCTTCGTTTTTTCGACACGTGGATTTTTACGGTAAAACAGGGTTACCGTGGCCCGTCTTCGACTTCCCATCGCTGAAGAGTGGTGCACAATGGTACTGTTCCGTTTCAAATCCATGCACGCATTTCTAAAAGTCGTACGGTGCTGTTTTGCCATTTCGGACGGATGTTCCACCTTGCACCGTGGATGTTGCACCCTTTAGATATCGATTATTCGGACGGCCATAACTTCTGACTCGTTTAGAGTTACGGGAGCCATAACCTGTCAATACGAAGGCCTCGATGAGTTCTACGGCTTTGACAGCTTTTAGCCGTCAACGGATAGATTGATACCCAAAAAGGACAACCCGATTCTCAATCGGGTCTCGTAAGTTTTTTTACCCATCGTTTTTTCGACACGTGGATTTTTACGGTAAAACGGGATTACCGTGACTAGTCTTCGATTTACCATCGCTGGAGAGTGGTGCACCATGGTACTATTCCATTTCAAACCCATGCACGCATTTCTAAAAGCCGTACGGGACTGTTTCACCATTTCAGACGGATGTTGCACCATGCACCGTGGATGTTGCACCCTGTAAATATCGATTATTCGGACGACCATAACTTCTGGCTCGTTTAGAGTTACGGGTGCCATAACCTTTCAAAACGAAGGCCTCGATGAGTTCTATGGCTTTGATACCATTCAGCCATCAACGGATAGATTAATGCCCAAAAAGGACAACCCGAATCTCAATCGGGTATCGTAAGTTTTTTACCCTTCGTTTTTTCGACACGTGGATTTTTACGGTAAAACGGTATTACCGTGGCTGGTCTTCGATTTACCATCGCTGGAGAGTGGTGCACCATGGTACTGTTCCATTTCAAATCCATGCACGCATTTCTAAATGTCGTACGCCACTGTTTCGCCATTTCGGACGGATGTTGCACCTTGCACCGTGGATGTTGCACCCTGTAGATATCAAATATTCGGACGGCCATAACTTCTGGCTCGTTTAGATTTACGGGAGCCATAACCTGTCAAAACGAAGGCCTCGATGAGTTCTACAGCTTTGACCTCTTTCAGCCATTAACAGATAGATTGATTCCCAAAAAGGACAACCCGAATCTCAATCGGGTCTCGTAAGTTTTTTACCCTTCGTTTTTCGACACGTGGATTTTTACGGTAAAACGGGATTACCGTGGCTGGTCTTCGATTTACCATCGCTGGTGAGTGGTGCACCATGGTACTGTTCTATTTCAGAACAATGCATGCAATTCTAAAAGTCGTACGGCACTGTTTCGCCATTTCGATCGGATGTTGCTCCTTGCACCGTGGATGTTGCACCATGTAGATATCGATTATTCGGACAGCCATAACTTCTGGCTCGTTTAGAGTTACGGGAGCCATAACCTGTCAACACGAAGGCCTCGATGAGTTCTACGGCTTTGACAGCTTTCAGCCATCAACGGATAGATTGATGCCCAAAAAGGACAACCCGAATCTCAATCGGGTCTCGTAAGTTTTTTTACCCATCGTTTTTTCGACACGTGGATTTTTACGGTAAAACGGGATTACCGTGACTAGTCTTCGATTTACCACCGCTGGAGAGTGGTGCACCATGGTACTATTACATTTCAAATCCATGCACGCATTTCTAAAAGCCGTACGGGACTGTTTCGCCATTTCAGACGGATGTTGCACCATGCACCGTGGATGTTGCACCCTGTAAATATCGATTATTGTGACGGCCATAACTTCTGGCTCGTTTAGAGTTACGGGTGCCATAACCTGTCAAAACGAAGGCCTCGATGAGTTCTATGGCTTTGATACCATTCAGCCATCAACGGATAGATTAATGCCCAAAAAGGACAATCCGAATCTCAATTGGGTCTCGTAAGTTTTTTACCCTTCGTTTTTCGACACGTGGATTTTTACGGTAAAACGGGATTACCGTGGCCCATCTTCGACTTCCCATCACTGAAGAGTGGTGCACAATGGTACTGTGCCGTTTCAAATCCATGCACGCATTTCTAAAAGTCGTACGGCACTGTTTCGCCATTTCGGACGGATGTTGCACCTTGCACCGTGGATGTTACACCCTGTAGATATCGATTATTCGGACGGCCATAACTTCTGACTCGTTTAGAGTTACGGGAGCCATAACTTGTCAATACGAAGGCCTCGATGAGTTCTACGGCTTTGACAGCTTTCAGCCGTCAACGGATAGATTAATGCCCAAAAAGGACAACCCGAGTCTCAATCGGGTCTCGTAAGTTTTTTACCCTTCGTTTTTTCAACACGTGGATTTTTACGGTAAAACGGAATTACCGTGGCCGGTCTTCGATTTACCATCGCTGGAGAGTGGTGCACCATGGTACTGTTCCATTTCAAATCCATGCATGCATTTCTAAAAGTCGTACGACACTATTTCGCCATTTCGGTCGGATGTTGTACCTTGCACCGTAGATGTTGCACCCTGTAGATATTGATTATTCGAACGGCCATAAATTCTGGCTCGTTTAGAGTTACGGGAGCCATAACCTGTCAAAACGAAGGCCTCGATGAGTTCTACGGATTTGACAGCTTTCGGCCATCAACGGATAGATTAGTGCCCAAAAAGGACAACCCGAATCTCAATAGGGTCTCGTAAGTTTTTTATCCTTCGTTTTTTCGACACGTGGATTTTTACGGAAAAACGGGATTACCGTGGCTGGTCTTCGATTTACCATCGCTGGAGAGTGGTGCACCATGGTACTGTTCCGTTTCAAATCCATGCACGCATTTCTAAAAGTCGTACGGCACTGTTTCGCCATTTCGGACGGATGTTGCACCTTGCACCGTGGATGTTGCGCCCTGTAGATATCGATTATTCGGACGGACATAACTTCTGGCTCGTTTAGAGTTATGGGAGCCATAAGCCGTCAAAACAAAGGCCTCGATGAGTTCTACGGCTTTGATAGCTTTTAGACTTCGACGGATAGATTAATGCCCAAAAAGGACAACCCGAATCTCAATCGGGTCTCGTAAGTATTTTACCCTTTGTTTTTTCGACACGTGGATTTTTACGGTAAAACGGGATTACCGTGGCCCGTCTTCGATTTACCATCGCTGGAGAGTGGTGCACCATGGTACTGTTCCGTTTCAAATCCATGCACGCATTTCTAAAAGTCGTACGGCACTGTTTCGCCATTTCGGACGGATGTTGCACCTTGCACCGTGCATGTTGCACCCTGTAGATATCGATTATACGGACGACCATAACTTCTTGCTCGTTTAGAGTTACGGGAGCCATAACCTGTCAAAACGAAGGCCTTGATGAGTTCTACGGCTTTGACAGCTTTCCACCATCAAGGGATAGATTAATGCCCAAAAAGGACAACCCGAATCTCAATCGGGTCTCGTAAGTTTTTTATCCTTCGTTTTTTCGACGCGTGGATTTTTACGGCTAAACGGGATTACGATGACTGGTCTTCGATTTACCATCGCTGGAGAGTGGTGCACCATGGTACTGTTCCATTTCAAATCCATGCACGCATTTCTAAAAGTCGTACGGCACTATTTCGCCATTTCGGTCGGATGTTGCACCTTGCACCGTGGATGTTGCACCCTGTAGATATCGATTATTCGAACGGCCATAACTTCTGGCTCGTTTAGAGTTACGGGAGCCATAACCTATCAAAACGAAGACCTCGATGATTTGTACGGCTTTGACAGCTTTCAGCCGTCAACGGATAGATTGATGCCCAAAAAGAACAACCCGAATCTCAATCGGGTCTCGTAAGGTTTTTACCCTTCGTTTTTCCGACACGTGGATTTTTACGGTAAAATGGGATTACCGTGGCCCGTCTTCGACTTCCCATCGCTGGAGAGTGGTGCACCATGGTACTGTTCCGTTTCAAATCCATGCACGCATTTCTAAAAGTCGTACGACACTGTTTCGCCATTTCGGACGGATGTTGCCTCTTGCACCGTGGATGTTGCACCTTGTAGATATCGATTATTCGGACGGCCTTAACTTCTGGCTCATTTAGATTTACAGGAGCCAATACCTGTCAAAACGAAGGCCTCGATGAGTTCTTCGGCTTTGACAGCTTTCAGCTGTCAACGGATAGATTAATGCCCAAAAAGGACAACCCGAATCTCAATCGGGTCTCGTAAGTTTTTTACCCTTCGTTTTTTCGACACGTGGATTATTACGGTAAAATGGGATTACCGTGGCCCGTCTTCTACTTCCCATCGCTGGAGAGTGGTGCACCATGGTACTGTTCCGTTTCAAATCCATGCATGCATTTCTAAAAGTTGTACGGCACTGTTTCGCCATTTCGGACGGATGTTGCACCTTGCATCGTGGATGTTGCACCCTGTAGATATCGATTATTCGGACGGCCATAACTTCTGGCTCGTTCAGAGTTACGTGAGCAATAATCTGTCAAAACGAAGACCTCGATGAGTTCTACGGATTTGACAGGTTTCAGCCGTCAACGGATAGACTAATGCCCAAAAAGGACAACCCGAATCTCAATCGGGTCTCGTATGTTTTTTACCCTTCGTTTTTAGACACGTGGATTTTTACGGTAAAACGGGATTACGGTGGCTGGTCTTCGATTTACCATCGCTGGAGAGTGGTGCACCAAGGTACTGTTCCATTTCAAATCCATACACGCATTTCTAAAAGTCGTACGGCACTGTTTCGCCATTTCGGACGGATGTTGCACCTTGCACCGTGGATGTTGCACCCTGTAGATATCGATTATTCGGACGGCCATAACTTCTGGCTCGTTTAGAGCTACAAAAGCCGTAACCTGTCCAAACGAAGGCCTTGATGAGTTCTACGGCTTTGACAGCTTTCAGCCGTCAATGGATAGATTGATGCCCAAAATGGACAACCCAAATCTCAATCGGGTCTCGTAAGTTTTTTACCCTTCGTTTTTTCGACACGTGGATTTTTACGGTAAAACGGGATTACCGTGGCCCATCTTCGACTTTCCATCACTGGAAAGTGGTGCACCATGGTACTGTTCCATTTCAAATCCATGCACACATTTTTAAAAGTCGTACGACACTGTTTCGCCATTTCGGACGGATGTTGCACCTTGCATCGTGGATGTTGCACCCTGTAGATATTGATTATTCGGACGACCATAACTTCTGGCTCGTTTAAAGTTACGGGAGCCAATACCTGTCAAAACGAAGGCCTCGATGAGTTCTACGGCTTTGACAGCTTTCAGCCGTCAACGGATAGATTAATGCCCAAAAAGGACAACCCGAATCTCAATCGGGTCTCGTAAGTTTTTTACCCTTCGTTTTTTCGACACGTGGATTTTTACGGTAAAACGGGATTACGATGGCTGGTCTTCGATTTACAATCGCTGGAGAGTGGTGCACCATGGTACTGTTCCGTTTCAAATCCACTCACGCATTTCTAAAAGTCGTACGGCACTGTTTCGCCATTTCGGTCGGATGTTGCCCCTTGCACCGTGGATGTTGCACCCTGTATATATATTGATTATTCGGACGGCCATAACTTCTGGCTCGTTTAGAGTTACGGGAGCCAATACTTGTCAACACGAAGGCCTTGATGAGTTCTACGGATTTGACAGCTTTCGGCCATCAACGGATAGATTGAAGCCCAAAAAGGACAACCCGAATCTCAATCGGGCCTCGTAAGTTTTTTACCCTTTGTTTTTTCGACACGTGGATTTTTACGGTAAAACGGGATTACCGTGGCCCGTTTTCGACTTTCCATCGCTGGAGAGTGGTGCACCATGGAACTTTTCCGTTTCAAATCCATGTACGCATTTCTAAAAGTGGTACGGCACTGTTTCGCCATTTCGGACGGATGTTGCACCTTGCACCGTGGATGTTGCACCCTGTAGATATCGATTATTCGGACGGCCATAACTTCAGCCTCGTTTAGAGTTACGGGAGCCAATACCTGTCAAAACGAAGGCCTCGATGAGTTCTACGGCTTTGACAGCTTTCAGCCGTCAATGGATAGATTAATGCCCAAAAAGGACAACCCGAATCTCAATCGGGTCTCGTAAGTTTTTTACCCTTCGTTTTTTCGACACGTGGATTTTTACGGTAAAACGGGATTACGATGGCTGGTCTTCGATTTACAATCACTGGAGAGTGGTGCACCATGGTACTATTCCGTTTCAAATCCATTCACGCATTTCTAAAAGTCGTACGACACTGTTTCACCATTTCAGTCGGAAGTAGCACCTTGCACCGTGGATGTTGCACCCTGTAGATATCGATTATTCGGACGGCCATAACTTCTGGCTCGTTTAGAGTTACGGGAGACATAACCTGTCAAAACGAAGGCCTCGATGAGTTCTACGGCTTTGATAGCTTTTAGCCGTCAACGAATAGATTAATGCCCAAAAAGGACAGCCCGAATCTCAATCGGGTCTCGTAAGCTTTTTACCCTTCGTTTTTTCGACACGTGGATTTTTACGGTAAAACGGGATTACCGTGCTTCCCATCGCTGGAGAGTGGTGCACCATGGTACTATTCTATTTCCAATCCATGCACGCATTTCTAAAAGTCGTACGGCACTGTTTCGCCATTTCGGACGGATGTTGCACCTTGCACCGTGGATGTTGCACCCTGTAGATATCGATTATTCGGACGGCCATAACTTCTGGCTCGTTTAGAGTTACAAAAGCCATAACCTATCAAAACGAAGGCCTCGATGAGTTCTACAGCTTTGATAACTTTCAGCCTTCAACGGATACATTAATGCCCAAAAAGGACAACCCGAATCTCAATCGGGTCTCGTAAGTTTTTTACCCTTCGTTTTTTCGACACGTGGATTTTTACGGTAAAACGGGATTACCGTGGCTGGTCTTCGATTTACCATCGCTGGAGAGTGGTGCACCATGGTACTGTTCCGTTTCAAATCCATGCACGCATTTTTAAAAGTCGTACGGCACTGTTTCGCCATTTCGGTCGGATGTTGCACCTTGCACCGTGGACGTTGCACCCTATAGATATCGATTATTCGGACGGCCATAACTTCTGGCTCGTTTAGAGTTATGGGAGCCATAACCTGTCAAAACGAAGGCCTCGATGAGTTCTACGGCTTTGACAACTTTCAGCCATCAACGGATAGATTAATGTCCAAAAAGGACAACCCGAATCTCGATCGGGTCTCGTAAGTTTTTTACCCTTCGTTTTTTCGACACGTGGATTTTTACGGTAAAACGGGATTACCGTGGCCCGTCTTCGACTTCCCATCACTGAAGAGTGGTGCACCATGGTACTGTTCCGTTTCAAATCCATGCTCGCATTTCTAAAAGTCGTACGGCACTGTTTCGCCATTTCGGACGGATGTTGCACCTTGCACCGTGGATGTTGCACCCTGTAGATATCGATTATTCGGACGGCCATAACTTCTGGCTTGTTTAGAGTTACGGGAGCCATAACCTTTCAAAACGAAGGCCTCGATGAGTTATATGGTTTTGACAGCTTTCAGCCGTCAACGGATAGATTAATGCCCAAAAAGGACAACCCGAATCTCAATCGGGTCTCGTAAGTTTTTTACCCTTCGTTTTTTCGACACGTGGATTTTTACGGTAAAACGAGATTACGATGGCTGGTCTTCGATTTACCATCGCTGGAGAGTGGTGCACCATGGTACTATTCCATTTCAAATCCATGCACGCATTTCTAAAAGTCGTACGGCACTGTTTCGCCATTTCGGACTGATGTTGCACCTTGCACCGTGGATGTTGCACCCTGTAGATATCGATTATTCGGACGGCCATAACTTCTGGCTCGTTTAGAGTTACGGGAGCCATAACCTGTCAAAACGAAGGCCTCGATGAGTTGTACGGTTTGACAGCTTTCAGTCGTCAACGGATAGATTGATGCCCAAAAAGGACAACCCGAATCTCAATCGGGTCTCGTAAATTTTTTACCCTTCGTTTTTTCGACACGTGGATTTTTACGGTAAAACGGGATTACCGTGGCTGGTCTTCGATTTACCATCGCTGGAGAGTGGTGCACCATGGTACTGTTCTGTTTCAAATCCATGCACGCATTTCTAAAAGTCGTACGGCACTGTTTCGCCATTTCGGACGGATGTTGCACCTTGCACCGTGGATGTTGCACCTTGTAGATATCGATTATTCGGACGGCCATAACTTCTGGCTCGTTTAGAGTTACGGGAGCCATAACCTATCAAAACGAAGGCCTCGATGAGTTCTACGGCTCTGATATCTTTCAGCCATCAACGAATAGATTAATGCCCAAAAAGGACAACCCGAATCTCAATCGGGTCTCGTCGGTTTTTTTACCCTTCGTTTTTTCGACACGTGGATTTTTACGGTAAAACGCGATTACCGTGGCCCGTCTTCGATTTACCATCGCTGGAGAGTGGTGCACCATGGTACTGTTCCCTTTCAAATCCATGCACGTATTTCTAAAATTCGTACGGCACTGTTTCGCTATTTCGGACAGATGTTGCACCTTGCACCGTGGATGTTGCACCCTGTAGATATCGATTATTCGGACGGCCATAACTTCTGTCTCGTTTAGAGTTACGGGAGCCATAACCTGTCAAAACGAAGGCCTCGATGAGTTCTACGGCTTTGACAGCTTTCAGACGTCAACGGATAGATTAATGCCCAAAAAGGACAACCCGAATTTCAACCGGGTCTCGTAAGTTTTTTTACCCTTCGTTTTTTCGACACGTGGATTTTTACGGTAAAACGGGATTACCGTGGCCCGTCTTCGATTTACCATCGCTGGTGAGTGGTGCACCATGGTACTGTTCCGTTTCAAATCCATGCGCGCATTTCTAAAAGTCGTACGGCACTGTTTTGCCATTTCGGACGGATGTTGCACCTTGCACCGTGGATGTTGCACCCTGTAGATATCGATTATTCAGATGGCCATAAGTTCTGGCTCGTTTAGAGTTACGGGAGCCATAATCTATCAAAACAAAGGCCTCAATGAGTTCTACGGCTTTGACAGGTTTCAGCCGTCAACGGATAGACTAATGCCCAAAAAGGACAACCCGAATCTCAATCGGGTCTCGTATGTTTTTTACCCTTCGTTTTTTAGACACGTGGATTTTTATGGTAAAACGGGATTACGGTGGCTGGTCTTCGATTTACAATCGCTGGAGAGTCGTGCATGAAGGTACTGTTCCATTTCAAATCCATGCACGCATTTCTAAAAGTCGTACGGCACTGTTTCGCCATTTCGGACGGATGTTGCACCTTGCACCGTGGATGTTGCACCCTGTAGATATCGATTATTCGGACGGCCATAACTTCTGGCTCGTTTAGAGTTACAAAATCCATAACCTGTCAAAACGAAGGCCTCGATGAGTTCTACGGCTTTGACATCTTTCAGCCGTCAACGGATAGATTGATGCCTTAAAAGGACAACCCGAATCTCAATCGGGTCTCGTAAGTTTTTAACCCTTCGTTTTTTCGACACGTGGATTTTTACGGTAAAACGGGATTACCGTGTCCCGTCTTCGACTTCCCGTCGCTGGAGAGTGGTTCACCATGGTATTGTTCTGTTTCAAATCCATGCACGCATTTCTAAAAGTCGTACGACACTGTTTTGCCATTTCGGACGGATGTTGAACCAACACCGTGGATGTTGCACCCTGTAGATATCGATTATTCGGACGGCCATAACTTCTTGCTCGTTTAGTGTTACGGGAGCCATAACTTGTCAAAACGAAGGCCTCGATGAGCTGTACGGCTTTGAAAGCTTTCAGCCATCAATGGATAGATTGATGCCTAAAAAGGACAACCCGAATCTCAATCGGGTCTCGTAAGTTTTTTACCCTTCGTTTTTTCGACACGTGGATTTTTACGGTCAAACGGGATTACGATGGCTGGTCTTCGATTTACCAACGTTGGAGAGTGGTGCACCATGGTACTGTTCCCTTTCAAATCCATTCACGCATTTCTAAAAGTCTACGTGTGACGACCGCCCATGACTCCCGCACTAAAACAAGAGGAAAGTGCGCTAAAAGGTGTGCCAGGTAGCCATGGACGATAGTCAGGGTAAAATAAAATTCGCAGAATTTATCGTATAACTCACAGCGCATGGATAAAATACAATAGAGAAATATAATATAGTGAAGCTCAATAGAACACAACATCATCATATAAGCAACATAGCAGTTTATACAATCAAATGAATCATCCATACATCAGAACCTCACTACAACACTCAATCAGATACAACAGCGGAACCCAGTACATATAGTAAGAAAACAAATATGCAAAGCCTCCTGCTCGTCTTCGTCATCTTCAGCGTAGAACTCCTAGCACAGCACCTGTCACCTGCTTACCTAGTCTGCCCATCCCAACATGGATGAACAGCCCAAGGTAATAAGAGGAGACATAAAACCTTGAGTCAGACAAAGTCTTAGTGAGCAGTAAATTAACTATCAAACATACCAAAAGAGCATAAGGAATAAAAGGAATAGGAACCAAACCATCCCACTCCACCTCATCTCACAGTGATAGCCCCCAGACACACACTAAGAAGAATCAAGCATAACAATATAGACGATTAAAGTAAAGCAATAACCACTCGAGTCAAGGACGATGTTTTCCAAATACAAACCCCCAAGGCCTAAACCAAGATCAGATAAGCACCCAGAAAACACCGCTCTTGAAGCCGAATGATAATACAACCAAACATCCATGACTCTGGCTATCACTGCATCATTGCCTTGATTCCACCGTTAGTTGAATGACCATCTGTCAAGGGCTAATGGTAACCCCGGTTCTAGCCATAACTCCGCACGTCGTCGCAGCCCGTGCCTAGGAATTTTCGCAACTACCCAGAGTACTAGCACGTCGTCGCAGCCCGTGCCTGGAACGCCGTCGCAGCCCGTTCCAACGTACCCTTGCTTTGAGCATGCTAGAACCTTCAACAACGATGAGATCTAAGCCTCCAAGTCATCCTCCTCGACGACCATCCATACTAGCTCAAGCGCCTCTCAAGCTAACCATTATCACCAACTCGGATCGCATCACCGAGTATCAACATAACCTTGCACGTCGTCGCAGCCCGTGCTTGGAACGTCATCATGACCCGTTCCATCTCAACATCACACTTTGCTTCATCGCAACATAGCAAAGTCTCATCTCAACATTATGGCTTGCCTTCTCGCATCATGGCAAAGTCCCATCTCGATCTCATGCTTCGCCTCTTCGCATCACGGCAAAGTCCCTCATCATCGAATCCATCCATATGAGCTTTCACATCCGCTTCATATGCTATCGGCAGCTTTCATCATTCAAGAGCCTTTCCACTTAGCTTTTGAATCACCTTCAACCATCTTGTTCCAAATCAACTACAAGCTAACTTGGAGCAATCAAATCTAACATACATTCAAACATTCAAGCATTCAAACAAGATATATATTAAGCAATATCAACTATAATGGCAATTTCGTAAATAAGTGAGCAAAAGTCCAACATATGTGAAATCATGGTTTTTAGCATAGATTTATCAAATCTAAAACATGGGTTTTGTCTCTAATACTTGATAAATAGCTTCTATAGATAAACATCTTCAAATATGATGGATATACATGCAGACTTAAGGAAAATGCGAGAAAACGCTAACTTTAACATATAAACATATCACCAATCCCATATACTCCTTTGGATCCGCGTGAGAGATAACTACCACTCACCAAATCACTCAAACAACCTAAAATCAATCAACTTCAGATCTGGACAGCAAGGTCTTGGACTTGATCCGGAGAAATTTCACTTGAAACGGTGAAATCTAGCCTCTTCGGATGAAAATCTTCAACTTTGGATCTTCAATCTTTGATCTTGATCTTCGATCTTCAATGGATGTTAGCACTTGATGGAAGTAGGGAAAGAAGGTGAAGAAATGTTGTAGTCGAGTCTCCAAAATGGCAGCACTTCGTCGCTTCGAAAACCGGTGCCAAAAAGTGAGCCAAAGCCCTCTATTTATAGGCTGGAATGCCCATGAGTCGTCGCCTATAAGTCGTTTCCGACTTATCTTATGAGTCGTTGCCGACTCATCTACCCTAGAAGCCTCCGAGACAACAATTCCTACGACTCAACGACTCAATGCTACAACAAACACGGGCCATTATACGACTTACGACTCATAAATGCCACGACCCAACAGGCAACATGAGATACTACTCAACAGGTACACGACTTAGCGACTTATCATAAGTCGTCAGGACGACTCAACTGCCACCCGACTCAAGCTCCCACCGACCTAAAAACCTACCGAGTTAACTCGTACACGGGCTACCACAAAGACCAAATCCTTATGACTTACCTTGACTCGGTCACACGACTCATAAGAACCACACGACCTATAGCATTACCGACTCAGAGACCCAACGACTCAACACAGCAAGAAGGTCACACGACTTATCCCTGCCGACCTAAGCCAAATCCTTATCCCACGAGACACGACTCAAAACCCTAAGTCCCCAACGACTTATCCACTGAGTCGGCCCACCGTCCTAACGACACATGGGATAACGCTATGCCGACCCAAACCCCTACCGACTCAGGACCTAAGCCCTAATACTATGAGTCGGCGATTCTATGACTCGGTCACGAGTTAACTCCTATGAGTCGGCCAACCCTTAAACCACCAACCTCCTTAAGTCGGCAACGTGTTAACTCTTAAGTCGGTCGCTCCCTTATCTCGGCCAACACTCTAAACCGCAACCCCTCCTTGAGCCGGTCCCCTATGAGTCGGTCACGACTCAAGCCTTAACTCGGCAACATCTTAGGTCGTAACCTCCTTAACCCGGCCACCTTCCTTAAGTCGTAGCTCATGCACGCCCTATCCTATGAGTCGGTCACGACTCAACCCCATGAGTCGGTCACGACTCATCACTTCAACACACAAGTTACTCTCCATACGACTCAGGCTAGAGGCAACCCAAACAACACTATCGACCCGCAAATTCTACGATCTATCGACACGTAAAATACGGGTCGTTACATTCTCTCCCCCTTAGGAATTTCGCCCCCGAAATTCCAAGCAAACAACAGCAATCACAATCATTCCGCATGCCTACCATCCATAGCAATCAACAAACCATGCATCCAATTCTAACCTAGCATGCAGAATTCTATGACTTAGAACAAGCTGCAAATTCATGAGATGTCACGACACTTTAGGGCCATACCTCGAAGAGTCCTGGATGAGCTGCCTTCATCCTCTCTTCCTCCTCCCATGTACAGTCGTTGACATCATCACTCCATTGTATCTTGAGCAACGTAATCGTCTTCCTCCTAAGCTGTTTCGTATCGGTTTCAACAATACGAAGCGGCTTACGAGGTCTCGTAACCACTGGATCAACCTCTAAGTCTTCACAGCTATCAGCAGAAACCACCGTACTTGGGTTGTGCACATACTTCCGTAGATAAGATACATGAAAAACATTGTGCACACCCGCCATCTTTTCTGGTAACTCCAATCTATAAGCGAGCTTTCCAATTCGCTCGATAATCGGGAATGGTCCAACAAATCTCGGAGTTAACTTTCCTTTGTTCCCGAATCTTATAACATTCTTCAATGGAGAAATCTTCACAAAAACCATATCGCCTACGTCGAACTCCAAATCCTTTCGACGATTATCAGCATAACTTTTCTGACGATCTTGGGCTGCTTTCATTCTTTGCCGAATGATCTCTATACAATCCGTAGTCTGTCGAATCATCTCTGGCCCAAGTATCAGTTTTTCTCCAGCTTCCAACCAACATGTCGGAGAGTTACACGGTCTTCCATATAACGCCTCATATGGTGCCATACCAATACTCGACTGATAACTGTTATTATAAGCAAATTCCACCAAATGAAGGTGATCTTCCCATGATCCTCCGAAGTCCAAAACACAAGCTCTAAGAAGATCTTCCAAAACCCGGTTGACTCTCTCAGTCTGGCCATCCGTTTGAGGGTGATAAGCTGTACTCAAACACAACTCAGTTCCCAAAACTTCCTGGAAGCTCTTCCAAAATCCACTAGTGAACAATGGGTCTCGATCGCTCACTATACTCTTCGGAACACCATGGAATCGAACAATCCACTTCACATACAACTCAGCCAACTTCGATGCAGTTCTAGTCGATCGAACAGGAATGAACCTTGCACTCTTGGTCAAACGATCTACTATGACCCAAATCCCTTCATTCCCTGTCCTTGTCCTAGGTAGACCATCAATAAAATCCATTGACACTTGCTCCCACTTCCACGTAGGGACTTCTAATGGCTGAAGTAATCCACTGGGCTTCTTCTGCTCAGCTTTCACCAACTGGCAATTCATACACTTGGAAATAAAATTTCCAACATCCTTCTTCATACCTTCCCAGTAGTAAGCTCTCTTCATATCCCGATACATCTTATTACCACCTGGATGAATTGTCAATTTTGAGTGATGACTTTCCCTCAGAACTTCATCTCTCAATCCATCAATATCGGGAACAACCAATCGTCCTTGCTTTCGAAGCCAACCCTCTCGATCGACCTCGAATCCCTTATCCTTCTCTGGTTCCAATCCAGATTCCAAATCACGGATAACCTTGACAAGCTTATCATCTTTCTTTTGGCTTTCGCCAATCCTTTCCACTAGAGTAGGCCTTATCGATAAGTTTGCCAACATCTCAGGTTCCAACTCGCATCTAGGCCTGAAATCAAATCCAGCCAAATACTCAAGACTCTTCCATTCCGAAAACATGGCTCCCAAACCTGCATGTCTTCGACTTAACGCATCAGCCACTGCGTTACCTTTTCCCGGAGTATAGGCTATACCAAAATCATACGATGCTAGAAACTCTAACCACCGTTGCTGTCGAAGATTCAGATCCTTTTGGGAGAACAGATACTTCAACGACTTATGATCTGTAAATAACTCGAATCTAACTCCCAATAGGTAATGTCTCCACATCTTCAAAGCAAACACTATCGCCGCTAACTCCAAATCATGAGTTGGATAATTCCTTTCATGCGGCTTCAGTTGTCGACTAGCATACGCAACAACTTTATCCTTCTGCATTAGCACCGCTCCCAGTCCAGTGCCACATGCATCGGTGTAAACCACCATCTCATCATTCCCACTCGGAATAGTCAATACAGGAGCACTCGTCAATCGCTCTTTCAGGATTATGAAGGCTTGCTCACACTTATCATCCCATCTGAACACTTGGTTCTTCTTCGTCAATCCTGTCAACGGTGCAGCTATCTTGGAAAAGTCCTTGATAAACCGACGATAATATCCTGCTAATCCAAGAAAACTTCTCACATCAGATGCATTCTTAGGTCTAATCCAATCCTGGATCGCTGCTACCTTAGCGGGATCAACCGCTATTCCACTTCCAGAGATAACATGGCCTAAGAACCTCACTTCACTCTTCCAGAAGTGACACTTCGAAAACTTAGCCTTCAGCTGATGTTTCCGCAAGATTTCCAGAACAATCCTCAAGTGCGTCTTGTGCTCTTCCTCAGTTCTGGAATAAACCAAAATATCATCAACGAACACAAGCACGAACTTATTCAACTGATCTCTGAATACTCTATTCATAAGATCCACAAAATATGCTGGTGCGTTAGTCAACCCAAACGGCATTACCAGCCACTCATAAAATCCGGATGGTGTCCTGAAAGCAGTCTTCTGCACACTATCCCTCGCCACTCTCAACTGGTGAAATCCCGTTGCCAAATCCATCTGAGAAAACACCTTAGCCTCGTGAAGCTGATCGAACAAGTCATCTATTCTCGGCAATGGATACTTGTTCTTCTTAGTCACCTTATTCAGCTCACGATAATCAACACACAACCTCAACGATCCATCCGCTTTGGTTGCGAACACAACGGGCGCACCCCATTCGGACACACTTCTCCGAATGAATCCTTTCCGTAAAAGGTCATCAACTTGCACCTTCAGCTCTTGCTGCTCCCTCGGTGCCATCCGCCTAAGAGGCATCACAACAGGTCTGGCTCCCTCAACTAGATCGATACGAAACTCGATCTCCCTATGCGGCGGCAACCCTTTGACTTCGTCAAAGACATCCTCAAATCCATTCACAATAGGCACCGATGACAGTCCATCCCGTGGAACAACCAGCGAATACATGAAGCTCATGAAGACGCCTTCTTCATGCTTACATCGTATCACAACCTTTCGCCCATCCACATTCCCGACTGTCACCTCCAGCCTCTCACAATCAATCCTAGCCGCATACTTCCTAAGCCAGTCCATACCCAAAATAATTCCGAACCCCGCAAAGTTCAGAACAAAGCAATCACAAACAAACGAGCAATCATGACTCGAAACAACTAGACCACGGCATATCATACACAAGCATGACGAACCCCCAACTGGATTAGTCACCACCAATGGCCTATCATCAATATCCGGTTTCAAACCTAACCGGCCTACCAAATCATCACAAACAAAAGAATGCGACGCTCCAGTATCAAACAACACTCTAACTGGAACACCACAAATGGAAAGAGTACCTTGGACCACCACACTCTTCCCCTTCTCTTCAGCAGTAGGGACTCTTGAAGACGACGGCACAGCTTCCAAAGCATAGGCTTGCACAACCTGCCTATCCTTCCTCGGCTCTGGACAGTCCTTCCTGAAATGCCCTGGCTTATCACAGTTATGGCACTTCGCCGGCGCCTTTGGATTCCTACAATCCTTGGAAAGATGGCCCTTCTTCTGGCAATTATAGCAAGTCACTTCGCCCTTTGGCTTCTTCTGACCATCCTTTCCCTTCTGTTGCTGTTGCTTCCTCTTCTTGTTGCCACTCTGCTGTGGTTTAGATCCTTCCCTGGTTACAGCAACAACAGAACTTTCCCTAGGAAACAAGCTCTCATGCCTCAGAGCTTTCTCCACAAGCTTTTCAAATGGATCGTCCAAGTGATCCACCAACTGCCTTCCCAGATAAGCATCCAGACCAGTCACAAACTTTTCGTTCTTCTGGTAGGGAGAGTCAATATATGATCTGGCATACTTAGACAAAGCTTCGAACTCAGAAATATACTCAAGAACAGGCCTCCCACCTTGCTTGAGCTCAACAAATCTCTTAAACAAAACAGACCTCTGAGCAGTAGAGATGAACTTGGCTTCAAATCTAACTTGGAACTGCTCCCAAGTAATCTCCTCCTCTGGTGTATCTATAGTGATAGAATTCCACCAATCCGCAGCTCTTCCCTGAAGCTGCCTCGATGCAAGCTTTCTCTTGGTTGCATCCTCAATCCCTAGATCACCAAAAATCCTTCGGCAAGCATCCATCCATCTCTGCACTTCAATAGTCGACTCCGTCCCTAAGAAAGCTTTCCCTCCAAGAGAAGTATAATCCTTGCAAAGCTTGGCGAAATCCACCGGTCTCGGAGCTTGGACTTGAACCCCAACATCAACAGTAGGCCCTGGAACGGGCATCCTCCTCATGATTGAAGTCATCATGGCCTCAAACATAGGAGCATAATCAACAGCCTCCCTAGCAGCACGGCTATCCCTCGCAGCTTGTCTCTCACTTCTGCTCATCCTTAATATCTGTAAATAAGAATGATTAGAACACCTTAAGAAACAACTGCATAAGGAGTTCAAATCCTTCTAAGCTACTATATTATATATAGTAATCATCCATCAAAATACAATTACGTCTCTCTTACGTAATTACGTCAGCGAGCGTTGGCTAAAATCGATTAACCAAAGCTCTGATACCAAATGTGACGACCGCCCATGACTCCCGCACTAAAACAAGAGGAAAGTGCGCTAAAAGGTGTGCCAGGTAGCCATGGACGATAGTCAGGGTAAAATAAAATTCGCAGAATTTATCGTATAACTCACAGCGCATGGATAAAATACAATAGAGAAATATAATATAGTGAAGCTCAATAGAACACAACATCATCATATAAGCAACATAGCAGTTTATACAATCAAATGAATCATCCATACATCAGAACCTCACTACAACACTCAATCAGATACAACAGCGGAACCCAGTACATATAGTAAGAAAACAAATATGCAAAGCCTCCTGCTCGTCTTCGTCATCTTCAGCGTAGAACTCCTAGCACAGCACCTGTCACCTGCTTACCTAGTCTGCCCATCCCAACATGGATGAACAGCCCAAGGTAATAAGAGGAGACATAAAACCTTGAGTCAGACAAAGTCTTAGTGAGCAGTAAATTAACTATCAAACATACCAAAAGAGCATAAGGAATAAAAGGAATAGGAACCAAACCATCCCACTCCACCTCATCTCACAGTGATAGCCCCCAGACACACACTAAGAAGAATCAAGCATAACAATATAGACGATTAAAGTAAAGCAATAACCACTCGAGTCAAGGACGATGTTTTCCAAATACAAACCCCCAAGGCCTAAACCAAGATCAGATAAGCACCCAGAAAACACCGCTCTTGAAGCCGAATGATAATACAACCAAACATCCATGACTCTGGCTATCACTGCATCATTGCCTTGATTCCACCGTTAGTTGAATGACCATCTGTCAAGGGCTAATGGTAACCCCGGTTCTAGCCATAACTCCGCACGTCGTCGCAGCCCGTGCCTAGGAATTTTCGCAACTACCCAGAGTACTAGCACGTCGTCGCAGCCCGTGCCTGGAACGCCGTCGCAGCCCGTTCCAACGTACCCTTGCTTTGAGCATGCTAGAACCTTCAACAACGATGAGATCTAAGCCTCCAAGTCATCCTCCTCGACGACCATCCATACTAGCTCAAGCGCCTCTCAAGCTAACCATTATCACCAACTCGGATCGCATCACCGAGTATCAACATAACCTTGCACGTCGTCGCAGCCCGTGCTTGGAACGTCATCATGACCCGTTCCATCTCAACATCACACTTTGCTTCATCGCAACATAGCAAAGTCTCATCTCAACATTATGGCTTGCCTTCTCGCATCATGGCAAAGTCCCATCTCGATCTCATGCTTCGCCTCTTCGCATCACGGCAAAGTCCCTCATCATCGAATCCATCCATATGAGCTTTCACATCCGCTTCATATGCTATCGGCAGCTTTCATCATTCAAGAGCCTTTCCACTTAGCTTTTGAATCACCTTCAACCATCTTGTTCCAAATCAACTACAAGCTAACTTGGAGCAATCAAATCTAACATACATTCAAACATTCAAGCATTCAAACAAGATATATATTAAGCAATATCAACTATAATGGCAATTTCGTAAATAAGTGAGCAAAAGTCCAACATATGTGAAATCATGGTTTTTAGCATAGATTTATCAAATCTAAAACATGGGTTTTGTCTCTAATACTTGATAAATAGCTTCTATAGATAAACATCTTCAAATATGATGGATATACATGCAGACTTAAGGAAAATGCGAGAAAACGCTAACTTTAACATATAAACATATCACCAATCCCATATACTCCTTTGGATCCGCGTGAGAGATAACTACCACTCACCAAATCACTCAAACAACCTAAAATCAATCAACTTCAGATCTGGACAGCAAGGTCTTGGACTTGATCCGGAGAAATTTCACTTGAAACGGTGAAATCTAGCCTCTTCGGATGAAAATCTTCAACTTTGGATCTTCAATCTTTGATCTTGATCTTCGATCTTCAATGGATGTTAGCACTTGATGGAAGTAGGGAAAGAAGGTGAAGAAATGTTGTAGTCGAGTCTCCAAAATGGCAGCACTTCGTCGCTTCGAAAACCGGTGCCAAAAAGTGAGCCAAAGCCCTCTATTTATAGGCTGGAATGCCCATGAGTCGTCGCCTATAAGTCGTTTCCGACTTATCTTATGAGTCGTTGCCGACTCATCTACCCTAGAAGCCTCCGAGACAACAATTCCTACGACTCAACGACTCAATGCTACAACAAACACGGGCCATTATACGACTTACGACTCATAAATGCCACGACCCAACAGGCAACATGAGATACTACTCAACAGGTACACGACTTAGCGACTTATCATAAGTCGTCAGGACGACTCAACTGCCACCCGACTCAAGCTCCCACCGACCTAAAAACCTACCGAGTTAACTCGTACACGGGCTACCACAAAGACCAAATCCTTATGACTTACCTTGACTCGGTCACACGACTCATAAGAACCACACGACCTATAGCATTACCGACTCAGAGACCCAACGACTCAACACAGCAAGAAGGTCACACGACTTATCCCTGCCGACCTAAGCCAAATCCTTATCCCACGAGACACGACTCAAAACCCTAAGTCCCCAACGACTTATCCACTGAGTCGGCCCACCGTCCTAACGACACATGGGATAACGCTATGCCGACCCAAACCCCTACCGACTCAGGACCTAAGCCCTAATACTATGAGTCGGCGATTCTATGACTCGGTCACGAGTTAACTCCTATGAGTCGGCCAACCCTTAAACCACCAACCTCCTTAAGTCGGCAACGTGTTAACTCTTAAGTCGGTCGCTCCCTTATCTCGGCCAACACTCTAAACCGCAACCCCTCCTTGAGCCGGTCCCCTATGAGTCGGTCACGACTCAAGCCTTAACTCGGCAACATCTTAGGTCGTAACCTCCTTAACCCGGCCACCTTCCTTAAGTCGTAGCTCATGCACGCCCTATCCTATGAGTCGGTCACGACTCAACCCCATGAGTCGGTCACGACTCATCACTTCAACACACAAGTTACTCTCCATACGACTCAGGCTAGAGGCAACCCAAACAACACTATCGACCCGCAAATTCTACGATCTATCGACACGTAAAATACGGGTCGTTACACTACGGCACTGTTTCGCCATTTCGGTCGAATGTTCCACCTTGCACCGTGGATGTTGCACCCTGTAGATATCGATTATTCGGACCGCCATAACTTCTGGCTCGTTTAGAGTTACAGAAGCCATAACCTGTCAAAACGAAGGCCTCGATGAGTTGTACGGCTTTGATAGCTTTTAGCCGTCAACGGATAGATTAATGCCCAAAAAGGACAACCCGAATCTCAATCGGGTCTCGTAAGTTTTTTACCCTTCGTTTTTTCGACACGTGGATTTTTACAGTAAAACGGGATTACCGTGGCCCGTCTTCGACTTCCCATCGCTGGAGAGTGGTGCACCATGGTACTGTTCCGTTTCAAATCCATGCACGCATTTCTAAAAGTCGTACGGCACTGTTTCGCCATTTCGGACGGATGTTGCCCCTTGCACCGTGGATGTTGCAACCTGTAGATATCGATTATTCGGACGGCCATAACTTCTGGCTCGTTTACAGTTACGGGAGCCAATACCTGTCAAAACGAAGGCCTCGATGAGTTCTACAGCTTTGACAGCTTTTAGCCGTCAATGTATAGATTAATGCACAAAAAGGACAACCCGAATCTCAATCGGGTCTCGTAAGTTTTTTACCCTTCGTTTTTTCGACACGTGGATTTTTACGGTAAAACGGGAGTACCGTGGCCCGTCTTCGACTTCCCATCGTTGGAGAGTGGTGCACCATGGTACTGTTCCATTTCAAATCCATGCACGCATTTCTAAAAGTCGTACGACACTGTTTCGCCATTTCGGATGGATGTTGCACCTTGCATCGTGGATGTTGCACCCTGTAGATATCGATTATTCGGACAGCCATAACTTCTTGCTCGTTCAGAGTTATGGGAGCCATAATCTATCAAAACAAAGGCCTCGATGAGTTCTACGGCTGTGACAGGTTTCAGCCGTCAACGGATAGACTAATGCCCAAAAATGACTACACGAATCTCAATCGGGTCTCGTATGTTTTTTACCCTTCGTTTTTTAGACACGTGGATTTTTACGGTAAAACGGGATTACGGTGGCTGGTCTTCGATTTACCATCGCTGGAGGGTGGTGCACCAAGGTACTGTTCCGGTTCAAATCCATGCACGCATTTCTAAAAGCCGTACGGCACTGTTTCGCCATTTCGGACGGATGTTGCACCTTGCACCGTGGATGTTGCACCCTGTAGATATCGATTATTCGGACGACCATAACTTCTGGCTCGTTTAGAGTTACGGGAGCCATAACCTGTCAAAACGAAGGCCTCGATGAGTTCTACGGCTTTGACCGCTTTCAGCCGTCAACGGATAGATTGATGCCCAAAAAGGACAACCCGAATCTCAATCGGGTCTCGTAAGTTTTTTACCCTTCGTTTTTTTGAAACGTGGATTTTTACGGTCAAACGGGATTACGATGGCTGGTCTTCGATTTACCATCGCTGGAGAGTGGTGCACCACGGTACTGTTCCCTTTCAAATCCATTCACGCATTTCTAAAAGTGGTACGGCACTGTTTTGCCATTTCGGTCGAATGTTCCACCTTGCACCGTGGATGTTGCACCCTGTACATATCGATTATTCGGACGGCCATAACTTCTGCCTCGTTTAGAGTTACGGGAGCCATAACCTGTCAAAACGAAGGCCTCGATGAGTTCTACGGCTTTGACAGCTTTGAGCCGTCAACAGATAGACTAATGCCCAAAAAGGACAACCCGAATCTCAATCGGGTCTCGTAAGTTTTTACCCTTCGTTTTTTCGACACGTGGTTTTTTACGGTAAAACGGGATTACCGTGGCCCGTCTTCGACATTCCATCGCTGGAGAGTGGTGTACCATGGTACTGTTCCGTTTAAAATCCATGCACGCATTTCTAAAAGTCGTACGGCACTGTTTCGCCATTTCGGACGGATGTTGCACCTTGCACCGTGGATGTTGCACCCTGTAGATATCGATTATTCGGACGGCCATAACTTCTGACTCGTTTAGAGTTACGGGAGCCATAACCTGTCAAAACGAAGGCCTCGATGAGTTCTACGGCGTTGACAGCTTTCAACCGTCAACGAATTGATTAATGCCCAAATGGAAAACCCGAATCTCAATCGGGTCTCGTAAGTTTTTTACCCTTCGTTTTTTCGACACGTGGATTTTTACGGTAAAACGGGATTACGGTGGCGGGTCTTCGATTTGCCATCGCTGGAGAGTGGTGCACCATGGTACTGTTCCGTTTAAAATCCATGCACGCATTTCTAAAAGTCGTACGACACTGTTTCGCCATTTCGGACGGATGTTGCACCTTGCACCGTGGATGTTGCACCATATAGATATCGATTATTCGGACGGCCCTAACTTCTGGCTCGTTTAGAGTTACGGGAGCCATAACATGTCAAAACGAAGGCCTCGATGAGTTCTACGGCTTTGACAGCTGTCAACCGTCAACGAATAGATTAATGCCCAAATGGAAAACCCGAATCTCAATCGGGTCTCGTAAGTTTTTTAGCCTTCGTTTTTTCGACACGTGGATTTTTACGGTAAAACGGGATTACAGTGGCTGGTCTTCGATTTACCATCGCTGGAGAGTGGTGTACCAAGGTACTGTTCCAGTTCAAATCCATGCACGCATTTCTAAAAGCCGTACGGCACTGTTTCGCCATTTCGGACGGATGTTGCACCTTGCACCGTGGATGTTGCACCCTATAGATATCGATTATTCGGACGGCCATAACTTCTGGCTCGTTTAGAGTTACGGGAGCCATAACCTGTCAAAATGAAGGCCTCGATGAGTTCTACGGCTTTGATAGCTTTCAGCCGTCAACGGATAGATTGATGCCCAAAATGGACAACCCGAATCTCAATCGGGTCTCGTTAGTTTTTTACCCTTCGTTTTTTTGAAACGTGGATTTTTACGGTCAAACGGGATTACGATGGCTGGTCTTCGATTTACCATCGCTGGAGAGTGGTGCACCATGGTACTGTTCCCTTTCAAATCCATCCACGCATTTCTAAAAGTGGTACGGCACTATTTCGCCATTTCGGTCGAATGTTCCACCTTGCACCGTGGATGTTGCACCCTGTACATATCGATTATTCGGACGGCCATAACTTCTGGTTCGTTTAGAGTTACGGGAGCCATAACCTGTCAAAACGAAGGCCTCGATGAGTTCTATGGCTTTGAAAGCTTTAAGCCATCGACGGATAGATTAATGCCCAAAAAGGACAACCCGAATCTCAATCGGGTCTCGTAAGTTTTTTACCCTTCGTTTTTTCGACACGTGGATTTTTACGGTAAAACGGGATTACCGTGGCCCGTCTTCGACTTCCCATCACTGGAGAGTGGTGCACCATGGTACTGTTCCGTTTCAAATCCATGCACGCATTTCTAAAGGTCGTACGTCACTGTTTCGCCATTTCGGACGGATGTTGCACCTTGCACCGTGGATGTTGCACCCTGTAGATATCGATTATTCGGACGGCCATAACTTCTAGCTCGTTTAGAGTTACGGGAGCCATAACCTGTCAAAACGAAGGCCTCGATGATTTCTACGGCTTTGACTGCTTTCAGCCGTCAACGGATAGATTAATGCCCAAAAAGGAAAACCCGAATCTCAATCGGGTCTCGTAAGTTTTTTACCCTTCGTTTTTTCGACACGTGGTTTTTTACGGTAAAACGGGATTACCGTGGCCCGTCTTCGACTTTCCATCGCTGGAGAGTGGTGTACCATGGTACTGTTCCGTTTAAAATCCATGCACGCATTTCTAAAAGTCGTACGGCACTGTTTCGCCATTTCGGACGGATGTTGCACCTTGCACCGTGGATGTTGCACCCTGTAGATATCGATTATTCGGACGGTCATAACTTCTGCCTCGTTTAGAGTTACGGGAGCCATAACCTGTCAAAACGAAGGCCTCGATGAGTTCTACGGCTTTGACAGCTTTCAACCGTCAACGAATAGATTAATGCCCAAATGGAAAACCCGAATCTCAATCGGGTTTTGGAAATTTTTTACCCTTCGTTTTTTCGACACGTGGATTTTTACGGTAAAACGGGATTACGGTGGCTGGTCTTCGATTTACCATCACTGGAGAGTGCTGCACCATGGTACTGTTCCGTTTCAAACCCATGCACGCATTTCTAAAGGTCGTACGGACCGTTTCGCCATTTCGGACGGATGTTGCACCTTGCACCGTGGATGTTGCACCCTGTAGATATCGATTATTCGGACGGCCATAACTCCTGGCTCGTTTAGAATTACGGGAGCCATAACCCATCAAAACGAAGGCCTCGATGAGTTCTACGGCTTTGTCAGCTTTTAGCCGTCAACGGATAGATTAATGCCCAAAAAGGACAACCCGAATCTCAATCGGGTCTCGTAAGTTTTTTACCCTTCGTTTTTTCGACACGTGGATTTTTACAGTAAAACGGGATTATGATGGCTGGTCTTCGATTTACCATCGCTGGAGAGTGGTGCACCATGGTACTATTCCGTTTCAAATCCATGCACGCATTTCTAAAAGTCGTACGGCACTGTTTCGCCATTTCGGACGGATGTTGCACCTTGCACCGTGGATGTTGCACCCTGTAGATATCGATTATTCGGACGGCCATAACTTCTGGCTCGTTTAGAGTTACAGGAGCCATAACCTGTCAAAACGAAGGCCACGATGAGTTGTACGGTTTGACAGCTTTCAGCCGTCAACGGATAGATTGATGCCCAAAAAGGACAACCCGAATTTCAATCGGGTCTCGTAAATTTTTTACCCTTCGTTTTTTCGACACGTGGATTTTTACGGTAAAACGGGATTACCGTGGCTGGTCTTCGATTTACCATCGCTGGAGAGTGGTGCACCATGGTACTGTTCTGTTTCAAATCCATGCACGCATTTCAAAAAGTCGTACGGCACTGTTTCGCCATTTCGGACGGATGTTGCACCTTGTACCGTGGATGTTGCACCATATAGATATCGATTATTCGGACGGCCCTAACTTCTGGCTCGTTTAGAGTTACGGGAGCCATAACCTGTCAAAACGAAGGCCTCGATGAGTTGTACGGCTTTGATATCTTTCAGCCATCAACGAATAGATTAATGCCCAAAAAGGACAACCCGAATCTCAATCGGGTCTCGTCAGTTTTTTTACCCTTCATTTTTTCGACACGTGGATTTTTACGGTAAAACGGGATTACCGTGGCCCGTCTTCGATTTACCATCGCTGGAGAGTGGTGCACCATGGTACTGTTCCGTTTCAAATCCATGCACTTATATCTAAAATTCATACAGCACTGTTTCGCCATTTCGGACGGATGTTGCACCCTGTAGATATCGATTATTCGGACGGCCATCACTTCTGACTCGCTTAGAGTTACGTGAGCCATAACCTGTCAAAACGAAGGCCTCGTTGAGTTCTACGGCTTTAACAGCTTTCAGACGTCAACGGATAGATTAATGCCCAAAAAGGACAAGCCGAATTTCAATCGGGTCTCGTAAGTTTTTTTACCCTTCGTTTTTTCGACACGTGGATTTTTACGGTAAAACGGGATTACCGTGGCCCGTCTTCGATTTACCATCGCTGGTGAGTGGTGCACCATAGTACTGGTCCATTTCAAATCCATGCACGCATTTCTAAAAGTCGTACGTCACTGTTTCGCCATTTCGGACGGATGTTGCACCTTGACCGTGGATGTTGCACCCTGTAGATATCGATTATTCGGACGGCCATAAGTTCTGGCTCGTTTAGAGTTACGGGAGCCATAATCTATCAAAACAAAGGCCTCTATGAGTTCTACGGCTTTGACAGGTTTCAGCCGTCAACGGATAGACTAATGCCCAAAAAGGACAACCCGAATCTCAATCGGGTCTCGTATGTTTTTTACCCTTCGTTTTTTAGACACGTGGATTTTTATGGTAAAACGGGATTACGGTGGCTGGTCTTCGAATTACCATCGCTGGAGAGTGGTGCACCAAGGTACTGTTCCATTTCAAATCCATGCACGCATTTCTAAAAGTCGTACGGCACTGTTTCGCCATTTCGGACGGATGTTGCACCTTGCACCGTGGATGTTGCACCCTGTAGATATCGATTATTCAGACGGCCATAACTTCTGGCTCATTTAGAGTTACAAAAGCCATAACCTGTCAAAACGAAGGCCTCGATGAGTTCTACGGTTTTGACAGCTTTCAGCCGTCAACGGATAGATTAATGCCTTAAAAGGACAACCCGAATCTCAATCGGGTCTCGTAAGTTTTTAACCCTTCGTTTTTTCAACACGTGGATTTTTACGGTAAAACGGGATTACCGTGGCCCGTCTTCGACTTCCCATCGCTGGAGAGTGGTTCGCCATGGTACTGTTCCGTTTCAAATCCATGCACGCATTTCTAAAAGTCGTACGGCACTGTTTCGCCATTTCGGACGGATGTTGCACCTTGCACCGTGGATGTTGCACCCTGTAGATATCGATTATTCGGACGGCCATAACTTCTTGCTTGTTTAGAGTTACGGGAGCCATAACTTGTCAAAACGAAGGCCTCGATGAGCTGTACGGCTTTGAAAGCTTTCAGCCATCAACGGATAGATTGATGCCTAAAAAGGACAACACGAATCTCAATCGGGTCTCGTAAGTTTTTTACCCTTCGTTTTTTCGACACGTGGATTTTTACGGTCAAACGGGATTACGATGGCTGGTCTTCGATTTACCATCGCTGGAGAGTGGTGCACCATGGTACTGTTCCGTTTCAAACCCATGCACGCATTTCTAAAGGTCGTACGGCACTGTTTCGCCATTTTGGACGGATGTTGCACCTTGCACCGTGGATGTTGCACCCTGTAGATATCCGTTATTCGGACGGCCATAACTTCTGGCTCGTTTAGAGTTACAGAAGCCATAACCTGTCAAAACGAAGGCCTCGATGAGTTTTACGGCTTTGATAGCTTTTAGCCGTCAACGGATAGATTAATGCCCAAAAAGGACAACCCGAATCTCAATCGGGTCTCGTAAGTTTTTTACCCTTCGTTTTTTCGACACGTGGATTTTTACAGTAAAACGAGATTACCGTGGCCCGTCTTCGACCTCCCATCGCTGGAGAGTGGTGCACCATGGTACTGTTCCGTTTCAAATCCGTGCACGCATTTCTAAAAGTCGTACGGCACGGTTTCGCCATTTCGGACGGATGTTGCCCCTTGCACCGTGGATGTTGCAACCTGTAGATATCGATTATTCGGACGGCCATAACTTCTGGCTCGTTTAGAGTTACGGGAGCCAATACCTGTCAAAACGAAGGCCTCGATGAGTTCTACGGCTTTGACAGCTTTCAGCCGTCAACGTATAGATTAATGCACAAAAAGGACAACCCGAATCTCAATCGGGTCTCGTAAGTTTTTTACCCTTCGTTTTTTCGACACGTGGATTTTTACGGTAAAATGGGATTACCGTGGCCCGTCTTCGACTTCCCATTGCTGGAGAGTGGTGCACCATGGTACTGTTCCGTTTCAAATCCATGCACGCATTTCTAAAAGTCGTACGACACTGTTTCGCCATTTCGGATGGATGTTGCACCTTGCATCGTGGATGTTGCACCCTGTAGATATCGATTATTCGGACGGCCATAACTTCTGGCTCGTTTAGAGTTATGGGAGCCATAATCTGTCAAAACAAAGGCCTCGATGAGTTCTACGGCTTTGACAGGTTTCAGCCGTCAACGGATAGACTAATGCCCAAAAATGACAACCCGAATCTCAATCGGGTCTCGTATGTTTTTTACCCTTCGTTTTTTAGACCCGTGGATTTTTACGGTAAAACGGGATTACGGTGGTTGGTCTTCGATTTACCATCGCTGGAGAGTGGTGCACCAAGGTACTGTTCCAGTTCAAATCCATGCATGCATTTCTAAAAGCCGTACGGCACTGTTTCGCCAATTCGGACGGATGTTGCACCTTGCACCGTGGATGTTGCACCCTGTAGATATCGATTATTCGGACGGCCATAACTTTTGGCTCGTTTAGAGTTACGGGAGCCATAACCTGTCAAAACGAAGGCCTCGATGAGTTCTACGGCTTTGACAGCTTTCAGCCGTCAACGGATAAATTGATGCCCAAAAAGGACAACCCGAATCTCAATCGGGTCTCGTAAGTTTTTTACCCTTCGTTTTTTTGAAACGTGGATTTTTACGGTCAAACGGGATTACGATGGATGGTCTTCGATTTACCATCGTTGGAGAGTGGTGCACCATGGTACTGTTCCCTTTCAAATCCATTCACGCATTTCTAAAAGTGGTACGGCACTGTTTCGCTATTTCGGTCGAATGTTCCACCTTGCACCGTGGATGTTGCACCCTGTACATATCGATTATTCGGACGGCCATAACTTCTGGCTCGTTCAAAGTTACGGGAGCCATAACCTGTCAAAACGAAGGCCTCGATGAGTTCTACGGCTTTGAAAGCTTTCAGCCATCGACAGATAGATTAATGCCCAAAAAGGACAACCCGAATCTCAATCGGGTCTCGTAAGTTTTTTACCCTTCGTTTTTTCGACACGTGGATTTTTACGGTAAAACGGGATTACCGTGGCCCGTCTTCGACTTCCCATCACTGGAGAGTGGTGCACCATGGTACTGTTCCGTTTCAAATCCATGCATGCATTTCTAAAGGTCGTACGTCACTGTTTCGCCATTTCGGACGGATGTTGCACCTTGCACCGTGGATGTTGCACCCTGTAGATATCGATTATTCGGACGACCACAACTTCTAGCTCGTTTAGAGTTACGGGAGCCATAACCTATCAAAACGAAGGCCTCGGTGATTTCTACGGCTTTGACTGCTTTCAGCCGTCGACGGATAGATTAAATCCCAAAAAGGACAACCCGAATCTCAATCGGGTCTCGTAAGTTTTTTACCATTCGTTTTTTCGACACGTGGTTTTTTACGGTAAAACGGGATTACGGTGGCTGGTCTTCGATTTACCATCGCTGGAGAGTGGTGCACCATGGTACTGTTCCGTTTCAAACCCATGCACGCATTTCTAAAGATCGTACGGCACTGTTTCGCCATTTCGGACGGATGTTGCATCTTGCACCGTGGATGTTGCACCCTGTAGATATCGGTTATTCGGACGGCCATAACTTCTGGCTCGTTTAGAGTTACGGGAGCCATAACCTGTCAAAACGAAGGCCTCGATGAGTTCTACGGCTTTGACAGCTTTCATCCGTCAATGAATAGATTAATGCCCAAATGGAAAACCCGAATCTCAATCGGGTCTCGTAAGTTTTTTACCCTTCGTTTTTTCGACACGTGGATTTTTACGATAAAACGAGATTACCGTGGTCCGTCTTCGATTTACCATCGCTGGAGAGTGGTTCACCATGGTACTGTTCCGTTTCAAATCCATGCACGCATTTCTAAAGGTCGTACGACACCGTTTTGCCATTTCGGACGAATGTTGCACCTTGCACCGTGGATGTTGCACCCTGTAGATATCGATTATTCGGACGGCCATAACTTCTGGCTCGTTTAGAGTTACAAAAGCCATAACCTGTCAAAACGAAGGCCTCGATGAGTTCTACGGCTTTGACAGCTTTCAACCGTCAACGAATAGATTAATGCCCAAATGGAAAACCCGAATCTCAATCGGGTCTCGTAAGTTTTTTACCCTTCGTTTTTTCGACACGTGGTTTTTTACGGTAAAACGGGATTACCGTGGCCTGTCTTCGACTTACCATCGCTGGAGAGTGGTGCACCATGGTACTGTTCCGTTTCAAACCCATGCACGCATTTCTAAAGGTCGTACGGACTGTTTCGCCATTTCGGACGGATGTTGCACCTTGCACCGTGGATGTTGCACCTTGTAGATATCGGTTATTCGGACGGCCATAACTTCTGGCTCGTTTAGAGTTACGGGAGCCATAACCTGTCAAAACGAAGGCCTCGATGAGTTCTACGGCTTTGACAGCTTTCAGCCGTCAACGGATAGATTAATGCCTAAAAAGGACAACCCGAATCTCAATCGGGTCTCGTAAGTTTTTTACCCTTCGTTTTTTTGACACGTGGTTTTTTACGGTAAAACGGGATTACCGTGGCCCGTCTACGACTTCCCATCGCTGGAGAGTGGTGTACCATGGTACTGTTCCGTTTCAAATCCATGCACGCATTTCTAAAAGTCGTACGGCACTGTTTCGCCAATTCGGACGGATGTTGCCCCTTGCACCGTGGATGTTGCGCCCTATAGATATCGATTATTCGGACGGCCATAACTTCTGGCTCGTTTGGAGTTACGGGAGCCATAACCTGTCAAAACGAAGGCCTCGATGAGTTCTACGGCTTTGACAGCTTTCAACCGTCAACGAATAGATTAATGCCCAAATGGAAAACCCGAATCTTAATCGGGTCTCGTAAGTTTTTTACCCTTCGTTTTTTCGACACGTGGATTTTTACGGTAAAACGGGATTACCGTGGCCCGTCTTCGACTTCCCATCGCTGGAGAGTGGTGCACCACGGTACTGTTCCGTTTCAAATCCATGCACGCATTTCTAAAGGTCGTACGGCACTGTTTCGCCATTTCGGACGGATTTTGCACCTTGCACCGTGGATGTTGCGCCCTGTAGATATCGATTATTCGGACGGCCATATCTTCTGGCTCGTTTAGTGTTACGGGAGCCACAACCTGTCAAAACGAAGGCCTCGATGAGTTCTACGGCTTTGACAGCTTTCAGCCGTCAACGGATAGATTAATGCCCAAAAAGGACAACCCGAATCTCAATCGGGTCTCGTAAGTCTTTTACCCTTCGTTTTTTCGATACGTGGATTTTTACGGTAAAACGGGATTACCGTGGCCCGTCTTCGACTTCCCATCGCTGAAGAGTGGTGCGCCATGGTACTGTTCCGTTTCAAATCCATGCACGCATTTCTAAAAGTCGTACGGTACTGTTTCGCCATCTCGGACGGATGTTGCACCTTGCACCGTGGATGTTGCACCCTGTAGATATCGATTATTCGGACGGCCATAACTTCTGGCTCGTTTAGAGTTACGGGAACCATAACCTGTCAAAACGAAGGCCTCGATGAGTTCTACGGCTTTGACAGCTTTCAGCCGTCAACGGATAGATTAATGCCCAAAAAGGACAACCCGAATCTCAATCGGGTCTCGTAAGTTTTTTACCCTTCGTTTTTTCGACACGTGGATTTTTACGGTAAAACGGGATTACGGTGGCGGGTCTTCGATTTACCATCGCTGGAGAGTGGTGCACCATGGTACTGTTCCGTTTCCAACCCATGCACGCATTTCTAAAGGTCGTACGGCACTGTTTCTCCATTTCGGACGGATGTTGCACCTTGCACCGTGGATGTTGCACCCTGTAGATATCGATTATTCGGACGGCCATAACTTCTGGCTCGTTTAGAGTTACGGGAGCCATAACTTGTCAAAACGAAGGCCTCAATTAGTTCTACGGCTTTGACAGCTTTCAGCCGTCAACGGATAGATTAATGCCCAAAAAGGACAACCCGAATCTCAATCGGGTCTCGTAAGTTTTTTAGCCTTCGTTTTTTCGACAGGTGGATTTTTACGGTAAAACGGGATTACCGTGGCCCGTCTTCGTTTTCCCATCGCTGAAGAGTGGTGCACCATGGTACTGTTCCGTTTCAAATCCATGCACGCATTTCTAAAAGTCGTACGGCACTGTTTCGCCATTTCGGACGGATGTTGCACCTTGCACCGTGGATGTTGCACCCTGTAGATATCGATTATTCGGACGGCCATAACTTCTGGCTCGTTTAGAGTTACGGGAGCCATAACCTGTCAAAACGAAGGCCTCGATGAGTTCTACGGCTTTGACAGCTTTCAACCGTCAACGGATAGATTAATGCCCAAATGGACAACCCGAATCTCAATCGGGTCTCGTAAGTTTTTTACCCTTCGTTTTTTCGACATGTTGATTTTTACGGTAAAACGGGATTACGGTGGCTGGTCTTCGATTTACCATCGCTGGAGAGTGGTGCACCATGGTACGGTTCCGTTTCAAACCCATGCACGCATTTCTAAAGGTCGTACGGCACTGTTTCTCCATTTTGGACGGATGTTGCACCTTGCACTGTGGATGTTGCACCCTGTAGACATCGATTATTCGGACGGCCATAACTTCTGGCTCGTTTAGAGTTACGGGAGCCATAACCTGTCAAAACGAAGGCCTCGATTAGTTCTACGGCTTTGACAGCTTTCAGCCGTCAACGGATAGATTAATGCCCAAAAAGGACAACTCGAATCTCAATCGGGTCTCGTAAGTTTTTTACCCTTCGTTTTTTCGACAGGTGGATTTTTACGGTAAAACGGGATTACCGTGGCCCGTCTTCGACTTCCCATCGCTGAAGAGTGGTGCACCATGGTATTGTTCCGTTTCAAATCCATGCACGCATTTCTAAAAGTCGTACGGCACTGTTTCGCCATTGCGGACGGATGTTGCACCTTGCACCGTGGATGTTGCCCCCTGTAGATATCGATTATTCGGACGGCCATAACTTCGGGCTCGCTTAGAGTTACTGGAGCCATAACCTGTCAAAACGAAGGCCTCAATGAGTTCTACGGCTTTGACAGCTTTGAGCCATCAACGGATAGATCAATGTCCAAAAAGGACAACTCGAATCTCAATCGGGTCTCGTAAGTTTTTTACCCTTCGTTTTTTCGACAGGTGGATTTTTACGGTAAAACGGGATTACCGTGGCCCGTCTTCGACTTACCATCGCTGGAGAGTGGTGCACCATGGCACTGTTCCGTTTCAAATCCATGCATGCATTTTTAAAAGTCATACGGCACTGTTTCTCCATTTCGGACGGATGTTGCGCCTTGCACCGTGGATGTTGCCCTATAGATATCGATTATTCGGACGGCAATAACTTCTGGCTCGTTTAGAGTTACGGGAGCCATAACCTGTCAAAACGAAGGCCTCGATGATTTCTACGGCTTTGACAGCTTTGAGCCGTCAACGGATAGATTAATGCCCAAAAAGGACAACCCATATCTCAATCGGGTCTCGTAAGTTTTTTACCCTTCGTTTTTTCGGCACGTGGTTTTTTACGGTAAAACGGGATTACCGTGGACCGTGTTCGACTTCCCATCGCTGGAGAGTGGTGTACCATGGTACTGTTCCGTTTCAAATCCATGCACGCATTTCTAAAAGTCGTACGGCACTGTTTCGCCATTTCGGACGGATGTTGCACCTTGCACCGTGGATGTTACACCCTGTAGATATCCGTTATTCGGACGGCCATAACTTCTGGCTCGTTTAGAGTTACAGAAGCCATAACCTGTCAAAAGGAAGGCCTCGATGAGTTCTACGTCTTTGACAGCTTTCAACCGTCAACGAATAGATTAATGCCCAAATGGAAAACCCGAATCTCAATCGGGTCTCGTAAGTTTTTTACCCTTCGTTTTTTCGACACGTGGATTTTTACGGTAAAACGGGATTACGGTGGCTGGTCTTCGATTTACCATCGCTGGAGAGTGGTGCACCATGGTACTGTTCCATTTCAAACCCATGCACGCATTTCTAAAGGTCGTACGACACTGTTTCGCCATTTCGGACGGATGTTGCACCTTGCACCGTGGATGTTGCACCCTATAGATATCGATTATTCGGATGGTCATAACTTCTGGCTCGTTTAGAGTTACGGGAGCCATAACCTTTCAAAACGAAGGCCTCGATGAGTTCTACGGCTTTGACAGCTTTCAGCCGTCAACGGATAGATTAATGCCCAAAATGGACAACCCGAATCTCAATCGGGTCTCGTAAGTTTTTTACCCTTCGTTTTTTCGACAGGTGGATTTTTACGGTAAAACGGGATTACGATGGCCCGTCTTCGTCTTCCCATCGCTGAAGAGTGGTGCATCATGGTACTGTTCCTTTTCAAATCCATGCACGCATTTCTAAAAGTCGTACGGCACTGTTTCGCAATTTCGGACGGATGTTGCACCTTGCACCGTGGATGTTGCACCCTTTAGATATCGATTATTCGGACGGCCATAACTTCTGGCTCGTTTAGAGTAACGGGAGCCATAACCTATGAAAACGAAGGCCTCGGTGATTTCTACGGCTTTGACAGCTTTGAGCCGTCAACGGATAGATTAATGCCCAAAAAGGACAACCCGAATCTCAATCGGGTCTCGTAAGTTTTTTACCCTTCGTTTTTTCGACACATGGATTTTTATGGTAAAACGGGATTACCGTGGCCCGTCTTCGACTTCCCATCGCTGGAGAGTGGTGCACCCTGGTACTGTTCCCTTTCAAATCCATGCACACATTTCTAAAAGTCATACGGCACTGTTTCGCCATTTCGGACGGATGTTGCATCTTGCATCATGGATGTTGCACCATGTAGATATCGGTTATTCGGACGGCCATAACTTCTGGCTCGTTTAGAGTTACGGGAGTCATAACCTGTCAAAACGAAGGCCTCGATGAGTCCAACGGCTTTGACAGCTTTGAGCCGTCAACGGATAGATCAACGCCCAAAAAGGACAACCCGAATCTCAATCGGGTCTCGTAAGTTTTTTACCCATCGTTTTTTCGACACGTGGATTTTTACAGTAAAACGGGATTACCGTGGCCCGTCTTCGACTTCCCATCGCTGGAGAGTGGTGCACTATGGTACTGTTCCGTTTCAAATCCATGCACGCATTTCTAAAGGTCGTACGGCACTGTTTCGACATTTCGGACGGATGTTGCACCTTGCACCGTGGATGTTGCACCCTGTAGATATCGATTATTCGGACGGCCATATCTTCTGGCTCGTTTAGAGTTACGGGAGCCATAACCTGTCAAAACGAAGGCCTCGATGATTTCTACGGCTTTGACAGCTTTCAGCCGTCAACGGATAGATTAATGCCCAAAATGGACAACCAGAATCTCAATCGGGTCTCGTAAGTTTTTTACCCTTCGTTTTTTCGACACGTGGATTTTTACGGTAAAACGAGATTACGGTGGCTGGTCTTCGATTTACCATCGCTGGAGAGTGGTGCACCATGGTACTGTTCCGTTTCAAATACATGCACGAATTTCTAAAGGTCGTACGTCACTGTTTCTCCATTTCGGACGGATGTTGCACCTTGCACCGTGGATGTTGCACCCCTTAGATATCGATTATTCGGACGGCCATAACTTCTGGCTCGTTAAGAGTTACGGGAGCCAAAACCTGTCAAAACGAAGGCCTCGATGAGTTCTACGGCTTTGTGATCTTTCAGCCGTCAACGTATATATTAGTGCCCAAAAAGGACAACCCGAATCTCAATCGGGTCTCGTAAGTTTTTTACCCTTCATTTTTTCGACCGGTGGATTTTTACGGTAAAACGGGATTACGGTGGCCCGTCTTCAACTTCCCATCGCTGAAGAGTGGTGCACCATGGCATTGTTCCGTTTCAAATCCATGCACGCATTTCTAAAAGTCGTACGGCACTGTTTCGCCATTTCGGACGGATGTAGCACCTTGCACCGTGGTTGTTGCACCCTGTAGACATCGATTATTCGGACGGCCATAACTTCTGGCTCGTTTAGAGTTACGGGCGCCATAACCTGTCAAAACGAAGGCCTCGATGAGTTCTACTGCTTTGACAGCTTTCAGCCGTCAACAGATAGATTAATGCCCAAAAAGGACAACCCGAATCTCAATCGGGTCTCGTAAGTTTTTTACCCTTCGTTTTTTCGACACGTGGATTTTTACGGTAAAATGGGATTACCGTGGCCCGTCTTCGACTTCCCTTCACTGGAGAGTGGTGCACCATGGTACTGTTCCGTTTCAAATCCATGCACACATTTCTAAAAGTCATACGGCACTGTTTCGCCATTTCGGACGGATGTTGCACCTTGCACCGTGGATGTTGCACCCTGTAGATATCGATTATTCGGACGGCCATAACTTCTCGCTCGTTTAGAGTTACGGGAGCTATAACCTATCAAAACGATGGCCTCGATGATTTTTACGGCTCTGACAGATTTTAGCCATCAACGGATAGATTAATGCCCAAAAAGGACAACCCGAATCTCAATCGGGTCTCGTAAGTTTTTTACCCCTCGTTTTTTCGACACGTGGATTTTTACGGTAAAACGGGATTACGGTGGCTGGTCTTCGATTTACCATCGCTGGAGAGTGGTGCACCATGGTACTGTTCCGTTTCAAATCAATGCACGAATTTCTCAAGGTCGTACGGCACTGTTTCGTCATTTCGGACGGATGTTGCACCTTGCACCGTGGATGTTGTACCCTGTAGATATCGATTATTCGGATGACCATAACTTCTGGCTCGTTTAGAGTTAAGGGAGCCATAACCTGTCACAACGAAGGCCTCGATGAGTTCTACGGCTTTGACAGCTTTCAGCCGTCAACGGATAGATTAATGCCCAAAAAGGACAACCCGAATCTCAATCAGGTCTCGCAAGTTTTTTACCCTTCGTTTTTTCGACACGTGGATTTTTACGGTTAAACGGGATTACGGTGGCTGGTCTTCGATTTACCATCGCTGGAGAGTGGTGAATCATGGTACTGTTCCGTTTCAAATCCATGCACGAATTTCTCAAGGTCGTACGGCACTGTTTCGCCATTTCGGACGGATGTTGCGCCTTGCACCGTGGATGTTGCACCCTGTAGATATCGATTATTCGGACTGCCATAACTTCTCGCTCGTTTAGAGTTACGGGAGCCATAACCTGTCAAAACGAAGGCCTCGATGAGTTCTACGGCTATGATAGCTTTCAGCCGTCAACAGATAGACTAATGCCCAAAAAGGACAACCCGAATCTCAATCAGGTCTCGTAAGTTTTTTACCCTTCGTTTTTTCGACGCGTGGATTTTTACGGTTAAACGGGATTACGGTGGCTGGTCTTCGATTTACCATCGCTGGAGAGTGGTGCATCATGGTACTGTTCCGTTTCAAATCCATGCACGAATTTCTAAAGGTCGTACGGCACTGTTTCGCCATTTCGGACGGATGTTGCACCTTGCACCGTGGATGTTGCACCCTGTAGATATCGATTATTCGGACGGCCATAACTTCTGGCTCGTTTAGAGTTACGGGAGCCATAACCTGTCAAAATGAAGGCCTCGATGAGTTCTACGGCTTTGATAGCTTTCAGCCGTCAACGGATAGATTAATGTCCAAAAAGGACAACCCGAATCTCAATCGGGTCTCGTAAGTTTTTTACCCTTCGTTTTTTCGACACGTGGATTTTTACGGTAAAACGGGATTACGGTGGCTGGTCTTCGATTTACCATCGCTGGAGAGTGGTGCACCATGGTACTGTTCCGTTTGAAATCCATGCACGAATTTCTCAAGGTCGTACGGCACTGTTTCGCCATTTCGGACGGATGTTGCATCTCGCACCGTGCATGTTGCACCCTGTAGATATCGATTATTCGGACGGCCATAACTTCTGGCTCGTTTAGAGTTACGGGTGCCATAACCTATCAAAACGAAGGCCTCGATGAGTTCTACGGCTTTGACAGCTTTCAGCCATCAACGGATATATTAATGCCCAAAAAGGACAACCCGAATCTCAATCGGGTCTCGTAAGTATTTTACACTTCGTTTTTTCGACACGTGGATTTTTACGGTAAAACGGGATTACGGTGGCTGGTCTTCGATTTACCATCGCTGGAGAGTGGTGCACCATGGTACTGTTCCGTTTCAAATCAATGCATGAATTTCTCAAGGTCGTACGGCACTGTTTCGTCATTTCGGACGGATGTTGCACCTTGCACCGTGGATGTTGTACCCTGTAGATATCGATTATTCGGACGGCCATAACTTCTGGCTCGTTTAGAGTTAAGGGAGCCATAACCTGTCAAAACGAAGGCCTCGATGAGTTCTACGGCTTTGACAGCTTTCAGCCGTCAACGGATAGATTAATGCCCAAAAAGGACAACCCGAATCTCAATCAGGTCTCGTAAGTTTTTTACCCTTCGTTTTTTCGACACGTGGATTTTTACGATTAAACGGGATTATGGTGGTTGGTCTTCGATTTACCATTTCTGGAGAGTGGTGAATCATGGTACTGTTCCATTTCAAATCCATGCACGAATTTCTCAAGGTCGTACGGCACTGTTTCTCCATTTCGGACGGATGTTGCGCCTTGCACCGTGGATGTTGCACCCTGTAGATATCGATTATTCGGACGGCCATAACTTCTCGCTCGTTTAGAGTTACGGGAGCCATAACCTGTCAAAACGAAGGCCTCGATGAGTTCTACGGCTATGATAGCTTTTAGCCGTCAACGGATAGATTAATGCCCAAAAAGGACAACCCGAATCTCAATCAGGTCTCGTAAGTTTTTTACCCTTCGTTTTTTCGACACGTAGATTTTTACGGTTAAACAGGATTACGGTGGCTGGTCTTCGATTTACCATCGCTGGAGAGTGGTGCATCATGGTACTGTTCCGTTTCGAATCCATGCACGAATTTCTAAAGGTCGAACGGCACTGTTTCGCCATTTCGGACGGATGTTGCACCTTGCACCGTGGATGTTGCACCCTGTAGATATCGATTATTCGGACGGCCATAACTTCTGGCTCGTTTAGAGTTACGGGAGCCATAACCTGTCAAAACGAAGGTCTCGATGAGTTCTATGGCTTTGATAGCTTTCAGCCGTCAACGGATAGATTAATGTTCAAAAAAGACAACCCGAATCTCAATCGGGTCTCGTAAGTTTTTTACCCTTCGTTTTTTCGACACGTGGATTTTTACGGTAAAACGGGATTACGGTGGCTGGTCATCGATTTACCATCGCTGAAGAGTGGTGCACCATGATACTGTTCCGTTTGAAATCCATGCACGAATTTCTCAAGGTCGTACGGCACTGTTTCGCCATTTCGGACGGATGTTGCACCTTGCACCGTGGATGTTGCACCCTGTAGATATCGATTATTCGGACGGCCATAACTTCTGGCTCGTTAAGAGTTACGGGAGCCATAACCTGTCAAAACGAAGGCCTCGATGAGTTCTACGGCTTTGTGAGCTTTCAGCTGTCAACGGATATATTAGTGCCCAAAAAGGACAACCCGAATCTCAATCGGGTCTCGTAAGTTTTTTACCCTTCGTTTTTTCGACCGGTGGATTTTTACGGTAAAACGGGATTACGATGGTCCGTCTTCAACTTCCCATCGCTGAAGAGTGGTGAATCATGGTACTGTTCCATTTCAAATCCATGCACGAATTTCTCAAGGTCGTACGGCACTGTTTCTCCATTTCGGACGGATGTTGCGCCTTGCACCGTGGATGTTGCACCCTGTAGATATTGATTATTCGGACGGCCATAACTTCTGGCTCGTTAAGAGTTACGGGAGCCATAACCTGTCAAAACGAAGGCCTCGATGAGTTCTACGGCTTTGTGAGCTTTCAGCCGTCAACGGATATATTAGTGCCCAAAAAGGACAACCCGAATCTCAATCGGGTCTCGTAAGTTTTTTACCCTTCGTTTTTTCGACCGGTGGATTTTTACGGTAAAACGGGATTACGATGGTCCGTCTTCAACTTCCCATCGCTGAAGAGTTGTGCACCATGGTACTGTTCCGTTTCAAATCCATGCACGCATTTCTAAAAGTCGTACGGCACTGTTTCGCCATTTCGGACGGATGTTGCACCTTGCACCGTGGATGTTGCACCCTGTAGACATCGATTATTCGGACGGCCATAACTTCTGGCTCGTTTAGAGTTACGGGCGCCATAACCTGTCAAAACGAAGGCCTCGATGAGTTCTACGGCTTTGACAGCTTTCAGCCGTCAACGGATATATTAATGCCCAAAAAGGACAACCCGAATCTCAATCGGGTCTCGTAAGTATTTTACCCCTCGTTTTTTCGACACGTGGATTTTTACGGTAAAACGGGATTACGGTGGCTGGTCTTCGATTTACCATCGCTGGAGAGTGGTGCACTATGGTACTGTTCCGTTTCAAATCAATGCACGAATTTCTCAAGGTCGTACGGCACTGTTTCGTCATTTCGGACGGATGTTGCGCCTTACACCGTGGATGTTGTACCCTGTAGATATCGATTATTCGGACGACCATAACTTCTGGCTCGTTTAGAGTTAAGGGAGCCATAACCTGTCAAAACGAAGGCCTCGATGAGTTCTACGGCTTTGACTGCTTCCAGCCGTCAACGGATAGATTAATGCCCAAAAAGGACAACCCGAATCTCAATCAGGTCTCCTAAGTTTTTTACCCTTCATTTTTTCGACACGTGGATTTTTACGGTTAAACGGGATTACGGTGGCTGGTCTTCGATTTACCATCGCTGGAGAGTAGTGCACCATGGTACTGTTCCGTTTCCAATCCATGCACGAATTTCTAAAGGTCGTACGGCACTGTTTCGTCATTTCGGACGGATGTTGCACCTTGCACCGTGGATGTTGCGCCCTGTAGATATCGATTATTCGGACGGCCATAACTTCTTGCTCGTTTAGAGTTATGGGAGCCATAACCTGTCAAAACGAAGGCCTCGCTGAGTTCTACGGCTTTGACAGCTTTCAGCCATCAAAGGATAGATTAATGCCCAAAAACGACAACCCGAATCTCAATCGGGTCTCGTAAGTTTTTTACCCTTCGTTTTTTCGACACATGGATTTTTACGGTAAAACGGGATTACCGTGGCCCGTCTTCGACTTCCCATCGCTGAAGAGTGGTGCACCATGGTACTATTCCATTTCAAATCCATGTACGCATTTCTAAAAGTCGTACGGCACTGTTTTGTCATTTCGGACGGATGTTGCCCCTTGCACCGTGGATGTTGCACCCTGTAGTTCTCGATTATTCAGACGGCCATAACTTCTGGCTCGTTTAGAGTTACGGTAGCCATAACATGTCAAAACGGAGGCCTCGATGAGTTCTACGGCTTTGACAGCTTTCAGCCGTCAAAGGATAGACTAATGCCCAAAAACGACAACCCGAATCTCAATCGGGTCTCGTATGTTTTTTACCCTTCGTTTTTTCTACACGTGGATTTTTACGGTAAAACGGGATTACCGTGGCCCGTCTTCGTTTTCCCATCGCTGAAGAGTGGTGCATCATGGTACTTTTCCGTTTCAAATCCATGCACGCATTTCTAAAAGTCGTACGGCACTGTTTCGCCATTTCGGACGGATGTTGCACCTCGCACCGTGCATGTTGCACCCTGTAGATATCGATTATTCGGACGACCATAACTTCTGGCTCGTTTAGAGTTACGGGTTCCATAACCTGTCAAAACGAAGGCCTCGATGAGTTCTACGGCTTTGACAGCTTTCAGCCATCAACGGATATATTAATGCCCAAAAAGGACAACCCGAATCTCAATCGGGTCTCGTAAGTATTTTACCCTTCGTTTTTTCGACACGTGGATTTTTACGGTAAAATGGGATTACGGTGGCTGGTCTTCGATTTACCATCGCTGGAGAGTGGTGCACCATGGTACTGTTCCGTTTGAAATCCATGCACGAATTTCTCAAGGTCGTACGGCACTGTTTCGCCATTTCGGACGGATGTTGCACCTCGCACCGTGCATGTTGCACCCTGTAGATATCGATTATTCGGACGGCCATAACTTCTGGCTCGTTTAGAGTTACGGGTTCCATAACCTGTCAAAACGAAGGCCTCGATGAGTTCTATGGCTTCGACAGCTTTCAGCCATCAACGGATATATTAATGCCCATAAAGGACAATCCGAATCTCAATCGGGTCTCGTAAGTATTTTACCCTTTTTCGACACGTGGATTTTTATGGTAAAACGGGATTACGGTGGCTGGTCTTCGATTTACCATCGCTGGAGAGTGGTGCACCATGGTACTGTTCCGTTTCAAATCAATGCACGAATTTCTCAAGGTCGTACGACACTGTTTCGTCATTTCGGACGGATGTTGCGCCTTGCACCGTGGATGTTGTACCCTGTAGATATCGATTATTCGGACGGCCATAACTTCTGGCTCGTTTAGAGTTAAGGGAGCCATAACCTGTCAAAACGAAGGCCTCGATGAGTTCTACAGCTTTGACAGCTTTCAGCCGTCAACGGATAGATTAATGCCCAAAAAGGACAACCCGAATCTCTATCAGGTCTCGTAAGTTTTTTACCCTTCATTTTTTCGACACGTGGATTTTTATGGTTAAACGGGATTACGGTGGCTGGTCTTCGATTTACCATCGCTGGAGAGTGGTGCACCATGGTACTGTTCCGTTTCAAATCCATGCACGAATTTCTAAAGGTCGTACGGCACTGTTTCATCATTTCGGACGGATGTTGCACCTTGCACCGTGGATGTTGCACCCTGTAGATATCGATTATTCGGACGGCCATAACTTCTTGCTCGTTTAGAGTTACGGGAGCCATAACCTGTCAAAACGAAGGCCTCGCTGAGTTCTACGGCTTTGACAGCTTTCAGCCGTCAAAGGATAGATTAATGCCCAAAAATGACAACCCGAATCTCAATCGGGTCTCGTAAGTTTTTTACCCTTCGTTTTTTCGACACGTGGATTTTTACGGTAAAACGGGATTACCGTGGCCCGTCTTCGACTTCCCATCGCTGAAGAGTGGTGCACCATGGTACTGTTCCATTTCAAATCCATGTACGCATTTCTAAAAGTCGTACGGCACTGTTTTGTCATTTCGGACGGATGTTGCACCTTGCACCGTGGATGTTGCACCCTGTAGTTCTCGATTATTCCGACGGCCATAAATTCTTGCTCGTTTAGAGTTACGGGAGCCATAACATGTCAAAACGAAGGCCTCGATGAGTTCTACGGCTTTGACAGCTTTCAGCCGTCAAAGGATAGAGTAATGCCCAAAAACGACAACCCGAATCTCAATCGGGTCTCGTAAGTTTTTTACCCTTCGTTTTTTCGACACGTGGATTTTTACGGTAAAACGGGATTACCGTGGCCCGTCTTCGTTTTCCCATCGCTGAAGAGTGGTGCACCAATGGTGTTGTTCCGTTTCAAATCCATGCATGCATTTCTAAAAGTCGTACGGCACTGTTTCGCCATTTCGGACGGATGTTGCACCTTGCACCGTGGATGTTGCACCCTGTAGACATCGATTATTCGGACGGCCATAACTTCTGGCTCGTTTAGAGTTACGGGCGCCATAACCTGTCAAAACGAAGGCCTCGATGAGTTCTACGGCTTTGACAGCTTTCAGCCGTCAACGGATATATTAATGCCCGAAAAGGACAACCCGAATCTCAATCGGGTCTCGTAAGTTTTTTACCCTTCGTTTTTTCGACACGTGGATTTTTACGGTAAAACGGGATTACGGTGGCTGGTCTTCGATTTACCATCGCTGGAGAGTGGTGCACCATGGTACTGTTCCGTTTGAAATCCATGCACGAATTTCTCAAGGTCGTACGGCACTGTTTCGCCATTTCGGACGCATGTTGCACCTCGCACCGTGCATGTTGCACCCTGTAGATATCGATTATTCGGACGGCCATAACTTCTGGCTCGTTTAGAGTTACGGGTTCCATAACCTGTCAAAACGAAGGCCTCGATGAGTTCTACGGCTTTGACAGCTTTCAACCATCAACGGATATATTAATGCCCAAAAAGGACAACCCGAATCTCAATCGGGTCTCGTAAGTATTTTACCCTTCGTTTTTTCGACACGTGGATTTTTACGGTAAAACGGGATTACGGTGGCTAGTCTTCGATTTACCATCGCTGGAGAGTGGTGCACCATGGTACAGTTCCGTTTCAAATCGATGCACGAATTTCTCAAGGTCGTACGGCACTGTTTCGTCATTTCGGACGGATGTTGCGCCTTGCACCATGGATGTTGCACCCTGTAGTTCTCGATTATTCGGACGGCCATAACTTCTGGCTCGTTTAGAGTTAAGGGAGCAATAACCTGTCAAAACGAAGGCCTCGATGAGTTCTACGGCTTTGACAGCTTTCAGCCGTCAACGGATAGATTAATGCCCAAAAAGGACAACCCGAATCTCAATCAGGTCTCGTAAGTTTTTTACCCTTCATTTTTTCGACACGTGGATTTTTACGGTTAAACGGGATTACGGTGGCTGGTCTTCGATTTACCATCGCTGGAGAGTGGTGCACCATGGTACTGTTCCGTTTCAAATCCATGCACGAATTTCTAAAGGTCGTACGGGACTGTTTCGTCATTTCGGACGGATGTTGCACCTTGCACCGTGGATGTTGCACCCTGTAGATATCGATTATTCGGACGGCCATAACTTCTTGCTCGTTTAGAGTTACGGGAGCCATAACCTGTCAAAACGAAGGCCTCGCTGATTTCTACGGCTTTGACAGCTTTCAGCCGTCAACGGATAGATTAATGCCCAAAAACGACAACCCGAATCTCAATCGGGTCACGTAAGTTTTTTACCCTTCGTTTTTTCGACACGTGGATTTTTACGGTAAAACGGGATTACCGTGGCCCGTCTTCGACTTCCCATCGCTGAAGAGTGGTGCACCATGGTACTGTTCCATTTCAAATCCATGCACGCATTTCTAAAAGTCGTACGGCACTGTTTTGTCATTTCGGACGGATGTTGCACCTTGCACCGTGGATGTTGCACCCTGTAGTTCTCGATTATTCGGACGGCCATAACTTCTGGCTCGTTTAGAGTTACGGGAGCCATAACCTGTCAAAACGAAGGCCTCGATGAGTTCTACGGCTTTGACAGCTTTCAGCTCTCAAAGGATAGATTAATGCCCAAAAACGACAACTCGAATCTCAATCGGGTCTCGTAAGTTTTTTACCCTTCGTTTTTTCGACACGTAGATTTTTACGGTAGAACGGGATTACCGTGGCCCATCTTCGTTTTCCCGTCGCTGAAGAGTGGTGCACCATGGTACTGTTCCGTTTCAAATCCATGCACGCATTTCTAAAAGTCGTACGGCACTGTTTCGCCATTTCGGACGGATGTTGCACCTTGCACCGTGGATGTTGCACCCTGTAAACATCGATTATTCGGACGGCCATAACTTCTGGCTCGTTTAGAGTTATGGGTGCCATAACCTGTCAAAACGAAAGCCTCGATGATTTCTACGGCTTTGACAGCTTTCAGCCGTCAACGGATAGATTAATGCCCGAAAAGGACAACCCGAATCTCAATCGGGTCTCGTAAGTTTTTTACCCTTCGTTTTTTCGACACGTGGATTTTTACGGTAAAACGGGATTACGGTGGCTGGTCTTCGATTTACCATCGCTGGAGAGTGGTGCACCATGGTACTGTTCCATTTGAAATCCATGCACGAATTTCTCAAGGTCGTACGGCACTGTTTCGCCATTTCGGACGGATGTTGCACCTCGCACCGTGCATGTTGCACCCTGTAGATATCGATTATTCGGACGGCCATAACTTCTGGCTCGTTTAGAGTTACGGGTGCCATAACCTGTCAAAAAGAAGGCCTCTATGAGTTCTACGGCTTTGACAGCTTTCAGCCATCAATGGATATATTAATGCCCAAAAAGGACAACCCGAATCTCAATCGGGTCTCGTAAGTATTTTACCCTTCGTTTTTTCGACACGTGGATTTTTACGGTAAAACGGGATTCCGGTGGCTGGTCTTCGATTTACCATCGCTGGAGAGTGGTGCACCATGGTACTGTTCCGTTTCAAATCAATGCACGAATTTCTCAAGGTCGTACGACACTGTTTCGTCATTTCGGACGGATGTTGCACCTTGCACCGTGGATGTTGTACCCTGTAGATATCGATTTTTCGGACGGCCATAACTTCTGGCTCGTTTAGAGTTAAGGGAGCCATAACCTGTCAAAACGAAGGCCTCGATGAGTTCTACGGCTTTGACAGCTTTCAGCCGTCAACGGATAGATTAATGCCCAAAAAGGACAACCCGAATCTCAATCAGGTCTCGTAAGTTTTTTACCCTTCATTTTTTCGACACGTGGATTTTTACGGTTAAACGGGATTACGGTGGCTGGTCTTCGATTTACCATCGCTGGAGAGTGGTGCACCATGGTACTGTTCCGTTTCAAATCCATGCACGAATTTCTAAAGGTCGTACGGCACTGTTTCGTCATTTCGGACGGATGTTGCACCTTGCACCGTGGATGTTGCACCCTGTAGATATCGATTATTCGGACGGCCATAACTTCTTGCTCGCTTAGAGTTACGGGAGCCATAACCTGTCAAAACGAAGGCCTCGCTGAGTTCTATGGCTTTGACAGCTTTCAGCCATCAAAGGATAGATTAATGCCCAAAAACGACAACCCGAATCTCAATCGGGTCTCGTAAGTTTTTTACCCTTCGTTTTTTCGACACGTGGATTTTTACGGTAAAACGGGATTACCGTGGCCCGTCTTCGACTTCCCATCGCTGAAGAGTGGTGCACCATGGTACTGTTCCATTTCAAATCCATGCACGCATTTCTAAAAGTCGTACGGCACTGTTTTGTCATTTCGGACGGATGTTGCACCTTGCACCGTGGATGTTGCACCCTGTAGTTCTCGATTATTCGGACGGCCATAACTTCTGGCTCGTTTAGAGTTACGGGAGCCATAACCTGTCAAAACGAAGGCCTCGATGAGTTCTACGGCTTTGACAGCTTTCAGCCGTCAAAGGATAGATTAATGCCCAAAAACGACAACCCGAATCTCAATCGGGTCTCGTAAGTTTTTTACCCTTCGTTTTTTCGACACGTGGATTTTTACGGTAAAACGGGATTACCGTGGCCCGTCTTCGTTTTCCCATCGCTGAAGAGTGGTGCACCATGGTACTGTTCCATTTCAAATCCATGCACGCATTTCTAAAAGTCGTACGGCACTGTTTCGCCATTTCGGACGGATGTTGCACCTTGCACCGTGGATGTTGCACCCTGTAGACATCGATTATTCGGACGGCCATAACTTCTGGCTCGTTTAGAGTTACGGGCGCCATAACCTGTCAAAACGAAGGCCTCGATGAGTTCTACGGCTTTGATGGCTTTCAGCCGTCAACGGACAGATTAATGCCCAAAAAGGACAACCCGAATCTCAATCGGGTCTCGTAAGTTTTTTACCCTTCGTTTTTTCGACACGTGGATTTTTACGGTAAAACGGGATTACGGTGGCTGGTCTTCGATTTACCATCGCTGGAGAGTGGTGCACCATGGTACTGTTCCGTTTGAAATCCATGCACGAATTTCTCAAGGTCGTACGGCACTGTTTCGTCATTTCGGACGGATGTTGCACCTCGCACCGTGCATGTTGCACCCTGTAGATATCGATTATTCGGACGGCCATAACTTCTGGCTCGTTTAGATTTACGGGTTCCATAGCCTATCAAAATGAAGGCCTCGATGAGTTCTACGGCTTTGACAGCTTTCAGCCATCAACGGATAAATTAATGCCCAAAAAGGACAACCCGAATCTCAATCGGGTCTCGTAAGTATTTTACCCTTCGTTTTTTCGACACGTGGATTTTTACGGTAAAACGGGATTATGGTGGCTGGTCTTCGATTTACCATCGCTGGAGAGTGGTGCACCATGGTACTGTTCCGTTTCAAATCAATGCACGAATTTCTCAAGGTCGTACGGCACTGTTTCATCATTTCGGACGGATGTTGCGCCTTGCACCGTGGATGTTGTACCCTGTAGATATCGATTATTCGGACGGCCATAACTTCTGGCTCGTTTAGAGTTAAGGGAGCCATAACCTGTCAAAACGAAGGCCTCGATGAGTTCTACGGCTTTGACAGCTTTCAGCCGTCAACGGATAGATTAATGCCCAAAAAGGACAACCCGAATCTCAATCAGGTCTCGTAAGTTTTTTACCCTTCATTTTTTCGACACGTGGATTTTTACGGTTAAACGGGATTACGGTGGCTGGTCTTCGATTTACCATCGCTGGAGAGTGGTGCACCATGGTACTGTTCCGTTTCAAATCCATGCACGAATTTCTAAAGGTCGTACGGCACTGTTTCGTCATTTCGGACGGATGGCACCTTGCACCGTGGATGTTGCACCCTGTAGATATCGATTATTCGGACGGCCATAACTTCTTGCTCGCTTAGAGTTACGGGAGCCATAACCTGTCAAAACGAAGGCCTCGCTGAGTTCTTCGGCTTTGACAGCTTTCAGCCGTCAAAGGATAGATTAATGCCCAAAAACGACAACCCGAATCTCAATCGGGTCTCGTAAGTTTTTTACCCTTCGTTTTTTCGACACGTGGATTTTTACGGTAAAACGGGATTACCGTGGCCCGTCTTCGACTTCCCATCGCTGAAGAGTGGTGCACCATGGTACTGTTCCATTTCAAATCCATGCACGCATTTCTAAAAGTCGTACGGCACTGTTTTGTCATTTCGGACGGATGTTGCACCTTGCACCGTGGATGTTGCACCCTGTAGTTCTAGATTATTCGGACGGCCATAACTTCTGGCTCGTTTAGAGTTACGGGAGCCATAACCTGTCAAAACGAAGGCCTCGATGAGTTCTACGGCTTTGACAGCTTTCAGCCATCAAAGGATAGATTAATGCCCAAAAACGACAACCCGAATCTCAATCGGGTCTCGTAAGTTTTTTACCCTTCGTTTTTTCGACACGTGGATTTTTACGGTAAAACGGGATTACCGTGGCCCGTCTTCGTTTTCCCATCGCTGAAGAGTGGTGCACCATGGTACTGTTCCGTTTCAAATCCATGCACGCATTTCTAAAAGTCGTACGGCACTGTTTCGCCATTTCGGACGGATGTTGCACCTTGCACCGTGGATGTTGCACCCTGTAGACATCGATTATTCGGACGGCCATAACTTCTGGCTCGTTTAGAGTTACGGGCGCCATAACCTGTCAAAACGAAGGCCTCGATGAGTTCTACGACTTTGACAGCTTTCAGCCGTCAACGGATAGATTAATGCCCAAAAGGACAACCCGAATCCTAATCGGGTCTCGTAAGTTTTTTACCCTTCGTTTTTTCGACACGTGGATTTTTACGGTAAAACGGGATTACGGTGGCTGGTCTTCGATTTACCATCGTTGGAGAGTGGTGCACATGGTACTGTTCCATTTGAAATCCATGCACGAATTTCTCAAGGTCGTACGGCACTGTTTCGCCATTTCGGACGGATGTTGCACCTCGCACCGTGCATGTTGCACCCTGTAGATATCGATTATTCGGACGGCCATAACTTCTGGCTCGTTCAGAGTTACGGGTGCCATAACCTGTCAAAACGAAGGCCTCGATGAGTTCTACGGCTTTGACAGCTTTCAGCCATCAACGGATATATTAATGCCCAAAAAGGACAACCCGAATCTCAATCGGGTCTCGTAAGTATTTTACCCTTCGTTTTTTCGACACGTGGATTTTTACGGTAAAACGGGATTACGGTGGCTGGTCTTCGATTTACCATCGCTGGAGAGTGGTGCACCATGGTACTGTTCCGTTTCAAATCAATGCACGAATTTCTCAAGGTCGTACGGCACTGTTTCGTCATTTCGGACGGATGTTGCGCCTTGCACCGTGGATGTTGTACCCTGTAGATATCGATTATTCGGACGGCCATAACTTCTGGCTCGTTTAGAATTAAGGGAGCCATAACCTGTCAAAACGAAGGCCTCGATGAGTTCTACGGCTTTGACAGCTTTCAGCCGTCAACGGATAGATTAATGCCCAAAAAGGACAACACGAATCTCAATCAGGTCTCGTAAGTTTTTTACCCTTCATTTTTTCGACACGTGGATTTTTACGGTTAAACGGGATTACGGTGGCTGGTCTTCGATTTACCATCGCTGGAGAGTGGTGCACCAAGGTACTGTTCTGTTTCAAATCCATGCACGAATTTCTAAAGGTCGTACGGCACTGTTTCGTCATTTCGGACGGATGTTGCACCTTGCACCGTGGATGTTGCACCCTGTAGATATCGATTATTCGGACGGCCATAACTTCTTGCTCGTTTAGAGTTACGGGAGCCATAGCCTGTCAAAACGAAGGCCTCGCTGAGTTCTACGGATTTGACAGCTTTCAGCCATCAAAGGATAGATTAATGCCCAAAAAGGACAACCCGAATCTCTATCGGGTCTCGTAAGTTTTTTACCCTTCGTTTTTTCGACACGTGGATTTTTACGGTAAAACGGGATTATCGAGGCCTGTCTTCGACTTCCCATCGCTGAAGAGTGGTGCACCATGGTACTGTTCCATTTCAAATCCATGCACGCATTTCTAAAAGTCGTACGGCACTGTTTTGTCATTTCGGACTGATGTTGCACCTTGCACCGTGGATGTTGCACCCTGTAGTTCTCGATTATTCGGACGGCCATAACTTCTGGCTCGTTTAGATTTTCGGGAGCCATAACCTGTCAAAACGAAGGCCTCGATGAGTTCTACGGCTTTGACAACTTTCAGCAGTCAAAGGATAGATTAATGACCAATAACGACAACCCGAATCTCAATCGGGTCTCGTAAGTTTTTTACCCTTCGTTTTCTCGACACGTGGATTTTTACGGTAAAACGGGATTACCGTGGCTCGTCTTCGTTTTCCCATCACTGAAGAGTGGTGCACCATGGTACTGTTCCATTTCAAATCCATGCACGCATTTCTAAAAGTCGTACGGCACTGTTTCGCCATTTCGGACGGATGTTGCACCTTGCACCGTGGATGTTCCACCCTGTAGACATCGATTATTCGGACGGCCATAACTTCTGGCTCGTTTAGAGTTACGGGCGCCATAACCTGTCAAAACGAAGGCCTCGATGAGTTCTACGGCTTTGATGGCTTTCAGCCGTCAACGGATAGATTAATGTCCAAAAAGGACAACCCGAATCTCAATCGGGTCTCGTAAGTTTTTTACCCTTCGTTTTTTCGACACGTGGATTTTTACGGTAAAACGGGATTACGGTGGTTGGTCTTCGATTTACCATCGCTGGAGAGTGGTGCACCATGGTACTGTTCCGTTTGAAATCCATGCACGAATTTCTCAAGGTCGTACGGCACTGTTTCGTCATTTCGGACGGATGTTGCACCTCGCACCGTGCATGTTGCACCCTGTAGATATCGATTATTCGGACGGCGATAACTTCTGGCTCGTTTAGATTTACAGGTTCCATAACCTATCAAAACGAAGGCCTCGATGAGTTCTACGGCTTTGACAGCTTTCAGCCATCAACGGATATATTAATGCCCAAAAAGGACAACCCGAATCTCAATCGGGTCTCGTAAGTATTTTACCCTTCGTTTTTTCGACACGTGGATTTTTACGGTAAAACGGGATTATGGTAGCTGGTCTTCGATTTACCATCGCTGGAGAGTGGTGCACCATGGTACTGTTCCGTTTCAAATCAATGCACGAATTTCTCAAGGTCGTACGGCACTGTTTCATCATTTCGGACGGATGTTGCGCCTTGCACCGTGGATGTTGTACCCTGTAGATATCGATTATTCGGACGGCCATAACTTCTGGCTCGTTTAGAGTTAAGGGAGCCATAACCTGTCAAAACGAAGGACTCGATGAGTTCTACGGCTTTGACAGCTTTCAGCCGTCAACGGATAGATTAATGCCCAAAAAGGACAACCCGAATCTCAATCAGGTCTCGTAAGTTTTTTACCCTTCATTTTTTCGACACGTGGATTTTTACGGTTAAACGGGATTACGGTGGTTGGTCTTCGATTTACCATCGCTGGAGAGTGGTGCACCATGGTACTGTTCCGTTTCAAATCCATGCACGAATTTCTAAAGGTCGTACGGCACTGTTTCGTCATTTCGGACGGATGGCACCTTGCACCGTGGATGTTGCACCCTGTAGATATCGATTATTCGGACGGCCATAACTTCTTGCTCGCTTAGAGTTACGGGAGCCATAACCTGTCAAAACGAAGGCCTCTCTGAGTTCTTCGGCTTTGACAGCTTTCAGCCGTCAAAGGATAGATTAATGCCCAAAAACGACAACCCGAATCTCAATCGGGTCTCGTAAGTTTTTTACCCTTCGTTTTTTCGACACGTGGATTTTTACGGTAAAACGGGATTACCGTGGCCCGTCTTCGACTTCCCATCGCTGAAGAGTGGTGCACCATGGTACTGTTCCATTTCAAATCCATGCACGCATTTCTAAAAGTCGTACGGCACTGTTTTGTCATTTCGGACGGATGTTGCACCTTGCACCGTGGATGTTGCACCCTGTAGTTCTAGATTATTCGGACGGCCATAACTTCTGGCTCGTTTAGAGTTACGGGAGCCATAACCTGTCAAAACGAAGGCCTCGATGAGTTCTACGGCTTTGACAGCTTTCAGCCATCAAAGGATAGATTAATGCCCAAAAACGACAACCCGAATCTCAATCGGGTCTCGTAAGTTTTTTACCCTTCGTTTTTTCGACACGTGGATTTTTACGGTAAAACGGGATTACCGTGGCCCGTCTTCGTTTTCCCATCGCTGAAGAGTGGTGCACCATGGTACTGTTCCGTTTCAAATCCATGCACGCATTTCTAAAAGTCGTACGGCACTGTTTCGCCATTTCGGACGGATGTTGCACCTTGCACCGTGGATGTTACACCCTGTAGACATCGATTATTCGGACGGCCATAACTTCTGGCTCGTTTAGAGTTACGGGCGCCATAACCTGTAAAAACGAAGGCCTCGATGAATTCTACGACTTTGACAGCTTTCAGCCGTCAACAGATAGATTAATGCCCAAAAAGGACAACCCGAATCCTAATCGGGTCTCGTAAGTTTTTTACCCTTCGTTTTTTCGACACGTGGATTTTTACGGTAAAACGGGATTACGGTGGCTGGTCTTCGATTTACCATCGCTGGAGAGTGGTGCACATGGTACTGTTCCATTTGAAATCCATGCACGAATTTCTCAAGGTCGTACGGCACTGTTTCGCCATTTCGGACGGATGTTGCACCTCGCACCGTGCATGTTGCACCCTGTAGATATCGATTATTCGGACGGCCATAACTTCTGGCTCGTTTAGAGTTACGGGTGCCATAACCTGTCAAAACGAAGGCCTCGATGAGTTCTACGCCTTTGACAGCTTTCAGCCAACAACGGATATATTAATGCCCAAAATGGACAACCCGAATCTCAATCGGGTCTCGTAAGTATTTTACCCTTCGTTTTTTCGACACATGGATTTTTACGGTAAAACGGGATTACGGTGGCTGGTCTTCGATTTACCATCGCTGGAGAGTGGTGCACCATGGTACTGTTCCGTTTCAAATCAATGCACAAATTTCTCAAGGTCGTACGGCAATGTTTCGTCATTTCGGACGGATGTTGCGCCTTGCACCGTGGATGTTGTACCCTGTAGATATCGATTATTCGGACGGCCATAACTTCTGGCTCGTTTAGAATTAAGGGAGTCATAACCTGTCAAAACGTAGGCCTCGATGAGTTCTACGGCTTTGACAGCTTTCAGCCGTCAACGGATAGATTAATGCCCAAAAAGGACAACCCGAATCTCAATCAGGTCTCGTAAGTTTTTTACCCTTCATTTTTTCGACACGTGGATTTTTACGGTTAAACGGGATTACGGTGGCTGGTCTTCGATTTACCATCGCTGGAGAGTGGTGCACCAAGGTACTGTTCTGTTTCAAATCCATGCACGAATTTCTAAAGGTCGTACGGCACTGTTTCGTCATTTCGGACGGATGTTGCACCTTGCACCGTGGATGTTGCACCCTGTAGATATCGATTATTCGGACGGCCATAACTTCTTGCTCGTTTAGAGTTACGGGAGCCATAGCCTGTCAAAACGAAGGCCTCGCTGAGTTCTACGGATTTGACGGCTTTCAGCCGTCAAAGGATAGATTAATGCCCAAAAAGGACAACCCGAATCTCAATCGGGTCTCGTAAGTTTTTTACCCTTCGTTTTTTCGACACGTGGATTTTTACGGTAAAACGGGATTATCGAGGCCTGTCTTCGACTTCCCATCGCTGAAGAGTGGTGCACCATGGTACTGTTCCATTTCAAATCCATGCACGCATTTCTAAAAGTCGTACGGCACTGTTTTGTCATTTCGGACGGATGTTGCACCTTGCACCGTGGATGTTGCACCCTGTAGTTCTCGATTATTCGGACGGCCATAACTTCTGGCTCGTTTAGATTTTCGGGAGCCATAACCTGTCAAAACGAAGGCCTCGATGAGTTATACGGCTTTGACAGCTTTCAGCCGTCAAAGGATAGATTAATGCCCAAAAACGACAACCCGAATCTCAATCGGGTCTCGTAAGTTTTTTACCCTTCGTTTTTTCGACACGTGGATTTTTACAGTAAAACGGGATTACCGTCGCCCGTCTTCGTTTTCCCATCGCTGAAGAGTGGTGCACCATGGTACTGTTCCGTTTCAAATCCATGCACGCATTTCTAAAATTCGTACGGCACTGTTTCGCCATTTCGGACGGATGTTGCACCTTGCACCGTGGATGTTGCACCCTGTAGACATCGATTATTCGAACGGCCATAACTTCTGGCTCGTTTAGAGTTACGGGCGCCATAACCTGTCAAAACGAAGGCCTCGATGAGTTCTACGGCTTCGACAGCTTTCAGCCGTCAACGGATATATTAATGCCCAAAAAGGACAACCCGAATCTCAATCGGGTCTCGTAAGTATTTTACCCTTCGTTTTTTTGACACGTGGATTTTTACGGTAAAACGGGATTACGGTGGCTGGTCTTCGATTTACCATCGCTGGAGAGTGGTGCACCATGGTACTGTTCTGTTTCAAATCAATGCACGAATTTCTCAAGGTCGTACGGCACTGTTTCGTCATTTCGGACGGATGTTGCACCTTGCACCGTGGATGTTGCACCCTGTAGATATCGATTATTCGGACGGCCATTACTTCTGCCTCGTTTAGAGTTAAAAGAGCCATAACCTGTCAAATCGAAGGCCTCGATGAGTTCTACGGCTTTGACAGCTTTCAGCCGTCAACGGATAGATTAATACCCAAAAAGGACAACCCGAATCTCAATCAGGTCTCGTAAGTTTTTTACCCTGCATTTTTTCGACACGTGGATTTTTACGGTTAAACGGGATTATGGTGGCTGGTCTTCGATTTACCATCGCTGGAGAGTGGTGAATCATGGTACTGTTCCGTTTCAAATCCATGCACGAATTTCTCAAGGTCGTACGGCACTGTTTCTCCATTTCGGACGGATGTTGCGCCTTGCACCTTGGATGTTGCACCCTGTAGATATCGATTATTCGGACTGCCATAACTTCTCGCTCGTTTAGAGTTACAGGAGCCATAACCTGTCAAAACGAAGGCCTCGATGAGTTCTATGGCTATGATAGCTTTTAGCCGTCAACGGATAGATTAATGCACAAAAAGGACAACCCGAATCTCAATCAGGTCTCGTAAGTTTTTTACCCTTCGTTTTCTCGACACGTGGATTTTTACGGATAAACGGGATTACGGTGGCTGGTCTTCGATTTACCATCGCTGGAGGGTGGTGCATCATGGTACTGTTCCGTTTCAAATCCATGCACGAATTTCTAAAGTTCGTACGGCACTGTTTCGCCATTTCGGACGGATGTTGCACCTTGCACCGTGGATGTTGCACCCTGTAGATATCGATTATTCGGACGGCCATAACGTCTGGCTCGTTTAGAGTTACGGGAGCCATAACCTGTCAAAACGAAGGCCTCGATGAGTTCTACGGCTTTGATAGCTTTCAACCGTCAACGGATAGATTAATGACCAAAAAGGACAACCCGAATCTCAATCGGGTCTCGTAAGTTTTTTACCCTTCGTTTTTTCGACACGTGGATTTTTACGGTTAAACGGGATTACGGTGGCTGGTCTTCGATTTACCATCGCTGGAGAGTGGTGCACCAAGGTACTGTTCTGTTTCAAATCCATGCACGAATTTCTAAAGGTCGTACGGCACTGTTTCGTCATTTCGGACGGATGTTGCACCTTGCACCGTGGATGTTGCACCCTGTAGATATCGATTATTCGGACGGCCATAACTTCTTGCTCGTTTAGAGTTACGGGAGCCATAGCCTGTCAAAACGAAGGCCTCGCTGAGTTCTAAGGATTTGACGGCTTTCAGCCGTCAAAGGATAGATTAATGCCCAAAAAGGACAACCCAAATCTCAATCGGGTCTCGTAAGTTTTTTACCCTTCGTTTTTTCGACACGTGGATTTTTACGGTAAAACGGGATTATCGAGGCCTGTCTTCGACTTCCCATCGCTGAAGAGTGGTGCACCATGGTACTGTTCCATTTCAAATCCATGCACGCATTTCTAAAAGTCGTACGGCACTGTTTTGTCATTTCGGACGGATGTTGCACCTTGCACCGTGGATGTTGCACCTTGTAGTTCTCGATTATTCGGACGGCCATAACTTCTGGCTCGTTTAGATTTTCGGGAGCCATAACCTGTCAAAACGAAGGCCTCGATGAGTTCTACGGCTTTGACAGCTTTCAGCCGTCAAAGGATAGATTAATGCCCAAAAACGACAACCCGAATCTCAATCGGGTCTCGTAAGTTTTTTACCCTTCGTTTTTTCGACACGTGGATTTTTACGGTAAAACGGGATTACCGTCGCCCGTCTTCGTTTTCCCATCGCTGAAGAGTGGTGCACCATGGTACTGTTCCGTTTCAAATCCATGCACGCATTTCTAAAATTCGTACGGCACTGTTTCGCCATTTCGGACGGATGTTGCACCTTGCACCGTGGATGTTGCACCCTGTAGACATCGATTATTCGAACGGCCATAACTTCTGGCTCGTTTAGAGTTACGGGCGCCATAACCTGTCAAAACGAAGGCCTCGATGAGTTCTACGGCTTTGACAGCTTTCAGCCGTCAACGGATATATTAATGCCCAAAAAGGACAACCCGAATCTCAATCGGGTCTCGTAAGTATTTTACCCTTCGTTTTTTCGACACGTGGATTTTTACGGTAAAACGGGATTACGGTGGCTGGTCTTCGATTTACCATCGCTGGAGAGTGGTGCACCATGGTACTGTTCTGTTTCAAATCAATGCACGAATTTCTCAAGGTCGTACGGCACTGTTTCGTCATTTCGGACGGATGTTGCACCTTGCACCGTGGATGTTGCACCCTGTAGATATCGATTATTCGGACGGCCATTACTTCTGCCTCGTTTAGAGTTAAAAGAGCCATAACCTGTCAAAACGAAGGCCTCGATGAGTTCTACGGCTTTGACAGCTTTCAGCCGTCAACGGATAGATTAATACCCAAAAAGGACAACCCGAATCTCAATCAGGTCTCGTAAGTTTTTTACCCTGCATTTTTTCGACACGTGGATTTTTACGGTTAAACGGGATTACGGTGGCTGGTCTTCGATTTACCATCGCTGGAGAGTGGTGAATCATGGTACTGTTCCGTTTCAAATCCATGCACGAATTTCTCAAGGTCGTACGGCACTGTTTCTCCATTTCGGACGGATGTTGCGCCTTGCACCTTGGATGTTGCACCCTGTAGATATCGATTATTCGGACTGCCATAACTTCTCGCTCGTTTAGAGTTACAGGAGCCATAACCTGTCAAAACGAAGGCCTCGATGAGTTCTACGGCTATGATAGCTTTTAGCCGTCAACGGATAGATTAATGCACAAAAAGGACAACCCGAATCTCAATCAGGTCTCGTAAGTTTTTTACCCTTCGTTTTTTCGACACGTGGATTTTTACGGTTAAACGGGATTACGGTGGCTGGTCTTCGATTTACCATCGCTGGAGGGTGGTGCATCATGGTACTGTTCCGTTTCAAATCCATGCACGAATTTCTAAAGTTCGTACGGCACTGTTTCGCCATTTCGGACGGATGTTGCACCTTGCACCGTGGATGTTGCACCCTGTAGATATCGATTATTCGGACGGCCATAACGTCTGGCTCGTTTAGAGTTACGGGAGCCATAACCTGTCAAAACGAAGGCCTCGATGAGTTCTACGGCTTTGATAGCTTTCAACCGTCAACGGATAGATTAATGACCAAAAAGGACAACCCGAATCTCAATCGGGTCTCGTAAGTTTTTTACCCTTCGTTTTTTCGACACGTGGATTTTTACGGTAAAACGGGATTACGGTGGCTGGTCTTCGATTTACCATCGCTGGAGAGTGGTGCACCATGGTACTGTTCCGTTTGAAATCCATGCACGAATTTCTCAAGGTCGTACGGCACTGTTTCGCCATTTCGGACGGATGTTGCACCTCGCACCGTGCATGTTGCACCCTGTAGATATCGATTATTCGGACGGCCATAACTTCTGGCTCGTTTAGAGTTACGGGTGCCATAACCTGTCAAAACGAAGGCCTCGATGAGTTCTACGGCTTTGACAGCTTTCAGCCATCAACGGATTTATTAATGCCCAAAAAGGACAACCCGAATCTCAATCGGGTCTCGTAAGTATTTTACCCTTCGTTTTTTCGACACGTGGATTTTTACGGTAAAACGGGATTACGGTGGCTGGTCTTCGATTTACCATCGCTGGAGAGTGGTGCACCATGGTACTGTTCCGTTTCAAATCAATGCACGAATTTCTAAAGGTCGTACGGCACTGTTTCGTCATTTCATACGGATGTTGCACCTTGCACCGTGGATGTTGCACCCTGTAGATATCGATTATTCGGACGGCCATTACTTCTTGCTCGTTTAGAGTTACGGGAACCATAACCTGTCAAAACGAAGGCCTCGCTGAGTTCTACGGCTTTGACAGCTTTCAGCCGTCAAAGGATAGATTAATGCCCAAAAAGGACAACCCGAATCTCAATCGGGTCTCGTATGTTTTTTACCCTTCGTTTTTTCGACACGTGGATATTTACGGTAAAACGGGATTACCGTGGCCCGTCTTCGACTTCCCATCGCTGAAGAGTGGTGCACCATGGTACTGTTCCATTTCAAATCCATGCACGCATTTCTAAAAGTCGTACGGCACTGTTTTGTCATTTCGGACGGATGTTGCACCCTGTAGTTCTCGATTATTCGGACGGCCATAACTTCTGGCTCGTTTAGAGTTAAGGGAGCCATAACCTGTCAAAACGAAGGCCTCGATGAGTTATACGGCTTTGACAGCTTTCAGCCGTCAAAGGATAGATTAATGCCCAAAAACGACAACCCGAATCTCAATCGGGCCTCGTAAGTTTTTTACCCTTCGTTTTTTCGACACGTCGATTTTTACGATAAAACGGGATTACGGTGGCTGGTCTTCGATTTCCCATCGCTGGAGAGCGGTGCACCATGGTACTGTTCCGTTTCAAATCCATGCACGAATTTCTAAAGGTCGTACGGCACTGTTTCGCAATTTCGGACGAATGTTGCACCTTGCACCGTGGATGTTGCACCCTGTAGATATCGATTATTCGGATGGCCATAACTTCTGGCTCGTTAAGAGTTACGGGAGCCATAATCTGTCAAAACGAAGGCCTCGATGAGTTCTACGGCTTTGACAGCTTTCAGCCGTCAACGGATAGATTAGTGCCCAAAAAGGACAACCCGAATCTCAATCGGGTCTTGTAAGTTTTTTACCCTTCGTTTTTTCGACAAGTGGATTTTTGCGGTAAAACGGGATTACGGTGGCCCGTCTTCGACTTTCCATCGCTGGAGAGTGGTGCACCATGGTACTGTTCCGTTTCAAATCCATGCACGAGTTTCTAAAGGTCGTACGGCACTGTTTCGCCATTTCGGACGGATGTTGCACCTTGCACCGTGGATGTTGCACCCTGTAGACATCGATTATTCGGACGGCCATAACTACTGGCTCGTTTAGAGTTACGGAAGCCATAACCTGTCAAAACGAAGGCCTTGATGAGTTCTACGGCTTTGACAGCTTTGAGCCGTCAACGGATAGATTGATGCCCAAAAAGGACAACCCGAATCTCAATCGGGTCTCGTAAGTTTTTTACCCTTCGTTTTTTCGACACGTGGATTTTTACGGTAAAATGGGATTACGGTGGCTGGTCTTCGATTTACCATCGCTGGAGAGTGGTGCACCATGGTACTGTTCCGTTTAAAATCCATGCACGAATTTCTCAAGGTCGTATGGCACGGTTTCGCCATTTCGGACGGATGTTGCACCTTGCACCGTGGATGTTGCACCCTGTAGATTTCGATTATTCGGACGGCCATAACTTCTGGCTCATTTAGAGTTAAGGGAGCCATAACCTGTCAAAACGAAGGCCTCGATGAGTTCTACGGCTTTGACAGCTTTCTGCCGTCAATGGATAGATTAATGCCCAAAAAGGACAACCCGAATCTCAATCAGGTCTCGTAAGTTTTTTACCCTTCGTTCTTTCGACACGTGGATTTTTACGGTAAAACGGGATTACCGTGGCCCGTCTTCGGCTTCCCATCGCTGGAGAGTGGTGCACCATTGTACTGTTCCATTTCAAATCCATGCACGTATTTCTAAAATTCATACGGCATTGTTTCGCCATTTCGGACGGATGTTGCACCTTGCACCGTGGATGTTGCACCCTGTAGATATCCATTATTCGGACGGCCATAACTTCTGGCTCGTTTAGAGTTACGGGAGCCATAACCTGTCAAAACGAAGGCCTCGATGAGTTCTACGTCTTTGAGAGCTTTCAGGCGTCAACGGATAGATTAATGCCTAAAAAGGACAACCCGAATCTCAATCGGGTCTCGTAAGTTTTTTACCCTTCGTTTTTTCGACACGTGGATTTTTACGGTAAAAAGGGATTACAGTGGCTGGTCTTCGATTTACCATCGCTGGAGAGTGGTGCACCATGGTACTGTTCCGTTTCAAATCCATGCACGAATTTCTCAAGGTCGTACGGCACTGTTTCGCCATTTCGGACGGATGTTGCACCTTGCACCGTGGATGTTGCACCCTGTAGATATCGATTATTCGGGCGGCCATAACTTCTGGCTCGTTTAGAGTTACGGGAGCCATAACCTGTCAAAACGAAGGCCTCGATGGGTCCTACGGCTTTGACAGCTTTCAGCCGTCAACGGATAGATTAATGCCCAAAAAGGACAATCCGAATCTCAATCGGGTCTCGTAAGTTTTTTACCCTTCGTTTTTTCGACACGTGGATTTTTACGATAAAACGGGATTACGGTGGCTGGTCTTCGATTTACCATCGCTGGAGAGTGGTGCACCATGGTACTGTTCCGTTTCAAATCCATGCACGAATTTCTAAAGGTCGTACGACACTGTTTCGCCATTTCGGACGGATGTTGCACCTTGCACCGTGGATGTTGCACCCTGTAGATATCGATTATTCGGACGGCCATAACTTCTGGCTCGTTTAGAGTTACGGGAGCCATAACCTGTAAAAACGAAGGCCTCGATGAGTTCAACAGCTTTGACAGCTTTCAGCCGTCAACGGATTGATTAATGCCCAAAAAGGACAACCCAAATCTCGATCGGGTCTCGTAAGTTTTTTACCCTTCGTTTTTTCGACACATGGATTTTTACGGTAAAACGGGATTACCGTGGCCCGTCTTCGACTTCCCATCGCTGGAGAGTGGTGCACCATGGTACTGTTCCGTTTCAAATCCATGCACGCATTTCTAAAAGTCATACGACACAGTTTCGCCATTTCGGACGGATGTTGCACCTTGCACCGTAGATGTTGCACCCTGTAGATATCGATTATTCGGACGGCCATAACTTCTGGCTCGTTTAGAATTACGGGAGCCATAACCTGTCAAAACGAAGGCCTCGATAAGTTCTACGGCTTTGACCGCTTTCAGCCGTCAACGGATAGATTAATGCCCAAAAAGGACAACCCGAATCTCAATCGGGTCTCGTAAGTTTTTTACCCTTCGTTTTTTCGACACGTGGATTTTTACGGTAAAACGGGATTACCGTGGCCCGTCTTCGACTTCCAATCGCTGAAGACTGGTGCACCCTGGTACTGTTCCGTTTCAAATCCATGCACGAATTTCTAAAGGTCGTACTGCACTGTTTCGTCATTTCGGACGGATGTTGCACCTTGCACCGTGGATGTTGCACCCTGTAGATATCGATTATTCGGACGGCCATAACTTCTGGCTCGATTAGAGTTATGGGAGCCATAACCTGTCAAAACGAAGGCCTCGATGAGTTCTACGGCTTTGACTGCATTCAGCCATCAACGGATAGATTAATGCCCAAAAAGGAAAACCCGAATCTCAACGGGTCTCGTAAGTTTTTTACCCTTCGTTTTTTCTTCACGTGGATTTTTACGATAAAACGGGATTACGGTGACTGCTCTTCGATTTACCATCGCTGGAGAGTGGTCCACCATGGTACTGTTTCGTTTCAAATCCATGCACGAATTTCTCAAGGTCGTACGGCACTGTTTCGCCATTACGGACGGATGTTGCACCTTGAACCATGGATGTTGCACCCTGTAGATATCGATTATTTGGAAGGCCGTAACTTCTGGCTCGTATAGAGGTACGGGAGCCATAACCTGTCAAAACGACGGCCTCGATGAGTTCTACGGATTTGACAGCTTTCAGCCATCAACGGATAGATTAATGCCCAAAAAGGACAACCCGAATCTCATTCGGGTCTCGTAAGTTTTTTACCCTTCGTTTTTTCGACACGTGTATTTTTACGGTAAAACGGGATTACGGTGGCTGGTCTTCGATTTACCATCGCTGGAGAGTGGTGCACCATGGTACTGTTCCGTTTCAAATCCATGCACGAGTTTCTAAAGGTCGTACGGCACTGTTTCGCCATTTCGGACGGATGTTGCACATTGCACCGTGGATGTTGCACCCGGTAGATATCGATTATTCGGACGACCATAACTTCTGGCTCGTTTAGAGTTACGGGAGCCATAACCTATCAAAACGAAGGCCTCGATGAGTTCTACGGCTTTGACAGCTTTCAACCGTCAACGGATAGATTAATGCCCAAAAAGGACAACCCGAATCTCAATCGCGTCTCGTAAGTTTTTTACCCTTCGTTTTTTCGACACGTGGATTTTTACGGTAAAACGCGATTACGGTGGCTGGTCTTCGATTTACCATCGCTGGAGAGTGGTGCACCATGGTACTATTCCGTTTCAAATCCATGCACGAATTTCTCAAGGTCGTACGGCACTGTTTCGCCATTTCGGACGGATGCTGCACCTTGCACCGTGGATGTTGCACCATATAGATACCGATTATTCGGACGGCCATAACTTCTGCCTCGTTTAGATTTACGGGAGCCATAACCTGTCAAAACGAAGGCCTCGATGAGTTCTACGGCTTTGACTGCTTCCAGCCGTCAACAGATAGATTAATGCCCAAAAAGGACAACCCGAATCTCAATCGGGTCTCGTAAGTTTTTTACCCTTCGTTTTTTCGACACGTGGATTTTTACGGTAAAACGGGATTACGGTTGCTGGTCTTCGATTTACCATCGCTGGAGTGTGGTGCACCATGGTACTGTTCCGTTGCAAATCCATGCATGAATTTCTAAAGGTCGTACGGCACTGTTTCGCCATTTCGGACGGATGTTGCACCTTGCACCGTGGATGTTGCACCCTGTAGATATCGATTATTCGGACGGCCATGACTTCTGGCTCGATTAGAGTTACGGGAGCCATAACCTGTCAAAATGAAGGCCTCGATGAGTTCTACGGCTTTGACAGCTTTCAGCCGTCTACGGATAGATTAATGCCCAAAAAGGACAACCCGAATCTCAATCGGGTCTCGTAAGTTTTTTACCCTTCGTTTTTTCGACACGTGGATTTTTACAGTAAAACAGGATTACCGTGGCCCGTCTTCGACTTCCCATCGCTGGAGAGTGGTGCACCATGGTACTGTTCCGTTTCAAATCCATGCACGAATTTCTCAAGGTCGTACGGCACTGTTTCGCCATTTCGGACGGATGTTGCACCTTGCACCGTGGATGTTGCACCATGTAGATATCGATTATTCGGACGGCCATAACTTCTGGCTCGTTTAGAGTTACGGGAGCCATAACCTGTCAAAACGAAGGCCTCGATGAGTTCTACGGCTTTGACAGCTTTCAGCCGTCAACGGATAGATTAATGCCCAAAAAGGACAACCCGAATCTCAATCGGGTCTCGTAAGTTTTTTACCCTTCGTTTTTTGACCCATGGATTTTAACGGTAAAACGCGATTACCGTGGCCCGTCTTCGACTTCCCATCGCTGAAGAGTGATGCGCAATGGTACTGTTCTATTTCAAATCCATGCACGCATTTCTAAAAGTCGTACGGCACTGTTTCTCCATTTCGGACGGATGTTGCACCTAGCACCGTGGATGTTGCACCCTGTAGATATCGATTATTCGGACGGCCATAACTTCTGGCTCGTTTAGAGTTACGGGAGCCATAACCTGTAAAAACGAAGGCCTCGATGTGTTCTACGGCTTTAACAGCTTTCAGCCGTCAACGGATAGATTAATGCCCAAAAAGGACAACCCGAATCTCAATCGGGTCTCGTAAGTTTTTTACCCTTCGTTCTTTCGACACGTGGATTTTTACAGTAAAACGGGATTACCTTGGCCCGTCTTCGACTACCCATCGCTGGACAGTGGTGCACCATGGTACTGTTCCGTTTCAAATCCATGCACGAATTTCTCAAGGTCGTACGGTACTGTTTCGCCATTTCGGACGGATGTTGCATCTCGCACCGTGGATGTTGCACCGTGTAGATATCGATTATTCGGACGGCCATAACTTCTGGCTCGTTTAGAGTTACGGGAGCAATAACTTGTCAAAACGAAGGCCTCGATGAGTTCTACGGCTTTGACAGCTTTCAGCCATCAACAGATTGATTAATGCCCAAAAAGGACAACCCGAATCTCAATCGGGTCTCGTAAGTTTTTTACCCTTCGTTTTTTGACCCATGGATTTTTACGGTAAAACGGGATTACCGTGGCCCGTCTTCGACTTTCCATCGCTGAAGAGTGATGCGCCATGGTACTGTTCCATTTCAAATCCGTGCACGCATTTCTAAAAGTCGTACGGCACTGTTTCTCCATTTCGGACGGATGTTGCACCTTGCACCGTGGATGTTGCACCCTGTAGATATCGATTATTCGGACGGCCATAACTTCTGGCTCGATTAGAGTTACGGGAGCCATAACCTGTAAAAACGAAGGCCTCGATGAGTTCTACGGCTTTGACGGCTTTCAGCCGTCAACGGATAGATTAATGCCCAAAAAGGACAACCCGAATCTCAATCGGGTCTCGTAAGTTTTTTACCCTTCGTTCTTTCGACACGTGGATTTTTACGGTAAAACTGGATTACCATGGCCCGTCTTCGACTTCCCATCGCTGGAGAGTGGTGCACCATGCTACTGTTCCGTTTCAAATCCATGGACGTATTTCTAAAAGTCATACGGCACTGTTTCGCCATTTCATACGGATGTTGCACCTTGCACCGTGGATGTTGCACCCTGTAGATATCCATTATTCGGACGGCCATAACTTCTGGCTCGTTTAGAGTTACGGGAGCCATAACCTGTCAAAACGAAGGCCTCGATGAGTTCTACGGCTTTGACAGCTTTTAGGCGTCAACGGATAGATTAATGCCCAAAAAGGACAACCCGAATCTCAATCGGGTCTCGTAAGTTTTTTACCCTTCGTTTTTTCGACACGTGGATTTTTACGGTAAAACGGGATTACTGTGGCTGGTCTTCGATTTACCATCGCTGGAGAGTGGTGCACCAAGGTACTATTCTGTTTCAAATCCATGCACGAATTTCTCAAGGTCGTACGGCACTGTTTCGCCATTTCGGACGGATGTTGCACCTTGCACCGTGGATGTTGCACCCTGTAGATATCGATTATTCGGACGGCCATAACTTCTGGCTCGTTTAGAGTTACGGGAGCCATAACCTATCAAAACGAAGGTCTCGATGGGTTCTATGGCTTTGACAGCTTTCAGCCGTCAACGGATAGATTAATGCCCGAAAAGGACAACCCAAATCTCAATCGGGTCTCGTAAGTTTTTTACCCTTCGTTTTTTCGACACGTGGATTTTTACGGTAAAACAGGATTACGGTGGCTGGTCTTCGATTTACCATCGCTGGAGAGTGGTGCACCATGGTACCATTCCGTTTCAAATCCATGTACGAATTTCTAAATGTCGTACGACACTATTTTGCCATTACGGACGGATGTTGCACCTTGCACCGTGGATGTTGCACCCTGTAGATATCGATTATTCGGACGGCCATAACTTCTGGCTCGTTTAGAGTTACGGGAGCCATAACCTGTCAAAACAAAGGCCTCGATGAGTTCAACGGCTTTGATAGCTTTCAGCCGTCAACGGATTGATTAATGCCCAAAAAGGACAACCCGAATCTCAATCGGGTCTCGTAAGTTTTTTACCCTTCGTTTTTTCGACACGTTGATTTTTACGGTAAAACGGGATTACCGTGGCCCGTCTTCTACTTCCCATCGCTGGAGATTGGTGCACCATGGTACTGTTCCGTTTCAAATCCATGCATGTATTACTAAAAGTCATACGACACTGTTTCGCCATTTCGGACGGATGTTGCACTTTGCACCGTGGATGTTGCACCCTGTAGATATCCATTATTCGGACGACCATAACTTCTGGCTCGTTTAGAGTTACGAGAGCCATAACCTGTCAAAACGATGGCCTCGATGAGTTCTATGGCTTTGACAGCTTTCAGGCATCAACGGATAGATTAATGCCCAAAAAGGCCAACCCGAATCTCAATTGGGTCTCGTAAGTTTTTTACCCTTCGTTTTTTCGACACGTGGATTTTTACGGTAAAACGGGATTACGGTGGCTGGTCATCGATTTACCATCGCTGGAGAGTGGTGCACCATGCACTGTTCCGTTTCAAATCCATGCACGAATTTCTCAAGGGCGTACGGCACTGTTTCGCCATTTCGGACGGATGTTGCACCTTGCAACGTGGATGTTGCACCCTGTAGATATCGATTATTCGGACGGCCATAACTTCTGGCTCGTTTAGAGTTACGGGAGCCATAACCTGTCAAAACGAAGGCCTCGATGGGTTCTACGGCTTTGACAGCTTTCAGCCGTCAACGGATAGATTAATGCCCAAAAAGGACAACCCGAATCTCAATCGGGTCTCGTAAGTTTTTTACCCTTCGTTTTTTCGACACGTGGATTTTTAAGGTAAAACGGGATTACGATCGCTGGTCTTCGATTTACCATCGCTGGAGAGTGGTGCACCATGGTACCGTTCCATTTCAAATCCATGCACGAATTTCACAAGGTCGTACGGCACTGTTTCGCCATTTCGGACGGATGTTGCACATTGCACCGTGGATGTTGCACCCTGTAGATATCGATTATTCGGAAGGCCATAACTTCTCGCTCGTTTAGAGTTACGGGAGCCATAACCTGTCAAAACGAAGGCCTCGATGAGCTCTACGGCTTTGACAGCTTTTAGCTGTCAACGGATAGATTAATGCCCAAAAAGGACAACCCGAATCTCAATTGGGTCTCGTAAGTTTTTTACCCTTCGTTTTTTCGACACGTGGATTTTTACGGTAAAACGGGATTACGGTGGCTGGTCTTCGATTTACCATCGCTAGAGAGTGGTGCACCATGGCACTGTTCCGTTTCAAATCCATGCATGAATTTCTCAAGGTCATACGGCACTGTTTCGCCCTTTCGGACGGATGTTGCACCTTGCAACGTGGATGTTGCACCCTGTAGATATCCATTATTCGGACGTCCATAACTTCTGGCTCGTTTAGAGTTACGGGAGCCATAACCTGTCAAAACGAAGGCCTCGATGGGTTCTACGGCTTTGACAGCTTTCAGCCGTCAACGAATAGATTAATGCCCAAAAAGGACAACCCGAATCTCAATCGGGTCTCGTAAGTTTTTTATCCTTCGTTTTTTCGACACGTGGATTTTTACGGTAAAACGGGATTACGGTGGCTGGTCTTCGATTTACCATCGCTGTAGAGTGGTGTACCATGGTACTGTTCCATTTCAAATCCATGCACGAATTTCACAAGGTCGTACGGCACTGCTTCGCCATTTCGGACAGATGTTCCACCTTGCACCATGGATGTTGCACCCTGTAGATATCGATTATTCGGACGACTATAACTTCTGGCTCGTTAAGAGTTACGGGAGCCATATCCTGTCAAAACGAAGGCCTCTATGGGTTCTACGGCTTTAACATTTTTCAGCCGTCAACGGATAGATTAATGCCCAAAAAGGACAACCCGAATCTCAATCGGGTCTCGTAAGTTTTTTACCCTTCGTTTTTTCGACACGTGGATTTTTACGGTAAAACGGGATTACCGTGGCCCGTCTTCGACTTCCCATCGCTGAAGAGTGGTGCACCATGGTACTGTTCCGTTTCAAATCAATGCACGCATTTCTAAAAGTCATACGGCACTGTTTCGCCATTTCGGACGGATGTTGCACCTTGCACCGTGGATGTTGCACCATGTAGATATCGATTATTCGGACGGCCATAACTATTGGCTCGTTTAGAGTTACGGGAGCCATAACCTGTCAAAACGAAGGCCTCGATGAGTTCTACGGCTTTAACTGCTTTCAGCCGTCAATGGATAGATTAATGCCCAAAAAGGACAACCCGAATCTCAATGGTGTCTCGTAAGTTTTTTACCCTTCATTTTTTCGACACGTGGATTTTTACGGTAAAACGGTATTACCGTGGCCCGTCTTCGACTTGTCGTCGCTGGAGAGTGGTGCACCATGGTACTGTTCCGTTTCAAATCCATGCACGCATTTCTAAAAGTCATACGGCACTGTTTCGCCATTTCGGACGGATGTTGCACCTTGCACCGTGGATATTGCACCCTGTAGTTATCGATTATTCGGATGGCCATAACTTCTGGCTCGTTTAGAGTTACGGGAGCCATAACCTGTCAAAACGAAGGCCTCGATGATTTCTACAGCTTTGACAGCTTTCAGCCGTCAACGGATTGATTAATGCCCAAAAAGGACAACCCGAATCTCAATCGGGTCTCGTAAGTTTTTTACCCTTCGTTTTTTCGACACGTGGATTTTTACGGTAAAACGGGATTACGGTGGCTGGTCTTCGATTTACCATCGCTGGAGAGTGGTGCACCATGGTACTATTCCGTTTCAAGTCCATGCACGAATTTCTAAAGGTCGTACTGCACTGTTTCGCCATTTCGGACGGATGTTGCACCTTGCACCGTGGATGTTGCACCCTGTAGATATCGATTATTCGGACGGCCATAACTCTGGCTCGATTAGAGTTACGGGAGCCATAACCTGTCAAAATGAAGGCCTCGATGAGTTCTACGGCTTTGACTGCTTTCAGCCGTCAACGGATAGATTAATGCCCAAAAAGGACAACCCGAATCTCAATCGGGTCTCGTAAGTTTTTTACCCTTTGTTTTTTCGACACGTGGATTTTTACGGTAAAACGGGATTACGGTGGATGGTCTTCGATTTACCATCGCTGGAGAGTGGTGCACCATGGTACTGTTCCGTTTCAAATCCATGCACGAATTTATCAAGGTCGTACGGCACTGTTTCGCCATTTCGGACGGATGTTGCACCTTGCACCGTGGATGTGGCACCATGTAGATATCGATTATTCGGACGGCCATAACTTCTGTCTCGTTTAGAGCTACGGGAGCCATAACCTGTCAAAACGAAGGCCTCGATGAGTTCTACGGATTTGATAGCTTTCAGCCATCAATGGATAGATTAATGCCCAAAAAGGACAACCCGAATCTCATTCGGGTCTCGTAAGTTTTTTACCCTTCGTTTTTTCGACACGTGGATTTTTACGGTAAAATGGGATTACGGTGGCTGGTCTTCGATTTACCATCGCTGGAGAGTGGTGCACCATGGTACTGTTCCGTTTCAAATCCATGCACGAGTTTCTAAAGGTCGTATGGCACTGTTTCGCCATTTCGGACGGATGTTGCAACTTGCACCGTGGATGTTGCACCCTATAGATATCGATTATTCGAACGGCCATAACTTCTGGCTCGTTTAGAGTTACGGGAGCCATAACCTGTCAAAACGAAGGCCTCGATGAGTTCTACGGCTTTGACAGCTTTCAACCGTCAACGGATAGATTAATGCCCAAAAAGGACAACCCGAATCTCAATCGGGCCTCGTAAGTTTTTTACCCTTCGTTTTTTCGACACGTGGATTTTTACGGTAAAACGCGATTACGGTGGCTGGTCTTCGATTTACCATCGCTGGAGAGTGGTGCACCATGGCACTGTTCCGTTTCAAATCCATGCACGAATTTCACAAGGTCGTACGGCACTGTTTCGCCATTTCGGACGGATGTTGCACCTTGCACCGTGGATGTTGCACCCTGTAGATGCCGATTATTCGGACGTCCATAACTTCTGGCTAGTTTAGAGTTACGGGAGCCATAACCTGTCAAAACGAACGCCTCGATGAGTTCTACGGCTTTGACTGCTTTCATCCGTCAAAAGATAGATTAATGCCCAAAAAGGACAACCCGAATCTCAATCGGGTCTCGTAAGTTTTTTACCCTTCGTTTTTTCGACACGTGGATTTTTACGGTAAAACGGGATTACGGTGGCTGGTCTTCGATTTACCATCGCTGGAGTGTGGTGCACCATGGTACTGTTCCGTTTCAAATCCATGCACGAATTTCTCAAGGTCGTACGGCACTGTTTCGCCATTTCGGACGGATGTTGCACCTTACACCGTGGATGTTGCACCCTGTAGATATCGATTATTCGGACGGCCATAACTTCTGGCTTGATTAGAGTTACGGGAGCCATAACCTGTCAAAATGAAGGCCTCGATGAGTTCTACGGCTTTGACAGCTTTCATCCGTCTACGGATAGATTAATGCCCAAAAAGGACAACCCGAATCTCAATCGGGTCTCGTAAGTTTTTTACCCTTCGTTTTTTCGACACGTGGATTTTTACGGTAAAACGGGATTACCATGGCCCGTCTTCGACTTCCCATCGCTGGAGAGTGGTGCACCATGGTACTGTTCCGTTTCAAATCCATGCACGAATTTCTCAAGGTCGTACGGCACTGTTTCGCCATTTCGGACGGATGTTGCACCTTGCACCATGGATGTTGCACCATGTAGATATCGATTATTCGGACGGCCATAACTTCTGGCTCGTTTAGAGTTACGGGAGCCATAACCTGTCAAAACGAAGGCCTCGATGAGTTCTACGGCTTTGATAGCTTTCAGCCATCAACGGATAGATTAATGCCCAAAAAGGACAACCTGAATCTCAATCGGGTCTCGTAAGTT